>JAWWEQ010000001.1:23383335-23395542 GCA_035583055.1 Torymus tubicola | reverse complement strand
GATTTTAAAAGAAAAAAAAATTTTGACCTCTCGATTCACCTGAGAACTGTCCATATATATATATATATATATATATAGTTGTAACAAATCTAGAGATACCTTACTTTACTCTCAGCGTCTACCACATTCTTACCGCACTTACTTTTCAAATTCTGCTTCATTAATATCAAAATTGAATGCATTTGAAAAAATTATATTTTGGTTTGGAGCTTTGATGAAAATTTTTCATTGTGTGTAATATGAAACTCTACCTCGTGTTCTCGTTATTGCGCTAAAACGAATCAACTCTCCTTTCTTACGCCGTATATTCTAAATGAGAGAGGATTGTGATAATTAAATCTTTTTTCAATCTGTCATTTTTCGAAACTTTAACTGTTCTTATTAATTAAAATAACTTTATTCCTCTTCTTAAAACATATAATTTGATTTTTTTCTATAGTTATTTTTGCCAAACAAAAACTAAGATACGGATCGTTAACGAGATAATGCTGTCACGCTATAGACACATCTTTATCACCTAAAAAAAAAAAAAAGTTTGTGTATTCGTTTTGCTTGTTTTTTTTTTAGATTTCCCATTCTTCTCTTAGAACATTATTTTCGACCTGTAGAACCTGAGGTGTTACGTCTCAATAAAGCAATATTTCTTCTGATAGAGACATATATTTACATTCAGAGCATGCAAGAAGTATACACGTTCTACTAGATCGATTTATTAATTATTAAGTCTTTTACAATGCTGATAGAATTTAGAAGTAACTATAACTATTTTAAAATTTTAAAATTATTGGAACAATAATAAATACTCAAATTTAGTTACATTTTGATCGAATTAGCAAACAATTGCACTTTTAGTCTGGCTGAATAAAGCTTGGATATATAGAAACATAATTTGTACTCTTATCTTCATTATTCTTTTTATGTTTTAATCTATTTTAATTCAACCGCAACTCTAAGAATACATTTTTTGTCTAGTATTATTTCGCTCGTCGCATTTTCTCAAACGGAAATTTCCCGCTTGGGTCGTACAATCTCAATACCGTTGTTCCCGTTATCCGTGCCGCTGTCTACTTACGACGATACACCCGCGCGGAAAATAGAGAAAAGTCACGATGCGACGCGCGAGCAGTTTCGTGGTCCACTGCGCTTAATTGAGCGGAAATTTTCCGCGTCTTGTGTTGTTAAATAACTTAACGACACGTATCGCCGAAACGACTGGTTGCTCCTTGTCGATCGGTCGCTGCGTGGTACGGAGCACGGTATACTTAATAACCTCGTCTCACCGTTTGCCGTTAATTACAAATGCAGCTGAGGATCGTCGCCTTATACGGGAAGGATACCCAAAGGATAGAGGAATCGTGGAAAACGCTGCAAAGTGTAAAAGTCACTAGGAAAGCGAAATTTTCTCACAGTAAAAGGGGCATATCCTAAACTCGATTCCTCGACGCTCGATCTCTCTCGACTCTCGTAGCTATTTTAGTTCTCTGTTAGTTTGGTTTGTTCGTTTTTTTTCGTGCTAAAATGCTTATCTCGTTAATTTTCAAAATTCTGTTTTATAACTGGAAGGACATATCGTTTTAATTTGTAACGCAATAATGAGATTACCGGAATATTCCTAACTCTGCTGTTTCTGTAGAAGAAATTACGTCGATTAATTGAAAAATATATTGGAAATGACGCTTATAGAAGTAGACATGAAATTCAGAACTCGATAATTCTGAAATAAATTAATTACACTGAGAGAAATGGCATAGTAAAATTTATTATATATCTAAAAAAAAATTACTATATTTTATCGTGGCCGTGGGATATACTCGGTTTATAAGAAATTTTATAACATATAATATACTAATATAATTGTCATATATCTAATAAATTTTACTATAAGTATCCTAAAAAAAGTACAACGGCATGTAAAAAAGAATGACTACATAATATAGTAAAAATTTATAATTTCAGAATGTATTATAATAACTATTTCATTTTCCTATACGCGTAGAAATGATCACTACATAATATAACAATTTTTGCTATACAATATAGTAAAAATTATGATCAAGCTCTCTGTGGCGCCACCGGTTCTATCAGGTTAGGTTATATTGCCTTTGTATATGTTTGCGAGAGGTCCTGGGGAAACCCACGGGGTGGGAGGAAGAAGGAGAAGAAGCCTTGTGCTCGCGTGGATAGTTGCTCAGCAGGCCGCTAGGTGGTGAGTGCCTAGTGTACCGTGAGAATGTGGTACTCCCGCAAGTGATCAGCTGTCGTTTCGGTTAATATATAAAGCTGCGTAACGATGTAAGTGTATACAACGCGGGGGACAGGGGTACATGTATTAGTATATGTTGTTGAGATTGAACAACAGCTAATGCGTGTATTATTTTATAGGAGCCAGGTTTAGAGTGTTATAGGGGGTTTGTAGGTTAAGCTAAGATAGGACAAATTAAATAAAAAGTAAAAACATACATTTGTTGTAAATAAAATACACAAGCTTCAAATGTAAAGAATTCAACTCTTCCTACTTAGAAACCACGATTTTTTTTCATTTTAATAGATTTAATTTATTTTTTGAATAATAAAATTTATCATTACCTTTAAGAAAAATAATTATGTTATATAATAAAATTTGCTATATTATAAAATAGTAATTTTTGTTAGAAAGCGACAATATTCTACCGTTCCTACATTATATAGCAATTTTTGTTATATATGTAGTAAATTTTGCTATGACATTTTTCTCAGTGTATCAAATATAACAACTGATAATATATCAGTTGTTATATTTGACAGAATACACTCTATTTTCGTACTTTCTCTTCCCCTTTCTCTGAAATCTTTTAAAGATTCGTATTTGTAGACATCATGTAAAATCGTTGATGTTTATATCATTTTCTTTTATTTAATTTATTATCAACCTATACATGTTATACGAGAGTTTTGGCTGTACCCGGAAGATAATAATTATATATTTATAAAAATACTTCAATGCAGCTCAACTGGAAACAAATATTTAACGATAAGTTGTTAAATAAATAAGACGGTGATCGATTTATTAAAATAAAATGATGATAAAACCATAAAAGGTGATCATCTTTGATTATTTGACGATTTCTCATATTTTGATTAATCTACTGCTGCTATTTGTCTTTATTTTTTAAACTTTTAATTGATTTCTAATTATTAAGTATTCGTATATAATTATAACTTGACGTATAGGTTGTACAGACAAAACTAAATACAAGAAAAACTACACAAGAAAATCATGCATATAAAATCAAAAAAATTACTATATTACATAGTAACAAATGCTATATACGTAATAAAAATTTGCATGTAATATAGTAATTTTTTTGATTTTTCAAATATGTAACACCTTTCCTATGTAATATAGTAATTTTTATTATATCATTTCTCTCAGTGTACCTAATATTTGACTTGCTACTGTAAAGAAAAAAACAGCAGGAATGTATATACCACATTTCAGTGTAAGTAAAGGTAAGTGCGCTTTATGACTAAAAGGCTCAAAAATGTTTACAATTTCACAAATTTGTAGTTTCACTGTAGTTGCATACTTTTACTTTTATTAGTTTCCTTAGTGAAACAAGATAAGAATTCTGTATGCATTATTAATGAAAATAATTTTTCGTTTTTATTTACCAAGCAGAAAAACGACTATTTTTCACTACCGACAACAAGATTATTCTAGTTTTAAAAAGAAAGTTAATAACAAACTAGTTGTTATTGAAAGATGTGTCGAGAAATCACCGTTTCCATTCACATCTCTTTCAGGAATATATCAAGAATTTTTAGTGCGCCACAACTTTTTTATTGATCGACAATGTTTACAGTGCGCTCCGTTTCTGATTTATAGAAAAATTAACTAATCATTTATAAATCTTGAATTATTAAAAGTACCAATAACCACCAAGTTTTAAGTAAAAACATATCTAATTTTAAACGTATTAAACAATTGAGATTTATGTGACAACTGTTGTACGATTCTGTATTTTAATACTACTAGCAAGATCACGGGCGCTTCGCGCGCTCTTCTTTTAGATAACAATGTATCACAATGAATATTGCAATATTATATTGCATTTATTTATTTTTTTTTTTAATATTCTGAAATTTATACAATTTTACACCGAAACAGTTATTATATCTATTATCTTATTATTTGCAATAAAGACAAATTTTGAGGTTAGGGTTCCTGAATACTGAAATACACTTTTTGCAGCTTTCTATTATGTAAAAAAGATTATAACAAAAAATATACTTCTAATTTCTATTTTTCTAGTTTAATTGTTAAACGATTTTAATTCTCGTGGTAAAATTTTAAGCGCCGAGCTAAATTCAACGTCGACCAATCACGAGCTTATAGTCTATCGGACTCGACCAATCCCAAACGTTTTATTTTGGCTTCAACTTTCCTTCATCACTTTTTTAAAGAGAGATCCACAATTTATTAAATGTTAAAAAAAGGTAACATTATCACGTTTTGATTAAAGCTTTCTACATTATTTTATATTACAATAAAATCTTTTTTTTATTGTTTTGTATTTCAAAGAAAAAAGTTCATTGAAAATAGTAAAGTGGGTTTACCCTCATGTGCGCTCGAGGAAAGCAAGAATGGCAGAGTCACAAGAGGTTAAAATCACCTTCTCACTCGTGTTCCAGCAGTATTTTTCGATATGACATATATATAAAGCTTGATTTAGCGTACGCTTTTTCGTTCATCAATAAATATTTGAAAACAGAAATTCGAATTCTCTAATCTGAAGCTTCTAGTCCAAATAACCCTTTTGCTCGTTCTACGAATATCAATTTTCTAATCAAATAAGAACCTTTTTTATTGTTACTGGTCGACAATTACGATCGAAAGTGTACAGTAAATATACAATATTTTGCACCAAATATGTTACTTTTATATTAGTTGAAATTTTAAATAACTTTTATATAAATAAATTAAATATAGGCATGTAAATTCTTCAAATGAAAGAATGTCTTTATATGACTATAAAAATATGCTTTTTTGTAATATTTACGAGTATGATTTTACAATTTACAGTATTCTAAATTGTTATAACTTTTTTACATAGTAATGCAAGTACACAACGCAAAAATTCAGAGAAATTTATTTAAAAAAAAAAAATTTTTTTGTAAAACTGAGATTACTTACAGCGGGGTTAAATGCAATTTAAAGTTTCCGTTAGAAATTTTTCTCTTTAAGAAAACAATAGCATTAAACAACAATAATAAACATTATAGTATTTAATCTATAACACTAACCTCATCAACCCCAGATTATATAATTTCAAAGAAAAAAAAAATGATTGCACTGGAGGGCAGCGAGTCATCAACAGCTAGCTGTCAGGGTGTCTTCGGCGATGGTGCAGCACATAGAGGGGGTCGCAAATAATGGTCAGCTCGCTTACGGAGAAGTGCAACTCTACAGAAAGGAAGAGAAAAGTAAAAGAGGAGGAGCGAGGAAGAGTTCCACTTTTCAGCGCTTGCGGCGAAGAAGCGATTCGTATCGCTTTATCCGGTGGCGCGATCTTTCCACGACGGCGGTTGCGCAAAGGAGGAGGAATATACGTTCGCGCATGTACATATGCACGCGTTCGCGAGAGACGCGCGCGCTGGGCTGGCGCGCAACTCACCCGGAACTCGTTACACTTTATGAAATGAAATGGACGCTAAATGAAAAGTTACACTCCGCCCGCTCGTAAAGTTCGCCCTTCAGGTCCGCTGGCCCCGTTTTCCTCTCTCTCCCTCTTCCTCCTCTCTTCTCTCTCTCTCTTATACACCCTTCTTTTACTTTTCTTATGTGCTTTCCTGCGCGCACTCGTCTCGCCCCTTTTATGACCCGCGTGTGTGCGCGCGTGCTCGACGATTTTTCCCCTCTTTATTCTGGGGCCCGGAAGGAGCCCAGGCGCACCGCTGACTTTTTATATGGCTTCCTTCCTTCGCGGGCGAATCGCTCGCTCTCTCAGAGTTCGTTTTCGCGCGGATTTTGTGAGGACGACGCTGACGCGAACACTCACATACACATGCACGCACGCACACACATAGAAACGAAGCCTTTTATTCGGCGAGGGGTTGAGCGATGACTAGATGGTGGAAGTGACAAGAGCTAATTTATTTTGTTAGGTCTTTGTGTAACCAATTTTGGTAGAATGTAAAGAATGACATCCATTGTTTAGAAGGTCGTGAATGCCATTTTTCTGAGGTTTGCTTTTAGAGACTTTTTTCCAATCTTCAATTTTTAACGATTTCATCATAAAGGGAACAGACGTAAAACTTATTGTCGTGCAAAAAGATACATCGCTTTAAATAAAATAATGTTGGAAACATGTCTGAACCACATTATATTAAAATTAAAATTATTTTAATTTTTTTTCAATAAAAATTTTATTTAATCAAACAAAATAGCAACGACTAATAATTGTATAATATTTATGTATTACACGAAGTATATCTGGATTATATTCATTATAAATGCATTGATTATTTTAATTATAGTGCTCAGGAAATTTAGCAGAGATTCAAACCATATATCATAATATAAAATATTAGTAGATGGCTTAATCTATTCAGAAATGTTTTTGTACATGGATTTTACAACAAATATCATTTTAAATAGTTTATAGTGCGTTTATTGATCTCTTTACATTCGTAAACAAGTTCATAAAATCAGTATTGCTGAGGAGACTACTAAAAATTTTCTTTTATTCATGCTAATATTTGTACAAGATGCAATAGAAGAGTGTTACATTGATTTTATATTAATTAGAATATTTTTAAATACAAAATCTTCTAAAACAAGATACCGGAGTATAATCTTGACGTTATTTATACATCTATTTAAAATATAATCCATTTTGTACAAACATGAAAATAATGATTCTTTAAGTGAAAAATTATTCACACTGAATTTTCTTTTAATACTATAAATTACTAAACTCTACATAATAAATATTTTTAGTCTTAATAATTTTAGTTAATTAAATTTAGTAAAATTTGTTTGTTTTATAACATAGTGCCATTTATCTAGGAATTTTGTTTATGATGTTTTGCTCTATTTTTGTGACAACACGTATTTTCTGGTTTTAATGCGCTTAAATTTCCTTATTCATGTGTAAGAAATTCAATTCGATTTTATATGTTTAGTGGAGTTTCTTTTTTTTTGCTGTTTTTGCAATCAATTATGATTCACTGAATTCAGCAAAGAGAATTCTATAATCTTTTGTTTGTTCTTTTGGGTTTGCAACAATCGTGCTTTCTCTAAATAAAATTTTAGTCAATTTTTTTTAAATCAGATTTTTTTTAATGTCTGTCGGATTTCTCCACAGGAAAATAATGCCAAGTGCTGCTATGAAATGTACATGTTGTAAACTAATCTTATGTGATTATCTGAATTTTTAAAAAGTAACTTATGAAATCATTCTTTAATTTAATTTTAATCACGATTTTGTATATAATTGCTTATTTCTTATTTGATTTCAATTGATTTTAAATAGAATCATAATATAGTCCTTCCCTATCTACTCTTTTATTGCACAAAACGTTACAACTTCTAAGATTGCACCAATACTGCTGCAGTTGTACATTCTGCAATGCAATATAATAGTACGAGCGTGTCCAGACCATAGTAATGCCGATGCAAGTTATAACAGAGGAGCCTTCGTCCTGCACCTGGATTGCGCTGTCATTTCCTATTTCTTGCTTTGTGTGCGGCTCGATGCGTTCGTTTACGACTCTCGGCACAAAATTAGCGACTCGCCGGTCACGCTGAGAGCCCGACGACATTGAATAATGCGAGATAAAGTTCAGAGTATTGACACGCGATTCCTTTACGTGCAAGCGGAAGCAGGAAGGTAATCGCGTGATGTGGTAATCATCTCGGCGCATCTGATGTGCAGTCGACAGTCAGAGTATTCGAGATGTACCTCGAGTGAGTGTCGGTGTGGTTGAAAGAGAATATCTAGTCATCTCGGCCGATTAACGTCGGCCAAGAGGAAGAATGGAGCTGTTGACGGGTGAAGTTACAAAGGACGATTATACAGAGATTTGCTTGATTACCAATGATGATTGTGCAACGATTGCGCGCGCTTGTTGGGATTGATTAGTTGATTAATTATTAAACAAATGATTCCTTTTGGCAGAAAATCGATTATTTTATTTTGTACACACTGTTGTGTCAAGTCTTTATGTTATTTTGCTCTTTATTATGTTTATTCATTTCGAATGTCTAAATATTATTTTTTGTAGTACCGCACCATTTTCGCGGCTTATCGACCTAAAAAGAAGTCGTAAAATGACTTTTTTGACACTCCATGAACAAAGTTCGATTTTGTACACGCTTGAATAAAAAAGCATGCGCTAAATCAAGCTTTGTGTACGTCGTGTCAAAAAATACTATTCGATACGCGGTCGAGAAGATGATTTTAATTTAATCTATGCCAGAATAAAATCACTTTCACGCACTAGTGTCGAAATATAGTATTTTTGGTAAACGGAAAAAAATACATTTGCGCCCGTTGCTCTTAAGGAAGCATGACCGACTTTTTTTAAATACTAAATAAACTTGAAAACTTGACTGAAATAGTCTTAAACTTTTTATAGCTGCCAAAAAATCGTAAGGTTGCCGACCAAATTATTAAGAAAAACAGTTGCAAAATAGCACACTTTTACACGAAGCTTATGGCCACGTCTATTTTTTTCTGATTAATGATTCATGGCATTATTATAAAATACTATTACTTTTAAAAAACCGCTGCCAATTCATTGGCACTTAGCTTCCGCAACCTAATTTATCGATTCCTTTTATTAAATTTAAATTAAAAAAAATGTAATTATTTAAATCTATATTTTTAATAAATTATACAAGTTATAGATGAAAATTTTGTTTCCTCCTAGAGAAAGCTTTGTGATAGTAAAAAAAAATTTTTTTGAATTAAAATTTGGAATTGAAACACTATTTTTAGAAAATGTCCGTGTGGATGTATGTGTGTGTATGTATGTATGTCCGACGCTGATATTTCATGATTTACTCGACCGATTTTAACGATTCTGTGATCAATTTTTTTGCTAAAACATTTGGGGTCAATATTCTATTTTTATAAAATTAATTTTTTTTATAACCATTTTTCAATATTCAAAATTTTTATTTTCGATTTTTGTAATATTTAGACCAAATATTCTTTATATATTATGAATTCTCTATCTGCAGGATAAAATTCTCTACAATTTAAAAAAAGAAAGAACTCGATAGCTATATTTCGTCACAAGTTATTGATGAAAACATATTTTGTAAATAGGTTATATTTCGAAATTAAAAAAATGGTATTAACATCAATATTTTTTTGGTTATAAAGGATATTGAGTACGATAACTTACTAATTTTAGATTTTTTTTTCATTATTTTTGGAGAAAAAAAATAATTTATAAAAAAAAGTGATTTTTTTGTCGTTGCATAACTAGAGTACAATTGACTTAATCACTTTGAAATTCTTTATAGATTTTGTATACGAATCGGGTCAGTTTTTAGGGCAAAAGGATTGATCCATAAATTTTGGATATTTGAGATATTTGAGGTAAAAGAATTGATCAATAAATTTAGGAGATATTTAAGGTTAAAATTTTTTTTACTTTTTCTTTAAATCATAATTTTGTCAAGAACAGCTCTATGTATTTGAATGGGATGTATAGCATTCAGGAGAGAATTAAATTACCTATATTTTCTAAAAAAAAAATTTCTAGCTATGACGGTTGTTTTGTTATTAACAAAAACGTAAAAATTAAAAAATGAAAAAAAAGCGTTTTGTATGTTTAACCATTATGAGAGTAAAATTGTCTTTTTCTTTATCATATGACATCCCTTTGAATCAAAGAAACCCTTCCTTCCTTGTTTTTACGAAATTTATATAACTAATATATTATTTTAGAATGATTTTTTTAATTTTAACTTCATTAAGTAGTAAGGGATACAAATAGTAGACATTTGAACTTTAAATTCGGCTAGGAACATAAATTTTTCCATCGCTTTTCATATGTTTTGTGTATGGTATAAAGTCTAATAAATTTACTTGTTTAACAAATCCCCAATCATCATTTTCTTTGCATTCATAGGCACATAAGTGATCATTTAAATTGCACATTTGCATTTTTTTATAGAGAAAACATACATCCCAAGCTTTTTTATCAATTACAACATGAAAATTTTTTCCAAAATTAATAAATATATCGCTTGAGTTGACGTGGATTACTAAATTTTTCTTATAAAAAGTACCATTTACTCTTACCCAATTAACAGCAACATATTTATCACCGTTCCAATCTTGAGGTAAAATATGTTCAAAATTACTATAATCAAACATTTTATATAAATTACTGATTTCAGAACCTGATTTGAATCGGTTAGAAAATCCTTTACTAAGAAAAAATCTATATGACATTTGAAGCTAATGCTTTAAGGCTAAACTGTATGAAGGATTTTGTCAAGAAGTAATAGAATTGGCGATATCTTTAAAGATTTTGTGTTTGCCTTCAAATCTAAAGCAAGAAAACAGCATTAGAAGGCCGATTTTCTCATCAAACGAGGGTAGTGAGTTATGAAATGAAATTTATGTTTTAGAAATTCCTTCCTTAAGTTCCTATAAAGGGAATGGTGTTCACTGATAATGATTGCAAGTCGTTCAATTATTCCATCATTAATAGAAGGGGCAACTATTATGTTTACAATTTCTCTGAGTAATAAATATAACTTCCAAGCTCTGCTCGTTTTTGTTACTAAGTCTCCTATTAGTAAACCAAAATATTGAATTAGGAATACCATTTCTGATGCAGAGATTGATAAATTTTTACTTATTACAAACTCAGCAGATGTGACACATAAATTATTTTTATCGTTTATTAAACTTTTACCAAAAGTTATAACGCGCGAATTGAAAATTTGATGAGAAAAAATTTGGTTTTGTAAATTAAGTCATATAGAATTTCGCCCATATCATAACGATAAACTCCTTTGAACAGATCATGCATCGGATCAACAGCAGTGTTATGAAGAACATGAAATTTCGGTATTCGATGAAAAATACAAATTTCTTTTACTCCGTTACTATTGTTTTCACAATTTTTTTTTTATAATTTTCTTTATATCTTAAAAGATTTCCATCTTCTTTCGTAAGTTTATGAGAAACCTAAAATACTATTCGCTCCCAAATTATCAGCAGTAATAAAAACTAAAATAAGAACACGAAGCTTTTTCTCATTGCAATTTAATAAAATACCAATTTTTGATAAGTCAATCAACTGATCAATAATATCGTTGAATATATTATTTTGTAAATTTTTGTATTGTTTAACAGTATGTATTTGTGAAAGAAATATATTTTCTAATTCGTTTGCGTATTCATTTGCCATCAACCTATTATACTGTAATATACATTTCCCATCTTATGAAGACCTTTATGCGAGCCAAGAGCATTATTTATTTCCATAAGAGGTAATAATAATTCATTTTCACTGTAATTTTCAGCAATAGACTTATAAAATGTATCCGTAAAAAGAATTTCTAGATTTGTACTGTTTTTTAAAGTTTCTATATTTGCTGCAATGTATTGTAAAACTCCCGGTAATTCTAAAAATGCTTTTGGTACTTTTTTAATCGGTATATTTCGAATATCGTGATCAACTTGAACAGATTTATAAGCTCCACTAAAAAAACGATAATGGGAATTTAAATTAGCAACTACCGGTATTTTATTCGGTAAAATTAATGTACCTTTTTGTATAAAATATTTAAATGACAAATGTTCGCTTTTAAATTTTTCAAATGAATCTTTTATAATGGATAACATAATAAACAATCCATTTATATGTTCGTATTTTTTTTTAATACGAACAAAAAATTCTCTACAATAATTATAATTACTTCGTGCACTGTTGTCCTATTCAATTTACATTTTGCATATAATTTTGGAACTATTCTCGCGTATTCGTAATTACGATTAATTTGAGCAAATTGTTTAAAACAAATGTCTTGCGAATTTTCATTAAAAATATCAGAAATGTTATTAACGAAGTTATTAATTTTTTCATCATCTTATGAATTAAAATCTTTATTGCCCTGGTAGAAATCCAAAACATTTTTTACCCAATAACTGACTATTTATTTTAGACTTGGCCATAAAATAGGCACTTTTCTTGTCT
>JAWWEQ010000001.1:23355566-23383235 GCA_035583055.1 Torymus tubicola | reverse complement strand
AGCCAATAATTAGTCATTTCTCTTGGCTATTTACTGAGATTGTGCCCCATTTTTAATAGTCAAATTTCTACCAGGGTGGAATCTTTATTAAAAGTATTAGGTGTGTCTATTTTTTGACGTTTTAGCTCGGGCTCTACAGATGGCATTTTAGTATGCGTTAATTTATTGTCGCTTATAGGTATAAATGCTTCGAAATTTTTGGTTACAGTTTTTATAGTTATATGTAAATTCACTATGCATTTCTGATATATGAAATAATTTCACATGAGAAAGAAAAAACTTCCGATTTTGAGCAATCGCAAAATGGGCACTTATACATGTTTTTTTATAGTCGTACACCAAACAGTAAAATAGTAATTCAACAGATATACAGCTATGTAATAAAAGTAAATATGTATTCTATTAAAATGACATATAGATTTTAGTATAATGAAGGTGATAAATATTTTTCTAGTATTTTACAACTAAATATATTAAAATGTAGTTTTAGAAAGAATCTTAGCATTATAAAAACAAAAGTAGCTAATATTTTATATATTAGCAGTGTCAGTGCGCGCTGCGCTCGCCCTATCGTGTGCCAATAGAAATTTAACAAGTTCATTTCAAATTGACCAATTGCAATTATTAGAGGTGACAGTCTCAAGTCCATCTCTTTTTTATATAGCATAAAGCATCTAACTTTCAAATTCATCATTTGAAGAATGATCAGAAAGGTTTTCAGATGAATTTATTACTTTTTCAGAATTTTTATTCAAATAATTTTAAATTCAAAATAAACCTGAAAGCGCTATTTGCCCTGGGAGTCAAGAAAATATCTGAAAGAAATTGATCATCAGACCATGTACACTGGGAAATAGTACCTTTTTTAATCAAACCTTTAATTATTTTAGAAACTGTTACAGATTCTTATGTTGATCATCTCCTTTCGTCTGGTAAAACTGTTTGAAAAACAGTAGATTGAAAAGGAATTTTATAATCTCTGATCCAAGATAAAATTCGAGAATCTGACGTTAGTTTTTTCCATTCTTCTAAGAAAAAACGTAGTCTGCCAGAAGTAAAACTTACTGAGGTTATTGGTGTCTCCTCCGAGAGCGTGGATGATAAAAAGTCGGTTTCTCCTTGGATGATCGGTCCCGATGGCTCCTTCTCCTCTGCGACGCTAGATGTTGATACCCGCTTGATAGCGTCGATTTCTTCCTCGAAAATCGAAGTTGGTATTTGCCATTTTTTTATTGTTCTTATGAGCCGAGGTTTCTGCTGGAGGTTTCAGCTTCATAGATGTGCACTCAATCGTTTCTTGGGAAGTGTTATTTAAGTTAGACATAATTAATATCTTTCTAATATTTGTTTCGTCGTGTTGAAGATTTGTAAAAATACTTCCAACGTCGCAAACTACTTTAAGTAGTCCAACATTTACTGACTTTTCTCTTAGTAATTCATTAACATATAAGGCCAATTGCTCCTATACCAGCAGTGATTTTCTGCTGTTTCTCAATTATCCTTCCATCTGTCTTACACACTGTCTTGCAATGAATTTTTAATATTCAAATTAAGTTTGGGAGAATCAATGAAAAGACAGTTACTTGGTGGAGGATACTTTTTTAAAATATTTTCTTTATCCTTTTTCGGGAAGGCCTTGTTTTAAAATGTTCTCCTATCTCAGAGTGATATCATCGCATACAGCCTCCACCAAATGCCTCTCTATTAAAAAACGCTGACATGCTTTGTCCGTCTGCTGTGGATGGAGGGATGGGGGCGACGTTATTCTCTTCAGCTTGTTTCGAATTATTCGAAATTTTTGTCACAACATTCAGTGCAAGTACATTTTCATGTATCGTTGTTAGGTTAGAATCAAACTCGTTACGGGATTCGATGTTTCTGCTGTGGTCTCATCAGGATTCTTTACTTGATTGACGGCTATAACGACGATCAAGCCTGGAACTGCGTCTTTGATTTTGATGATGATCAGAGCGAACTGATGCGTTTGCGCTATATTCACGACAATGGCGATGTTGAGCGCTGGATAGCGAACCCTCGTAACCCTTGTGAGCCCGTCGACTCTCGCTGCGTTCATGACTTCTGCTGCGCATGCGTTGATCCGTACTACTCTCAGGGTTTTCGGAAGACGAGCTTCGGCTGGACGAAATTGACCTATCCCACCTCGATGAATTTTATATTATATTTAAAGTTTATTTTTTAGGCTCAAAAGCCACGAAAAAAAAATATGGTTTGTACCTAGGGCTCATGGGCTTTTTGACCTCATGTGTTTGCAATACTCGTCTTCAATTTGCAAAACACATTCGCCGTCCACTTGTTTTAGCTCATCTTAACTCACAGCAAACATCACACTCGGTCTAAAGAGGCCCTTTTCACGTTCTAGGTACACAATATACTATTATTTAGATACTATTATAAAATTAAATAATATTTTTACAGAAAATATATAAGATTTAAAAACTTTTTAAGTTGCACACAGCATTTGTTAAAAGTACAAATATTCATATTATTATGAATTATTATTAGATTACTATATTTTATTGTATTTTAATTTTGACGAAGGTCAAATTTAAAATAGACTCTTGTCATTTTACCGTTTTCTAGAAAATGCATAAATTCACCAATGCTGTGAAATTACCTAACGATAAAAATCATGACGACCAAATCAATTTTCTTATAGCCGAGATAAACAATTTTGTGTGGTCTTAGCCCTAAACGCTACCGCTTCCTAACTCGGAAATCTCGCAGTTAACCTAATACCGGCGCAAATGGCCCTTTCGGAACAAGAGTCATGAAGGCGATATTAGAACGCGAGCTGTATACGGTATATGTCGATAGCGCGCGCGCCCTGCGAACGACTCCCCGGATATTTCGGGAGTTCGCGGACGCCATATAACACGCCACCGACTCGACCTTTGCTCGTTGACTGCAGGCTTTGCTTGGTATATATATCGGGCGTTCGGCGTAACCACCGCCGAAATGATACGGCGCGTGCCTTGCGACGTTTACGCGCGCGCCCCTGTTCGACCACGCGCTGGAGCTTCCGCGTCGGTTGTTTCGATGGAAAAGCTGAAAATTGGGAACCGGGATATATGCGCGATAATCGAGCTTAAATGTATTTGTTGGTTAGTAACCTTTCAAAAATGTCATTATTTATTGACTTGTTTAGCATTAGAAATAAGTAATATATTCTTACAAGGATATATTACTTGCTTGTTAATTCTGCAGTTTGGTAATATAGTCTCGCTGATTTTATATGGTACGTTTGAGCAAATAAAGTTACTAAATTATAGATAATAATAAAAAATTTATTCGAGTTTAATAAGTACACACACTTTTGGATTGTATTAAAAACGTGTACTGATTAAAGATTGATCCAATATTTTTCGATTAAATAAATAATAAAACGATATATGCTTGATTTTCCGTAGGTTATCGAGAGCTGTAGGGCACAGATCGACGGTGTGCAACACCATCGCGAATCCTGATTTACAATCGCAAGTCACGCTACAAAACAATCCTCTGTTTCACTCTCGTGACCTTTTCTCATAGCTTTCTCTTATTAATCACAGAATTGGATGCTCCATTTTCTGTTGTTACTACACGATTGTGCTACATAGGAATACTTTACCAATAACTAATCTACAACATTTTCTAAGGGTAATTGTTTCAGTATCTATTGTTCTCGAACGAAAGGGAATACATCTATTACTCTAATACTGCTTTTTTATTAAAATTTTACAAAATCAGTTCTCATTCATAATATAAGTTCACTCAGTATTTACAGTTTCTTGCTTTTCACAAAAGTATACGCATATATTTTTGCAGTCAATACTACCAATAGTACATAATTTTTCAATCACATACATTTATTTAAAACTAGATTTTCAATAAACGTATTGTATAAATAAATGTAAATTCTCTACATGATCTTTATATAGCTGTTATTTTATTAAAATAAACTAATAGACATCTAAAAAATCAGTTCTAGACTGGTCACATGTTGTTCTCCTCAAATGCTCAATGTACTATAGAAAATTTAAAATTGAGAAAGAATAATTAAACTCACTTGCCTATATCTATTATTGATTTCACTCATTTCTTGTGTTTAATTTATAATGCATTATAACTATAGTACTATGTCAATCATTTAATTTATTATTATTAGCCTATCAATTATTGATTTCATTTTTTTCTTGTTTTTAATTTGTAATGAACAATCTTTATTAATTTATTTTAATGAAAAAACAGTTATATAATGATCACGTAGAGAATTTAAATATATTTCTAATAGTACGGTTATTGAGAATCTAGTTTTAAATAAATTTATGTAATTGAAAAATTATGTACTATTCGTAGTAATGACTGTTGATAAATAACTAATTGCTTTTCATTATTCCGGTAAATTTTTTTTTTCCGAGATGTACTAGGTGAATCTTCCGAGGCGCCCGTCCTTGCGTTGGAGGTAGGATAAGGAAGGAGGCCCTCTAAAGGTGTGTTTCGGAAATTCGAAAATAGTTTTGAAAAAATTATTGCGGGAAATAGAAGAACTGCCGATTATTGATGTTCAACGGATT
Source organism: Torymus tubicola (assembly GCA_035583055.1). NCBI lineage: Eukaryota > Metazoa > Arthropoda > Insecta > Hymenoptera > Torymidae > Torymus > Torymus tubicola. The sequence goes on along the minus strand of JAWWEQ010000001.1, from coordinate 23,378,661 downwards.
AGTTTAATAGACTTTTCTACCAAGTGACGAGCTTCTGCATTAGCAATAAAATCAATTAAAAATAACTTATAAGATACATGCAAAGTTCAGGATTGTTCGCGTCTTTTACACTCTCAACATGCTGTATTGACATTTACGCGACATTGCGAGCCGATCTATGCAGCCTCTTAGGTAGGAACTGATCCGGCTCACGCGCCGACGTACCCTGCGAGCTTCTTTCTTTTGTAACGGTTTCGGTGAATTACTAGCGAAAAGCTAATCGACTTCTCGCAAGTGTTTGTGGACTCTTGGCCGAGACGTCGGACACCTTCGAGACAGGCATGTGAAAGGCGAGTTTTTTCAGCTAGTCCTTACGGCGGCCACGAGTTTGTGAGCAACTTAATCGATTCGCGTGCGACTTTATTAGTTTAAGGTAAGAGAGCGCTCTTGAAGTAAATTAATAAGTAGGTGAATGTATTACGTGTGAATTAATATTACGTGAAGTCTGTAAAGCGAAATAGACTATTTATATTTTTGTATTAATATTTTATAATTCAAGAGAGCTTTTTCCCCACTTACAACTGGAGTTTTTAATGCCATTTTAATAAACTTTACTATTTTACTTTCATTTACCCTAGTAGAAGTCGCCCATTTTTCTCCCATTATAAAACGATTTTTCTACCATTTTTCTCCTATTTTATGGCCATTTCAGTCGACTGGCCATAAAATGGAAGAAAAATGGTATTCAAAAAATTTCAAGAAACTTTTCTGGAAAGCTTTTTAGAACCTGGTACATATGTTTCTTGATATTTTTTTTTCGTGATGTCAGTACTTCTCAAAAAACCGTACCAAAACATTTCTAAAACTATTCAAGTAATGATACTAGAAATTTTGTTGTAAAGTTTCGTAATAATATTTTGTAAATTATTTCTACCAGATTTTATAAATATTTCTTGAATTCTTGATACAAGGAAAAAAATCTTTTTGAGATATATTTTTGAAAGCTTTTTGTAACCTTTCATGAAGTGTTATATCTTTCTTCACACAAAAGTTTCAAGAAACTTTTCTGGAAAGCTTTTTAGAACTTGGTACATATATTTCTTGATATTTTTTTTCGTGATGTCGGTACTACTGAAAAAACCTTACCAAAACATTTCTAAAACTTTTCACGTAATGATACTAGAAATTTAGTTGTAAGATTTCGTAATAATCTTTTGTAAAATATTTTGGCATAATTTTAAAAATAATTCTTGAATACTTGTTACAAGAAAAAGAAATCTTTTTAAGAACTCTTTTTGAATCCTTTTTGTAACCTTTCATGAAATCTTATATTTTTCTTCACACAAAAGTTTCAAGACACTTTTCTAGTAGTTATATTTCTTGATTTATTTCTTCATAATGATAATACCATTAGACAATGGTTGCTAAAACATTCCTAAAACTTTTCACGTATTGATTCTAAAAATTTTGTTGCAAGGTTTCCTAGTAATCTTTCGGAAAATGTTTCTGAATGGTTTTAAAATAGTTTCTTAAATTTTTCTGTTGATAAAAAAAAATATTTCTGAAAATTGTTTTCAATAGGTTTCCAAAACATTTTATGAAAAATTATGTGTTTCTTTTTAAAGTCGTTCTAAGAATGATGTCATGAAAACTTTATAAAACCTTGCAGTAATATTTCATAAAATGTATTTTAATGGCAGGTTTTAACATGGCTTGGAAAGTTTCTAAAATGTTTTTTTCAGATTTTTTAAAATCTTACTGTAAATATTTTTAAGAAGTTTCAGTAATGTGGTAGCAAAGATTTGTCACGCTTTTCATGAAACGTTTCATGAAAGGTTTCACCAAAACTGTACATGCTATGTGGGAAGGGCAGGTTAGAGTTGTAGAATTCAGAACTGCAAGCGGAATTCAGAACGGCGATGGATGGATAACCGTGTTTTCCTCATTCCTAGCGAAAATGGCTTGTAAAAGGTGAAACCTCAGGGCTTAGGAGTGACGGACTCCTTTGTGACCTGTTGCCACGGAGTAGGTTGGCAGGTAGTGTGATCGCCTAAAGAAGTGCAGGCCCTGCGTAGATTTTTAGTCGGGCTGTCACGATATAGCTAGGCGGTCGGCGACGCTACAGGCATGAATATAAATTAAGTTAAATTTATTGTAAGCCCTTGACGCTGGTTTTGACAAAAGTGTTTTTTCTGCGCCACAGACGACGGTCTGGGCAAATGCGAGAATAAACACATATTTGTTTAGGACCCAATGGTATGTAGACGGTACATTTGTAATATCCGCTGCTGGCATAACCATTAACGCGTCTCCAATAAGAATAGTAAGGTCAGTAGGTTCGTTAGAAAATGGGGGTAAAGGTCTGGACTTCAGATATGCCTCAACTTGTGTCAAAATCGTGTACAGTTCTTCGTATATTAAACGTGTTTCTCCGATAATACGTTTTAAGTGATATTTTGTAGATTTTGATATTATGTGCCGATTAATTAATTGTTTTGACAACAATCCTGTTATGTCATTCTAAAATTCTTGTTTTTTTAGCGCATCCCGCGCAGTTCATTGAGTTCATTTTTCGCGTCTATAAAATTTGTCCCATTATCAGAAAACAGATCATGACAAAATCCGCGGCGTACATCATTAAGAGAAAGTTGTATAAACGCAACATTTATATCAAAATATTTATGTAGATATGTGTTCTGTGGCGATAAGGTATCTTAGCGCAGATCATATATAAAGTATGAATGAGTTGTGCGGGTAACCCCGAGTAAACCATGTATCGCAGCGAAGAACTCAAACATTGTAAGATGCGCAGATTGTACAAAGGAAAACGTGTTTTTTGTATTAAATATAGACGAGGATTTGTAAAAGCCGTAGAAAGAATAATAAAGCACGTATGTGCTCGGAGCGGTCCTACGCAGTTTTATGAAGCGTTTTATTGCCCCTATCCCCGACCGTCGGCTACATCTTGTCAAATGCGTGACTCCTCATGGGTCAGCCCATAGTAAATAAGAACATTTCAGGTATTACCGAAGAGGGGAAACTTCGGAATTTTCCATTATCCCTATTGTATCAAATAAAGGATTAAATGTAGGCAGTCAAAAGAAGAACTCGGGATGAGCAACAAGCCCCGTTGACACCTCTCGAGCCATCAAGTAAGCTAAAATAATTGTATCAAAATCTATTGTGTCATTGTATGATATGAAATAAAATTATTTACAAAACAGAAATAGTCTTACAAAGTTTGTATTTAAAAGACAAAAGTCCTATGGCGGTTTTTGCCGAACCATCGAAAACGACTCGCAGCTTTGTAGTAGTGCTCGTCTCCTTTGTAATTGGATGGCGTGGTAAATAAAAGTGTGAACTACTATCGATACATTCTTTCAAGAGCTTTCAAACCCTGTTAGATTGTCCTTGAACGGAATGCTTACGTTATATCATCCATCTGAATCTCTTTCTGTGGTGCTTAGAAAGTGTAGTTCTGCAAAATCTTTACTACTTTTCAATCTTGACAATGATTCTGTAAAACAATGTTTGATGCCCAAAAATCTCTCTAATTGATTATTTAGGTTTTCATTTTTCACTAAATAGTTTATGGTCTTTAGTGTCATTGGTTTGTGATTATTTACTTCTCCAGAGAGAATCAATTCAAACAAAATTTTTTACAAAATCTGAAGATGATTATTCATTTTGATTTGTCCAGCACACAGAAAATGATAAAATAATTAGGCTCCAATCATTAAATTGATTGATAGTGATCAAGTAACGTGGGGGTCTTCAAGTTCTACTCCTTTTGGAATATTAAAATTAGCTAATTCTAATTCCTTGTCTGGTAAATTATTACTGATTTTGTCATCTAGTAAGTATGAAATTATAGCTGAATAGTCCGTGGTCCGTGAGTGAATTTTTGTTGTTGTTTGAAAGGAAACGTTTTTATTTTCCTGTGCCTGTCTGGTTGTCATTATGTGTGCTTGTGAACATGAATCTGAGAGAGCACGGCACTAGTGTCTCTGTCCCTTTTTATCTACTATTTGAATATTTGCTGTACATTAAACTACGTATGATTCCTTAGTTGATGGTAAGTATGTGGAATATGTTTTGTTTTTCCATTTGCTAATTGTACAGGTTCACTTTGTGCTAAAACCTTCAAAATGAGCCATTATCGAAGTCTCTAGGTGCTATGGAACAGGGGCTCTGAGTTTTTAAAGAATTTTATTTTCTTGGTATCAAATCCGTGAACACCGATTTTACGCGATTTTGCATGTCTTACGTAACAACGCTTTTACTTCAGTCCTAGAGCACCTAGGGAACTCTTTCAAAAATTAAAATGAAGCTCTTCGTTTCTACTTTAATGATCAACTATGATTTTTGCTCTCAGTTCCGTTTTTATGGTGTTTATTGCGCAATAAGTAAAGAAATTGCAATTACACGTTTTTGCACATTTTCGATAACTTGCTATTAGCGCTAATAGATCAACTGGCATTCGACAGGATTTTTTTTTTCTTTTGAAATAGTGAAAGTTGAGGTGAAAACCTTGAATTTTTTTTAAGAAAAGTTTTTTCGACCACCATTGACGACAAAATACTTAATTATATTTTCATTGATTTCATTGATTGTTTGACATAAATGTCAACACAAGTTTAAGTCAATATACGCAGTATAGATAGGACAAAAATATAGAAAACGTGTTCACACACTGTAGACTTACGCCCTCTATGGGCGTTAGTTGTTGGTTCTCATATGGTCCGCTGTCCGACTGAACCAAATTTTTAAAAAAAAATATTCATTGACATATTAATTAAGTATGCATGTTTTCTCGGAATGCAGAAATTCACTTTCAGTTTCAATAATAAAAAATCCAAAAAAATTTTACTTGAATTATTTTTAGCTAATATAATGTTTTATCACATTTAAAATCTCTCAAAGAAAGTATGTATAACTTCATTTAATGTTGAAACACTGAATTACTTACAGCATATGAATAAAATTATGATATTACAATATGTAATATACATCAAAATCTCTAGTAAATTTTAGAGTAAAACATGTTTAGGTTACCTTGAATTCCTCTTATCTCAGCTCCAAATGGTCGAAAAAACTTTCCTTAAAAAAAATTCTACTTTCACGATTAAGAAAAAAAAATGCTGTTGAATGCGAGTTGCTCTATTAGCGCTATTATGACTTTGGGGTCTGGAAAATTTTTTTTTAGATAGCTGATACGAATACAAAAAAAAGAGATGTAGTACGTTAATAACGGTTCACGGAGCTCCGAACAAAAAAATCTTGAAAATAGGGCTAAAAAAGTCCATTTTTGCATCTATTATAGGGCCTTTCGCCGGCGCTATGAAGTCAACGGGCCTAATAATTTACAAAAAGTCTTATTTTTGGTAGTACTATAACATACTAAAATTTGGCGAAAATCCAAGACCTACCCCAAACAAAATTTGGCGAGAAGGAAAAATCTTGCTCATATATATATTCTAAATTGTAAAATATTCTGAATATTTATCACCATTTGATATCGTGCGTGATTTATTACTTATTTAATTCTTATATGATACTATATAAAAATTTTACAGAGTTCTTATAATTGTTTTAGTTTTACTTTTTTTCTTTTTCTACGTGCGTCGAGAACATTTTTACGAATATATGAGAAAATTATTTTTGACGCGCAAACGTCCAAACAATATGTAAAATTGATATATTCGATATTATAATAAAAATACAAATCTTCTGCAAGAAAGAAATTGTAAATCGGTAAAAGTAAATGCGTATTTATTTGTTTTTTAATTGTTGCTGCATTTGTATTTATATTTATAATAATTAATATTATGAAAACAAAGAGTTACGAATTTTTTAATATAAAAAATTATAAGTTTCTTCTGAACATTACGATCGTGGCTATTATGTAAAAATGAAGTTTTTTTTACATCGCAGCAACCCTATGGTTCTTTACTTCCGATATATTGTTAAACCGATTGAGATTAGTATAAAAAAACGATATTCCCACGGGGAAAAAATAGTAATTATCATTAAAGTATATTATGTATATACATAATTAATTTTATCCTATTCTATTCTTTTATAATTATATTGAAGCACTTTGGATGTAATAAAGTCATGTACTAGACTCCATAGAAGTCCAAATATACATCCATCGAGTAATAAGTACGTAATTGCAACTTCACTCGCAACAAGCAAACTCACAAAAGCAAGTCATTTCGCAGAGAAGACGCCTCTTTCACCCTCTCATCTCGAACTGTATATAAATACACACATGCGCGTGCCCATACATAAATGCCCTGGCGCTTCTCTCGAGACCGAGTTTTGCGATTCGTCCCATATACGAGAGAAACAGCAGCAGCGGCGGTAGCTTGCAAGCTTTCTAAAGGCATTATAGGACATAGGTATACAAGAAGCATATATAGAGGAGCTGGGGGAGATAGTGCGCGAGAGTTACAAGATAAGGAGGTTCCACTGAAACATACGTTCGTACATACGTACGTGCATACGTACGATCAGCCGCGCGTTTGTGAAGACTAGTTGTGTGTGAGCATCTCTTTGTGTGGAGCGGCTGGAGCGGCATAGAAGCTGCTGCGCGCATGACCTCGGGAGTTAAGCTTGCGAGCTTAATGACGTGACTTAGGCAGTCCCTTTGCAGCAGTCGTGTCTCTTGTGCGAGGAAATCAAGGATTGTTGTGTGCCGTACTTGCTGCTGCTACTGCTGTTGCTACGGTTGCTGCCACCGCCGAGAGTAAGAGAATAGAGAGAGAATGAGATCTCCGAGGCAAAACTAAAGCCCGGTGAAGAACATTGGAAAACAATGGGGGCATGAAGCGCAATCCAAAGAAGAAACTAAAAAACCTATCGGTTGGATCGATACAGAACAAACGGATCTGTTTTCCGGAGAAATGAGTTGCAAAGAGAAGAGAAAGAGAAAGATGCGAAAGAGAAAGGAAAGATATATTGGATGATAAGGCTAAAGAATGGCAGAGCCATTGTTGAAAATTGAAAGTTAGTTTAATGTTAGTGTCAGTACTGATAAAAAAGTTTTTTTATTAGCATAATACTTATAATAAATTCTTTATTTTACAATAACAACATTATATTGTGGATTGTTCAGAATCGTAACCTATTAGAAAAAATTAAGTAACTATTATTTTTATCATCAATAACACAGGCCCACAAAAAAAAAGTTGTCAGTTCTTTTGACCAGACCAACTTTTTCCTACGTATTTTTCGATGCTGAATCCGAATCTGCAGTCACAATATAACCTTCCGCAGCGTTTTTTTACGTTTATGCAAAAAAACCTCATTTTTAACGGGGTTTTTCAGGTTTTTTTTCAAATTAAAAAAAAATAAAGAGAGATGATTGAATTCTACGGATCAAAATACATCGAAAACCATTGTTTGAATATTTTTTTTCGCGAAATTTCAACCCTTCGTACGGCTTTGAAAAAGCTAACCGATCAGAAAAAACCAAAAATCATTTTAAACTTAATAAAACACGTTAAAAATTTAATTCTACACCTCAGAAAAAGTAAGTAGGAATTGCAAATACAATCTTGGGGGTTTTCGAGGTCGCTGATCACGAATTTGATGTCAGATTTATAAAATAATGCTCCCAGGGGGCGCTAGCCGACAGTGAGTGGGATAAATTAATCGATGTTTCTGAAAATCGTGTCGTAAGCAGAAATTTTAGCCTTAACGGTATGACATTTTAAATTGGTTTTCGTTTACGCACGCGTTTTTCTTCGTTATTTTCTGGAAATAGATCAACATGTGAATCAAGAAAATGAAGTTTGAAGTTCATTAGGCAGCCCAATTTTTCGATATTACGTACCATTCTTTTCATCTACATCGGTCATTCGAAGAAAAACGCGTGCGTAAACGAAAACCAATTTAAAATGTCATACCGTTAAGGCTAAAATTTCTGCTTACGACACGATTTTCAGAAACATCGATTAATTTATCCCACTCGCTGTCTGCTAGCGCCCCCTGGGAGCATTATTTTATAAATCTGACTCTTTATAAATCTGAATTCGTGATCAGCGACCTCGAAAACCCCCGAGATTGTATTTGCAATTCCTACTTACTTTTTCTGAGATGTAGAATTAAATTTTTAACGTGTTTTATTAAGTTTAAAATGATTTTTGGTTTTTTCTGATCGGTTAGTTTTTTCAAAGCCGTACGAAGGGTTGAAATGTCTCGAAAACAATATTCAAACAATGGTTTTCGATGTATTTTGGTCCGTAGAATTCAATTCTGAAGTCAATTTAATCGTAGCTCTCTTTATTTTTTTAATTTGAAAAAAAAACCTGAAAAAACCGAAAAAATGTTTTTTTGCATAAACGTAAAAAAACGCTGCGGAATGCTATATTTTGACTGCAGATTCAAATTCAACATCGAAAAATACGTAGGAAAAAGTTGGTCTGGTCAAAAGAACCGACAACTTTTTTTTTGTGGGCCTGTGTAATCAATTTAAGTTCATAGATAACGGTTTCGGCATATGCAGGATGACCCAAACGTATGGACACACCTAAATATCTCAGAAAATAAGGGCGCTAGAAAAAAACTTTAAATACAAAAGTTTTGGGAAATCAAAACGATGATGTGATGGTGACCGTGAGCTTGAGCTTCAAGGTCAACGTGATTTTTTTAAATAGGAACCCCTATTTTCACACCCGATTCTGAAAGAACGGGAAATTTTACGTCGAAACCGATAGTTTTTAATTTTTAAGAATGACCTCCAGACGGCGTGAAAAATAGGGGTTCCTATTTAAAAAATCACGTTGACCAAAATCAAGGTCACCATCAGATCATCGTTTTGCTTTCTCAAAACTTTTTTATTTAAAGTTTTTTTCTTGCGCCCTTATTTTCCGAAATATTTCGGTGTCCATACTTTCGGGACACTCTGTATATAATTGTATCAAGAATTGCGCTTCATATACCTGATTTTAAGAAAATTATGAATTTATTTGAACTTCGTATCTAATTCTAATTTAATGTGGTATCTTCTATTATAATATAATAGTAGATATAATGAGTATCGTATTTAAATACTTTTAAAAGTAATTAAAGCTCGAATTTTCCCTGGATGTTAATAATTTAGCTTCTCAATATTACATTCGAAATTTATCACAGGGTAAATTAAATTTGGTTTGATACAAAAAATATAATGCAAACTATCTTAATCATTGTATAATATGCCGAAATATATGGGATATTACATTTTTACATCATCTATACATTTTGATTTTAATCGGGGTATAGAAATTTCTATTTTTAACGCGTAAAACTTTCCGATTGTACAGAAAGAAAAAATGCAAACGCGAACATCAAAGAACGGTAAAACTTTGCGAAAGAAGCAGCTCGACATAATAAAAGAGAAGTCGAGACTCGAGGTAGCGAAGAAAATCCGCGAGCGTAAAACGCGCGTAAAATTGTCGAAGAAAGTTCGTCTGAAAAGTGAAGCTACGGACAGAAAGAGAGAGAGACGCATTGTCTCGGAATTCAAGCAAGCACCTCGGTCATTCGGAATGTCACCGTAGCATAATACGCCGACAAGCGCGCGGTGAGAGAGGGGTGCAGGCGAACTCCAAGCCTTCCAAGAGTACCGAGACCCCGGGAGAACAACTCAACTCGGCGATGTACCTGCTAATGACAGTCTGTTAGCTTTGCTAATGTTATTTGATGTCGGTCAGATTGTCAAAATAGAATTGCCGTCGTTGCGGGGGGGAGGTCAAAGTTTATGGAAAGACAGCGTCGCAGTAGCATTCAGATGGCGCAGTAGGGGGGAGGGGGAACTGTAATCTTCCTGTTTCGTAATTACTTTGATGTTTTGCCGTCGCCGCGGCGCTGATAATAGCGCTCGTGAGCTTTACCCCTCTGCCTTTGTTGGGCGTGCGGGCACGAAGGCTTGGGAGACATTATTCCGGGGTAAACGAAGCGCCAGAAAAGGTGGATGCGCAACTTATTGTTCAGCGAATTTTACAAGGTCGCCGCGTCAGACATCGCCGTCGTTCCTCGCTGCCTGCTCTGCGTGTAAAACGTCAAGGAAATTACCCCAAAAATGACAATATGAAAGCGGAGGTTTAATGATTTGTTGGTTGTGTCGATTTACTTTGACTTTAAATACTTCAGTTAGGATCTGTAAATAATCTAAATATTTAACCAATGCACTTACAGTTTATAAAGCTGAAGATTATCTTTATTAAATTTTCTTGATTTGAATAAAATTATTTTTTCATAAATACGAATCAAAATACCTATTTCATGTTAATACCTATTTGTTTGTTAACTAATTATGACTAAGAACAATATTCTACTTTGATTTGATAACAATATGAACTAGTTTCAAGTTATTGATATTTCAACAACTAGTAACACTTTTAGATAGATTGTATTATTGTTGCATATTGACTTTTGATCAAAATGTTTCCATTTAATTAATACATTAACTATGAAATATTATCAATTTTCTTGTGAATGTTTAGCCAAATTACAACTAGCTCGAAATGCGCTGGTCATGTTGTATCTTGGTAATGATTAAACTTAAAAACAAAAATAATACTGAGCTACACCGTGAAATCTAGCAGGTCCACCCAAAAATCTGCTCAAACTCTTGTGGTAAATAAGCTTATACACCCGGCTCTTGTGGCTTGGAAAATGATAAGAGTAAGAGAAACAGGGAGGGGAGATACAGTATGTGTGAGAACAAGAGATAGAGAAAGAGAGAGATGGAAAAAAACGAGAGAATAATCGCGAGAAATTCCAATAACACGGAAGTCCCGGCGGCAACGTGCCGCGTATTGTTGATTTTCCTTCTGCGCGCGGACCGGAACGCACGCGCGCAAAAAGCGTTCATGAATCGAAATGATATCGACGAGTCGTGAGGGGACTGGCGGATGTAGCCGCTGAAAAATCCGCCACCGCCGTATAGCGGCAATCACGTACCTGAGGATTTTCCGCGTGTGAAAGGGAACGGGAGGAATACATGCATTAAGGGAGAACTCGTCCGCGCCGTGTGTGTTTATTTTTCGCGCGAGGCGCGTGTGGCAGTCACGTCGGGGTACGGCTGCGCTTTTCTGACGCGCGCAACGTCGCCTCTAATAAGGATGCCGAGGAAAAAGGAGAACAGCGCCGGAGACGCGTTGTAATATCGAATTCCGAGGGGCTGCGCGACGTCTGCTTCTGCGGCTGTGCGCCTCTTTTCTTTGTTTGTTTGCTGGCTGCTTGTGAATTTCGTCACCCTCTAATATTTTTATGAGCCCAAGGGTCTTAGAGTGCAAGGGGAAAATTTTCATTCATGTAGGCATCAAGAAGCTAATCTTGTTAGAAAATGTTAACTTTAGGCGGAAATACATAAGGGTTCTACTTTATCTATTTTACAAAATACTTTTTTTTACACCTCTGCTATTTGTCCGTCAGATTTTTGTATTGGATGTATATCTATATATTAGTAAATATACTTTCTTTAGTCAAAGGTAAAATAAATATTGAAATATTATTACTTTGGAACAACGTACTCTAATCTGACGGACATTTAGCAAGAGCCTTTTTTTTATTTTAATAAAGCAACACTGTAGTACTTATTGTTCCTCTTGTGGAAATTGGAAATTTCAATGTAATATTTAATAAAAATATAAAAATCAAAATTAAAGGCCATTTATAATATATCTATAGAGAAAAATTATAAATATTTGTATATAATAAAATTAACAATTTTCCAATTATGCTATACAATTCGACGAACATAAAAAAAATATTATTCAAACTTTTTTGTAGCAGAAACTATGTTTGAAATTGAAGAATTATACATTCATATCAGGTAAACGGGAACCATTTTGTTGTAACGTTAATTTCTAATAGTATTTTTACTGAGTAAACTGAAGAATAATAACAAAGTGAATAATTAATAATTTAACTTATAATTTTACATATTTTTTAGTATTAATCATAGCATTTTGTTATACAAAGTGAAATTGATTAAATACTCTCTAAAGTTGAATTAGTGAAAATTGCTCCACCATTTCAATTAGTGGAAAAAATTACTAATTTATTAACAAATATTCACTATTTGATTAGTATTTTATTTAAAACTACTAATCAAATTAGTGAAATATACAAATTAAATTAGTAGTTTTATAAAACTACTGAATGAAATACTAAAGATCCACTAATAATTAGTAGTTTTTTCACTAATTAAAATGGTGGAGCAATTTTCACTAATTCAACTTTAGAGAGTAACCTTACGGAAATTATTTAAATTATATAAATCATTTGATATGGTCGTCCATTGGAAGAAGGCCATTTATACTTATCCTGATAGAACATTTTGCTACAACTACATATTATATACCCAGACAAAGAATGTTACATAAAATATAGTCCATTTATACCTTGTTTAATTCCACAGATAGATGAAACAATTGTGAGAAGAGCAATGAGAAGAGGTAGCGATGAAAATCTGTCAGATTCAATAAGAACTTTTCATAGTTGCGAATAAAACCACATATGAATTCGGTTTTAATATTCTTGTGCACTTGAAAACATCTATTACAGAAACACGTGTCTTTCTTTTAGGATATTGGTATTAAAATTGTGAATGCATTGTAAACGATAACGTTACATTTAATTTCAGTTTAAATAGTGCTTGAATAACGATTTTTGAAAATCATTAATAATATTTTAATATTAGCAGTTATAATTTAGCTACAAATCATTCACATTTGTTATCTATCAAATAGAATTTAAGTATAATTCCAATTTATCCTTCTTCAATTAATAATGTCCATTATTAAACAGTGCAATCGAAATTATCGTCTAATTCACCAGTCGCAATACACATTTTCAAATTAATACAATACGACAGCGCTCGTAATCAGTTAATCTGAATAAGAGACCCCCATTATTATCCCCTGCTAATTCCAAAATATAAGTCGGGGGAACGTCAGCACACATGCATACACGTACATATATACACAGCCGCGAGCTCCCAGACAAAATCGGGTATTAAACTTCACCAGTGCAATAAATATCCAAAAGTGCACTCTCTGCAGCTATTTTCTCTCCCCCTGGAGGGGGCGCACATGAGAAAATAATATCGCGAGAAATTGCGATTTTGGTAAATGCAACGCGTGGCACCCGCGAACAATGGATCATACATATTTCTCCTGACGTCATGCGCGCGCGCGCGTGGAGCTTACCCTTTTTTTATCTCTCAGGTCTTCGTAGTCCATTCGAAGATGGAATCCGCGAAGAGCGAGAGAGTGAGAGAAAAGCGAGGTGGAAGAAGAAGGCAGAGCACGAAGAATTCGACGTATGACGATAAAAGCGATTCTGCCACCGGTCGATATCCAATATCCCAGGAAAACTGGATCTCGCCATATTGAAAACTTCCTTTCATCCTCTCCTTTCTTTCTCTTCTTCTCCCACTCTCCCTCTCTCTCTCTCTCTCTCTCTCTCTCTCTCTCTCTCTCTCTCTTGTTTAGCTACACTCCCCACACACACATATATAGAGGAGCGTATACAAGCAGATACACTACCCCTGGCTGGCAGCGGAAGCCCACTCGTACCTTATGTGCGGCGCCTCTTCGCTTGTTTCCGTGAAATCGAAAAGCTTTCTCTACCTTGCCACCCAGGCTAGAGTACAGGTGTCCACGGAGCTTCGTCGTCCTCCCCTATACTTCTAGCAGCAGTAGCAGCAGCAGTAGCAGCGTCAGCATTCACTGTCCAGCGCGGTCGCCAGTTCTTTATGGGGATTTGAAAATAGGATCGTGTTTCGCATTTCAAGAAGACGGCGCGGCCCGCGCCTTGCCTTCTTTTCCTTGCCAGAGGCCATTTATTAATATTGTGCAGAGGAGGAGGATGAGCTTGCCTTTTACTGACTTTAGTGTACAAGACGGTTTCCTGAAGCAGCCGCGGTCTAGCGGATTTTGTACTCGTATAAGTTTTTGGAAATTGTTATTAAAGAGCGGTGAGAGGATACTGTTGAGACTCAAACTAATTAAACGCTTCCATTGTGGAGCTTATACTTTCAAAGAGTGTTTATAATTGAATATTAATCTGTTTACTGTGTATCTTTTGATAATCGCTAATATAACTAAGGTAAATTTGTTACACAGCTAAAAATATTAACGAAATGAAATATGCTATTTTTTTTCAAATTCTAAGTACTACAGATAATTTATTTTTTTTTTCATGAATTTTTTTATAAAATATATTTTTTTATAAAATATATAAATCTACTCTAGTTCATGTATTAACTATTTTTAGTTAATACATGTTAATAATTATTGGAGAACTTTCTACCAGGTAGCCACTAATAACTGTCTCCTACATGCACAGAAAGAAATTACTATCTTGATGTCTTTTTACTAAATTCTATCTTTTTTAAAGATATCGTAAAATATTAGATGAATAAGTAGCCAATTTCCTATAAAAGAGTCGAGTGATTCATGGAGCATGAGAAATTTTAGTTGTAATGAAAACGAAACAAGGGTTTACTTTATGTCAATCATAAAATAAAATTTAATTTTTTTCAAGCATACATACGTCGCTCTAGTGTACCATTAAACCAAATGCGTGCATACGCCCTAATACCTCTTCTACACTTCCAATATAAAAATCTTCCCGGGTCGCGGGCAAAAAGCCAGCTAGAATCACATCATTACGAGACTGCTCATCTCCTCTCCCCCTCTTCATTTCGTTTTTATTCCCAAGAGAGGCGCAGCCCTGAAGAAAGAGATAGAGTGAAAGAGAGAAAGAGAGAGAGAGCACGGCAAACTGTCTGAGCGCGTATAGAATTCGAGAGGTAAAGGCCGTGAAAAGACGAGCCGATGATCGGGGGAAAACGGTGAGATCAGAGAGGGAACGAGAGAGAAGGAGAGAAAGAGAGTTTAACACCGCACTTTACGAGGCCTCCGTGTACATGACGAAATAAGAGGGGCAGGATGCTCCGGGTATATACGCGCAACCTTTCGTGCGACGATGCAATTACAAGGTTACGACGGCCGATGGTAAGGGTTAATCCATGCGGTTCCCGATCTCACGCGGGTTTATATGCCAGCGATAACGGCCAGCTCAGACGGAGCCTCTTTTTTCATTGTTGTGCGTTTTTTATGAGCTGAATCCCGGGCAGTACCGGGGAGAGGCGAAATCGAGGACCGTAAATTTAATGAAAATGCCGATTGTTGACGGCGGCACCGTTACTGCTGATTTTTTCTGTCGCCTTCTTTTTGCTGTCGACGGTCGAAACCTCTTATCGCAGCCTGTCGATGGCAATGGAGGAGAGTTGAGATAGGGTGAGTTTCTTGTATACCGTTTCTTCCTTTGGCTGATCTGTTTACTTCAGTCCTATATATACGGTATCATTTAGTTTTGCACTAAATATAGGTTACTGTTACTATTATTATATTTTAAAAAATATTCGGTTTGTTATGTATTAATTTTAGTATCTACAAATCTCTAATATATCTTTATGATTTTTAAACCGATATTTTTTAAGTTGGTACAGGCACATATAATTTCAATATATTTCATATACGCAAGTTTGAAAAAGTATATATTAGTTAAACTTTTCTGTTAATTTCCCATCAGCTGTAATTGTGTACAATTTTTAAAGAATATCTATTAGATAAATCTTTTAAATAAACTATTTTCTAAACTTTTTAAATTAAAATTTAAAAATTCTAAATGTTCAATTAAAATTTAAAAATTCGACGCTTTTATTTACTTTTTAAAATCTAAAAAATGTCAAGTCCTTCAAAAGTTTTGGTCGTTTAAAGTTCAACGTTGAAAAGGCATCGAAATACGCAAATTATCTGGGCTTTGAATGCGTTTTATACCTTTTCAACATTCAATTTTAAACGTGCCGAACTTTTGAAATACTCACCATTTTCTAATTTTAAGTAAAAGTAAATAAAAGTTGGTTTTCTTTAGTTTAATTTTATTTTTTGAAAATTTATCTAGGATTTCTGAAACTAGAAGAAAAACATTTCCAATCTTTCAAAAAAAAGTAGTACCAATTTCTTTTTATCTTTTTCACTATTTTTCTCCTATAATATTATGTGTTACAAAGAGTAGAAAGAGTCAGGTCCGAAAAATGTTTGCAAACAATATTTATCTACTTTAGTGGACACATTAATGGAAATTTCGCAAAAATGTCGTCATATATGTAAAATTTGAAACGTGTAAAAGATATTTCATTAGATAAAGAGGAAAATGTGCATACTGTATTATGAGTACAGTGAATACAAATATAGAAATTAGTAGCTTAAAGAAAAGTAGAACATTAAATAATAAAAGCTTGTTAGAGTAATTATAGTTTTTTTAATTATATGTATATAGTACAATAGTTACAAGAAATAGTGCTTAAATAAAAAAATTCATAAATTGTTCAGTAAGTTTAATGTACCCATTAAATGATTAGTATACCTTGACATTATTATTCAATAGTAATTTTTTGCTAAAATTTTTATTTGGGCATTGATATTCATATATTCAATTATTATGACTGACATTGTAGAGTTCATTATCAAACAGCGTTTGATTAATACAAAAATATTATTTTTCAATATCGTGGGAACGGAAGCGGGCTTTTCTAGCATCTTCTAAACATCACGGAATTAATTTACAGCAACGTCCCTTTAGAGTGCTTTTACCGAGCTTTTTTCTGCTCTTCCATCTCTCTCTCTTTCTCTCTCACTCTTTTCGCAACCCTGTTATACTCACTTACCTACTTAGCATTGAGCGTCCATAGCGCGTACATCGCAAAGTTACAAATTTATTTAAGCGCTGTGCATTTTTGCGTCCATGCGCATTGCACAGGTGCTCGCGCGAGTTTTCCTCCCCGCGTTCACAGCAAACATCTTGGCGCGCGCGAACGCACGGGACAAATATTTACAGAGCGCGCCGCATCGCCACCCAGCCATTATTTATTCCGGACCGAGTGGGCGACCGACCGAGCGGAATCTCCAAAGTTGCGTCGCCGAGAATCGAATTGAAGTATCGCCTGCAGCTTCGAAACTCCTCGTCGTGAGCAGAGGGCGAAAGAGAGAGAGAGAGAGGGGGAAAGAGAAAGAAAGGGGAAGGAAAACGTGGCTTTTTCGCCCTCAGCGACCCGCGAAGCTCGAGTGCAAATTGTTTCCTTATTTGTTCTCGCCCGGCTTTCCTGATTTACCGGGAAGGAGGTGCTTTTGTTGGACTTTACCCTCTACTCAGCACCTCGTATCGCACGCGTGATTTTTAGGTTAACAATGAATTAGCGGCGGAAGGTAGGTAGAATTCCGTGCGCCAATTGCGTGTATAGGACTGCACTTGGGGAGTACGGTATTTTTATTTCGTTTTCGGAATTCGCAGTGCGCGCGCGCGGTTTTGTCAGTGGTGTAAATATAGCGATCGTGAAAAGTTCCAAGCGCCGTGAGAGGAATACGAATTAATGGGGCCAATGGGGCATTTTATTTAGCAAATGAAGGGGAAATATTTAAGTTGTAGGCGCAGATGCTTCATTTTGACTGAATTTTATTCATTTGCATCTTCATTATGCTGGCAATGGCGGATCATTTGTTATTTATTTATATTGCTAGTTATTTCGACTATTAAGTTTACTCATCTACATATATTTAATAAAATGATCAATATTTTAGAAATTATTTTTATTATAACGCTAACAAGTTTATTTTTATAAATTAAATTTCATGTCATTGATGAAAGAGATTTTCATAAGCTACGAAAATTCTTTTTCGTTTCTATAAAAGTTTAATTTTAACATAGAAACTATTAAACTCATCAATACAGCTGGCAGTCGAGCGCTACTATACACACTTCCAATAAAATCGAGTTTTTAATTCGATAGGCATTTTATCGAATCATAGTGCTTTTAACGTTAATTTCGTTTTAAGGCCCGACGTACTCTACCGTTCAATATCCCCCAAAATATCGTTAACCTGTTAACGAAAATATCGGCACCGTGAAAATATGAATAAATTTGCATGAACGTTTTAAAAAGATCCACACCCTCCCCCTCAAAAGCCACATTTCCAAAAAGCAAATCCCTTAAGCCGTCGTTTCGTTTACGCAACGGAAAAAGCAATGAAGATTTACGTCCGTTGAAATCGTCGAAATCCCGCAGTGGTGGTGCATTTTTGGCGATACGATGCAAAGCAAAGGGTAAATAAAGGGGAGAACAAGGAACGAGGATAAAGAAATAAAAGAGGCAATCCGAAAAAGGGAATCTTTTATAGAGGCGTGCGTTTGCAGAAAAGAAAATACAAAGGATTTGAAAATATAAAAAATATGTGCAAATTTAAAGCTTTTATCAATACTTTTTCTCAACAGAAAGGCATTTTCTCATTCACTTGTACATTTATAGATTCTTTATGTTTTATTAAATATTATAGCTATTATTATTAACATTTTACTAAGGTTCTCTTTAGATAATAACTGAATAATTTGAAATGCTTTTTAATTTGGCATCCAAAAATAAAATAAGTTATTATCAAAATACTATCAATTCCAAAATAAATAAAAAAATAACTATATCAGAAAATATAATAGTATTATTACAATTTTTTAGCATTAAATTGGAGGCATTCTTCTTTTCATGGAATAAAGTGAAGTAGAAACTAAATTTCGAATTTTTTTAAAAGAATTACAATATAATAACATATTTAATAGAATCTGAAATGTATTGATTGTTTGTTACCTTAGAAAAAATTGATAGACACTTCTCATGCTTTTTTGTCGTATTCGTACTGTTTATGAAACAGTTTTCTAAAATTAATAAACAGCGAAATGTAAGACTTTTACTTTTTTCTAATGATGGTAAAATGAATAATTTAAGAAGAAAAGCGAATAAAAAATTCATGTAAAAAGTTGATTATTTACTTTGTTCACAGCCACGGATTTGCTTTGATTTTCGGTAGATCTTTGAAAACGTTATTTTTTATAGTAAAAAATATTATAATCAATTGTGCATTGTGTGAAAATAAATTCATTCTTCACAGTATCCTACTTCCAATCACTTCACTCGGTAAGCACGTTTCCGGGTACACAAAAAGCAACCTAGCAAAAAAACTTGACTAAGGAAAAAGAATGCCGAAAAAGCGTCGGAAAAAAGAGTGCTCCCGAGACGGCAAGAAGAATCGCCATAGTTGGTGAGTTCTCGGCCACCCTCAGGAGCAATTTAGCAGGGCGACTTTCTCTTCCCCTTCTACTCCCCATAACCGAGTTTTTCGCCACGCGGGCGCGCGCCAAATTGCATAAATAAATCAGCCGCTAACTAGACCCCCGGGCTCGCAGGCGTGTTATACGACCGCAGAGAACACGAGGCGCGAGTACGCCGCGTGCGCCGAATAGTCCGCGCGATTTCGCGGCTGTGGACCACGGAAAACGGGACCAAAGGTGCGTGTGCGCGCGTTGTTGTCGCGTCGGATTGTCCGGAAGGTCCCGGGAATGGGATGGGACGAGGTGTGCGACCGGCTGGCAGACATGTTGGGATAGGCAGCTGTTGTGGGATATTGAGAGGATGCTACGGAGTATAAATTGTTGCAGTAAGGTCAAGCGTTGTTTCTTGTTTCGACTGTTATTTTATAACGAAATTTCTAGTACCATAAAACCTCTACACACCATTTATAAAATTGAAAAAAGTAACCCTGTCACAGATGAATATCTTCTGGCTTATTTTTCAAATTATAGATTGGAAATTTTAGATTAATCTAATAATTATAACAATAATTATTGTTATTTTAGTCTAATTTATTTAATTCGATTTACATAAAGATTATTATATAAAAAGTGTAATTTTTGTTTAGTATTTTCTCTAAACGACTGTTAATTACACAAATGCGTGTTTCTTTTATTTAATTTGGATGTTCAATAACGAAAAAGGCAATAATAATTAATAATATTAATAGATTTAGTCAAATAATATAGTAAAACTTATAACGTCTGCAGAATTTAGAATTTCGAATGCTTTCCATGATCATTTTGCAAAGTGCTGACATACATTTTTTTCACGCGGACATTGTCATTTCTCAGGAAACTGTGATTCCGTGAAAACAGACGAATGGCGCCACGTGGTACGCTTTAGAATAATAGCGTCTCTTGGATTCACCGAGTCTTGGTAGCTGTGACAGTTTTATAGGGTCTTAAACTCGAGAACCCATTTGGCTTTTTAATGTGACCGCAATCGGTTTTGCGACAAATAACGGTGTCACGTGTAGAAATGAAATTTGCATAAATTTCTAACTAAAACCATGTTTGCATTGAAGGCAATTGTAGGCAGTAGTTAGAATAAAAATTTTCTTTACATTCATTGAGCAACTCATCGTTCTTAGCCTTTAGTAACCTTTTTAGGGGAAAAGGGATTACCATTAAAGACAAGGCCATGGCAGAAAATTCATTCTGAAAGCCATCATATGGCAATAAGAGGACTTTTAAAACGAAATTAAAAATACAATAATAGTTAGTCAACATAAAAATTAAATTTTATTAAATCAATATAAGATATGTTTGATTATCTTACGACATTTATACTCATTATTAATTTATCAAATATAAATACTTATGTTATTAAGAAAATTGAATGTTCACAACCTTATAGGTAATTCAAAAACTCTTCTTTCTCATCTTCCATAAGCTTTAATTGGTGTTGGTTTATTTGTTTTATCGTCTTGAAAAATATATTATTAAGAAATGACTTTGTAATAATTCCTTCAATTAATTTTTATGTGATTAAATTTAATAAACGTAATTTAATATAAAAAACAACTGCAATGCACAGCAACGTGAAACACGAGGTGCCTCTAACCACCGCACTCGCATTTCTATCTTCCGGCAGTATTAAATTCATTATTTAAACAGCGCGTTCTTGTCCTATTACTCTTACAAACTCGTTTCAGCGCTGACATTTGTGCTGCGGCAATTTTCCAGATTTCTTTTTTGCATCACGTGGGATGGTATTTTTTGCGCGACATCACATTCGCGCCCACAGCCTACCAGCAGCCGCGTGCGTGTCTTCCGGAGGGCTGAAACTCACGCGTATATACCCGCGGCATTGCCACCCCGACTCCAAAGCAACGCTCTCTTCCCTTTGAGCGTTTCCTCTTTCTCCTCCCACCCCTGACAAAGCACGAGCTTGTCAGCGGCAGTCATAAAACGACTGCTTCTCACTTGCCCTTTCCCTCTCTCGCGCCCACACACGTGTATACCATTCCCTTCTCCCTCTCTCTCTCTCTCTCTCTTTATCTCTCTTTCTCCCTCTTTTTGCGTATCGGCTGTATTTTCAGTCTTTCAGTCCGGCGTCGGTTCGAATTTTAAATGCGACGACGTGTTGTTACTGTATATAAAGTTGCCTTTAGTTGCGCGAATGACATCAAAGCTTTCAATTGCTCTTGCGCGTATTTTTTTCCTCCGTCCCGTGCTGTTGTCAGCTTCTCACGCTACACTCTCGACTTTATTTTTAAATTCGGATCTCATTCTGTTTCCCTCACCCTTTGTATTTTCGAGCTGTAAGGGAGTTGTAGGGGAGATCGAATTGAAAGAAGCTTTGATGAATGAATTTTTTCATAATGAGAAGCACTGTTGATCTTTTTCGCGTACGACGTCAAACAACGGGGCGTGATGCCTATTAACGCGAAAAAATATGTGTTATAAGATAATAGATGATAAAGATCTAAGCTTCTTTTCCACTACAAAAATCGTATCATTATTAAAATATGATATTTTTGTCTACTTTCTTTTCTTTATAGTATAAGCACATTTTATATTTACAATTAGAAAATCAATCTTTTGTTGAATACCATTAAATCACCGTGATTTTAAAAATTATAATTTTATAAATGCATTTTGTTTGATAGTATGTAGTCTGATTTGGGCGTATTCGTAAATGCACACATTTTTAAAATAGCGAAAATATCATATCTAGGAAGAATCATTAATCATAAGTTAGTTGTTTTCCGCAGAATAGCTAAAAACAGACATGATAACTTATGTGTAGTAATTATGTTCAAATGAAAACAAATTTTGGTATTTATACTTAATGAAATGGAAATGAGTACTACACACTTAGCTACAATAATAAGACGAATTTCGTACCACGGCAATTGAAAAGCCTTTAAGCACTCTTTATCAGGTGAATAACGAAGTAGTTGATATATAATAGATGCAACTCATTAATCACCGTGTTAGTTTTGATGAATGATAAAGATCATGAGAAAAATAATAGTAACATTTTTCATTTACTTATAAAAATCTTATGATACAAATAAATACAAATAATGAAAGACAAGATTGTTATTATTATCTCTCTCTTGTTTACTCTTACACTCTTTCTCCCTCTTCTTTCTCTCTCGCTACTTTGCCTCTTGTTCTCTCTTTTTTCTCTCTGTCTCTCTCATGCACACTCAACAGCGAGTAAATTTTCGAAAGTAGTGCTTTCGGTGACGAATCTTCTCGGGCTTAACCCAATTACCATGGGCTAGAAAGAGACACGTGAGGAGAGAGAGAGAGAGAGAGAAACGGACAGACCAGACAGGTAGGCAGACAGGCAGAGAGACCGAAGCTGAAAGAGAAAGAGACAGAGGAAGAGAGAAGGGGAAAAGTAGCAACGTCGTGCAAATAGTTGGCGACAGGCTCGCTTGCGGCTGACAGTTTTAACGACCGAAATAATGCGCTCGCCACCGAGCGCGTCCCTTTCTCTTTTCGGGGCGGCAGTGTTGGCTGACTAGGCGACGCGCGTCCTGGCAAGATTAACGCGCGCAGCGGTCAGTCATGACCGTCCCCACACGAGTACACATACGTACACGCACACACATACAGATCCGGATCCAACTTGCGTAATCTCTCGGCCTAAAGAATTTATGGAGAGCAGCGCGAAAAGCGAACGCTTGCAAGCTCGCGTGTGGTTTGCGGGTTGAGATGCGGGCTAGCTTTGTCTCGACGTTCATGAGAGGTAACGCTTTTTTTAGCAATGAAATTGTTCGGAGAGTATACGCATATATGGAAAGGTAAAATATTTTCTTGGAAATGTTCTAAAACTGGTGTTACGTCCTGTGACGTATTATATATTACATCAGTAATTTTCTGAATTTGAACGACATGTAAAACTCAAAAGTAT
>JAWWEQ010000001.1:23327542-23355466 GCA_035583055.1 Torymus tubicola | reverse complement strand
AGTGCCTATTTTATGGCCAAGTCTAAAATAAATAGTCAGTTATTGGGTAAAAAATGTTTTGGATTTCCACCAGGGCAGTAGTACAAACAACTGAAATATTTACAAATGCTTTGTGAATAAGCACATCAGTTATTTCCATCCTAATTTAAAAAATGTTTTACCTACCTTTTATATTTACTGTTAATTTATACTTTTTTATTGTCTTTACTAATTCTTATTTTAATATTTATTATTTATTAGAAAAATATTAAATGGTAAATAATCTTACCGCGATAGCGTTAGTCAAACTTTTTCATCACCTTTTTTTTTTAACGTAACGGAACGTGTTACAAAGCAACTAATCACTAGAAACAGATTTTTATTTAATTTACCAATCGTACACGATGTAGTATATATGCACAATCGATCAGCTGGCAAAAACGCAATATAAATCACATTGGATGGCGACGCGCATCCTTCCGCCGGCAAAAAACAGTAGGGAACGCCATCAGCGCGGACGCTCTAATCCACGAAATAAAATACGCGTTCACGCGGCGACGCGCGAAATGCGCGAACAATATGTTAATTCGCTCTCTCGACGCATAATGTATTCGCGGCGAGGAGGAACAAAGCGCGCGATATAAAGAGCGACGGTGTGGCGCGCCTGGTAAAATAAACGGAAGTAACCCACGCTCGCGACTTCCATTTCCATTAAGTCGGCGCAGCCCTGGCAAATTGCCGTGATATTTATTCAGCCAACTCGTGCGTTCCTAATTTCCGATCAGCCGCCGGTGTACACTCGTTTTCTGCGGGGTCGGCGTACAGAGAGAGAGCATGGGAGAAAGAGAGGGAGAGAGAGACAGAGGAAGGAATAGCAGCGACAGCTGATACAAAATGGAGCGAGCGAGCACCCGCGCGAATCTACAACTTCCGCTGCTAATGACAGGCGTGCCGGGGCGCCGCGCGCTTCGATTCTGCAAGATTGATTTTGACGAATGCGGCAGTGACCGGTTCAATTCCAAAGCCTCGCTTTGTGTCTCTTTTTGCGCGCATACAACACGCGCTTGCAGTCCCGTCGCTGGTTTACCATTGTCGGACGTGGATATATATTTTTTTTCTCGTTTCCGAAGAGTCGCGGAATATGTCGAAAATTTGTTCGTCGTTCGTTAACGCATTTTTCTGGTGAATTTTTCTATTGTATCGGCCTCCCCCCTGTAGCGCGACAGAAATTTATCGGACCACCGGCATTTTTAACAAAATATTCAAAATAAATACAGGCAAATGTATTCGGCCTGTAGATTTGTCAATTCCCAGCTGAACGTCGTGCGTAAAAATGAGTTTTCGTTTTTTCTTTTCGTACCCAGATTGTTCATATGTGGTTTATTCAACAAACACAGCAATACTCTGCTTTACAATCGTTTTGATTTTGGAATTGAAATTCGTAGACAATGTATTTCCTTCAATAAAAGACATAAAATTGATTTACTTTGTCACAATAACATACAACGTTTCACCTTGATTTATCCAATATTCCTTTTTCTGTTTCAGGTAAGGGTCGAGTGCTATACTTGAATGCAAAAATTTGATTTCTATAAAAAATATACGTAAGTAAAACGAATTGATCGCTATTAAAAAAAATCCAAACACAAGTGATTAGAATCCATAAAAACGAAAATAAATGAACGAATACTAACTGGGTAAAACTGAATATTGTGATTAAACTTTTTTTCTTTACATATTATAATGATAGAGTTCAAAGACATTCATATCTTCTTCGCCACTTTACAAGCTTTTAATTTCTGTAAAAAAAATTCCAAAGATTACCTTATTCGCACTAAAACCTTCATTTAACCTCATTAGAATCCTATATATTTCCTGAATGTACGCGACATCCACTCATTTGCATACGTCTAGAGTATAAACACCGCATGAACCTCCACTATTGCCTCTTACGTACAAACCACACGCGCCGAGATAGAGAGCAGTAGCAGCAGCCGCGAAGCATCCGCGCACGCTTCTCGTCGAACGGAGAAACTAATTCTCTCGCCGCGTGTACATATACTGCAGACACACACACGCACACACACATACACACACTGATATGCATATACGCACGCGTCTCTTTCCTCTCCGTGCAATATTCCCACTGCCGTATGCGCATGTGCGTGTGCGTATACAGGAGTACCGTACTCGCCGAATTAGCCTGGCGAACAATAACCTGCTTGCGCAGACGACGACACTACCACCAACGACGACGTCGACGACACATTAGTCATTCCGCGGCTCGGCGCTATATTTTGTTCGGGCGAGCGCCGGGTTAAATTATCGCTGCGAAAACAGAGCGAGGCTTTTTCTCGCGTGGAACAAAGAGGGAACGAAAAAGGGGTTGTCTGCGCGCCTTGCTTGCTGCGCGCACGTTGTGTGTGTGTTTTTCTTTCGAGGCGCACAGCCCGTCATTGCACGCAGGCTGCTGCTTTTTGCGCGTACGCGGAAACGTGGTATTCAATAAATTACTGGGGGATGTGAAGAATAATTTGTTGCTTTAAAATGCCCGGTAAGCCGCGCATGGATTCCTGCGGTATTGGCGTATACTGCGTACAAGCGTGTATATTATACACGCGTGTTTACCATAGGGGTTTACATGCGCTGCTAATGGCTTGCGATTGGAATTTTCTCTATTTCATTTTAACTCATTGTATTACTATTTACGCATCAAAATATGTTTCCACCATTTAATAAGTGTAATCGTATTTGTATATATGTAATGTATTAATTACAAAATAATAAAAGAGGTATATCTGCGTTTTGATTTATTGAATAACACTGGTTTATCGTTATAAATGCGGCAAGCAAAACTGTTTAATCGAATTTCAGTCGTGAAACTTAATGGATATCAAACTGATTTTTTTCGCGTACATATCCAGCACAATATTGATTATATCTATTATACGCGAACCTTTTCGTTAAGATAAAAAATAATTTACTTATTTTAAACATTAGCATAAGTAAAGTAGATTTCAAATATTTTTAAATAATAAGTGAATTAACTGCGACACCATTATATACTGATATAAACGTTGTTAGTGCACCTTTAGATCATTTTTAAAACAGATGTTTCAGGAAAAAATACTTAAAATTTATTGTTAATCAAATAAGTCATTTATCTTTTTAAACACATTAAATGCACGGGTAAAAGTTAACATCGCTCAGAAATATGAACTTCTCTTTACGCATGCATCGTGTGCTACAATATGTAGCTCCAAAAGACAACTCGCAGTCCACATTCGAAAATCTGGATAGGAAAAAATCCGGGTGGATCTAGATATTTCGAAAGGCTATAAGTTAGATGCCTTACCATTCAGAAATTACAAATAGAAAGCACGTGCCTCATTAGCAAAAACACGCTTGTCCCGATGCGTTTCAATCAAAAAGCACGATTACCAGTAAATGAAAATACAGAAATAAATTTATAGAAATAATTGAATCGATTGAACTGCTAACATAAATATTAAAGTTACAAATAATAAAAATAGAAAGTATAATTCAGAATTTAGAAAAACGCAAAAGTAGAAAACACGCGATAGAAAAATTAAGAATGACCATTTTAAGCTTACAGAATCCTAAAGTAAGAAAACATGAAAATAATTTCAAAATCCCAAAATATAAAGAGAAAAAATCTGAAGGATTAATTAAATTTTTTATCAAGATATTGTCAGATTATCAACGTAAAATATTTAAGTAATCCTTCAAAATTTTCTCTTTATATTTTCGGATTTTAAAATTTTTATTTTTATGTTTTCTTACTTTAGGATTCTGTGAGCTCAAAATCGTCATTCTTAATTTTTGAATCGCGTACTTTTGCGTTATTCTAAATTCTGAATTATACTTTCTATTTTTATTATTTGTAACCCCAATATTTATATTAGCGATTCAATCGATTCAATTATTTCTATAAAAATATTTCTGTATTTTCTTTACTGATAATCGTGCTTTTCGATTGAAACGCATCGGGACAGGCGAGCTTCTGCTAATAAGGCATGTGCGTTCTATTTGTAATTTTCTGAAGGGTAAGGCGTCTAACTTGCAGCCTTTCGAAATATCTAGTCCCACCCGAAAATGCGAATTTCCAATGCGAACGAGGTCGAAATACCAGACTGCTCGAGCTCAAACGCGGCTGCCACGCCATGGCGCTCCCGCTATTACGCAATTCCTGCGTCCGAAACAAAAAGCTGCAGCACACATATACCTATATACACATGTACATGGCAAAAACGCAATGTACTGCACACGTCGCGGAACAATCAACGACGTGCATGTGCGGGCTCGCCTTATTTGCTACCGCTGCGCTCACAAGAGCAAGGGAGAGTACAGAGCGGGGGAAACAGCCCGGAGCGCGAGTTCCTTTGTCCCTTAGGAAGCGTTAGACAAAGGGCCAGGATTACGCCAATTAACCCTGCGCGAGCCGTTTACCCCGTAATCCGTTCTTTTGGCGCGACGGCGGCGTCGGCCTCCCGCGGAAACAGACTGAAGTGCGTACGTGGGTACGCGACAGGGAGAGCAACACCAGTCAATACAGTTGCTCCTTTGAGAAGTGAGCCGGATGCCGCTGTTGAGTGTGCGGTAGTGGCAGACGACGGCGACGACGCCACGATGTCTTGCTTTTCTTCGGTGAGATTTCGAGAGAGAAAGCGACGATGAGAGTCTCAGGCCGATTTCGAGAGGGGAGATTCGAGAGTATGGGCTAATTTGCCTATCAAAAGTCGCTCTGGCCGCGTGATCGAGCTCTATTTATGGTGGGATTTGGAAGTTGAATTACTTTTTGCAATTCGCCCTTGAATTTTCAACGTTACAAGAATTATTTCAATAGGGTTCTAGCTTCTGAGACTATTTTTTCCTGTATGTTCTCTTGAGCTTCCATTAATAATTTTTTTTTTGTAATTTCAGTTTTTTTTATTTTCTAAGTAATAGTACTACTTTTACAGGCTGCATTTTTTAAAATAATTAAATCAACATCCACTAAGTAATCGCCTTTAAAACATAAATTCTTTTTTCTTTTTAACAATGAAGATTAAAATTATACAAAATAACATTTTATATATTAAAATTTTTTAAGAAATCATAAAAATGTATGAAAAGAATTTCCCGACGTGTTTCCAAAGCGTCGTAGTAAATCCATTCATGCGGCTTTTATACCCTATAAAGATTAAAATTTTACCGCTTCACTTTGTATACATCTTCATAAATCAGCATAACCGCGTTATTCTTACGAGGAAACTACTATTTTCACCCTTTTTGGCAGTATTTTGGGTATTCCCATATCTATTTTACAATTCTAGTTGAATGGTGTTACAACTAAGATTTTCAGTTTAAAATATTGATGATGTTGTATAGTGGCATTGCATAAATTAAAACAAAATTTTAATTCTTAACTAGAAAACATCTTGAAATATTGACGTTACGGCAAGAGATATAACCAATATTTTAATTCGAATAACAAACAATAGAAAACAGCAGTGCATTTTTTGCCTACGTGAGTTAACTGTCTTATTCGGGTTCTTTGTTCGCCAACTTTTCTTTCATTTTCTCCTCATACATTGCCATTCAGCTTTACGATCTGAATAAATCGAAAATGTGCCATCATAAAATATCGGTAACCGCGTTTGCCGTAAAACGAAAACATAAAAATTGCTTTAAATTTTTCAGTCATCGAAATAATCGAATATCGATGTCAATAACTTTGTGTTTTTTTATATATTTAACTGAATTACTTTGAAAACGTAGTGATACGCAGCATTTTTCGCTTTCTCCACATATATCATTTACAATTCGCTACTCACGCAGCGCACTACTGCTATTTCTTACCAACTCATCAAAACGTTCCGCGTACTCGCACAGCTCCTGAATCGAACGAATAATTCTCCGTCTGCACATTACTACACTCCTCTCCTTCCCTTCACCGCCTACCTCCCGCAAAACGCAAAGCTGCTGCTGCACGCTCCGAATCTCGGGGATTTTCGAGCTAGTGCCGCAGCAGAGAATCCTCCTAGGCTCTCTTCTCCACGCGCGCGCGCGCTCACGGCAGAAAATTCCAGGGCGAAGAGATGCGCGCGAGCGCTCCACCGATAATCTCGAATATTAAGGCCGAAGCACGAGAGGAGATAAAGAGAGAGAGAGAGAGAGAGAGAGAGGTAGCAGAGTATTTTCGGGATGATCGATTTCCGATCGGGCGCGCGTTCTCTCGTAATAAAGCCTGCCTCGCTCCCATGTGTATGGCCCAAAGTAGAGGCCGAGGGATTTTCCAATTGAATTCGCTGCACGCGCCTCTTCCGGTCTCGTTCTCCTCGTCCTCTCGACTCCTCGCGCCAGAGAACGAGGAAAGCACGACTCGTCATCGACGTTGGAGCACGGCTGGGTGATGAATTCTGCGTGACGGGATTGCTTCGAGATCGAATTAATACATTCGCGGTGCGTTCGGGTGTTAAGCGCGCCGTTGCTGCGAGAGATCAGGTGCACAGAGGCGAATATAACAGGATCGTATTTATCATTTTAACATGTCTTGGAGAATATTGAAAATTAAATTACAGCTATTTTTCATTACGGAAATGTTTGTAGGAGATTTTACAATTTTTGGCGTTACTACATTTTTACAATACCAAATTGAGTTTCTACTTTTTTATTTTCAGCATATCAGATGCTGTTTACTTCATTGTGCTTTTTAATGGAACTTCGTCTGCCGCGTTTGTATACTCATATTTCATTTCTCTTTTATTTCGATGGACAATACTATTATTCCAGAATTGAATTTTGCGGTCAAATGAACACTTGATAAACATCAGTTATTTATTTCGGTTTGTTCGAACTATACTATATATGTAGGTTACAATTTCTTTCCAAGAATTCGCGAAATAACGAGGTAGTAGTAAAAATAAAATACTCGACTGCAATAGTATAGATAAAAATAAAAGTTATTGTAAAATTTTTCTACTTATTTTGATGTACTAATTTGAAATAAATTGAAGCAATAATGTCGAGAAAAGAGAATAATAAGTCAAAAATGAAATATCTTTCTTTATTACGCAATAAAAGAATTATATAATAGTAGTCGGGGAAATATTGAGCTTCGAAGATGAAAATAATACCAACATAACTGCAGCCTAATATCGAAGAATGAATGGAAACCCACTTGCGCATCATTATACAGCACAGTCCTGCGATATTCATATTAGGCTATTCTCATCGCTTGTGGAAGCGGAATTTCGCCAACCATTCCATAACGCGCTGCTACGTGACCCGATTCACGTACTTACTTATGAGTACGTGCTCGCTGCAAAAACTTTCGGATCTCGAGGAGATAGCGATTTTTCTTTTTTCGCCCCTTTGAGAAACGAAGATCCGACCAAAGCATTTGTTTCGTATGGATGAACTTCCATTTTCCCCGGGCTCCATATTTTCTTGAGTATTTGCACTGGCTGAAATTCGCGCGCGAGGGCGTCTTTGTACGTTACTTCGGCACGAATTCGGATGCACGCGCACTTTGAGCGTACTCGTTTTCGTGCTCGTTTATCATCGCGTCATTTTTCAGCAGAAATTAGTTTCTGCAAGTAAGTGCAGTTTCTTAAAATGAAACTGGGAAATGGGGCTCTTCCATTTCACCGTATAGAGCGGATAGAACTTCTTCGTTTTGCTACTACCTTCGCAAGCTACATTCTCTTTTAATACCATCTTCTTATAGGATATTTCAATAATGAGATGTTTTTTATTTTTGAATCCGATCGAGATTTTTTTATTCATTATATTAAATTATGTAGAATTCCTATATCTTTGTATTCTAAAATGTAAAAAAATTGGCAATAAACAATAAAAATATTATAATGTAATTCAATCTATTAATTAAAACAAATAAAGAGCTTTTGATAATTACCATAGAATCTTTTATTAATTAGGGAAAAGCAGACCTTATTCTTTAAGCTTTCAGCGAAGTCTCCAGAAAATAGGTAATTACTCGTTATTTAACATTAATTGCCTTACTGTTAAGTAGAATAATTATGAATAGATTTGCATAGCCTTCGACAACAGAAATTAGACTAAATGAGCATTTAGCTTTTAGATTCTTGTGCAAGTATTGAAGTCATTGCCGCGTGTTCTTAAGTTGAACACGGACACAACTCCGTCGTAGGGCTTCGTTCCACCGACAGGGGCAGTATAAGTACGTCAGCGCGGTGAAGCGGCGCAGGGGCACTTTTTTCCTCCTAACGACGATAAAATAACTACATCGCGTGCCTGCTGATTAACACTGACACCGAAACGTGAGAAAATGGAAACAGGTTAAGCTGTAGCGCGTGCGTTGATTAGACGTCGTGACAAGGTGAAGAAGCAAGGTTACCAGAAGCCGATTACAAGTTCACAATGCCGAGTTCAAAGCATTATGCAAAGCCATTTAAAAGAGCGCGCAACGACGGCGTTCTCCTTGTGTTCGCGACACAATTGTTCAGAGCCAACTGAGTAATTGCTTTAAATGGGTGAATAGCTTTTATTCAGTCTTTGATAATCAATGAATTATTCAATTAGCACAGAAATTGTATTTGATTAATTACGGATTTCATAGTTAATATAATAACGACACGTTTTATAAATTAAATAAACAGGATAAATACTTCTACTACAGGATATCTAAATTTAAATAACTATAAAAATCTATTTCTAAAGAACTGCGAATTACAAATTAAAGTTTATTATATAATTTTATAATAATATAAAATGTGTCCTTTTTTAAAAGTAAGTCTTAGGATGAACCACTTAAAAAAATTATAACAAATGATAAAAACATTTTTGTTTATTTAAGAATATAAAAACTATTCTTTATATTCCATGCTTGTCCTTTCTTTTTATCGATAAAAAACGAGAGCCATAGTAAACATCAACGTGATTATTCGTTTTTATTAGAAAAATCCGAAACTAACGAAATATGGGGAGCACACTTAGCAAATATATACACATCACTAAAACAATGAATGTTTTTTTTTTATATTTTAGCTTGTTTAAGAAAACGTACGAATTCATCAAATGACTAAAATTTTTAAATCCTCACAGACATGACAATGACGACATTTACAATGATTCTACTTTACTACTCTAAGTTCCACCAATGACTTTCGCGATTTATCGTAAACGTAGTCACGGCTTCGTCTCTTCTTAAACTTTGAACAAACGAAAATACAGTGCTACAGGATTAGATACCTCTCAAATATGGTAGTGTTCACACTATTAATGGAAAACTGTATCAGATAATGCTTCGCTTCACTTATAAATTCACTCTACCTTCTTTGGTAAAGGCAGTTTTTAAGATACAACTTATGTTCTTTTTTGAATAATTTCTTTGAATAAACATCTATTATTTTTTTATTGCCCTGGTAGAAAATAACCCAACCAAAATGGCTGAACTACAACGGTTGGTCAGTTTTTTGGACCAACAAATAACAAAAGTATTGACCAACGGTTAGCCAACGGTTGCTGAATTATTAATAATTAAATATATAATAGGTTATGAAACAACAACAGTAAATAATAAGGAATATAGATATTATGTAAAAACAATTTATTTATGAAAAGTAATGAAGATTACGGTAGTAGATTGATAAAAATATTGTCAAATAATAGTGAGGTTGGAAATAAAATTATTTGAAGATTAATATAGACATAGTATAATGCGCGGACTGTGCTCCGAATAGCTGCCAGTAAGGATATAAGCGTACATATATAAGTAATCTCCTGACTGCGCAGACGCGCGAATCACGCTGTGGGACATACATGTACATATAAGTAACCTCAAATTGAACTAAAAGTTTACTAATCTAAGTCTATTTATTTCAAGTAAGGTGCTGTCCGTATATTTTTTTAACATTTCATGAATAATACATCTTTCTATATTTTTATTTATATCAATAAATTATATAAATTGACTTTTTCGTGATTTTTAAATATAAAGCATTCGTTGGTCAACCGCAAGGATGATTCCGTAACGAAATAAGGGGTATTTACTACCAACCATTGTATTACTACCAGGGTGCTAACGAAAGTGCAATTTTTCTTTATTTATTAATTTATGTGATCCCCTAAACGCGTAATTGATTATACTTTACACCTTAACAAGTCATAAATTTAATGCTATGATTTTATGTATTTATCACTATAAACGATTTTGATACTATATAAATACTATAATAAGTATTTATAGATTCATAAACAATAATATTTTCATAATAACAAGCAATTAGAAACTAAAAATACATGTAACGAATTTGTTACGAAGGAAAAGGGCCCTGTAGGTTCTATATAATATCAAATTATGCTCAGTTTAATTAGAATATTTATTTCCTACTTTGCTCGATAATATATTTAGTAGTTATCCAATACGTTCAAAATAAAAATATTCGTTAATATACAGAAAATAGTCATTTGATGTGTCTTTTTTCATGTTTGAATTTGGTTTATTTTATAGTTGTGTACAGACAGAAAACACAATTTAGCAAAAGAATAAGATGCGATAAACTTACGTGATTCATGAAGTGCAAGTAGTGTGGTAATCCCTTACACTATCGTTCTTTTCCCCGCCATTAAGCAATCTTTACGACTACTTTTTGTACAGTACTGGCGACAAAAACTTTATTACCGATTTTTCAGGAGCTTGCTTGAGCTTTTAGGAGTTACTTTCAACTATATCGTTTTAACATAAAATCCTATTTACTGCGTTAATAGTACAAACATTAGCTAAAACACTAAGGTTTAAAATGCTTTCCTCTGGTTGCAGCTATATAATTTCTTCTTTGATTTTGAAATGTTAAATTCCGCGACGAAACTAACTTTTTATGAAATACATTTTATGTCAAAAAGTTTCATAGTCATATAGGTTAGGGACAGGTGGTAAATAGCACGGAATCTCAATAGAAAAAGTTTTATTCAATTTAATATAATTAATATACATCAAAAGCTTTTTAAAATTGCAGTAGATAAGAGATTAAGATAAAATGCCATATTTTGCTGCAATTGAAACACTGTTTTGGAAATTAGTATAATAATAAGAACAAAGGTAGACATTTTAAAATAATTTTTTGAAAAAAACCGAAATTAAATAGCACATCTTTTAACTATGGCGGAGAGCTTGACAAGGAGCTTGTTTTTTAAACCTTTTGTTTAAGTGTACAAAAAATGAATTAAAGTGTCTACAAGATAAGATTTACAATTTTATGCCACATTTACTTAATCAGACAGTAACATTTTTCTGCTCCATATAACATGGAGTCCATCTTCTAAATAACAAGCCGAAAACGGCACAATAAAACGGTCATCCTTGTATCCTAAAAGAAATTAATTAAGAACACCCACGTCAACCCCAGGGAGAACAGCACGCTAGCACTCAGTGTCAACCACTTGTCAGACGCATGGCGCAGAACTATCACTTGATAGTATCAAGTCGAATTTGTTAAATCGAATGTGACTGAAGTTTGCAGCGCTAATTGTATGATAATCTTGAACTTACTCTTTAAAATGGACACATTATGCATTGTAATCAATATTAATGATGGATTCTATACAATTTTTTTCTAACACAACTCAAATCTGCTAAAGATTTTACTGTATATTGATCTTACTTTATTTAATGTTCTTCCATTTCCAATTACGATTAAACATGATTTTAAACATTTTATTGAACTTACTGAAATTATTTATGGTTATATAAAAATGTTCATCGTACAGCAGCATTTTTGTTTATCTGAATCAAATGCATTAATTCTGATTTTTAACTTTTTTTTATACCAACGATATTTTTTTCCTCTGTTATAAACATGCATCATTAAATAAAAATAAATATTTTTAATATTCATTGGAATACATATTACCTAATTAATTGAATGAAAAAATACAAACTTCGTGAACGCATATAAACCCGATGTGTACAAGAGTTGAAAAATTGTGAAATGTATTAATTAATTACTTTGAAACCGCTGAATTGCATATATTGTTCATACTTTTATGCACATTTTTATATTCAGCTCTAAATTAATTGAAGAAAAACGTAACAATGCAAGTTTATTTGTTTCGTTTCAATTTATGATGGAAAGCATCAATTAATTAATAATCATATTTGACAAACTGTAAGCGTAAAATATTTATATTCCATATTTTATTAGTTGTAATTCAAAACTTACTTTTTTCACTTATTTATAAAAATTTACGATGGCAAAAAATTGTTACGATAATTCATGCGGGAAATGTACTCATATATGTAAATTATTTAATTATTCATAAAAGCACATGATCCAATACCGGGCAGAATAGTTCACATGCAGTTTCAACCTCAGATTTTTCATTTTGAACTTAGGTGGCTCCGCGCATCCCGCATCAATCGAATCTGGAAAGGAGAAAAATACTGGATTCAATTATCCAGCGTCGGTTTTACTTCTCAATAAACTTTCACAATGCAGCTCGCGGCGCGAATTACGGCCCCGTATGATAGACGTCGAAAAGTCTTGTTATTTTGCCAGAGTTGAAAACTTGCCTCTGCCCTTTCCGCGAATTGTAAAGTTTTCAAAGACATGAACAAAAGAAAACACGAAAGAGAAAGAAAAGGAGGGAGGAAACAAGAAACCGAGAGAGACGAGGAAAGTCAAGGAGGGAGTGTATGTGTGTGAGAGACGAGCAGCTTTCTCTCTCTCTTTCTCTCTCTTTCTCTCTCTCCGAGCATTCGGGTGCAGCGACTCGTAACTTGAACTTGTCTAGTGTACTTTGGCCGCGGCGGGCGGAGTAGTATGCCAATGCCATTCGCACGCCGTTTTCGCGCGACTACTGCGACGACGACTACGACAACGTCTTTTTCGAACTCGTCTGAAACAACAGCCGCAGTGGCAGCCGGCGAACTCGCCCCTTGTCCTCTCGGTGACACCAATTATTCATGCTCCAACGAGTCAAGAGAGAGGAAGAGAGACAGAGGAGAGGAAGCAAGCGAGGGAGCGGTTTATATCGGACGCGTGTTTGCAAAAGTGCGGAAGAGCGAGGGTGGAAAGGTGTAGGCTGGGCTCGCGTTACGTGACGGAGAGGCAATTATCGATTGCTTCGCCTCCTCCATTGTTCATTTACTCAAGTGTTTGTATAGAAGTATTCACTTATTTTTAAGCTTTGTCTTAAAAAAAAATTGCCTAGATAAAGCGTACACGGCAGTAGACAATAGAGTTTATCGTAAAGGTAATAACAACCGTTCATTCTGAAGACTTATAGTGTATATTTTCAAAGCTCTTTGCTGTAAATACTAATCTATTAGCTTACATAATTTCCTCTAATTTTCTAAACAATTTAGATACTGCAAATGATATTTATGGATTCTTATTGCGCGTTATTATTGGCGCACGAAAGTAAATTCCCAAGTACCATATACGCAGTATATAATAAAAAGCTTGGAGGTATGTGCGATGCACACGGAAGGCGAGGGTGAGTAAAAATATGGCAGGCTTGCTTTACTTCAGTTCTTGTCAACGCACTTTGCCTCGCA
Source organism: Torymus tubicola (assembly GCA_035583055.1). Classification (NCBI taxonomy): domain Eukaryota; kingdom Metazoa; phylum Arthropoda; class Insecta; order Hymenoptera; family Torymidae; genus Torymus; species Torymus tubicola. Next base: position 23,341,944 of record JAWWEQ010000001.1, on the reverse strand, counting down.
TTATCATTAAGTGCAGGTTCAGCGACCTTTCAAGTACTTACATTTTCTCGCAGCGTGGATTTTACTTTAATAAATGAACTGAAAAAAAATTACAGATAATATAGTATAATGCAGAGAATTTACATGGGAATTGTAGATGCTAAAGAAAAAATTGTAAAAATGAAATTTCAGAAAATTTTTAGAAATTCTGAGTAAAAGTATATACTGAAAAGTAACATTATACAATAAATTTTTTTAATTTTTCATATACTTGTGTTCTACATATTTTTAGTAACGGAAAATTACTAACTATCATAAATACTTATTGACAAATACTCGATAAAAGCCAGATATTAATTGATAATTTTTTAATTAAAATTATTCAGAGCAATCACAACTTCTCCCTCTTTTACCGATGCAATACTAACTTATTCTGAAAATTCTTCGCCGAAGGACGTCCGACAGATGCGCTCATTTCATAGTATAGTATTTGTCGCGCAGAAAGGATAGGAACTACAGTACGTAAGGTGAAAAAAAACACTTTTTCGTAATAATACGCCAGTAAAACGACGAACACGATACAGAGAGAAAGAGAGGGAGAGAGAGAGAGAGGGAACGGAGACAGAGAGATAAAGAAACGAGAAAATACCCATCCAGAACACATAAAAGTGCAAAGACGCTGCAAGTTGCGCACGCGCGACTCGCTTTACATTTTCACAGTTCTCTCTTTTCTGCATCTTCCGTTTATATCGCGCAGAAGCACTTGCTTATCTTCCAGCGATCGTCCTTGTGCTCGAGTCTATATATATATATACATATATATATATATATATATATATATATACACACACACACGCGCGCGCGTGCATGGAGCGTTTCCCTTGCGCGATCCTCTTTCTCATAAAGGCAGGGGGATATAAACCGGGAAGCAGTTAAGGGTCTCCCAGGATCCTCCGTTAAATCTTGCGAGAATGAGAGAGGTAGAGCGAGAGAGGGAGAGACGAAGGATATAAAGATAGCGCATACGCGTATACGTATACATACGGGGGTGTTTATGTATATATATCTGCACGCATGCGTCAGGTGGTCCACGGAGCGTCACGGTAAACTTCGACAGGGCGCGGGGGGACGTACGGATGAACGACGGGAGCAATTACGTCCCTATTTACGCTCGACTGACTTTGGCCTTATCCACGAGTCGCTCTCGCACACGTTCCCTTTGAGATCAAAGTGCATGAAAAAGCTCCGTGTAGTCGCGCTGCTGTAACGAGAGGGTAATTATTATCTGCGGCGGTGTAAACTCCGAGATTTTTGTTATCGATCTAATGGCGAAAGTTTCACGCTCCGATATATACGCGTGGCATGCTGCAGTTTTCGATAGTCCTTTTTTTAGTGGGGGCACACCTATAGTGCGAAAGCATTTTCTTTTTTTCAGAATAGTCTATAAAGTGTTGTTGAATGGAATTTTGCTGTGTAAAAGTGAAAAGCGTCAGACGTACGATACGTGCGTATAAAATTTTATTTTAAAGAGTTGAGTGTGAAATCCTGTATCGTGCAAGATGTTTTTTTTTTTTAAACTATGATAATGAAAAATGTAGAATTCCATAGTTACGTACATTTTCTTTAACAATGTCTTACACGTGAACTACAATAAATACAAAAATGAAACTAAAATTCAGACCGTTCCCTGTTAAGATATTTAATAAAACATGAGGTACGTATAAACCGCATTATTACAAAAATGGCAATTACTCAAAAATTTCCATCCAAGCGACTCACGCAATCACGCAAAGTGACGCAAAGCTCCTCCTCGGTGGCGACCCTCCTCTACGCGCGGCACCTCAATTATCTCGCAACTTCCAGACACCGGCTAGCGCGCTTTCTCGTTATCCTCGATAATCTCGTTTCTACCGCTGCCCTCGCTGGAGATAATTTAAATTTATGACTGTTTAAAATTCGCCAGCCGTGATGAATCACCCGGTGATCGATCGTCGTCTCGCGAGGTACTCACCCTGAGTGTGCATTGTCATCTCGTCGCCTGTGATATCGGCGCACGGTATCGGTTTCGCTACGAGTGACTTGGAAGACACTCCATCAACGCGCGCAAGCACTGATTACCTTAGCTCGATATCCAACATCCAGAATTGCACTTTTAAGATTGCTGCATTTTTTCGCGAGTGCCTCTCTTGGCTCTCTTGTTACAAGAGAAAGAGGCGTTGTAAAGTGCGAAATGCATATCGATTAATTTTTTTCAATGTCAATTAGTTCACTTTAAGAGAGTAGAACTTTCACGGATTATAGATTTTTTAAGTTGGCGAATTTAAAAAATATAAATGCTTATGATAATGTTCACAATATTCTCTCATTTTTGATATATCAAAAATTAACTTTGTTTCGTTAACAAAAGTGAAAATTTCATCGAGTTCATCAGCGTTTGTTGTTAAAGTTTAAGTTGAAGTTATTAGTTGAAATAATTTTATTTGTATTCGCAAATAAAAACGGTCTGTACTCATAACAGCAATTTAAATTTTTAAATGAGAAGAAATTTTTGCACTAACCGATTTGAGACATACTACATTACCTTGAGACACCTCACCCTCATTATGTCATCAATTACAAGGTGCAGTGGGGATGCGTAATATTACTTTCTCAAGCGTTAGCTGTAGAGTCCACTTTTTCCATCTCCCTGTGCACGAAATCTTGAGCACAGTGTGCACTATGCGCGCGTTGGCTCGTAAAGCAGCGTAACTTTATTACGGGGACGAAGAGCGAGTATACGCGCACGCGTGTGCATACACACGTATACTACCCTCGGGGTGCGTTTACACAGTGACACGGTCGCTCATTCCGGAAGAGCGAGTCGATTAGCGATGCATCATGACACTGCACCTCTCCTACTCGCTCCGTAGCAAGTTGCCTGTGCGCCTCGTCGTCTCTGTGATACATATATGCGTGCTCGCCTGTATATGCTCTGTCTTTGTTGTGTATGGGATGAAACTCTGAGACCCCTCCAATGCGCTATTGATAGAGGGTTCAATATTCTTTGCATGTAAAGCCTTAAGGGGGCTGATTGAAATTCACACGTCATCGCAGACTCTGGTCCTTAGATCACTGGCTTTCGGCCTGTATATAATTTTTAACAGTTGGGTAGATGGTTTTTATGGGAATTAAATTTAGTGACCTGCAATGTTATGTACGTGTATTAATTTCTCTTTTGAAAATTTCGATCATGCAATATGATGTTGTTGTTCATATTCTTATTTATTTTATTTTTGGTTTCGCTTTGCTTTTTATATCAGATAATAAAGAAGTGTATACGTCGGTTTAACTTAGTGTTCTCTCGATATGTTTTACATTGCCTCGTAACCAGGTCGGCAGTCGATTTTAACGAGTCGAATGTTTTCAAATTCTTTTTATCTTATCCGATCTGGAGGGAAACTTTTTAACGAGAAGTACGATATAAATACAGTCCAACCCCAGTTTGTTACGACTCGAATGCCTGTGTCCTCGTTGTTTTTCTATTTATTCTCCTCTTTACTTTCTCTCGGGGAAACTTTGCGATAGGGAAAAAATGGTTCCATTCCCATGTATTCTACTTTATTTTAAACATACGACATATGGTACATATAGTATATCATAATGATTTTAGTAAATTTGATTATGTATATATTGTTTATATCAATGGGAACAATAGCTTTTGAAATAGATTAATTTGTCAAGTTTCAGAAACCCTAGTGCCAATAAATAGGTAGCGGTTTTCATAATACTTGTTTTTTCTTTTTTAAACTAACGTTTTACAGTTTTCTATTTTACTTAATTGTATAATAATTTTTTACTCAAAAATATTAATCAAATGAGCCATCAAAATGCTAATTTTACTATTTTTCTATTTGTTGCAGGTGAGCGTCAGAATCTCAAATGATATATTTGGAATCTTTCAATGACGTAAGTTCGAAATTTGTATATTTTGAACCTTGCCCTTTACAATCAGAATCGAGGTTATCTATAATTCAGGTGAATATAGTCTAAAATTACGCATCGTAATATTGATCTCAAATTATCGAAGCTTCAACCAGATCCACGATAAAGAGAACCCTATCGGCAGCATAAACAACGGTTTGAACAAACAGAAACATCAGGAGGGTGCGAGCGATCACTTTCCAAAGTATAGTAATCATTTAGGGATTCGTATCGCGCCAGCCTGACTTTACCTTCCAAATCCCCGTTCAAATCCTTCCCATTGTAAATTCCGTAAAAACCAATCGGCTCAATGGGCTTCTCGCCTCGCAATAAACCGACTCGTAAATTTCTCACCGCCCTGTCGATTCCAGCCGCCGAGCTACCACCTACACGCGCACCACGCATCTCTACCTCGTATTCCTCCTCCGCGTCCCTGCGCATCGATCCCCGCAGCGCACGTTCATTTGCGACCCTCGTGTGTCCAGCGGAAATCACTTGCTCGCCGAGCTCGATTAAGCGCCACCGCCAGCGACGTACGTCCGTACGTCCGTCCGTTCTCGTCCGCGGGCTTCACCGATATTCGTCTCCGCGAGCGGTGGCCGCGCTCTTCGTCGTTGATGGGCGCGCGCGCGCTCGTTCGAGAACTAGGCTCATCGAATTACCCCCCGAGCGAACACGTTAGGGGTGGATGGGAATTCGAGGAATCCTCTGTCGCGTCCACCAGTACTCTGTATATGCATTGCTGTGTATACGCACACGTCGCCGAGATATTCGATACGTTGGCCGAGCCAGCCCAGGCGATGGTTGCATGAAAAGACTCAGTGGCTTTGATGCTATGAACTATGGAAGTAAGGTACTATTTGCGTTTTGATTGTTTATGTTAGTAATATTACCTAAGAAATGAATAAGTTTTACGAGGGAGGTGATAAAGTTGCATAACTATACAACTGCATATTCTTCGATTTAAATTTTCAATTACATTCTAGAAAAGGATATGAATCTTCTGTTATTAAATGACCTAGTTAATTTTTTACCTTAATATTTTTTAACAAAGTCATTTTTAATCTAAAAAACTATTATTGTTAAAATTTCAACATAGCGTATTTAATGACATTTAGTTGGACCAAAATTCAACGACTCTGGTACACGTAGAAGAGTCCTTGAAAATAAAACTTTTCTAACCCAGATATTTCTGTGGTGTAGAGACGCACGTACATGTAAAAAGTTCTTCAACTTTTCTAACCTAAATATTGGTACGTTGCTGAAACAAACATAAATTTAAATGAAATTTTAAAGCTCACAAGTGTATGTGAAGTTGGGAAAAAATGAGGTTAAAGTTTAGTAGAGACACTAACGCAAGTGAGATGCAACTATATGACGGATATATTTTTGCTTATCTTAAATTCAGGAACTCAAATTATTAAAAAAATAAAGTTTAACTGCATCCTTTTTTCAAACAAACATAAAGGAGTATTAAGTGTAAAAAATGATTTTTTACGAAACAAAATTTATTTTTTCCATAGGCAATTAAATTTTTGTTTACATTTTAACCTTAAATTTTAAAAGAGTGTTAGAGTTTAATTGCAACTACAATTATGCATCATTATTTCGCATTTTCCATTAGTGGTTTTTTAAAATTGTTGAATTAGACTAATTGCTTTCATTATATGTTATTAGTAAAAATATACAGGTATCTATATCATACTGATTTTCAAAAATCTAGTGAGAAGCCGTTCGTAAACTATTTCGCAGTCTTTATTTTTCTGCGGCAGTCAACGCCCGCTTTTATTTACTAAATATTCATGAAAATAAAGCGGTACTTCGCAGTGAATAGACGAGAGTTTGTGCGACGGCAACAGTAGTACGATTCTCATCCTCGGCGCGGGAATAGTACCGAGTAAAGTTTACCAATTTTCAGATCAAACTACCCTATATGCAGTAAATGAGTTACGCCGCGCGCCTTCGCGGCACTTAACCGGCACTTACACACAGCGCGAGCGAGGAGGTCGCGATTTAATAGAGACACCCGCGCGCGCGGATTCACCGGGCGCTTTGCAAAATTATAGCCGCCATTTGGGTGCTTCGTAGGGAGAATTCGAGCGACGACGCGGCGCATCGTTTAAATTAGGAGAGCGTATAAACTTCTTCCCCTCCCATCTCGCTCGCTTCTATTCTTCCTCCGCAAGCGGTTAGAGTATTTGACTCGCTCGTTTCTCCGATTTTCCATTCGCGCAAACCTTCGCCTTTCCTTACATAGAGGTACGCGCCATCGGCGTATTTGCTCAGACGTGAGCAGCGCGCCTTCTGATTGTCTTTTAAATACTGCCAGCAGGCAACGAGTGCTGCGATCCCATGGCTTTGATTAATCCTTTTCCAGAAGTTCCTTTAATTTTCGAGAGTGAATAAAGGTATCAAATACAGCCCATACAAAAGACGTGTGTTTTAGCAATTACCTTTTTTAAATATACAATTCTTTTATTGCATTAGTGATAAACTTATCTTTAATAATTTTAATAAACAAATATTTTCTAAAATCGTAGAATGTTGTTTGTGTTATTCACTATTATTTTTCATCTTCTTTTATAATGGTGATGATTTATTTTATGTGCCGTTACGTTTACCGTTTGTGCATTTTTAGTTCCTTTAGCGCCATCGTTTAGAAGAAAGGAATTAAACTTTTTTACTTTGAAAAATATCCCAGCTGCATGTACACCTCTCTTCTCACCCGCGCTCATTGTCGTTTCCTCTTCCCCCGGCTGCCTCGACTTTAGCTGCTCGTCCATTCCAATAGCCATTTTCTCTCTATCTTTCCTCGCTTACAATTCCTCCTCCTCCTCCTTCTCCTTTCTCCCCCATCCAGTACATCTTCCGCGGTTTCAGCGCTGGTCCTACGGCTGTTTTCTCGCTTTCCTTCCTGTTCCTCACCATCGTCCGGCCCATCGTCCCTGGCTAGAGCAAGACAAAGAAAGACACGAAGAAGAGCACTCTCGCAGTTTACCTTAACGTCCCGACTGCGGCAGTATCTCTTTAGAGTCTTCCTCTACCCGAGTATAAGCTCCGTTCGCGTACGCGAGTCGATGCAACCGTAAAGCGCAGGCCGTTTCCTCTGCTAGGGGGGCGCGTTTAACTGTCGCCTCTGCCGCACGGTTAAAGAATGTCGAGCGAGCGTCGTCGCTTCTTCCTGTGCGCGCGTATATATACATACTATCTGCACGAGAACTGCCGTTGATGAATAAGCATTGTAGGAGCGCTCATGAAGGTTTATTAATGGGACGTTTGTGCAGGGCTTTGACGATAGAACGTGGGAATAAAAAGGTTTCGTTTCTTTGAGACAATCTTTTAGAAATACTAATATGTTTTTTTTTTAATTTTGATAAAGGAAATATTGATAAAATACAATCTTTTTTTTGTAAAAATTAAACCTCAGTCGCAATATTTCATTAGGTATACTGTTTCAGTAAATCTTTCCTTTACTTTCTTGTGTATATACTTTTTGCAGTATAAGTGGAACTGATTTTTTAGTTTTCAACGTAAATTTAGATTAACAATTGAATTTGCATTAATGAAAAAACTTGTCTCTTAGGGCGTTTAAATCACGATTTTCTCCTTCCGGAAGAGATTCGTAACTGGTGCTGCAGAGACTACGATGGTAACTTGTCTCATCGATGTCAGAGCGTTGTGTCTAAACTAGGAATCTTCTCAAGCAACAGATGGTCTTTAGTGCATAACTATAGGAAGAGACAAAGTTTCCTTAATTTTATTAATAAATTTGGAAAAGTGTTAAATTTAACTATGAAATAGGGATTTTTTTATTGAAAAATAAATAAAAATAAATAAACTTCCGTTAAAAATTTTAAATTTATTGTTATTCTCAGAATTTTATATACTCTTTGTGATTTGTTTTTCCTGTCATTTTTAAACCTTCTACCGTTCTTTATTTTTATACAACATATCAACAAATAAAAATACAATAGTATATCCAAAGTGAAAAGTATTAGAAAATTCAATTTTTGTGTTGATTGGTCGAAACGCTGTATGGCATTCATGCGTTTCTGAAAGTTTATTTTCAGTTTGTTTTTCTTTTATTTGCTTTTGTTTTCTAACCGAAAAATACAGTTACTATCTAAATCATCATGGATATAAGAACAAAAATTCAAAAAAAAAATTGGGACATGTGTTTATTATTAAATATGGTTATTGGCAACAAGAATTTCTAGTTCGATAGCATACTCAAATTTTAATATAAACATTATAATAATAATTATAAATGTTGGTAATAATTTTATTACTCAAAATAAATTTGAGTTATAACTTAAATGTACGGCTATTCGTTTTTTAAATGTATTTCGTACTAAATATGATATTTTCGTTTATATTGATAATATAATGTATTTATCTATAAGCAGTTAAAATTGAACGCTACTACCACTTCTCTATTCAAATCTACGAAAAAATCATAATTCATTTCCACCGTCCGAAAAAATCTTCATCTCCGACCGTCCACTGGTAACTCGTTAACAAAAGTTCGCGACTAGCACAGCGCGTCTTAAATCCACCTGCGGACCCTGCGCTCCCCGGCTTAGACAGTCGCTTGCTATTCACTCGTAGTTTGATCCCTGCAGCCGGCGCGCCGGATTTCAGAGACAGAGAGAGAGAGAGAGAGAGAGAGAGAGAGAGAGAGAGAGAGAGAGAGAGAGAGAGAGAATGCATTTCCATACATTTTCTCTGGCGCGTGTATACGTATGTATAGATATATACCTATGTACAAACGCCCGTCTTTTCTCCCTTCCTAAGCCGTAAATCATAGTCCGCGACCTTTTCTCCGGCGTAGCGTCTAACCCGATGTTTCTTCTTCTCCTTCGTCGTTGCCGACGACGACGACGACGACGACTTTCTTTTACATCCTGTTTTTTTATATGGAATATCCGGCCTCTACGTCGTGGATCAGTGTAAAAAGCAATTTGGCGTAGTTGTGACTGTTGAGTTCAATCTTACGCGAGTGGAATTTCGGCCTTACTATGTATACGTACATGAATAGTCACGTTTGTAACTTGGCTGAAAATCATTATGAAATTATCTTTAAAGAAAGTGGTGCTAGTCGCGATTAAAGTCCTATCGAATGATGTACTGGAAGGTTTTTCGAGCCGACTGGTAGATATTTTAAATAAACTAATAAAGTATTATTTAAAATATATATTTGTATGATGAGAATAATAAATTCATTATAAAAGTACAGAAGTTTATTGGGGTAATTTGTTAAACTTCGTAAAGAGATATAATTTCTGCGTACACTGTTATACCATTATAATGAGAATGAATTTTATTATTAAGGTTAATCTATACTTGTTATTGAAATAACAAGAATCCCATAATTAACAACAATTTTCAACAATTTAAAGTCAAAATAAACGTAATTTTTAGTAAAAGCTCTTTATTCACTTTTATATGTATTATAAAAACTGTGAATTTACATATTTGAATATTTATGCGGTTATTACTCTGGCGGAAATCCAAAACATTTTATAACTAATAACTGGGTATTTATTCTGGCGATGGCTATGAAATTGGTATTTCTTTTTTCCAAATTCTAGCTCGCGATGAAACGCTTTTTCTCCTACTATTTGACCATTTTCTATAGATTGATAAAAGAATAAGTTTATCGTAGATTGGTACAAGATAGTTTTTATCTATTTAAGAGGTTTTAATGTTAGACAGTTTTTTAGTTAGAAAATGGGTAGTAATAGTCTAGTTATATTGGAGAAGAGTGTGAGAGACAGAAAATAATGACAAAAAAGATATTTTTCGAGATATCTCTAAAAGGGCTCTCGTAAATGTGTTTCTGGCCTTCATGTATATTATTTATATTGTAGGAAGCTGTCAGTTAAAGTTATATATCAGTCAATTTAATGTCAAATTTGTAAGAAAAATTAAAAAGAAAGTTTTAAGGTTATGTAATTTTAGTGCCAATCTATGAAATAGGCATATAATGGAAGAAAAAGCGATTCATCGCTGACGATTAACTGGCCATTTTTCCTACCCATTTGTTAAGATTCTGGCCATTTCGTGATAGACGTATTTCTAGCAGGGTATCTTCGATTATAACTAAAAAGTAAAATAATAAAGCAATAATAATTTTCAAGAAAAAGAGTGTATTGAAATAAACTCTAGAAAATTTCCAAAGTAAAGCCCTTTTTTGCGGTAGCCACCCATTAACTTCGGAAACTCGTTAACCAAACAAAAGTTCCGGGCAGAAACTATCAACAGCAAAAATTGCCCCGCAATCGTTCTCCAATACCAAATTGACCTGACAACTGAACGAGTGCCGTCGTAGTTCTCGGTCGGACGCACGACCGCCGCGTAATCGCTGCCGTAGTTCGGGAATTCCGATACACGCTGATCCACATCCATATAGACAACGCTCATACACGTAAGAGAGAAGCGGCTGGCCGAGACACACACACATACGCGCGGTCTCCACTGCGACTGCACGCGCGTCTACTTGTGGAAACGTCGGCGAAAGCAGTTAGCCGCAGGCTGCGCCGCCGCGCATCGTCGGACTTATGTTGTCACGGTGTGCACGTGAGACATCGGCGCATCTCCTATAGGAGCGTGGCTGCTCCCCAGATCTCTCCAGAACGCGGGTAGCTGGCTGGAGGGAAACAAAAGAACGCGAGCGAACGCGGATGCAGTTTAGAGAACATGTTCGCTCGTTTTGCCCTTTAAGGTTTACGGTTAGCTGCGGGCTTTTAAGAAATAAATAAAGTATTGTGTGGCAAGAATCGGATTCAGTTTTTTAAAGTAATATTATATAACGTGAGCGAAATATTTGCATTCAGGTTTGTTTCACTTACAACAATGTTGGTAAAGTTCAGTGTTTTAATAGATTTTACATGTAACGAATGGGTGCCAATATTATATCAAAGGAACAGAAACGACAAAGCATTCATTCAAAGCTATTTCTGAACATATCAATTTTGCTTTAATAATAAACCGTATTATAACGAATGGCAGAAATAAAAGAAAAATAAAGAAGAAGTTTGAACCTGCAAATCGCTTTTGATCGAAATCTTAGGATACCTTTTATTTGGGAATTATAAAATACATTTCTTGAATACCCGAATGAATACCCCGTAGTTCACGCTAACTTGAATTAACCGGCATAACTTACCTCCGTTTGATCTAAAGACCGAAAGAAATGGAAAGACGGAAAGCAATGATTTAAAGCGTCGCTGGCGAAACAAACGAGCGCTTTTAACTCGGTATTTGTGCTCGCCTTATCCGTCCGGTGCATCGCGTGAAAAGCATTTGCGCGCGCGAGCGCGAGCTCACCAAACTGTAACTCTGCTCGGGCAAACTTAGCTGCGCGGAAGCGAATGGTGATTAATTGCGAGCGCTAGATCCCTATCTCTCGGCAATACTGTCGCCCGCACACTTTTGCGCTGGCTGCGCTCGCTTAGGGCACCTGCAGCTTATACGCCATGAGGGTAAAGTCTCGGATGTTACCACTGCGAAAGGAGAAATGCAGTTTAGAAGGGGCGCAGGCGGCTGTTATGCGCATATTCCTTAGAAGATGTAAAATTAGAAAAATATAGTTCAATGCATTTATTCACTTGGAGATAAAGTGAAGCTTAGTAGTTACACTTGTCTGTATTGGATTGATTGATTTCGATACAGAACCATAAGTTTTGTATGGCGATGAATATGTAAGGCTGCCCCGAGTAGTAGTCTTTTTTAAAAAGTGACTAGACAGTAGTTTTAAATTAGATAGGAAGGCTTTTATTCAACTTTTTACATAGTACAAAGTATTAAAGCCTTTAGAAGTTTTTGTCTTCAGAGATAAAGTAAAAATAGCGTTAAGAAAATGTTGCATACTCTAGGACTTTTTAAGCTCATGTAACTTATAACTTCTAAAGGATTAAATACTTTTAAGCGTATAGAAAGTATAAAATGTCAAGTAAAAGAATTTTCATCTAATTTAAACTAATTTTTTTACTGTGTTATATCTTAGCATTGGATATTTTGAAAGTTATAATGAAAAAGGGAGATTAGAAATGTAACAACTTGTATTTCAGTAATATATTGGTAACTCATGAAAAAATATGTAAATTCCCAATTTAGAAAAATTTGAACAGAGATTAATTAATAAATATTCTATGTCGAATATCCGAAGCTTTAAATGATTAAACCACCATAACTATTTTTTAAGTGAATTGCAAGCTTTTGTCTATTTGCCATTCTTAATTCGTTAAAATTTTTCTCATTTTTACTACTGATAGTAAAATGTTATAGTCTTCATTAACTATTTAAATTTGTACTTTTCGTAAAAAAAACTAACGTTTACTTAAACATAAACATAAATCAATTTCGTGTTCCGAAAAATCTCGTTCCAACCGTCCTACATACCCTCGTTGGAATATTTTTCGACAAATCAAGCCTATCTATTATTCTGTGAAAATTCCCGTAAATTAACATCTCCCAAAGCGAGATAAGAGATAGCGCTAACCGCGACCAGTCTCGCTTCTCCCACCCTGCAATTCGTTCGTGCTGGCGGTAAATCTTTCATCACAATCCCTTGATATTCTTTCACGCGAAAAACGAGTTCTGCGAGTTAGAACAATATAAAGGGCCGGCACGGGACCTATTCCATATTTAGCGATATAACCGTCGCCGCCGCTGCCGCTACCGCCGGCATAAATAAGAGAATTCGCACAAGCGAGAAATCATGCGGTGCGATATCGCACGAGAGATTTATGTCAGCGACCGCGTGCGCGCGTATATATACGCATATTCGTACGCGGCGGCAGCGGCGCGACACTCGAACTCAGTCGTCGTGGCATAATAAGGGAATATGTGGGGCCACGGGAATCGCACTCGCGCTAAATCACGCCACCTGCTGGCACGTTCGCGCTCGCGCGCCCTCGCGGAGTCAGGTGTGCGCACGCCGGTAGTCGCGAAATACCGAGCCGGCACGGACTTAGTTGCGGGAGGAGTGACCTGCGTGGAATGCAATGGTCTATACTTGTGATTCGGAGATTTTCAATTCGCGAGTAAATGGGTAACAGAAGGGATTAATCAAACTGAAGGTTTAACTAGAATGCTTCATGATTTTGTTTTCTGGCAGAGTAAATTGGATGTATGGCATTTTTCATTTTATCCACTATACTATATTAGGGAAAAATAAAAGAATAATTAGACATTTTTAACTCTGGCGAGGCAGTGATAGAAGAACGTTCGGCTGACCGTACTCGACTATAACTACTTGCTTTGCTTTCTGTATTTCTGCTTAAATGTAAAATAGCCTACAATCGAGAATCCTTCTTGTTTGTAATTCTAAGTATTATTTGATCTACTGTAAGAATTTTTTTTTATTATAAAAAGGTGTTTCTAGAGTCGTAAGAGTATATTCTAATTTTTTATTTATTTCTGTTATATTGTTATATACAGAAACAGCGACTTTCATTTATTAAATCATTTGTAAGGTAGAATGAGATAAGTTTTTAAGATACATTTTAAAGCAAGAAGTACCATTCAACCCGTTTTTATTCATCTTCCTTTTGCACTAAATATAAACCATAAATGCAAAAAACTGGCATTATGTCAAGCAAATTTCGAGCACACATACACACAAGCTTTTGAACGTCGCTGAATAGGTTCGTTTAGCAAGAGAGCAAACTATGTCACGAGTCGATATATATTTCGAATAAAGGGAAAATTTTTAACAAAGGGCAGTACATGATGATATTACGCTATATTAACCTGGATGCGCTTACGACAAAGCGTGTCTGAAATTTCCGACCGAGATGAATCCTATTAATCGCTTTCGCGGTCTACTCTCTCCGGGCTTTGAATATCCAATACATACGGTTATCGTAAATAAAAAAGTAATTAATTAGATCTCCTGAAGGGTACGTGGAAATAGAACGGAAAAAGTGAGGTTATTGATTATACTCTTGTTTCGCATTTACGAGGAATAGAGCAATTTAAAAAGAAAGAATGCAAATAAAAAAAATAGTTAAAAATTCATCGTTGTTAGAGAGAAACTCGATTTTATTCGTTGTACGGATATCTCTTCTAGACATCCTAACCAACAAGAAAAACCAAGTTTGGAAGGTTTAGACGAAAAAAAATTTTGGGGTTCATTTTTCAACTTTTTCATAGACTTTGTGAGATTTGCACATATACGTCGGATGTATACATTTGTTATCTATTTGATATGACAGCGAACTATTCCATTTTTCCTTACTCCGTCTTAAAATTTATACCTTTATTTCAATGATGTGATAGTTCAGAGTAAATCCATTAGTCAGGGTTTTATGTGTTTTTGAAAAACTACATTCACTCATTCAAGTACTAAGCAGCGTTACTTTACTTCGGTGTTTGACATATGTGACATCCTCGACTCGAGATGCACCAAGCACATACTTTATGCCGATGACTTACAAGTGTATGTACAAGTTCCTCAG
>JAWWEQ010000001.1:23301831-23327442 GCA_035583055.1 Torymus tubicola | reverse complement strand
TGCCTATTTTATGGCCAAGTCTAAAATAAATAGTCAGTTATTGGGTAAAAAATGTTTTGGATTTCCACCAGGGCAGTTTTGAAAAAATGAAAAAAGGGTCAAATGATTTTAAGAGGAAAGTAATATACTTCGAATTAATTTAAAATTATCGGCATAAGAATATTCTGGTCATTCGATCTGAGATGAATTTGGCCAATATGGATTTGTTCGTTTTATTTGATTTGAAATATGGAAATTAAAAGCAGTGACCGATCAAAAACTCAAATTTTTGTAAAATTTCTATTTCAATTAGTTTTTATTTTGGGAAACAGAAACAAAATTAACTCGTAATTCCGTTTAAATGTCAAAATCGAAATTCAATTGGAAATTAAAAATATTAATAAGGACGAAATTGAATTGGAAATTAAAAATATTAAGAAGGACGAAATTGAAATTGAAATGGAAAATATTTGGAGAAAACTCATTGTCGTCCAGGTTCGTAAATAAATATAGAAAACTCACAATAATCTAGCTTTGTAAATACATCCATCCCATTGGTATATAATAAAAGAATAATGAAAGATAATCGAATTTAACCTCATGTTCTATCAAACACATTTTATCTGAATCGATTATCTTGGTTGTATCCTTATCAACAAGTAAAACTAAATTATTATTAATACCTCTAAACATGTTTCTAAGAAGTGTAAACGAAACTCAAAATTATATTATTACAAAGCTATTTTAGAAAGATGCAATATACTACGTCATACTTGCGGTATTCAATAAAAATACTTGTTTATATAATTCAATAAGCCATATTTGTAGCGTGATCTATTAAAAGAGATATATTGAAATAACTGTTACCGTAACAAATATAAATGTGTTTTTTTTTTCAAAAAAATAAATAAAGAATAGAAAAAAAAAATTTTTTAATTTCCACTTCAATATAGAAATAAAAACAAAATGATATTTATAATTTTTTATAATAATGGAAAATCAATATTGCTTTAGCTTCGTTTCTATTTTGAAAATCAAAATTAAAAGTTCTAATAATCTCAATTAAGTTTTAAAAATAAAAAGAAAACAAAATTAATCATTGAATTTTGTTTCGTTTCTCACTGGTCCCTGATTAAAAGTATTCTACATTAATCTGACTATATATAGAATAATTATTCGTTTTCTTCGGAAATTATCGGTATTTATTTTATGAGATAAATTATTAAATATTTGATAAGTATGAATCAATATTTAATGTAAAAATAACTATTTCCAACATAATTATCTTTTTAAATAAAACCATCGTTGTAGCATTTGGGACTATCAAATTAAAAAATGTTAACAAAAGGGTGTAGAGTTGAAAAATCTTCAGAAAAAATGGAAAGGTTAAACAATCAGGAAAAAATAATTAAAGTTTCCATCAGAGTCTACGGAACTATCAAATCGACACGTGCCGCTATTTAACTTTCTAAAACAGAAACGAGTAAAATTGAACGACACCTATCTGGGAAAACGGGTAGATCCATCGACGCCAAGGAAGACAAAACGTCAAAAATAATCCCGTAAAAGAGCGACGAGAGAGATCTAAAAAACAGGGCCGGCCATCAGCGAGTCCAGGCGCGCGCTCGGGGCGCGTATATAGCTCCCCCGTCCCCCTTTCCCGGACGTGCAAGAAAGAGACGGACGAGAAAAAATGGGAACGAATCGAAAAAGAGGGCGCGCTGCCGCTCAAGCTTCCTGATTTTTATGCCGAGTGCTTCCGCTCGATTCCGTCGGGAGTCGTTAAAGACCCCATTGAGCGACGCGCGATGTGCGCGCTTCGATTGGCCCGTTAACCTCGAAAAAAGGGAGCGGCCGCGCGCAATTTTTTGGATAAGGTGTATATATACACCGTCAGAAAACTTCGATATATATATATATATATATATATATAGATATACAATAGATGTAGTTGCGGATGCAAAATGTAAACGTTGTATATCTATATATATATGGAAGTTTTCCCACAGTGTAGCTCCCGCACAGCCCGCACGCATGGAAATCCGTTTCGCGGATTCATTTTTTTTATTTTGCACTCGTGAACAATGGCGATAACCGGTGCGGCCGGCGACGAAAATCACTTATTGGCTCGCGCTGCCTGGTCGCGATTAAAAGGGGAGAAAATTACGTGGGAGCGCTTTGTCCTCGGTGCTGCGCGCGGTTTTTTCTCTTTCCTTTTGAAGGAGGGAAGCCGTTTGTGTGCGACGTCGTACCTTATCGAGCGCGGTTTAATATCTGCCACTGAAAGCCGCGCGTTGTCGCTTATTTTTTTCTTTCTTTCCTGTCGAGGCTGGCAAAATTAACTCTCAATTCGCATTGAAGATGCGGTTTCCAACGATACTTCTTTTTCATTTTCAATTGTGGCAGTTTAAATGATAAACTATTAAGATTTGTGAATTTTTAATAAGTTTTAGAAAAGTTTGCCTTTGTATTACTTCAGATGTGTGCTAACACTAATTAAATTATTAAATGGTTTTGCTCAGTTCAATTGTATAATATTCGCTACTTTCTTCTGTTCTGGATAATTCACAAAATTTACATATCAAAGAATTTAACATAAAATGTTTATGTAAATGTGTAATTTGGCTTAATTCAATCCAACTAGAATCTAATAAGAAAATAGATAGATATAATTTTATTTTGCAATTAATGTAACGGGAATACCGAGGTTAATGATATTACTTTTCCGTTGCAGCCCTCGTGGATGAGAAGTCGAGAGTACTGGGACGACAGTTTTGAACGACGCTACGCTGAATTAAAAAAGGATCCCAGGAGGCCACCTTTAAAGGTAAGTTTCATGATAATGTAATTAATTCTTTTAAATTATACAGAGTACATGCACTTCATTTTTTATGCGCGCCAGCGTCAAGAGCCATCCTTTACCTAAAATTTCAAAAAGTCTATTACTTTTTAGTGTTAACTTTTAGAGTGGTTGCATTAAGAAAAAAGATACTTCTTAGCTGATGTACTAAGATTTTATCTTACGAATTCACATTTTAATTCAAATGGCAATTGTTTTATCAAATAATCAGATGAAGTACAGCATATCAACTTTTAAAAAACTGTTGATTAAAAAAAAACAAGAATCCATAGAGATAATCTTGTAGCTTTCTTTAGACTCGAGATGTGTTACTTAACAAACACATCTTATATTTGCACATCTAGCAATGTAACCCTATCAAACGAAAAAAAAAGTAGAATTAGTCGCCGCGAAATGGTAACCACAAATCAATGCCAAAAGTAATTAAACTCGCCATACGTGTGTCACCGTCATTAATTTCACCTCCATAACTTAAAAAGTATATATCTTTCTCTCTTGCCTCATTTTCGCGAAGATCGCCCTGCGCGTGTGCGGTCGAATTTCGGTGCGCTTTGCGCAAGGCCAATTAGGTCGAGAGCACGTATAGTCCCGTTTCAGTTCGACCTCTCCCCCTCGCACAGCCGTACGACGTACGCGCACCCCCACATACACATGCACACTTGTACGTGTATGCATAATTCCGAAACTCCGATTGTAGTTGAAGCTCACTTGAGTTTGGCAACTCCGTGAGCGACGCGCTGCTCGACTTTTACGCTCCCAAGAGCTTATAGGTGAGCGAAGCCCGCGCGAACTTCCAAAATTGTTTGCCCGAGGAATTCGCGTGCGCGCGCGATTCGGCCGCTGAGCTTCATATTTGCCTTTGCATTATGCGGACTAATGTGGCCGGAGTGAAATTTCACTTTGAAGTTGCAACAATGAGGGACGAGCGCAGTGGCGGCGGGGACGGCGACTTAACGCTGTAATGTTTTATTGTTCACGTGGCTGTAGTTCTGGAGAACGCAGTTGCGGCTGTCTTTTTATATGCCTGCACACAAGAATTCTTAGAACTAAGCTTGCGAGCTGTTATGTAGCGCGCGACGAGCAATTTGGTTGAGTAAAGTTATTTAACCAGTTAGTACGAGTGTAATCGGCTGTTGTTGCGCTGTTAACGAGAAATGATCGTTACAACGCCGCGGTCTGTACGTACATATTCGGGTTTAGTGATTGAGAAGTACTTTTAATTAAATTGCATAAGAGCGGTTTCCCATAAAAGACGGAGTATGAGGTTTATACAAGAATAACTTTTAATAAGCAAAATGTCAGTCGTGGAATATTTTCTGATAATTTTTAACAAGCAAAAAAGCTTTAACTCTTTTAGTCCGATTTTAAATCTATGAAAACGCGTGACCTATTCTTTTCCAATTATATATCTTTTATTGGAAAAAGCTGGTGTCTGTTTTAGTTAAAACGTGTTAAAATTTTTAGTAACAAGACAATAAATTGTATATTTATAATTAAATGATCGATATTGGCCATACCTCTATTGTGAATGAAATGTTTCATAAATTTTCGAAATAAAGCTGATTCATGACTCCGATAGCGATAACATTAATTACCTTCCCGTGCACCATTATTCACTTATAGACTTTTTGACGTATTTTGAAACCACGAATAAATTTTATTTTATTACTGCGTACACATTATAGAATAAGATGATTGTGCAGCAAATAAATTTTTATCACACGTTAATGCTATACATCAAATTATAAAATATTGTAAAATGTATGGCTCATCGTTTTTCATACAAAATAATCCTGCCATGAGAGTATCAAAAGAAAAATCTGTTAATTAATAAATACAGAAATGATATAAATGCTTTTAAAAGTATGCGTGAAAGGCTTTTTGATTAGTTTCTAATTGATTCGAAGTATAGCACTTGTATCGGCGTATCGTATTCACACTTGCCGCCTGATTCAATTCCCCGGCAACACCTGTTTAGCTCCCGCCACGGGGCCAGCATAAAAGAAGCCAACGTACTCGCGCCACCGTAAATCTCGCGCACAAACGAAAGCTCCGGCGCAGCGCAGCATCTCTCTCTCTTTCTCTCTTTCACTCTCTCTCCCTCTCTGCTAAAAGCTCGGCCGCCTGATTGCAGCTGCCGCCTTTATTTATGATTCGCCTCGTCGCAGACGCGATTTATCGCGGCGTCCGTGGCGACCGACGCCTTTGTTCGAGATTTAATTTGCCACGATCACGCGCGCGCGCGAGGTATCGGCACACGCGTGCGCGCGTGATGGACTGTGAACGCGGCGTGCGGCGGTGCGAGTGTCGATGACTCCGAGCGCGCGCGCGCAAGCGAGCGAGCAAGAGCTGATTTATGGAGGCGGACGTGCTCGAGTGCGTGCAATTCACTTTTCGGCCGATTCAATTTTCACTCGCTGTAAATATGATCCGGTCGTCGCTGCCGAGCGTGCGCTAAGATTGGCTGCGCGCTCTCACGATTCGATCAATAGCAATCGACAATGGCGTGTTAATGTTTGGAAAAAATATTTTTACGTCAATGATTACGTTAACGTTGTTAAGGAACTGCTGATATCATTCAGAAGTGTTCACGACTTCTGAATCACAGTATCATTCAGTTGTGAGCTTTAACATCATTATTCGTTATGAAAATGAAAAAGTGATTAAAGTATTAAATGAAACACATTTTATCTCACAATGTGAGTAAAATTTCCGATATTTATTTTACATCCTCGTAATTATTCCACAAAAAATTTTATCATTATGAAAATAAATAATATATTCACTTTATGACTCCGAATAAGAATGATAAATTATTTTATTTGATTTTAATACTTAAAAAATTTTACATATGGAGCTTTTGTTGCGTGAAAAATGTATTTTAATTCAACGATTCTTTTAGCAAAGCGTAAAATTTTATTGCGCTGGTGAACGTTTACGGAAACTTCAATTTTACTATCAATTTTATGAGTAAAAGTTTCGTAGAACGAATTACTCTATTATTATTACTGAGTGCTATATGGTGCATGTTAGCTTCGAATACTTTATAAAAAAAGATTTTTATCATAGAGAACACACAAATGAAAATTGTTGTGCAGTCAATGTTATAAAAAAAATGTCATGAAAATCTCCGGTTTATTTCTCATTTTTCAAACAAAAGCATAATCAAGAACTTTTTACTCGTGTCATTTTAAAAAAATGAATTTTTATCTTCTCCAAAGAGTCTGGCTTTTAAGAAAAACGCAGTCCCACAAACACCGTCTTAATGCAGTCCTCTTAAAGCGTTGGTCTAATCCAATTTACCGCGACGAACCTAAAAGCTCGAGCGCAGTTCGCAAGATACAATCTTAACAGGACTGAAAATAATTAGACAAGGTGAGTGCAAGCTCAAGGAACAAAAAGAAATCATGTCACACTCCCCCGAAACGGGAGAAGAAAGAAAGAAAGAAAGAAAGGAAGCATGAAGCGTCCAGAGGATGTCTCTTCCTCCCTTGGTATAGCTATAGTATACCAGAACCCCCGACACTCATTACGCAAACAGTCGGCATTTGTCGTCGCGGGGCTGCCCCCGTGGGTGTATTTCAGCCCCGTTACCTCGTAAATCACATTGGCGTGCGCACGCGCGCTCGCGCACTGCGACGGCTTTTATTTAAATAGAAAATTAACAATTGTTACGGGCCCGTGGCGCACGTAGAGGCGACGCCGCAGCAGTAAAAGGTCGTTATCGCGTCGCGTCGCTCGCGCGACGTTGAAACACGGGGATGGCGTGACCATAAAGTTCCGAGGGCGCGATAATATGAGAACGAGAAGGAGAGGGAAGAAGTGGAAGATAGAACTGGCGCGAGGAACGATAAATATTTTCGCGAAGGAACTCGCGAACAAAGGGCTCTGGCTTTTAATGAAGCTTCGCGCGCGGATATTCTTCATTAATTATTAACGGTCAAAGTTTAATTGGGTTAAGAAAGCGACTTTCGATTGAATTCCAGCTGAATATTCGTTCTTTTTGCGAATGCCGGCGCGAGCGATAATGGCCGTAATCCCTTTTGATTTGCTTTCGCGCGGGATATTACTGCTGGATTATTCTCGGCCAAGTTCGAAGGAGGATCGGTCGGTGGCTTTGTGCCGCCAAGGCGCGGGCGGCGGCGATGGGTTAGAATGGAATTTAATTATTTGTTTTGGAAAAGTCCGACTGACGTAAAAGACAGCGGAGGCGCGCGATAGCGGGATGCTTTCTGCTGAAAGTAATAGCGAACTTTTTGAACCAAACCAATCATAATTAAGATAGAGCTGGATTACGGATGACGTGACGAGGAGCTTTACTATTTTAATGGAGATAAGGTAAATTGGGATTTATATATCAATGTGTTTATTCAATTTGTCAGAGTTATTGGCGGGAACATATTGGGATGGAAAGGCAAATAATGTACGAGTTTAATGATATTGTTTTAACTATATTAATAACGACAAAACATAACTTTTATTTTCCTTTTATTAAAATCCATTTTCTTTTATTAACAGTAACATTCATATCTGTCAATGATTTTGAAAGGTTATATTCACTGAAAAAACATGGCAAACAAATACATCAAAAAATTAAAGTATTTTACAGGTACACAGATTGACCCCTGGAAAAGGTCATGAAAAATTTTATCAATTTTCATTCACATGGGATTAAAAACTCCCCCCGCACATCTAGAACGAAGAAAAACTTTTCCGTACTCTCGTTGCACCGCAGTAGTGCACACATACGAAACCTCTTGATTTTCGCAAAAAGTCAGCGGGCGCCTGTTGCTATCTCAGTTCGTCATCAAGAGCCGAAAAAAATTAATCACCTCAAGTAGATCAACAGCATCGCAACGTTTTCACCCTCTTTACCACAGTATAAACTGCGAGCCAAAGAAAAACAGCCGGGGGCAAAAAGGACGAAGAAATTAGAAGGGAACGCAGAGGCGTAAATCGTCAGCGTCATTGCCATCTCTTTCTCTCTCTTTCTCTCTCTCTCTCTCACTCTCTCTCGTTCTCTCTTGCTCTTTCTTTTCTCCACAGTGAAAAATATCACGAAGGAGAAGGAAGGAGGGAGAGTGTAGTATACGACCCAGTTGACGATGTACGACCAGGGGCGGAAAAAGGGAAAAGAACGTGACCCCTTTGCCGCGTCAGCCGATCGATCGAGAGGCGGCGAAAGTCCCCCTTGGTCATCTCGCGCGTGAGAGCCTGCAAGCTAAACTTTCGTCGCGCGTATGGGACGAGCGGAGGTGGGGAAGGGGGGAGGGCAAACTTTTCCACGACATGCCACTTGCGAGATCCAACACACCGACTGCTACTGATACTTTTTTCCGCTTTTCTGCGCTCACTGGACTATAGGGGTGAATACGCGCGTGCACGCGGACGCGTCATGATTGACTTTAGGGACATTATGCGCAGGCGTATAGGTTTCGACTAGTCTGTTGTTGACATGGGTGATATCCTGGACCAAATTATGTGTATATTTAGGCTGTTAGCTTAATGCGCCATCTTCAAAGATGGTTGTGAGTTATAAGAATAGTTTAGTTATATTTAAGAAATTAAAGATATAAAAACTATATTCATGCTTAAAGAATGAATGTAGACGATTCAAAAGACACATGTCAATATATTATTGCATTAATGTAATTTTAAACACTCTCGATAAAGATAAATTTGCAAAATTTTCTTACTTTTTGATTTGTTTAATAGTTTCAAATATTAATGTGTTACCCAGATTATCTCAAGTCGCAAGAACATAAGTTTTAAAATAGCAAACAGTTAAATAACACATTAATATCTTTATTCAAGACATTATTTTTAACTGAAAGTATCGTATTTATTTCAAAGAAACTTCAAAAGTATTCTTATCTCTGACATTCAAAATAAAAATGTGTTTTTACATGCGTTAAACCTTTCCAAAAGAAAATTGAAACACTAGAGTATTTTTTTTAAAAGAACTATAAAAAGAAATTGTTTGAGTCCCGAGAGCTTTCATACAGATCAAATTCAAACCGAAAAATTTTTAGAAAAATGCGAAGCTTTTTCTGAAAATCTTCGTAAATAGCAAAGATATATGCTCCGATAAATCGACGAAAAGTAAAATTACTTCCGCTGTCAGAAAACTTTCCTTTGCTAAAGAAAAAAAGCACCTTTGATAATACTCCCGAGTGGATGTTATCCCCAAATAATTCATCCAAAAACTTGTCCATCCATTCATTAATTACCGCGGGACTGACCGCGCCGCCGAACTTTTGAACTTTCTTGCCGAGTAGTCTCCTCTTGCTCTCTCTCTCTCTGCCTCTCTCCTTCTACTCTCTCGATTCGCTCGTAATTCGTTAAGTAAACTTGGAAGTTCTATTCTCTCTCTCCCCCGAGTGATTCGGCGGTGTGCACGCGCGAGCGCCTCGGGCGGCGTATCTTTCTCCCCTTGTTTTTCCTCGGCGCGCACGCGACAACAAGGATGGAAAGTGGAAAACAATGCCGACGGAAAAACAGAGGCACCGCGGTGAGGCGAGTTCTAGCTGAGTCACAACAGGAAAACACGATTAGAGGGCGCGCGACCAACGACAACGACGACAGCATATTGCACAGTAACGTGTATGTGCTTGTCTGTGTATGTGAGAAGAGGGAGTTTTTTTAATGCAAGAGAAAAAGGATCGCGGGGTTTCTGCGATATTAATGGCGTTGCCTGAAAAAGAATGTCGGTGTTATAGTTAGAAAATTTCGTGATAAAATTTTTTACTTATAATATTTTAACATTAGTCCTTTAAATAAATTTAGTTAAATATTAAGAAATTTAATTATTAGTCTAAACAATTTCAACTGTTTGGTAAAAAATAAATTGAAAGCATTATATCCATTCATAAAATCACGAATATTTTAGATTTTTATAATAACTTTGAAAAACCATTTTTCGAGTAATTATTATTTTAATGTTGAATATACAAGCTAACGTGTACTGATATTATAAGACATATAAAATAGAGGCATTAGTGGTCGTGAGATGTATTTACATCGTACTCCACTCTTATGTCTACCTCAATATCTGTCGCGTACATTTAATTTCGTTTTACTGTATAGTTCCAAATACATGTGCAATAAAATTAATGTATATCTCAAAGTTTGTAGGCATCAGCATTTTTTCTAATCTGTTAATTGATTTTTCGAGATGGGAACAAATTAAAATATGTGAAATACATACAGAAAATATATAGTTCTTATAAATATCGTAATTAATTTCAAATGAACTTTCGTTTTTTATTATTTATAAATATTATGACAATCATCTACAATTTCACTAAAACTATTAATGAAGCAATTTCTTCTTACCTAATCGCATTACGAAATCCTTAAAGAGTCAGTAACATTAGCCAACTGAAAACTTAACATTCAAAAGTCCTATCAGATTTTCGATATAAAGAAGCGTACCCGCATCCTCTTAAAGGTGAGAAAAGTGCTGCGCTGTAGCTACCGGGAATCCCGTTTCACGCTTCCCCATTGCAGCGGAAGCTTGCATATAATTATGCGCGATGCGCTCAAGTGCATCATGCATATAACCACTACACGCGCACCAGAGAGAAATTGGGGCTCGCCCAAGAACTGCCGATTTTCTGCGCTTGCGCAAAATTAAAACGTTCGCAACACGCGGCGACGCAATTACGGGGCTTATGAATTTAGGTGGGCACGCTCTTTACTTTTTTTCGTAGAGAGAAAAGAGCGTGTTAGAATTCGTTTTTTTTCGTTGTTGTTTTCTTTCTCGCGAAAGAGGCGTTGTAGCGTTACGTGAGAAGATTTTTAATTGCGCGGTTTAGCACAAGAGGTCATTTTGCTTAGCGCGGAATTGCAAGTGGATCTGTACGGTAGAAGTTTTAGAATATTATTTACATGGTATTAAATACGTTTATTAATCATTTTTTAGCGTATTTATTTCTGTGCATAAAATTTATAGTTTAATATAGAGTGTGCATTTGCTAGAAGGAAGAAAAAATATTTTGTGTATACGTATGCCAACAGATATTCTAAAACACGAGAGCAAACCAAATATTTGATGAAAAATCCAATATTTCTTTATCTTCAGCGTTCATTTTACTGAATTAAAAAAAAAAATCTTTTTTGAATCAATAAAAGTAAAATTTATTTGTTTAAAGTAGTTTAAACTAGGATATTTAAAAAAAAATCGATATGAAATTAAAGTACAATATCGATGTTTCATTACGATTTATGATTACAAGATTATTTATTATTATCTGCAATATGGAACATATTGAATTTATTTATTTATTTTACCAGTACATGAACGCGGTAGGCAATAATTACAATTTAATGTTGGAAAGGTTATTTTCTACATTCTATTAATCGAAAATTGACGAAGCAGCTCATTAAAATTAATACAAACAATTTTCTCTCCCTCATCATTATTTGCGCACTCAATTTTGACATCGTAAAGTGGAAATCAATAGTCCCAGCCAAATTCACCGCACAGCACCCACCTCGCACTATATACTCTTCGCATTCACGCAAACTCGCCGACTCATTCGGCAAACACCTCGTCCGGGAAAAACTCATAGTTGCGGACTTGACTCAATAAAGCAGCAGCTGCCCTCGCGCACGTGCGCGACGTCTCAGAAGCGCTCGCGGGGATCGGTATAAATAGAGTTCGACGAGTTCGACAATGCCGGCTCATCAGGCTATTGTGTCGCCCCGCCCGGGGTACAATACCCGAGGCTTCAACAATGCACTCGGCGCTTTAGGAATGCCGATTTTGCGCGCGCAGGCAAGTACGGGACTCACCACGTCCGTATGTGTGTGTATATATAAGACACACGGGAACCATGGAGTATTATGCGCTTGCGAGCTGCAGCTCGTGCGAGCCGTGTGCATGTGAAAGTGGAATGCGTCGTAGGGGATCAGAGTGAAATGTAAGGGAGAAGTGTAAAAGATCGAAAGAGGAATGGGAAATTTGAATGAATACTGATAAAGACTTTGTACATTTTCACTGATATGATAAATGTATAATGGAAAAAATATAACTTTCATAGAAAAAAGTTATGACTTTATTCTAGGTAACATTCAATTTTGCAACAATAAACGATCACTGAAAAATATTGTTGTAAATAAAACGTTTTTCACGCAGTTACTCAATCTTCTATTATTTTACGAGTTTATAAAATTTATTTGATAATAAAAATTTATCACGTCAGTACTATTCCGAAAACTAGTCAATAAAAATTGTTTAAATAATGGACAATAGAAATTTTTTTAATTGACGGTCTCCAACTTTAATAGGAGTATAAATCATTTCATGCAACTGTGGATAATCTCTGTGTCTATTGGAATTATTAAATTTAGACATTTAACGTGATAGTCCGGGTTTGTAATATTTATTCTCTTAATTCAAAAATAAAACAAATTGATAAGGGAATTATATTCTTATAAATAAGTCGTACCTTGATAATAGTCAGATCAAGCGTCTCAAGTTCCCGTAAGCATACCAATTCCGTAGATCTGATTTTACTCGTCCACTCATATTATATATCGATTCAATAAATTAAGCTTTTAATGCGTTTAGCCTGTATTTATTTCACGCATTCTCCACGTCTCAATCAGTACTCTCCAACTGCTGTTTAAATTTCAATGTAGAGAGGATTTACTAGCCCGCGCCGCAGCTAAGATCAGCGGACTGGAGTCGTAGGTGAACTACTCGCGATCACATTATTATTTTACCATTTGCATAAATCATTTGAACTCCCATGTGCGTGACCGGTAATTCGTTTGCTCTGTTTGAATGAAATAATCACGTGTAAGTGCATGCGTCGTTTCGCGCAGCGCCAGAAGCTAGAAAGGAGCTTTAACACATGCGCGCACGAGAGAGAGAGAGAGAGAGAGAGAGAGAGAGAGATGTTATTTCGTGTCGAAGGCGATGCAAAATTCTAAGGATAGGCGCGGATATGTATTCGCTCCGTATCGAAGTATTGTGTATATGTCTCTGGCAGTCTCTTAAGAAATCTTTTCATAAATTCTCTGAATCGTTGCAACGACTTTCTTGAAATTTATAAATACAACTATTTTTTTAAATATACTTCTAATTAATGAAATTATAGTATTTCAGTATTCTTCTACAAATCTTTATATAAATATACTACACAAATATTTTGTTATTTTTTAATATAAGTTAATTATATTTTTTTATTTAATTATATTTCTTTTCTTTTGATATACCTATACCATTATTTGTATTTGTATTTATTGAACAAGAAAAATTTTACATAAAGTAAATCCTAAAAAAGGTGAACGTAGCTACCTGTACATAGGCTAGTACAAAGGAGACTTATAAACTAGGCTTAGAACTAGATACTTAAAAAAAAATACTGATATAACTTTAAATAGAAAGTATAGTTACAAAATATAGATAAAAATCTAAATATATAGTTACAGCATTAATAATTATCCACAAATGATGAAGTTTTCTAATTTATTTTTAGTTTAATTTAAAAAAATCTTTCAACTCATTTGGTAGACGGTTAAAGTTTTTAATTGCAACAATATAACTGCTTTTGTTGCTTATTGCTCTTTCCATTTTAGGAAGCAGTATGCAGCTTATTTCTAGTCTTTGACGTGCTTTTTACATACATGTCTCTGAGTTTCACATAGTGATACATTACGGACTCTATTGTAAATAGCTGTTTTACATTCAAAGGGGCGTTTTTCTCAGAAAATTGATTTTTGTTAATAATTTTTAGGATTCTTGTTTGTATACTTTGTATTATATTCAGATTATTGTTATAAGCACCACCCCAGGCAATTATTCCATAGCTAATTATACTATGAAAAAGGGAAAAGTATATTTTTATCAGAGTTTTAGAATCCATTAACTTTTTAATCTTGGCAAAAATAAATAGCAGATATTTTGTTTTGTTTACCGTGTACTCAATATGTTTATCCCATTTCATATTGCAGTCTATATATATCCCTAAGTACTTATAACTTTCAACTTTTCTTATTTTTGATTAGTTATAGTTATACACAATTCATTTGGGACACTATTCCTATAGTTATCGAATGCCATGTATACCGTTTTTTGTGTATTAAGGGACAGTTTGTTTGACACTAAACAATTAGCTACCTTGTTTAAATACACATTTAAATACATATGATGATTCACAAAGTTTTATTATAAAATATTTAAGTTTCTACAAAATTGAATTTTCAAAACTTTTCGACATTTACTTATTATTTAAAATTTTCAAACAGAAATTTTAATATTGAATTTCCTAAAAATTATTATTATAGAAATGCCTACATGGAATCATAAAAAATAAAAAATACAACCCTATTAATTTGATAACATGCAGCAACTTTGTAAAAATTCCTGATCAAAATTGAGTTTTTGTTTTTTTTATGCAGAAAATAAAATTAATGTCATAATAAAGTTTGGAAAAGCTATAAGAACTAACAAATACGCAATGTTTTTTTAAAGTAGAAATTTATTTTAAATAAAATAAAAAGTCTGAAAGTTTTGTTAAATATAAATTATTTTATATAGTGATATCAGTCAATTTATCTATTATAACCGCTTAAGTGAGTTTGGGCATTTTTAAAAGGAAAATAATAGGACATAAACGCAAATCAACGAAACGACACTTATCGACTAACAGCATAACGACCAGTCGTTAAGATCAATTCCACACTACACTCGCCTTTCCTGCAATCAGATAATGGATTTGCGCTGTGGTAATTCGTTTTTTAATGAATCAATTTACTTTTCTTTATTACGCTTTTAATTTTTCATGAAAAATTTTATTAATAAAAATTTATTTAAATAATTTAAATGACGTCTATATCGGATGAATGCGCTAGTGAAATAAAAATGATACTTCGATCACTAAAACTGTCTCTAGTAACGAAAAAAACTGTCAATTAAAATCACAGTTTTATCGGTTTTTCGTATTCAATATTTTTCTCTGTATAATTCATTTTTAATCCAAACGAAACAATACTTTGTCTGTATATTTAAATTGATATATTCTTTATTGTTTATATTTGTTATATATAAATATCTTCTAAAAAAATGTTCATTTGCACCGACCTTTTAACACGCGGATACACGGATAATGCATACACACACTCCTAATGAATGCGCATATTCTGGAACATGTTCATACGAACTCTGCGAAACCATTATTCTACCAGCGACTCCTACATTTCCGCGGGCGAGAGGCGAAATCGAGACAGAATCAGCGCGTCCTCGCCTTTTCTTTCGCACACATTACCCCGCGCGAGCACGACGCCCACAAATTGCCCGTCGTCCGGGCGCATATAACGAGCGTCGTTTCGTATAATATTACGAGAGCGGGAGGGAGGCGGACGGAGCTGGAAGAGAGCACGCCACGGTATCACCTTGTTAGGGAAGATTGAAGAATATTGGCGCGTTTATGCGCCTTGTCGAGCCGTGCGGATGCGCCCTGGAGTGGTCAGCCCCGACGCTACTTGAGATACCGTCTTATCGTTCTTCTTCTTGTATCTTTCTTTTTTTTTTATAAACCTCGTCATATCTTTTCCTACGTCTCGTTATTTTTAATATGTAGTCTTATTTTTATGGGTCACTTCTTTGAGGTCGTTATCATAAAAAATATATGGTGATTATTCTTTAATTTGTTGAAATTTAACTCGACAAGAGTACATCGATAATTTGTTACGCTACTTCAAATGATGCATTTACAAAAAAGTACGAGAATTCAATAATTTTATGCACGTACATTTCGAGTCATGCATAATGCAAGTAATAAATATTATCTCCCACTAAAGAATAATGATGTTACTTTCTATTAGAGCTAGAGCTCAGTTCTTCGTTCTAATAGAAAATAAAAATATTATCTTTCGCTTTTTTCTAGTATGCTTGAAATGTTTTTTCCGTTCAAGTTACAATAATAGATAAAAGCTCATTTCAATATACTGAAACCACATATCTAACAAGTAGCTAATTAGTATCTGAAACGTGGCTAAGAATTCTATTGGAGCATTTGAAATGTATAACTCAGTAATTATAATCTAGAATACTGTATGAGAGAAAGCCACAATGATGACGTCCAATCAAGCAGATTTCCAGCATGTAAATATAGAGATTTTATATTTTGCTTCTTTTTCTAGATGTATTTATTATTATTTTGCAGTAGTAGTTCATGAACAGTAAAATAAAAAGTGCTTCAAAAAGCTTGAAAAATTGTATTAAAGTCGAAATAAAAAGAATTTTTACGCTTTGATCTGATCTTTCTCCATATCACTTCATTATTTATTGGTTTACTATTAGTTGATAATTCTACAAAAGTCATTAAATCCACCAAGCTAAAACTATGATTCACTTTTCTTCCATTTAAGGTCTTAAAAAAAAAAAAAAAAAAAAAAAAAGGTTTTTCATTGGAACTCCCAAGTTTAAAAGAGTTTTCAAAAGAATTTCATAAATCTATATATTGGATATCATTACGTAGGGCTTCTTTTCAATAATTGCGTCTCGAAAATCATTTTCTTTTCTTAATTATATTTGAATGAGTCACCTGGCAGTATAATGTCAAATTTGACGTCGTAACCAGGTCTCTATGTAAGCTTTTTGCGTTCGAACGAGTCGCCGTGATTCATTTACGAATTTGGTGTGGTAATAACTTGTATCATTTCTATATCATGACTATACGCCGTGTACTGAAGGCATTCAGTAGCTATATCTATTCGGTCAAACCCTATATGTATAGTTATTTCTCCGTTGTGCGGCAATTCCGCAGCTTGGGTGTTCGTGGACGCTCGTTTCGAGGACTTTCATCCGTTGTAATTGAAAGTGGAGTATGGGCCATTTTAATGGTCTACATTTTCCGTTAATCCTTTGAGTGAGGCCATGGGCTTTTAAACGCTCTTCCCTTCCCGCGGCCTCCTCGGGACGATTCGAAATGAGGATTCGTTTCCCCTTTTTGCCCACGAGAATTTTATTGCTAAGCGGGTGCACCCACACGACGTCCGCGGTGATGAAGTATTTTACGTCATCGTTCCCAAGGCTTAGGTGTGGATTATGGCTGTTCCGGCAATGGACTCTTTTATGTGAAATGTGTTTTTAAAGCTCGTCATCGATTTTCCTCGTCTTTTATTTCCGTGCAAGAGCACATCGGGAATTAAAAATAATTAACGGACGAATTTTCTCGGATCATAAAATACTTTAAAGCTAGAAACACCAGAGCACAGTTTTATGTTATTATTTAATTTTATTTGCAATAGAGGTGACGCGTACGGATTATTAGTTTATATACCAACTCGCAAGAGTGAAATAAGTCATTCGGGCGTGTAAATCAGCTTTATTTAATTAATTTGACGAGATATAAAGGTTTAATATGAGCACTGTAATGCTCCATTTATTATAAATGAATTAATGAGTTCATCTTACTATCCATTTTTATAATAAATTGATTTTCGTTAGTAAATCTTTATGCAATTTCCATACGACGGGTTTTTTTATTGAATACTAATATTGTTAATGTGAATTGTTATAAAAAAAACTAATTTCTAAAAAGACTCTAGTATAAAAACGATACTAAAATTACAGAATTATTTAAAGTAAAAGTTATAAACCAAATAAAAAAATTTTCATAAGTTCAACTCAGACAAAAATAATAAAAAAGTTAGTCTAACTGTATTAATATTAGGTTAAGAACAATTAAAAGCTCTTATACACGTTACAAAATAGTATACATTGGCCCGAAAAACTTAAATCTTCTCTCTTGTTAATCTCTCTCTACGAAGAAGCAGTATTTAATACAGCTATTTACATGTTGCGTAAAACGTACAAATGTATCGTCGTAACTATGATATTAGTTGGTTCGTACTGCATCTGGGCGTGTTGAAATCGATATTTGCAAAGTACTGATAGGATACGGATAATTCATGAATAAAAATTCGAACTCGATATTAAAAGGATCTAGTATAGATTAATTCTACGTCTTTATTAGTTATATTTCGCCCTCATTCGCACTCATCGTTTTGAACTTGGTCATGTATAGCTCCTCCGGTATTTGTTCTTTTCTTTTTTGTAATAAACAATGAAGATAATGGATATAAAATACTGTATCAATACTGACATTTATACAAACATTAAATTTTTTCATACTCCTATGTCGTTCGATAATGAAATAACTTTTCGCACAAATCAGGAATTGACGTGAAACTAAAGAGAATAGGTCAGCATAAAAAGAACTTTTATTTCAAATCTGACGCTAAAAGACTGGATTCACTATGTCTAATTAAAATCGTACAACAAGTTCGCGAGTTATTTACACAGTACAATGAAATGCAAGACTCTAATATTAACAAAGTGATTTGAAACCCACACGATATGTAGAAACATGCTTTAATTCAACTTTCACAAAATTTCCATCCGTCTGCTGAAACACTAATTTTATAAGAATGAACCGAAACTATAAATTTCCTAAATACTCTATTCACACATATAACAATTTGTTTAATGCGAAAAATTCACAATCACCAAAGTTGATAAGTAACTTCGCTGTGAGAAGAACGTGTCTCGGCTCACTTTAACAAGAGCGCGAAAACTTAGTACATAAAAAATCAGCTTGAGTTTACTAACGGCCATTATTTCTTATCGGCCGTAAATCAACATATCAAAAAGGCCGGATCGCATAGTAAAACTGCAGAGCCACCATAACTGAGCTACAGGAGATTATTCCATTACTGTCCCATTCCGCGCACAGCCGCGAACTTCGACGATAAAAGCACCGAAAATCGTTCGACGCGTGTAAGTCGATAAGCGTGTGCGCACACTCGCCAAGAGCCATTCTCTCCTTATCTTCCGACGCTCGTGCGCTCGTGCGCGTCACGATATTGGCATAAATCTCGATATCGCCGCCTTATTGGCTCAATTTGCGTGACCCGACGGTGGTAGCGGCCGCGGTGCCGGCAGCCTAACGAAGAAATACGACGCGGCAATATCCGCGAGGACGCGGTTTCGGCGCTCTCTCGCGAGTCATTGCTTAATAGCGTCTCTTGTGTCTTCCTCGTAGCTGCCACCTTGACTGGGTATTCTTCAGTTTCGTGAATCGCATTTCTCCTGGCGTCTAGTCGGTAATTTTGTCTCGCAGTTTCAAGTCTCAGTTTTACTTTAATATCTTTAATTAAATATCACTGTTACTTTATACGCATTTGGTAATACTTTTTATAGTATTATTAAATTGTAAAATACCAAAATAATCTTTTGCATTTCACGAAGAAAAATACCAAAATGATCTTTGTATTTCAAGAAAATTCATTAGATGAAGTTTCTTTTGTAATATGTAAAAAATATTTCTTTTGTCAACAACCATCGGCTATCTGTCACCAGTGGATCATATTATTATTGTCGTCTACAAACTTTCGCATGGGTACAGTTGCTTAGTAAGTAATATGCACATTTGTATTCAACAATTCTTGAATTTGTATTCTATCTTTGACGTTGAACCAGGTTAACTAGTATGGTATACCGATGTATACCGTTACGTGTTATCCTAATTGTATCGTATCAGTCTCATAATTGCGTAGTAGAATTATTTTATAGCTGTAGCCAAGGAACTATACTACGTAGTCCTGTTCTCACGATCAATAGTTGCAATAAAATTATTAATTGTACGACCTACATTACAGCATTTTTAAGTATATGATATATATTTTTGCGATGTTTAGTGATGTACTGTTGATTTTGCTTTATGAAACTCATTAAATTTTACTATGCTATACGTGCCATGCGTATCACTAAATCTTATCTATTTGCGATCGCGAAATTAAATGAAAGAAAATAATTACAGAGATGAACGTCATCTATTTCCCTTCCGGATTTGTTTTAATGATTTCGAGAGTATGATTCCGAATACATCGAGTTTTATGTGAAAGAAGTACGTGTTCTTCAAGCACTCACAAACAGTAATACTCCAGACTACGCTCATTTAAAAAAATTGTAGGACAAGCCGTGAGGGTTGAGTATATTTGTAAAGATAATATTGATGTAGACAGAAGCCAGAAGTTTTCCTGAGTAATAATCATGAATGCATTACTTTTATCTATAACCACTCAAACTCATCCAACAGCGCTAACATGATTGATGTCAACTGACGTAACTCCAAATTTTTTCGGTGTATAAAACCTCAACAATGCAATTCAAGAACTTCTATAGCCGCTCAGAAAAATTGCATACTAACAGGTTCCGAATTCCAAGCGAGTATAACGGAATAAAACTGCAGTGGTAGCAAATATCATGTGTTACAGATACAAGAGATGAATATTCGCGTCAGGATTATTTCGTGTATCTGTTACCGTACAATATATTGAGAATTTAAACTTCGTACTATCTTTTGCACCAATTTTACTCGTACAATTCAATGAAATGGTTGCAGTTGGATTGAAAGTTATTCTACATGTGCGATGCCTGCCTGTGAAACTCGATTCTTTTTTCCGTAAGGAATCTATCTAGTTTCAGTAAATTTTACGGAGCAGTGCATGTACAACTCAAAAACATTAATTGGTTCGCGTGAACCACATCAATGTACTTCACCTCCCGGGATAGTTTTATTAAAATTAGTTTATTTGACCGTTTATTCAGGTTCTGTTTTATTACACAAGTTTTTAGCTGGAGCATCTGTAATATATATATAGTACGATTATTAGCACGAATGTGATAATGTATGAATACTTCTTTTATTCCTTTTGTTTTATATCTAGTATAAAATACGATACAGGCAATAAGCAAAATAAGAAAAACTGAAACAGTAACATAAATCTCTCGAGTTATAATATGGCTATACGTAGCTTACTGTTTTACATTTACGTCAGGTAGTATAGTGACATTTTTTTCTTACAGTTCTTATTACTTTATCGTGTCACAGGCCTAATGTACTGACTGGTAGATTATATTATAATATATTATTTTTTTAATTAGTTCGTAATATTCAACTTATCCTTAGAACTTATCCGTACACATGTATTGTTTTTGATTGCGATATCTTGTCATTATTTAATGTTGAGCTAATTTTATCTATTATTTCGATGCAAAGACATGTCAAAAGTGATAATTTTGGTTTACTTAATTTGTGCGATTTTTACATATATAAAACGTACTTTATTATTTTACCTTGACTTTCAATTTATTAAATAAATATAATAATTTGAGAGACAATAAAAATAGACAATTTGATTATGCATTTAGCTCTTTTTTAACTGCATCATTCAGAGGTAAATTAATCTAGAAACAACGGTAAAAAAAACTAATCATTTGTTTTATTTGGTATGTGTTATTTGCACCGAATATTTTAATTGAATAACACTCAATAAAATGACGAAATGTTACTGCGAAATTCAATACAAAAATGCATTTTCCTATAATATTTCGCATTTATACGATCCTAAAAGTTGTTAACCAGCCTTCAAAATTTATGACGATACTCTTTAACAGAATATTCTGGCGCTATCAAGTTGCATAGTTAGAGTATCGGGCAATGGAAATTTCTTGAACTTCCACCTAACAGTCCACTGAAGCGTTCATCGAATATTCTCACAGCACAGTCCAAACATGATCTCCCGTTAAACTCCAAATAGCAGCTATCGCATCATCGTTCGCAAATGTCTGCACTCTCGACACTATAAACCAACGGCAGACTGCTCTATTAACAAATAATGAAATACGATCTCAGCGTAGTTAAATATTCATGCAACCTGCCATTTAAAATTGTAATCCCTTCGCAGCCCATCTTCAACATCGTTGGAATAATTTCGGCATCGCTACATTTCTTTATCACATCCCGGCGCCCGATTCGTCACGCGGAGGCAAATTCGTTGGGGCGCGAACGTCGCCACGGATTCCCCCTTTCATCTTTCTCGCTCCGTCCCGTGGGAGAGAAACAGAGGGGGGTGAGAGCAAGATAGAAGGAGACGGGATCGTATACCGGTTCGTCTTAACATTTGCTCACCAAGTTTCTCAAACTCACTTCCTTCCGCATGAAGTAAGGAATCGGAAGCGCGTGCGCCGTCAGGGGAGTCCCTTCTTGTAGGGGAGACGGTGCACTCGGACGTTTGAGTATCGACGCTTGCTGTGGTAATAACCGAACACTTCTGAATTTATATATTACTGTCGCCTTTACTCTTGTCTCGACGTTTATATTACCTCTAATATTATATCTGAAAACAAAAATGATTTCTGTAATATTTATGCAATTTTTCTACTTCGCCCACGGTACTTATAAATATTTCATTAAAAGTTGTTTTTTATTTTGCTGTATATGAAAATAGGATAAAGTAACGGAATGAATAAATAAATTAATTTTGTTTGTATTCAAAATTAATACAAAATTTTACTTTTATTTTTTGAGTGGCATAAGAATGAACCTTATATTTTTGGCATTTCAGCAATTCAAAAGATCTTATTTTGTATTTATTTTCAGCTAAATAAAATTTTCTTGCTGAATTTCAGTTGTAAAGGTTTTCATAATTTTCAACTTTTGGTTTCTTGAAAGATTTATTTTTAAATTAAAAGCATATTTTTTTACTTCAGTAACTTTAATATTGCTCTACATAATAACATTTTAACACTTATAACTTTAAAATTCATCTGAAAGCTTTCTCACATTTTGAATTAAAGTATACAACAAGTAATATAAGTTTGAATATAGACCAAAAATCTCCGCGAGCAAAAACAAAAATTGAGTAATATCGTTAGAAATGTAGAAAAGTAAATAAAGCATTCATATAAAATTAAACAACTTCCTGAAAACCTCTTTCAATGCTCTTATTCCGCGCGATTCATGCATAATAAGAGACTTGATTTATTCGTCCGACTTCGTTTACCTTTCGTGCCGCGACGGCGGTGGCCGTTTCTACGCACATTCACACGCACGCTTACCCTCCTCCCCCTCCGGCTCACACGCGCGGTCGCATTCAGTACGTCTCGGTTTTCGCAAGACTGGCGCACGCGCCCGTGCGCTCGCTCTCCTTAATTAGCGCACGCGCACCCCTATATAGTATATATACAGACATCTAGCGAGGCCACTTCGGAAGATTCGTTAGCGAAGTTTCCTTCCGGCGGCCCTCGCCGCCGCACATAAGCCAGACACTGCCGCTCGTTAATGAGCCGCGCCAGAGTCGAGTTTCGCTTTCGCCGAGACTCGAATTGAATTCGGGCGCGCATTGGGCAGGGAAGGCTCGAGATTAATTGATAAATCGCGGCTCTCCTGCGGAGACGAAGCCCAGCTTGCCATTTCAAGTTTCTTTTGGATTTACTGTACAGGGGATCTGCCGAGAGTTTCATTAGTAATTTTTTGCCCCAACGTTTCATCTCCGGGCGGACCGAGATGATAAGAAAATAAAAAAATAAGAAGATAACATGAGCCTATTACATAGCTACTCGAGAAAATTCCTCCTATGATATATAATAATATAAAAATACTATTATAAATTAGGAAAAAAGTTTTTTAACTTCATCATTTGAGGAAGAAATTCTTGTGTAGCCTACTGTTTTATTCGAAAAGTAAAATCGTAATGAATGTCGTAGGTGTTCACAATTATTCTACTTACTTTACTCATTATCCATAAAAGATATCGACACTTTATATTTAATTTTAAGAACTGACTTGAGAAATAATGTTTTATAAACCACATCTTCATAAATAAATTACTATTAATTTTGAATGGTTATTGTAACAAAAGTTATAATATAAATAATTTAATTTTACTAATGTATTTTGCTTCATTAAACATTGAATATTAAATTAAAATTGAAAATTATTATAAAAAAAGATTCATTTTTCAAATGGATTTTATACTTACTGCTGTAAAATTTATTTTACTTATCGTTCATGTACGCGCCATCTCTGCCCGGATATCAAGTAGAATTAGTCCCCTGCGGTCAGACTCTCGGCGCCGTGATTCGCAATGAACTACGCAATTATGACTAGTGCATTACAGCATTAGCCTTTAATTGTAAAAGCCATATAGTAATTGAATTTCAGTTGAATGAAATTTCGTGTAACTGTAATTTATATGTAATGTAATTATTATGAAAGTAAAAGAAAAATCCCTTTATCTTTTAGTCAGCAACTTATTGCTTTGATTTTCCATTGTTGCAATTAATGATGCAGAAAAAATGGTCATTTTATCATTTTCGATTCAATAAACAGCGCTGGCTCTCCGACAAAAGGCGAAAAACAATGACTCGCCGGGGCGAAATGAAAAACCCTGAAGCCGAAGTATTGTTCATCGCCGAGGGAGTAAATTCGCGCGCGGACGAATGACCTGCGCTTTATTACAGTATTATACCCGCGAGAAGGACAGCGAGCAGCGCGCAGTGGCGTTAGCGAAATGAAAGTATAGCCCCGTGACGACGCGTCGGCCAGAAGCAATAAGCGCGCATAGATAGCCCGGGACTTTCAATGAATGGCCGGGGCGTTAATTACTGCCCGGGAACACTCTCTCTCTCTCTCGCTCTCGCTATTACTCACCCGCACGCCCAAGCTTAATAAAGCCCCTCCGAAGTTAAAGTTGGTAGTGCACCGCGAGAGAGAGAGAGAGAGAGAGAGGGTGAGAGAAAGGGGGAGGGGGCGATGTATACGGTCTTAGCGGGCGCACGCCTTATTGGTATGCATGAGACCACGAGCGCGCCGGTCTAATACACGCCGATGTGTACCGCACGCCAGAGCGTCGAACCTCTTCGAGTTTGTCGGAAAGGAGGCGGGGCGGCGGGGGAAGAGGGAGACGGAAGAGGCGAGAGACGAGGAGAGTCGCTCGACTAAACTCGAATCATCGCTGTATGATTGTTCCTGCCGACGCTGCCAAATTTGTTGTGTGCGCCGAGACACGAGCCACTCTGTGTGCATGAGATAGCGGGAGCTGATTTGATGTTTCGACTGTTATAGCTTACTTGAGGTGTGTTTTCATTGTGCTGAGAGTAGGTGGAAATGGTGGAGGGGAGGAGGGAGTCGTTAGCGCGCATGAGTTTGCTAGCCGGTCGTTAGCTAAACCATTTGATTATTTTTTCTTATTTTTACGCTTTAATTTCGATTTGGTGGATAAATTTAGAGATGTCAGATACTTTCATTAAAAGTCGACTTAAATTATCATGGATTTTTGCTCGTACTTGTTATTTTAGTATAGCAAAAAAAACTCTGAAATATTACATTATGTAAATGGCAAATTAAGTATAAAAAAAATCAGAAAGCAGATACGAAAAGTCGAATGTTACGAACAGTTTATGAAAAAAAGTCAAATTATTTTTGGAAGAAGTTATCAGGTTATTTTAGACAATAACAAAATTTTTAAATAATCTGGTCAACTTTTAAAAGCTTTTGCACATACGTAGCAACATATTTCATGTCCGAAATTCCAATGTTAATATAGACAATAAAATTTGATTACTGCAGCGCGAAGACCTTTTTTTTTATCAAAAAAGCGTATATAACTTACAAAAGCCGTGATAGAAAGATTTTCATTTCAAAACGAACATTCAAATTTTATAAACCACTTAACTCTACCATACGCCTTAAAAATAAAAAAAAGCAAAAATTAAAGCTTCCACCCTTTGCGAATGTCGTTTGCCGTCTGGCCGCGTACCGCGGAAAAAAGGACCTCAGCACTTGCGTCCCTATTTGCGCCTTCAAGCGCGAAGCGCGTCGTTGAATGGCGAAACCATTCCGTAATTAAAAGTAAATCGTCAAGCTGTAAGAGAAGGAGGAGGACGCGGGGGGGGGGGGGGGGGGGAACAC
>JAWWEQ010000001.1:23268407-23301731 GCA_035583055.1 Torymus tubicola | reverse complement strand
TGGAGCATATTCTACAGATATTTTCCTATAAAAATGGAAAATAAAAAAAAATCGATTTTTTGAAGAAAAAAAGGTGTCTAGCCCCCTTAATAAATAAAAGATTCGTACTATCTTCAAGAGTATCTTTTATTGACAACGTTATAAACAAAACTAAATTTTTAATTTTAACTTGTACGAACTGTGATTAGTATAACTTTTTTTTTCTGCGCAGTAATTTATCAATCCATTTATTATTAATATTAATTCGAAATTTTCATTATAATGGACAATTCCAGAGGAGTCACGGGTATGAGCTCATAGAGCTTAGGTATGTGGTCAAAGGCGGGCTGTCAATTAGCATGTTGCAAGGTGTTGAATTGCCAATGCCTATACTGTGAGTAATGTTCAAATAGCTCAACGAACGCATCAGCATAACGAGAAATGAGCTGGTCGTCGATAGCTTGCGAATTGCTAAAGATCTCCATAATTAGGCCACCGCGGTAAGAAGTTAATGTTGCTTTGGATTACCAAGGGAAATGAATAGGTATGTGTCCATAATTGTTCAAGAAGGTGAAAAGTGCATATAAAAGTGAAGAAACAGTTCACGTAGAAGTATATACCACGACAAAAAATGATAATATCTGACGTCCGCCACCATAGCGGACTTTCATTTATTTTTTTACTTTTTTACTTTTAAGTTTGGGGAATTGGTCGAGCTCGACTTTTTCCCCGAATGCCGCGAGTATTGATCGACTTCGTGAGCTTCGGGTCAGGTGGGACCTATCCCTCGCTCAGTGCGGACTGCAGTCCGCGCAAGGGCAAGAAGAGGTTGATGCCTCGAGCCTCGCTCGGCGTCACCAGGTCCAAACCAGGAACACCATGGTGAGAGCCTCGCCTGATGCGAAACCGACACGTCCGCGTAACTCACGCCATACTTTCTCCTTTTTTTCTAATTTTATTTATCAATTTATTTATAATTTTATTTTATTCCGTCGCTCTACCGTTATTTGAAACATTTTATTTTAATTATAATTTGACTTTATACCTTTTTTTTAACCCGAACCACAACCCCTTTAACTCCTCATGCTCTCCACCGCCGACTGAGCTTACATCATATCTACGATTCCAATTATTAAATATCATCAGTTATTGCATTCTGACCGAGTTACCATACACCGTTACTGAATCATCTAATATCACATTCAACGAGTTAGGAATTCTTTTATGTCTCTTTGGTTGAAGAGACTTAAAAACGATTCGAAATATTTTAATACATATATCAAGAACAAGTTAAAAAAAATTTCTAACAGATAATAATATTTAACTTAACGTATTAAACAATATAAGGATTGAAATACTCAATATTTTTCATCATAAAGCTATACGTGATCGAGAGTAAACACAAAAATTTTCTAAAATTTCAAATATTTTCAAAAATAATTGAGTTTTAAACTGAAAAACGCTGTTTTTACAATATTCGATCATCAAGGAAGGTGTGCATATGGGAGTACGCACATGCGCAAGTGTGACTGTATTGCATCAATATTTTCACAAAATTCGAGACTAAAAAAGTAAACATTAAAGATATATCTCAAAAGTGAATTAAAAAAAGTACATATCACGCATTAAATCTCTTTTACCAGCTAAATGTACACAAAAAAATGATATTTACAGATTCGCTTTATCATTTAAAATTATCACAACGTGGACGTAAAACCCAAAAAACTGTCGCTTGCCTTTGTCGCAACAACGCGACCTTCCACAACCATACAATGGGACCTAATGCGCGTGCGCGGACACCAGGCGCTGATTAATTATTCTCCCTACACTCATTAATTATGCCGAAATTCGCACTGGCGCGCGCGCTCAAGTTTAACGCAAACAAGCACGCGAATTGACGGGGGTGCACGCGCGCTTTCCAGAGGACACTTTACGGCCGAAATAAATTTCTTTCCTCCGGCCATACATGCGAGCGGCACTAAAGCCCGCTCAAAATTGTATTAGCCAGGCTGGTGGTAGGGAAGGGAAGGCTCCATCGCTTTGCACTCGCTATAAGTGTTCGAGCTGCGCCCGCGCGAGTTTCGCATTCGCGGGAGAGCGGATACTATGGGAATTACCGGTGAAAACCGGCGAGGCGCCGTCGCCACCCCCTCGGCCTGCTTCAACTTCGTTAATGCACACATGTCGCGTCTAATGAGTTATAATCAGCTGAGTGCCGGCTGAGTGTAGTTTAATGGTTTGTTCGCCCCGACGTGCGCGCGCTCGCGTTCTGCGTCCCCCTCCTTTCCCTAATAAACTTTGATTCGCTCATTCTCCGCCGTTCTATCCTCGCGCTCGCCGTACATACCACCTATTTTGACTTTTCGGATTAACGTTCGGGGAGGCAGCAAAATTGCTAACTCTGTTTCGAGGCTGCCGCCGCCACATCCCTACCGTCGCTGGACCTGGCGTTAATTATTACGAGGCACCGCGTTCATTGAATACGTTACACGTGCGCATCCGTGATACAAGTTCTTGATACTTTTTTGCCTCTATATCAATTTATTACGTGATGCCGAACGTGTTTTCATTATCCAAATATACTCTTTCCTCTCGTTTATTTCGTCATTATAATGGTGTACCAATTGCATTTTCCGATATATTCAGACGAAAGGTCAAAATTACCAAACAGAATCAAATCCTTGAATGATGAAATCATCATTCTTTAATATATATAGCGAAGCATTTATATATTCCATTACCAGAAACGGCAGCTACGATCAAAATCACTCAAGATTACATCGATACCGAGCGCAAATTACCCTGTTGTCCGCGAATCATCTCCGAAAAGATCTGAGTCCCGATAACCCGCTTTCTGCACATGCGAAATATTCAATTTCCAATGATCCGGAGCGCTGATTCCTTTAGAGAGCCAATCGCTCATAAGCAAACCCAGAAGCATTCGCGCGCTAACAAAGCAACGCTCGAGCGCTTCCGGACGTGTGGAACTACAAAAAAAAAAAGGGAAAAAATATATATCCATCCGTCGAGCAACATACTCCCTTTCGTGGAACCGTTCATCTGGAATTATTTCTATCGCCACGGCTCGTGACTCGGGCGAGCATTACGGAGCGATTCAATTTAGCAAGCGCAACGGCGCGTCTCGCGGACAATCGACGCGCGAGGAGAAAAGCAATTTCGACGCTTGATGTCCTCTAATGGATAATCGGTCGCACGGCTTGTTTGCTTTTTTCTTCTTTTTCAATTGGATAGTGCTCTCTGCAGTGCGAAGTTATTATGCATGTCGATTCTTAATTTAATTTCCGATCGTTGCGATATTCATATGGATTAGTAAAAGATTTTTATTAAATTTCCTGTATGGATTATGATAATTTAAATTTTTAAAATGAAAATTATCATTAATTGATAAGAAATAATGGGTTTGCATATACAGCTACGCATATCGACAATAGTTTAGATAAAAACAGAAAATGAAATTGTAAGAACTCAACGACACTTGCAATACCCGCATCATTGTTGATAACTTATTAACGTGGTACCACTGAAATCTCCTTGACAACTCAGGCTGAATCCAACTCCCGGTGTATGAGCTTCCCACTCGACCGTTAATCTTCCTCTCTTCTCTCTCTCTCTCTCCCACTGTCTGTCTATCTCTATCTCTGTTTCTCGGCCTCTCTGCGTTTGCGCTTATGCGAAACGGCTTGTCGTGGCGACGCAACTGCGAAAGCGGATTTAGCCCACAGGACTTTCAGCACGCATGCGATTCTGCTGTATACTCCAGGCGTTGCATTGCAATCTCGCTCTCTCTCTCTCTCTCTCTCTCTCTCTCTCTCTCTCTCTCTTTCCCTCGCGCAATTGATGGGACCTCGGCAAATATTCCATTTGGCCCCTTTTTTCTCGCGTTGCACGTTTGCACGTCGTCGTCCACCTTTAATCGTTCTGTCGGGCTTAATTAAAAATTCGGTTTTTTTCACGCCGAGTGCGCGCGGCGTTTCCGTTAAATACTGCAGGACGACCCGAGGTTTCGAAGTTTAATTTTCGCGCGCGTGCATGTGGTGCATCCGAGGCAGAATTTATTTTTGTTTAATTAAAACATTATTTTTTCATCGATAAAGCGGTCCTTCGAGATTGCAAATATATATTTCTTCGTTATTAAGTAATATTATATTATTTCAATCTAAACTAATAATTCATTCATATAACTCTTCATTATTCGTAAGCGGTTTACTTTTAGTATAAGTAAGCTTTTTACGCATAAACCGGATCAAAATTTTAATTAAAGCGCAGGTTATTTTTACTTATACTTTTCATTATTTCTAAATTCAGAGTAAAGACTACAATTTAATTCTTCAAGTTCGATGAACGATTTTAATGCTTTATAAAATATTGACTGTACTGAATAATAATATATTAAAATCTGCGATTATTAGGTTCATTAAATTATTGCAGAGAAAATTTGAATGACACGTACAATGAAATACCATTGGCTCATCGACACACCAGAGTTCTGAATTCATAAAAGAAGAGGATATTACACCGGCTGTGAACCGACTTATCGAATCAAATAAGCAGGCGCGCTTCCTCTTCAGCGGGAGGCCATAAAGTTTTCCATTATTTACGCGCAGCAGCCGGTAATTCACTTTGCACTTATTACCCTGCGGCTGTGGCGCGAATGAAATCAAATTAAAAGCTCGCTCAGCCGCCGGAAGAAGAACGAAAAAGAACGCCAG
The DNA here is from genome assembly GCA_035583055.1 of Torymus tubicola. Lineage (NCBI taxonomy): Eukaryota > Metazoa > Arthropoda > Insecta > Hymenoptera > Torymidae > Torymus > Torymus tubicola. Next base: position 23,297,022 of record JAWWEQ010000001.1, on the reverse strand, counting down.
GTGGTGGCCGAGGAAGGGGGGGGGGAGCTGGAAAAGGGCGGCAGCAAAAGAAAAGGAACGCGAATTAAAATATTCGCTGCGGTATTTTTCATCTCTATGCTCGCGGCCGGAGCGTTTTTTTCGCGCTCACGCGCGCGCGCTATTTCGCATAATTCGTCCCGACGTATAATTGGAATTGTCCGACGGACGCGCTTTTACGCCTCTAGCAGCCGTACGACTTCGACATTGCTTTTGTCCTGCGCGCGGTTATCTTGTAACGTGGTGTGCTTCCGTGCCCTCCGGGCAATGATTAAGCGCTTGGTGTCGCGAGACGAGTCGGTACGGAAAAGCTTTTTTTATTCGCGTCAGCGTAATTTGTTCCTAAAATTCTATTGTTAACATTTCAGTTTTTAATTACATTTAATGAAATTGATAACTGCCGCACTTTCTGCCATTGAAAAATTCAAAGAGGTAAATCAAGAATAGTAAATTAGCTTTCAAATAATTGTTCTATGTGGTTTTATTTTGAATTTATCATTTTCATATTTTTATCTCAATTTATCGAATTTTACTAATCAAGAATTGATCTTAACTATATGGCCGAGTTGTTATTCGATCGAATCGAGTAATCGAAAAATAGATTTTAAATATATCAGAGGTCGATAACTGAATTTTGATGATTGAAATTAATTGAAACGCAGAATTTAAAGGTGAAATTAATTCCAAATTTTTTCAATATTCTTTTAGCTCAAAAATGAAGGAGAGTTTCGAAATATTTTCAAAGTTCCTATAGTGACAGTTGAGCACCCATAAATAGATTATAAATTATAATCTTATATCAAAGTATGAAGGGCACGGTATTGCCCTGCTCGCCTGACGTCACGTTACGTTCCTTTATACTTGACAAGCAGGCCGCTGTCGAGCCCTTGGGCTTGAAAGTATTAATTAATTATGATTGATAAGAATATAACTGTTAAATGCCATATCTAGTTTAATAAATTTACTTACCACAGCAACATTGTTACCAAGATGAAATTAGAACCGAGTATGTTCAACTCGATCACGTATGACTCGCGTCATAATTGGATTCTATTAAAACTGTCATCAGCGAATGCGTTCTACGTGCTCCTGTTCCATGGACTATTTCTTTCTTATTCTTTCTAGCGTCTCTCCTTTTTTTGTCTCGTGAAATTTCTCCTCCCACCCTTCTGCCACCCCCAAGCTCCACTCCACGTAACTCGCGGTCGGACGTTTTAGAAGGGATTTTCTGTTGGACGAGGCTCGCGACCAAGCGGAGAAGGGGAAAAAAGGAGAATTAACCTTCCGCGTAGAGGATGAGAGAGACAGAGAATGGGAGGAGGTAGAGACAACGAAAAAAGGGGTGGATAGAGAACGAACTGTGGAAAAAGAAAATTAAAATGGATGGCGCGCGCCACAGCGCCAGCACCGACGAGCAAAGAGGAAGAGACAGGAAAGGCACATGACGAAATCAACCAGAAGAAGCGAAAAAAGGAGTGAGAGCGCAGATAGGAAGGGAAAACATTTATTTTGTCATGAAAGACGAGTACTGTCGTGTTTGCGCAAGTTCAGCTTAAAAATAGAATAAGAGCAATAATTACTTTAAACTTAGCTGTCGTGTATCCCTTTAGTTAAAGTTGAAAAAGGATTCTGGAAGATTAAATTAAATAGTCTGCTAATTTTATGCAAAGTACAAAGTTGGTATACGTGTAGCTGTGCAAAAAGTTGTTGTGTTTGTGATATACTGTAAAGTATTCAATAATAATTTCAGGGTAAACGTGAATTTCATTACAAATTTAATAAATAATTTAAATATCGTATTAAAAAAAAATGGTTGTGACTCATCTCTAAAAAGCAAAGAAATAGATAGAAGATAAAAATCGTCATTCAAAAATACATCGGTCTCAGTACGAAATCGCCTGCCAAAAGAAAAAGTCCGCAATGAAAAAGAACACGACTGGCTGTGTAACAAGAAGCGAGGCAGGGAGGGAAAGAGAGAGAAACTGCGGAATGAAAGAAAATTGGAAGAGCGGAGAAAGAAGAGAAGCGCGGGGAATCGCTCGATTTCGATGAGATTTACACACGTGTCGTTGAACGGATCTCGATCCTGAAATGGAATCAACGGATAGGCCGGACGTGTGCGGACGCGTGGACCGTGTCCCTTCAGCTGGGAGGGAAAAAAATTGCGTGGTGAACGCAGCAGCAGCTCGTCGACGGTGTGGTTTTCCAGCTCGTCGACCCACTATTGTACGTTTAAATAAACGTCGCTAGTAGCGACGACGGCTGCCTTTTTGCAATACGAAAGCGTAAGTTTCCCGGAATGAAAGGATAATAAAATTGCCGCGACTGTCGAATTTTCATTGCTCGTTTGAAGAAGTCGAAATTTAAATTGCTCGGCGCTGTTTGTTCGATGAACGTGAGGCATGCCAACAATCTCATCCATCTTTGTAACCGTTGTAACTAAAAGTAATACAAACTCACGCGCGCTTGTTTTATTTTGTTCTACGAAAAACTACTCTGTGTTTTCGTAACTATTTAATGAAAGTTTTTTTATGTAAATAGTATTTTTAAGAAGTTTCTGTAAAAATTAATGGAAAATTAATTTTTTAATAATGATGATAGATAACTTGATTCACTATTCAAACACATAAATCGTTACAAGTGAAATTCAATTTCGGGGCTGCTTTAGTACAGGAGAATAACTCCGAGATCTGAATGAAACTCCAAATGGTTTCACAACAGACCACTGATAAATAGCTTGTGATTACGATCCTGTCGACCGCAACCGCACGCTAGATTGAGAATTTCTACGGCCGAGAGCTCCATTGCTTGATGTTGTTGAGCTCCGCCAAAATACAAACACTTTGCATGCAAGACCCTATCTTGTCATTAATCGTCTATGAGTTTTTCAACAATTATTTGTCTGAATCACTGATATAAATATATCAGGGTACTAAACTGTTAACTGTTGTACGTTTTATACTCTTTTTAAAGCATTCTAATTGTCTATTCAAAATAGATTATCAATATTTCTTTTTATTTATTCAATCAGTTTTTATATAATTATTTTCTTTACATAAATAATGAAAAATAGCAAATGTAAGATGTAAATAACTTTTTGGAAATTCAAAGACATCTTTGTAGTAGCAATATTCAGACAAAACCAGCTGTGAAAAAAGCTGCACTTAGCGGATTATTGTTGCGAAAACTACGAAATAGTCTTATCCCCTTAAACGCGTCCTTTCATCCGCGCTGGCCTCAACTCGGTCCGATTTCCGGACGCGTCCTTCAGCTAACATCGTATATAATACAGTTGGTCGGCGAGCGCACGGCAAGTCGAAATTTATATCGGCCCTATATAAGAGCCAAAGAGAAGAAAAGGGAGACAGTGGAGCGCACGGGGCGATGGCGGGGGAAAAGGAATAAAGGCGAAAGACAATAAGAGACGCAGGAGTGCCGATTCGTGTACCGAAATTCCCGTGACGTCACGGGGGATTAAGCGCGAGCGAGCAGCCAGTTCCAGTCGGCGGATTAGGCGGAATCCGTGAAAGTTCATGGAAGAACGATTACGACTCGAGGCAGAGGCAGGGGCGGTGGCGAGAAGAAAGAGAATCCATGAGAGAGAGAAAGAGAGAACGTATATAGCGCGAGGATGTACGTGTACGTGTACGCGCGTGTATATAGCGGAATAAGATAGCAAGAGTAATTGGAGAGATAGCGAGGGAGAGAAAGAGAAACGGGATCCGGGAGGTGGAAAATGAAAAAAGAGGTCGGCGAAGAATGAGAGACAGAAGTAGAGCATACGCGTGGTAAATAAAGAACGATGCGCGCGGAAAGTTGCAGGCGGGAAGTACATCGGTTTACATTAGGAAAGAAATTTTCGGGGAGTTTTTAGAAAGTCCAAACTTTTTTCATTAAAAAATGGGCTAAAGTAGAATTGATAATCTAGGATATATATATTATATGCTGAGACACTATAATTTATGTTTCTCGAATGTGAAAGCCTGACGGGAACTCGTATTGTGGAAAGAATTATTATTAATACACTCAAAAAAGTCATTTATAAGAGCAAAAAACTGCCTCTAAAATATGATAAATCGTTTATATACGGAAAGTTGAGAGAACTAAAAATAAGTATGACACGGACAAATGAAAATCCTGAAAATTTCGTTGTGAAATGTAGTAATGGATGTGGCATTTCTTAAAGATCAAACGCATTTACCTTGACAAGTTCTCAATTCCTAAAGCGGTATAAGGGAGCAGGTCACATTAGCTATAACAATAGCTGACTGGGGTAATTCTATTTTGACTAGCTTTGACTACCTTCGGGACTAATTCTGCTGTCTATTAGGAACAAACTTGGCTATAGCTCAGAAGTGCGTTATGCTCCCCCTAAGAAGCTTTTTGGATCAATAAAGACGTTGTGATTTATTAAAGAGATAATTACATTTGTGATGTTACATAACGTATTTATAATTTTACTACTTGTAAATGTATTTTCATGCGAAAGAATATGGTAGTGTAGTAAGTGGTATTTATGTTTTTAAAGCAGTTAAATTTTCTACTTTTTTAAATGTATAAGCTTATAAAATTTTGATTTGTATTCATGAAATAAAACATAAAAATGCACATAATTCTGAATGTTTTGATACCTGTATGATTTAAATTTATTGCTATTCATATTTGCGAAAATGTCGACTAAAATATTATTTCACGTAGAAGTAGCTCTGACTGATTTACATAATACTACTGTACGGTCTGACTATATCCGACCCTCGTCACTTGTGTCGATCGGTCGGAGTGCGACATGATCTACTTTAAGTTCTGTGATGAGAAAGATCAATGTCAACCCTCGCGACTCTAGAGCCTCGGTTTTAAAGTGTTCCATATTTTTATCTTTAAAGTTTCTATACAAGAGCGATTAAAATTGTTTTATGGAATTTCATTACTTTAACGAAAAATCGTATTAATATTTAAATATAAAAGTTTATTGATCATGAATATCCGACGCGGTTATTGCGACAGGCGATGAAGTTTTAATTAAAATTTAATAAATAGTTACAATAACTTTATTATAAAGAAATATAAAAGTAAAATTCTCATGCAGAACCAATATAATTTTCATTAAATTCAGCCTCGTCCCAATAGCGACACGTTCAGGATTCTATTTCTATATCTGTCAGTTATACAACACGGGTAAAGCCACGCACAGCCGTTCTCTGAAAAAGTCTGGGGAAATGCTTTACAAACATTTTGAATCCAGATATAAATATTACGAAATCCCCCATCCCCCTCCCCTCCCCTCCCCTTTTCCATACACGTCGCAAGTACAAGCGCGTGCGAGGGTGTGCGCGTCATTGATCCGCTGCGCGTGAAAAAAGATAGACGCTGTGCGCACGTACACGCGTATTTTTCGGAAAAAATCCCCTTTGCCCCCCGTGCCCCTTCACCCTCTCTATCACTGAAAAAAGAGCAACAAAGCTATTTTTCAATCGTAGCTGGCCTGCCTTTTTTCGCTTACACGTATATAACCGTATATGTATATGCAGGGGGAGGAAGAGCAGTGGAGGGCAGAAAGAGAGATTCCGGGACAAAAATAAAACTGTTCGGGCTAGATAGGGGCTAGTGCGCGGGCGAGCGCGATATCTGCGCCCAGTGTGCAGCGCACGGCAGGTTTATGGAACAAAATAACTGCCGGCTCGTAATAATTGGTTATCGATTGAAGGTGAATAAACCGGCATGTCGATAATCCCGTGGATGTGCGTGGCCTCTGTATGTATATATATAGGCGAATTGGAGAGGGGGGCTACGAGAGCAATGCGACTCGACAAAACGCACGCTCGCGCAGGATCTCGTCGTGATGATTCCTTCTGTGTGTGTATACATAGGTGTCGCGGTAGAGGCACGCGCGCGATTCAGAGCCACGGTATGAACGTGCAGGTGGTATTAGAGGACAATGGGGAAGGGTTTTCACTGCGAGCTGCGGCACTGTTTGCTGTAAGCTGAGGTGAATAAAAAGTAATGGACTTTGTTTTACTGAAGTCTAAATATTAATGTCTGAAAATGAAATGTTGCCCGTGGAATATTCTATTTGGTACTATTATTTATTTGTTGGTAGGATAAACGGTCATTAGCATGAAATTTCTCTTTGCTATAGGATAAGACCCAATAGATAGACGGTCACCAATAGATAAATGAATCACCGTTAATTAATAAGCCAAAGTATATATTTTACTAGGAAGAAGTATTAAAAATAAACTAAATATAGCTTTTTATTATGATCTATATATTGAAATATATTCGTCTGCTCTAACCGTTTATCTATTGGGTCTTTTATATTATCTATATAATAATATCAGTACCAGGTGGTGCCAGATGTGAAAAATATGTAATCGAATGAATCGCGCATTAGTTCAATAGAGTGATACGATTGGTGCAATAACATTTATATGATCTTGTCGATTTCAATAGATTTTACAAAAAAGACAAAAGAGATGAAGTAAAATGATTGCTGCATAAAGTAGTGCACAATTTTGTATTAAACTTCTATACGAAACCAGTTCAATATTATTACCATCGTTATAAAATTTGTATTGGCTGTTGAACAAAAATATGACATAGGAGGAGTGAGAAGAAAAATGAAAAATAGAATGAAATGCGGAGAACGACAAGGAATGACGTATTTAACGTCGCGTGTCGTCGCCAGCGACGTGATGCGATCGTGATCCCTCATCTACAGTCACCAACACGCGGACGATTCGATTTAACATAGCTATATACGGCAACCCCGATATAACCATAATGGAAAACAAAGCGTCAAGCATATGCTCATGTATATGTGTATGTGCTGCACATCCAGTGCACGCGCTGAAATCACGATGCGCACGAACGTAATTAGTCGTGTTTAATTTTTTATTTTTTAATCGCTCCCGCGTTTAATTTTTTTTTTCAGCGGCGACAGAGTTTTTTCTCACTCGTTTTCTCTCTCTTTTATAATTAGCTTCTTTTTTAATTTTAACGCGCAGACGTATGCTTGCATATGCGCGCGCACGAGGAAAATATAAATGTGGCAAATCACGGACGTCTATAAAAATAATAATGTGATTAGCTCAGTTACTTTCGTTCTATTTTTGGGTGAATTCTTGTCGACGAGTTAATTTTGGAGTCTTCATAATAGCAAGCGAATATTTGGCATGAGGAAGTAAAATTTTCAACTCGTTTAATGGCATCCATTTATAGAGAGTAATATTGAGATCGAGAGCAGTAAATACTCTTGCATCCATTTTTTGTTTAAATCTATACAGAATTTAATCCTGCGAATACTGTCACATTTTAAAAAACTATTCTGAATTTTGTATTGAATTTTATAGTCCTATCGATTTTTCCAAAACAAAGACCAATACTCTTCTTTTTTCACTTTAATTTATCCGAGCAATAATCATACGTCGATAATCGATAATCCCATTACCACAAATCGTCCTTATACAATACGAAAGTATTTAAAAACACAAGTAAATCTCGGCAAAGCCATTCCCCAAGCTTCCATGAGCTGTGCGGCACTTAAACCGCGCCAGACCCATTACACCCTCCTACGTATACCTCTTTGGCGACTGCTCCGCCAGAGCGTCTTAGAACTCAAAACATCAATTACCGGCCGGCAATTAGCGTCCCTAATAACGGTATCGCGTTAAGCGCGCTCGCGCGCGCGCTTGAACAAAGAGGGCAAAAAACGGGAAACGATAGCCGTGGCGCGAAACTGTCAGCGACAGGCAGCGAGTGGCACCGCAACACCTCCTTACCGTTAATGGGTTATACGGGGGGCAGCAAGTTTTTAATCACTCCTACGTGACTGGCATTTCGTAGGAGAGAGTAAGAGGGAGCACGAGCGAGCCTTCGACCCGAGGCAGCCTCCGGCTTTTATTACGGGCTCGGCCGTGCTCTATATATACAGTATTGCGCCGGTAATTACTTGTTTGCTCGAATTAAAAGGTTCCCTCTATCTCGCCCCCTCTCTCGTTCTCTTTCGTCTTCGTCGGGCGACACCCCGCCGTAGTCTTCTTGTAATTATCAACTTCGCAGACCTCTAATTAAAGCTGCGCGAGCGCACGTCGATGGCGAAGAGAGTAAGAGAGCGGGGGACACGTGACGAGGCACTCGCCGCGGCGCTAATACAGCTCGGCGAGGAGTTTACAAACTGCTGCTGCTCTCCCTCCGCGCCGACATCGTCGTCGCCCTTGCTCGTTTCGCAGGAGAGAAAGAGAGAGGGGGGGGGGGAGAAGTCGAGGATGTAGTAGTCGAGGATTTAGATCTTGCGTGAGAGCGCTGTGATTGTCACTTGGAATTGATGAGAGAGTGAGATCGCGCGCTCGAGCAAGTTGCGCGAGCGTTTTTCAGTCCAGAATGTTTGATCGAACTTTTAATGGGATGTGGATGGGGTTTAATTAGAGAGCAGACTTGTTGATTTTCAAATTTCAGGAAATCTTATTAGACGAAGATTAATCAGATTGAATAAGAAGTGATATTTATGAAGTGTAAGATCTGAAATCATTAATTGAAAATAATTTTATTTCGAAATTCTATGGACAAAAAATATTAAAATTCTGTTATACTGAAGTATGCAATGAAAATTATCAGATTTACTGTATTAAACTAAATTAAATTGACAAAAGATTAGAGCATTACGCAGCGAGAAAGTAAAAAGAAATTTTTCGTTTCAATTGCTTTATGTCTGTGTTGCTTGCACTGTTTTTTTAATTACTAGCGTGAAAATTGGAGAGTGCAATTTAAGTTAGGATCGATTTTTCAATGTAGAGTTCAAAATAAACACTTGATTTTGTTTGAGCGAGAATTTTCAAATTGCGAAATACACTTGTTGGGCTATGCAATTTAAAAATTTTTTTGAAAATCCGTAAATTTTATCAGTATTTCACTTCTATGTTGAAAAACTTATTAGGTATTCTGAATGAGCAAATACTATTTTTCTCATACTGTTATTAAACTTTTACACATTCTTAAAATAAATAAGTGAAAAAATTGAAAAAACAGTTCAGTGAATATTTTTATTGAATTTACTGAAATGAAATTTTCACTATATGTACCAATTGAATACTCACTGAATATTTAATGAATTCTTTCACTTTGTATCATTAAATGACTTTTCACTTATTCATTTTGGAGAGTATAATTTCATATCATTGTATGCTCAGTGTGAAGCTGGGCTAAAATTTGTATTAGGAAAATACAACTATTTTCGAGCGGGTCTGCTGATAAGCAGTACGGTTTTGTGCGAGTTTACACCAAGTTTGATGAGCTCAAACAGAACCCTTGCATAACTCTCTTACTCTATAATCCTGTACATTATAGCTATTTCCTCCATAATTTCAAACTCAGTTTCATGCGAACTTTTAGATATGGTTGTATGATCGATATTTCGGTCATATACGCTTTAATCATCAATAGAGCACTACTTCAGGTTTATCGTAAACTACTTAGGAAATAAGTTTATATATTTGGAATTCATGGAACCAAATTATTGTAACCTTTTTAACAATAATGAACAGCAATACAATCATTTATATCTTAATCTAATCTAATTAATATTTCGCTGAGATTTTATGTTTATTTCAAATTTGACTGCTTATCACCAAAAAAACTTTATACTTGCACATTTATTAAAAAATATTTAATTATGCTTTCAGGTCACCAATGGCTAAAAACAAACCTCGACGTAACGCCGGAATCTGGCTGGGCAGTTGACCCATTTGGCCATGGTGGTACGGTACCGTATCTGCTGAAGTCAGCAGGCGCCTCTGGTACCGTCATTCAACGAATCCACTATGCCTGGAAGCAATGGTTCGCCAAGAAGCAGTACGGTGACTTCGTCTGGGTACAGCCGTGGGACCAGAGCGGTGCCTCGGACATGCTGACCCATAACCAACCTTTCGACATCTACAACATCAAGCACTCTTGCGGCCCTCATCCGCATGTCTGTCTCAACTATGATTTTCGCAAAATACGCAATGAGTATACGGAGTATTCGGCTAGAGCCGTGGACATCACTCCTAATAACGTCAAAGCCATGTCCGAACAGCTATTGGAGCAGTACTTCAAGACGGGCTCACTCTTTCCTCACAATGTCGTCTTGATACCATTAGGAGACGATTTCAGGTGGATACTTTCATTTGGCTTACAATTTTAACAATTTTAAAGCTCTCTTTGCATCGCTTTTAAACAAAATGCTGTTTTCTCTTTACCTACTTGTTGGTTATTTTTAAAGAAAACTTAAGCGTGACATTTCCATTTTACATTTTGTTTTACAAACGTAAAATCAGTGTTTATTATTTCAGAAGACTTTTAATAAAACCTTACGAAAATTGCATTAATTTGTTTTTACTTCGATCGATAACAATTCTTTTTCTTTCTCAGTCTGAAAAATGATATTGTGTTATTTCAATATTCAAAAAAGAGATTAAAATAAGTCGAAACGTATAGTGTTTCTATAATATAATTTACAAATGTGTCTAAATCGATGTGTCTAAATCGATAAAGTCTAATTTATTTTAATGCAGTTTCCAATGTTCTATTTCAAAATAGAAAATGGGAATCGAAATAAATTAAAGTGATTCATGTATATCTAATAATATAAAATGAATTTTTTATTCTCTGTTTGATATACAAATAAATGAATATTGTTAATTAAGTAAATTCCAATTCTTTAAATAGATATTCATGTAAATACATATACATTTTAAAAACTATTATTTTAAAATTATACATTTATTTTTATTTTCCTTTATAATTGTAGATATGATCATCCTATTGAATGGGACCAACAGTACACCAACTACAAGATTCTCATTGACCACATAAACAGCCGCAAAGACGATTACAACGCTGAAGTCGTATTTGGCACACCGAAAGACTACTTCAATGAGATTCAGAAGCGCATGGCACGCTTTCCGACACTTAAGGGCGATTTCTTCGTCTACTCGGACATTTTCAGCGAAGGCAGACCAGCTTACTGGAGCGGCTACTTCACCACCCGTCCTTACATGAAGATCCTTGACCGCGAACTCGAGGCGAACCTTCGCTCTGCCGAAATACTCTACACAATAGCGCTGAACGTCGCCAAGCAGTCAGCCAGAGATATTAAGTTGTATGAAACTTACTTCGAGAAGCTGGTCAAGGCACGGAGGAATCTTGGTCTATTCCAGCATCATGACGCCATCACCGGTACGTCCAAGTCATTCGTAATGAAGGACTATGCCTTGAAGCTGTTCGAGTCCATTTCTGACACAACTAGCCTGCAGAGCTTTGCTATTCAATCTCTGGCAGCTACTGAGGTCAAAGCAAACTCCACTGCTAGCCAAGTGTACGTACTGTCTGAATCTGATCGCGACAGTTACGAAAAGTTGCCGAAAAAAATTCCTATCAACATCAATAACCGCGAAACTAAAAGAATCGTGCTCTTCAATTCTCTGGCCCAGCCACGACAGGAAATAATCAGCTTGAAAGTGTCGACATACCGAATCCGAGTTCTTGACTCACAGAAAAATGCCATCCCTTATCAAATAGCTCCAGTGATGAACGCAACAAGCATCACGCACGACGTATATGTTCTACTATTTGTAGCCGAGCTCAAGCCTCTAACGATAACAGTGTATCATTTGCAGCAGACGGACCGAGTACCAGCCGAGGCAATTTCCACGGTATACTGCAACAGATGTGGCAAGGACAACGTTTTCCCAATCAAGCCTATGCAGGTGGGTCATGTTCAGCTGGAGAATCAGCGGATGAAGCTACTGTTCGACGGCCAGACGGGCTTTCTAAAACACGTCACTAAAAAGCCAAGCGGCAAGATTATGCAGTGCAACATCGAGTTCGCTGCCTACACGTCGGCTCAGTTCCACAGCGGGGCTTACCTTTTCATGCCCGACCCGAATCTGCGCGACTCTGATAAAGACATTCTGGAAGCTTACACACCTCATCAAAAGATTTACATAGTATCTGGCGCTTTGAGCTCGCGATTGACGGTAGAGTATGGCAAACTACTCGCCCATCACGTTGCTATCTACCATAAAGAGGGTGGACTGTCTGAAGCGATACACATAAGAAATATTATCGATTTCGAGACACCACCGAAGAATCGCGAGACGGAGATGTTCATGCGTATCCAGACGGACATTGTGAACGGCGATCCACCAGTATTCTATACGGATCTCAACGGCCACCAAATGATCAAGCGCACGAAAATCGAAAGAATAGGCATCGAAGGCAACTACTTCCCCATCACGACGATGGCTTACATCGAAGATCAATCGCATAGACTTACTCTTCTGGTGAACCATGGCCAGGGAGCGGCAAGCTATCAGCCTGGTTGGTTAGAAGTCATGTTGGATAGAAGAACTCTTTACGACGACTCGCGAGGTATGGGTGAGGGTCTGCTGGACAACCGCAAGACGGTAATCAAACATTGGCTCCTACTCGAGGATATCACAGGAGAGCGGGACAAGTATTCCAAACCTTCCCTCTTCGCTAACCAGATGAGCAATGCACTGAACTACCCAGTAAACATCTTCGTAGTCGACGCCACTGAGGCCGAGATCAAGCTACATCCAGAAACGAGGCTACTCACCCAGAGTTTACCCTGCGACGTGCATCTGCTGAACCTTAGGACGAACCATGATCCAAAAATGCCGCATTATCCTATCAACAACGCCCTCATGGTACTACACAGACAAGGATACAGTTGTGCCGTCGGCTCTGATAACCCGATCAAGCACTGTCCGCTATTGGACAGGCTGGCACCAGACACCGCTTTCTACAAGCTCAGTGCGCCAAACGTTACTAAGATGTCGCTCACTGGAACGAAAGCACATAAAAATCTCAAAGACGGACTGCAAGAGATTGCACTCCAGCCTATGGAACTCGAGACTTACAATCTCAACTTCGCGACGAATCTCCACTGAGTGGTAAAAAAGATGTTGTGACATAACAGAAGTAACAAGTGACAAACACTTTTTACGCGTCTTGCAAGAATATTTCTGATGAATTGATAGACGCGAACGGCTCGTTACAGGAAAAGTATCTCCAATCGTACGTCTAGAAAACTATCCAAATTTATAATTTAGTCATTTAAAATCAAAATGTTCAGATTACACTGATTTTTAATTCAATTAATCAGCACGTTTGATCAAGTTATTCAAAATATTCAAATCAAAGGAGATACTTGCAAAAGCCTCACGAAAAAAGTCACTCCCACAAACGTGCGTTAATTTCGAGAAGCGAGAAGCCACGAAGCTCGGAACAATAAGCGCTAGCTAAAGCTAAGACCAGAAGAAGCAAACCGCGGATGGCGTTTAATGCATGGCGTCCGTCACTGCAAAAACGTGCGACGCGCGCAAGGATACCGCATCTCTGGTATTTGCGCAACGTTGAAAGCGTTAATTATCAATTAGTCGCGTCGATGGAGCGCCGCGCCCGTGTATGTACCCGCAAAAAAGCGTATTACGCTGTCGTACCCTTCGTGATCACGGCTTTTTGCCGATGAGCGCGTCTGTCGCAAATAAGGCATGAGAGGATGAGCTCACAGCCGCGGTTCGACGATGACAAAGTCGATTATTTATCAACTAAACTGTATTTGACGAAGAACTTTGTTTTGACGATTTAAAAGATAAGGAGTATTACAAATTGCAACTCCGTAATTGTGAAAGCCTTTTTTGTTTTTAATATTCATGACCCTTAATAACATGACAAAAATCATATTTGAAATATTATGTGGAAAAATTTTATTTTCAATACACAAAAATGGTATCTAGTTGGTAATTAATAGACAACTCTGTGTGAAACAAAGTTAACGAATGGAAGGAGGAAGTAGAAGAAAGAGAAGGAGCGATATCATAATGGAATTCAATACTCTCATTGTACATATCAACTTGATCTTCGATGTAAACGATATAGAATGAAAAATAGATGTTCGTGTTGATAGGAAAACAATGTAAATTTCGCCTATTTTCATATTCCAGTCGTACTCCACATATTCATGAAACTCTTCTGCTCGCTCTTTCTCTTTTTTCTGTCTTCTGGCGGTGTGTTGGTTGAACAAAGAAACTAATATTTTAAAAATTTAAAATTTTTGAAATTTTAATGAAGTTGAAATAGTCAGTTAATTAATTTATTTTCTGCAGAAAAAGAACATAGTTTAAATAACAAAAAGAGTAACGATTTTATGTAAATAGAATAAAATTATAATTCTGCTATCAAACTTTGAGTTCATGTGGTATGTTTTTGTAAAATTGATACAAATTATATTATGTATTTAAGTATTGACGATACTATTGTCTATGTTTTGCGAGAAATTCCATTCTGATTTTTTGGCATTTTTATGATATCGAGTTAAATTAAATGTATTGGTAGCCGTATTTTGCAAATCTAGAGAAAAAATATAAAATTGTTTATTTTGTAAATAAATATTAGAGAAATAATAAATGGAGTAGACAATATATTCTATTATGTTTCTAACGATAAAATTTAATCTTACTTTTTATGCATAATTTTTTTTGTAGAATACTTGATAAATCATAAATCAATTAAATGAATTGTACATATACGTAGAAAAATGCAAAAAATTGACTTTCTTATTAAAGAATTAAAATGATCTTGTATTATATAATTTACTCGATATCATGTACAAATGGCCATTACAATTTAAAGAAAACTCTCCACGAAGTTCTTCCAGAGTAGACCGTATGAGACGAAGGAAAACTATGTATTTTTAGTCCTTACAGATAACCGTGAGTTTTTGTAAATGAATTCGTGGGCTAGTGAAATGTGTAATTTGTAAATAGTAAATTGTATAAGTCTTCAAAGAGAATAAAATGACACACTTCAGAAAAAGCTTTAAATTAAGTTCGACAATGTGTGAGTAGTGAAAGAACAAAAACGAGTGCATCTTCTATACGCCGACAATATTAGATGGTGTAAGGACACGGATCGCTAATTTTTAAAGTTTAGCACTTTTAAATAAATAGATATTTTATCCTTCATTGTAAGTAACAAAAAGACCTTAGTTTAATTAAAAAAAAAGGTTTCTAACCTTCATTTCCATTAAAAAAGTAGTCTCTTTAATGAATTCTTGACTTTGTACATAATTGTAGAATTTATTAAATTCAATGGTCCATGCTTTCCAGAGTGAGAGCAAATAGTATATATATATATAAATTAGAATTTAACGGCAGCTTTTATTTTCCGCACAAACGACAGAGACCATCAAGCGCAGATGCTTGGCAAAAAATGCGCGCTGTTGAAGTGACAAGCTGCAGATTGTAAAATAATTAGAGTGCGAATGAGAGACTAAAATGGTGAGTGGGTGAACGAATGAGAGAGAAAAATTGAGATCAAATACACTTTCCTAGACGAAGTAATTAGCGAATTAAAAGCGAGTCTTTTATATAAAGAACTGAACCATGTGAAATCAACGCAGCATCTTTTAATCTTTTATAAAGGAAGTTTTTCATTTTTTTAGACAAGCCTACTTACGATGCAAAAAATTTATGTAAAACGAATATTTACACGTGTTTGTCTATAAGGGATTGCATGAGTATGTGAATTACTGTGAGATTTAGTAAGTCTTTCTTGTAATGTTAGCGATAGGCACTTCTAATCGTATGATATATACCTTTTTGTATTTAAAATAATTCCCATAAACTTTTTAAAATAAAGCATTTATTTTCGTTATTTTATTTTAGCGAAAAGTCTAATAAAGAACAATAAATTAATAAATAACTTCATTGTTTTTATTTTTGTTTACTATATTATTAGTAGTATTAAAATCCTATTAGTTAAATAATAATTAGTACAATTTTTAGTACTATTTTTACGTATAATATAATATTTACGAGTGAATAAATACATTTATCGTAATTTTAATTTCCTTATTGATTAAATTGTTTAAGTAAGTTTGAAATTATCAATAAAATATGGGGTGTTGGTAGTTAAATAAACTTGCTTTAAAATATAATTTAAAAATCACATTCATTTAAAATTCATATTTATTATCGATAAATGTATTATATGTTTCTTTATTGATAATAAAAGAAGACTTTGTTTAGTCTTCAGTAATTTTTACCTAGCATATGTTTTAGAAGAGATCTGAAGATAGAAGTGTCAATCTCTACCCCTGAAAATCTAGCGAATTTTTGTACAAATAACTTGGAGCGGTATCGTCGTGTGGATCGAGTCTAACGGCGAACTGTAAAGATTGTGTAAAATACTACGTGTGGTGTGCTGTCTTTTAGAGAAAAGAATGATTAAATAAAGAGAAAAACTATTACGAAACTATGTTATCATTATAACGAGAGGTGCGCATGTACAGGCTGAATCAAAAAAAAATCGTAACGGGAAACCCATTTATTGTTTTCTCTCCTATCTGTCGTTCATTTTCTTCGGAATAGCGCGCATGAATGGGCAAAGAAGGTGAATGCACCAGAGGCGCGTCATTAAAATAGGTGTTCGAGCGACTCGACGTCGTCGTCGTAGTAGTCGTCGCTGACAAAACGTCTCCTATAATGACGACCAGCGCGTACGCGACCGTATTTCGCTTTTAACTTCTGATTGCTCGAGCACACTGGACGGCAAATGAATGAATGAGTGATAACTCGATGTTCCCTACGTAATACTAATGTAACATTATATTTATTGAATAAATATAGTAAGTCGTATTTTCATTCATAGTGTTCTGTTATTTTATTTCTAGCCTGTACTTCAACTAATTGGGAGAATTTATTCTAATGCATATCATCTTTAATTAATGTGTTTGAATGACTTCTAAAATGGAGCTGCTGTCTAATTAAAATGTTTCATGAATTTAATAAAAAAATACCAAGTTTGATTTTTGATAATATACATATTCTCTAATAGGTAGACAATTCCAGTAATTATGTAAAATAGTTATTCGATTGTAGCATTTTATGTTACTTGTGTTAATTAGGGAATAAAGATAATTTATATTTTATTGTCGATATTAATAGGTTTATTTATTTTAATTTTCAAAGTATTTTTTACTTGGCGTTTAAATATTTTATTTGCATCGAACATTCGCTGAATAGCATTCGTTAATTATTTATTGACGATTCACCTAAATATAGTTTCGAAAGGACGAGGTACAAAATTAATTAGACTGACTTTTGGTTGTGTATTTGAAAGGGAATTTACAGAAATGGCTCGTTATATTATAAACCAGAAGAGTGAATACCATTAATCACTATACATCCGAATAATGTACAAAATTCTTAAAATACTTTAAAATTGCAGTTAGATCATTGGTCCTTGTACAAAATGTCGAGGACGTGCATACATAAAAAAATTTGTTGAGTAAAATAGAGACGTGGGTTGGGTTGTTAAATAACTAGTTGTCGATTAAACAATAATAAAAAGTTTATTAACAAAATATATAGAGAGTTTACATTTCTTGATGCTTACGGTATGACTGCTACGACGAGAGTGAGTGTAGTTATACAGTCTATTACAGCGAGGTGCGCTGACTCACATGTACACGTACTGTAGATCAAGGTGTGTATACATTTACGTATCTATAGCGCGAGCTCGAGCACGAGCTCGCGTACGAGCTCGCGTACGTGTTTATAGCGCGAGCTCGAGCTCGAGCTCGAGCTCGCGTACGTGACATTTATTCGAGGCGCGTGCACATTACAGTATATATGATGTGTACAGTCTAAAGCTACTATTCTCAACAAAATTAATACGGATACTAAATTTTAAATTAAAAACAAACTCAAATTCAAAATAAGAGTAAAATAGTAAGTATAAAAAAGCTGTTTTACAATATTAGTCTTTCCGAAAAAAGAATTAAGAATTTGTCATCCATAATTTTACGATAACATGTTTGTATTAAAGTTTTTAAATACAAATTATTCCAAATTATTATTTTATAATACTATCTAATATCATAATAAAATCAATGAAACGAATATTAAATTTCTCTCTTATTAATTACAGTAATACTGCGTTACACGCAAGTACACAAATAGTTTTCACCATAATTTAAGACACTGAAAAACAATTTAACCATAATAAACTTGCAGCGTCTTAGTGTAAAATCCAATTAGTAACCCAGGGCAGAAGAAGCTCACCCTAATTCATCATTAAAAACTATTCAAACGAGTTTTTTCCGCGCACGTAAAACAATATGCAAATTAACGAAGAACCGAGCTCGCAGGCCGTAAGGTGAAGCCGGGCGGGGAAACAAAGAGAGAAAGCTTGATTAAGAGAGAAGGGAGGCAAGGGGGCGCAGGGAAGGCGAACTCGCGGTTTTAGCTAAGCGTTAATCGATACCTTATTTCTTGACGTAGTTGTTCTCCTGACTTCTCCTTCTCGGGGTCGCGCGCGCGCGCGTTTAATGACAGCTCTCGTGCTCACCCGGACGCCGTACTGCACTTGCACGCCCGATAAACGCGCTCTCTCGCGCTATCGGGACGCTCGCGTTCGCCTGCGTGCATTCCGTAATTGAATTTCGAATAAGCGATATCGCGAGCTCGCTCTCGCACCCCGGCAATTTCTTTAATTAACGGCCCTCGTCGCCTAACGACTGTGGATTCCGCGAGTATGCGTTATACTGCGTCGCGAGACAATGCGCGTGGGTGATATAGTTTGCCTCCCTCTCTCTCTCTTTCTCTCTCTACTTCCCTCCCTCTCTCACTCTTCTGTACGGGCGTGTGTGGAAGGAGAAGAGGGGAAGAGAGTTCGCTACGCGGCTATTATTTCTCGCAGAGAAGCTTCCAACTTCTTCTCTATATTTCACGCGCTCTGCTTTCGGCGAGTGCTTTATTATGCGCGATTTATTATTTTCCGATGCGGCCACGTCGTTCGCTCTTTCTCTCTCTCTCTCTCTTTCTCTCTCTCTCTCATGCCAGGCCATCCGTTAAGTAAACAATGGGCGCCCGTCTATAATATCATATTCAATACGGAAGCCCAGCCATTTATATTCAGATCTTCAATTTGTTTCGTACTGTTTTCTAAAGTTTGTGAAAATAATTAACAAGTCTACCTTACTAAAACTTATCTTTATATCTATGGGTATAACAATAGGTGACAGTTCCAAAGTATTACGATAAGTTATACGGCTTTTGAAGAAGAAAAAAGAATTTAGGAAGACTTAAGACGAAATTTAGTGAGATTCATTAACATTTTCTATATATCGTTGAAATGATAAAAGCAATTGTAAGCTGAACTAAAGAAGAAAAAATATATTATTAAAGTTATGTAAAGTTATAAATACACTTATATAATACTAACTTCATATAGGATCTAACCGTTATCTCGGCTGAAGGCAAAGCCCACGGCACGGCAAAAAAGGCTACTTCGAGTCCGCGTAGATGAGAAACGGGCTGAAACTAATAACAAACACGTAAAAAGAGCGAAATACCGTATATAAAGCGTATCTCTCATCAAAACAAAAGCAAGGCACTCGTATCTCCTCTCGAGGCGAAAAAAGCTCAGTCGGTGGCGGGAGTTCGACTGACATTACAGAGGGAGGAGAGAGAGAGCGAGGTTTAAGGCAATGGCCAGACGCCAACCTCGGACCCTTTTCGCGCGCGCCCGAGTATATAGCGCTGAAACTTTATTATTGGTAAACTCGCTCTCTCGCCTTCTCTCTTTCTCTTTCTCTCTCTTTCTCTCTACTCCTGTCGAGTTATATAGAGGCGGATATTCGCCTTCTCTTTCGTCGGTCTCGCCCTTCGTCTGCATCAAAGTTTCAAATTAAAGTCCATCGGCACGCCGCCGTCGCTTCGGTATGTATACGCGCGAGTGCGTGTTTCTCGAAAATATCTCGCAGGATTTCCCCAGTGGGAGAAGGGGATGGGCTTATATTCCGCAGACGGACGGAATCTTTGAAACGGCAGCTGATTACATTGAAATATCAAGGAAGATGAGGCTTGGGCCGCTTGCGGAGCAGAGAGACGCCAAGAATGCTCGAAATTTTCGTGCTATTTACTTATGAATTAGCAGGCAGTTTTATTAATGTGACGAATAAATTTAGTCGAAAGAGTACGCCTTTTCTCTCGTATAAAAAATGAAATAAGAAAAGTTAGCAACATTAATAAAGATTTTGTTTAGTATCAAGTATCTTGTATAGTTTACGTAATAGAATTATAAAATAAACATTTCAAATAAAATTTACTGATTTTTTCGAAAATAAAGCAGCAAAAATCCTTTTCCTTTGAAGATATCTTGAGCATTCTAGTTGTGTTAAATATTAGTACATCCATTTTAATAATAATATTTTACGTTCCCTTAAAAAGGTAAATAACTGCTTAATCACGTCTATAAAGCTGCTGGAATTGTTTAATTATACCAAACAACGCTCGTTCCAGCTTTGGTCACAACTTTTCCGAAATAACGTCCATTATATCACGCCCAGCTCTGATAATAACACGTCCGCTCAGGATATATAATATAAAAGGTCTAGCAACGACGATGACGACGACGACGACGCGCGGTATAAAGGAATAATAATACCCCCGGCAAAGAAAAGCGTGAGCGTATATACTCAGAGACTCGTCACGCGGCGCCAGTGCGCGAGCGCTGCATGCACAAAGGGAGGCGATTACGCGTACGCGCGACAAAGGTGAAATTGAACCGATCATAATTAAAACTTATATAACGAAGTCCACGTGAGTCGGACGGGGAAATTACAACGCCGAGCGTATAACGCACGACGTCGCGTAGCTTTTTTCAACAGCGCGGAAGTGCGAAATTAAACTCCCTCTAAGATAGAAATGCGCGTTAGGCTCATACGACGTTTATGGTATTAACGTACTTTGTTAAATCGTATAAACTGCGGAATTAGCGTGCTAGCATTGCTCGCTGCACTCGAGGTAGATAAGCTAACTTTTATTTTACCGATCTTTGTTATCGGTGGTTGATTTAGGAACACAGAATTTATTTTAATTAGCTTAAATTACTTATGAATGTGAGCTATTTCACGTGAACTGAGCAGCTCAAAATTTTAAAATTGCTCAAAATTTCTAAACACTTAGTTTTTTATAAAAAAAAACATGTTCCTAAATTTTTAGAGCAATATTTCAATAATTATTTGTAATTGCATAAAAGTTATTACATATTAAA
Organism: Torymus tubicola; assembly: GCA_035583055.1. Lineage (NCBI taxonomy): Eukaryota > Metazoa > Arthropoda > Insecta > Hymenoptera > Torymidae > Torymus > Torymus tubicola. Next base: position 23,275,884 of record JAWWEQ010000001.1, on the reverse strand, counting down.
AATTGTTATTTTTTGCAATTTTTGGTGAAAACTTGCCATTTTTTTACTCAAAATCCTGAAACTTTTTGTATAGAATATTGATTAGGAAAATGTTTGGATTTTACTTCTAGAATGTAGTCATATTTTTTTATGACCCTTTTTGAAAGCCTCTGATTAGCTGCTTTTCAATGTACCTTTATCAAAAAGTGTGTCGTACGATACAAGTTCGGGAAAGTAGTGCGTTTCACGTCAAATCGTGCTATTTTTGACGCTTTGACGTATTTTTGACGATTTGACGCTTTCTGGCTGCCTCGTGCTATTTTCGATTCATGTTTATGATACTAAGATGTATAGAAAAAATTCTTTCACAAGCATTTCCCATGTATTTTTAATCCGATTTTCACTGATGTAGGCAGTTCTTTAAAAATCTTTTATTTTCACCTTCAAAAACTATAAAACATCTTATACCTTAGAAAGTATATTTTTAATATTTTTTTTTACCATTTAGATCGAAAGCTGAGCATTTTTTACATAGGAATAGACATTTTCCAAAAAGTGCTCAAGTTTTTTTCTTCGAGAAATAGAACGCGAAAGAGTAGACGCAACGTCTTTCATGCGCACGATACGTTGCCTGGACTGGGCCAGCCTCGCTACCTAATAACGTTTTATAATTCCTTTCATAATCTTTAGCATAATTTCAATGCTACCAATGGAAAGCTGAGATGATATTCTTCTATTTAAAAAAAATTTCAAAAAATTCCTATTTGTTCAAAAATTATACTGATAATCCATTGTCAAGAAAAAAAAAAAAGTTTTTGTAAATGTTTTGAAGTTAATTTTATATCGGATAGAAAACTTGCCATGTATTTAAATAATTGGTCGAAAATAATTTTCTATGAATTCTATAAGATTAAACGACTGAATATATACGGAATGCTATTGCACGCAGATAAAAGGTCTTATCAACGAAGTCAAGGAATCTGTCTATATTGTATTAGTCTATATCCTACGTAGAATACAACACCAAATGATTAAATAGTGGGAATGATTCAAATTTTAATTGTCCAAATGGCATCGTACATTGTAGTAGTTTTGTTACTACAGATAACAACTAGGGGGGCTGTGCCCCCCTGCGTGCCTCGCTGCCCTCGACACGCCAACCCCCCGCTCCTCGCTTCGCTCGTCGCATGTACAAACCTCGTTTTTACATTATAGGCACGACCGCATTACTCAACAGTGCCATCTAATTTCGTTATTTTGCAAGTTTTTTTTTATTAATACTTAATGTGACTTTACTTCATGTAGAAATGTTTATTTAAAAAATTAATTAATTTTTTTATTGTGTATTAAAAAATTTAAATTTCTGTAGATTTCAGACATTTCAAATGCCTTTTATATGTTAAGTTACATGAAATTAATTTTATATCAGCATGTTAAAACGTAAAAAGTTTTATTTTGAGTACACCCACATATTTTCTACCTATATCAATTTTATGTAAAATTAAATCCTGATAAGTAAGAGCGAAAATCGTCTATTTCTATCAATTTTAAATATTTAAAATCGCGTTTACGGATTTAACATTTACAAAAAAATGTTTGTTTTTATTTTCGTGTTTAAACTAATTTTGTTGTATGCGATCAAAAAAACGATAATTTTCGATAATTTTGATATTTAATAAATAAATAAATAAAATACAAAAATGGAATAGATCTTTTTATATTCTTCTATCATATAAAATTTTTTAAAAAGCGACCAAATTCGTCCAACTTTCGGACAGTTAATCTGGAAACTCGATTACATACAAACGTACAAACTTACGTATATTTTAAAATCATTTCCACACATTCACTCTTTATTTGAAATTAACGTTAATATTATATAGAAGTACTGATTCTATTTAAAAATAAAGAAGTGTACTGTATGCGGGCGCTATAAGGCTAGCCGTATAGTATAGAGCCAAAGCCAACTCGCCTAGCGGTTGTCGTGGGCTGTCACTACGACTTTTGGGCGCCCCCTCTCACTCCCCTAGTCCCCTGGCTTATACGTTTATACTCACGGTCTGTCTCTCGCGCGCGCTCCGCGCAAAGTATGTGCGCAGCGCAAACGGTTTTCGACGCCGTGTCGATCGGCGCTGTCTGCTGATATGTTATGGTAGCTGATCTTGTGCATATGAGGATTTTCTGCTTCCAATTATGGAGTCATATTCGGGTTTCACCTTCAGTTTTCGTCACTGTGCAGTGTATAATGACATTGTCCCTCTCTCTCTCTCTCTCTCTCTCTTTCGCCCATGTAAGTACGCGGCGCGACCGCGCAACAGTTATCGACCGGCGTTCGAACGTGCGCGTGTTTTAAGTGCTACATTGATGAAAGTACGTGTGCTGGATGATCATCCCAGCTGCTCTGGTGCATGTGAGGATCTACTGCTACCGTCCATGAGATCCTTTTCGAGATTGATGCTGAGTCTTCATCTGTGTCGTGTTGCAAAAGTGATCCTCTTCGAGGTTATGTGATTCAGAGATGAAATGTAAACATAGGTGATACTAGTGGCACGAGTGATCTACAGCCAACATCAAAGGAGGAGAAGAGATCAATACACAGACTGGATGTGTATAAGTATACTTCTGTCTCATATGTTTATTTATTGGTAATAGTTTTCAGTAACATGATTATGTAAATATATTTTTTTTTATTATGAAATAAAATTTTCATTCTGATATGTTTAATTTTGAATATTTTTAAATTTCTTTTAGTAGAATTTCATTGAACCTTGTATTTTATCTTGTGTTTTGTTAGTACTACAGACTGTAACTATTATACAGTCATAGCCATTCTGGACTGATTTCATTAAATTTGGTATTATACTTTTTGTTTCTTAAAAATGTTTATGTGAACTTTATTTCAGTAAATGAATTTCTTATTCATTTTACTACTTTTTCTTTTATTTTACAAATTGGGCACTATTAGAAAGTACATAATCTTACTGATACTAGAAGTCACAATATTTGTTTTTAAATAAAGGGTTATATTAGTTTTATTCATGTTTTAAGTTTTGAGTACTTAGTAGGAGAGGCTCAGGGTCCCGAAACACAAATTTTTTTTAAACTCACAGAGGTTGTAGGTAATACCATACTATGAACCTCTGCAAAGTTATAGACCCAAATGCCTCACCAGAAAAAAGTTACAGCTATTTCAGTTTTTAAAAATGTGTCTGATATATTTTTCCATGTTCTGTTATTTTTGGCTGTTTGAGATGTTTGTAAGAAAATGTATTTGATTATTTATTTTATATAAATAAAATATACATTAAAAAGATGTTTAATATTCAAAATCAAGTGTAAAAATTAGTTTTGAAAAATTTTATTCCCTAGATATGTATCATTTCTGTGATATTCACATTATTTTCTTTGGTTCGCCTCGAATATAACATAAAAGCTATGTTAGAGTTGATTCTTTTTATAGGTGTTATTGTTATTCATAATAAGTTAAGTAGATTCATATTTGCAATCCTCCTGTACAAAGAGCATGAGCTCCAATATAGCATTTATGTTATGTTAAAGGTGAACCAAAGAAAATAATGTGAATATCGCAGAAATAGTATAAATTTAGGTAATAAAATTTTTCAAAACTAATTTTTACACTTGATTTGGAATAGTTAACATGTTTAATGTACATTTTATTTATATAAATAATGAAATACCTTTTTTGCAGCACAAACAGCAAATAACAGCAAAACATGGAAAAAACTACAATTTTTTTTCTGAGGAGGCATTAGGATTTATAATTCTACAGAGGTTTATGTTATGGTATTACTTACAACCTCTGTAAGTTGAAAAAAATTAGTATTCCGGAACCCTGAGCCTCTCCTAGTAAGTATTAAGTTTTTAAATCATAAATTTAATCATAATTTTCATGGAAATAGGTATCTAAATATGTTATGGAGATGTTGTTTATGCGTTCTTTGAGTGGTATGAACACAGCAGACTAACTATTATGTAGTACATACTGAGTGTAACTATATCAGTCACAGTCATACTGTAATAATTTCATTGAATTTTGCATTTTACTTTTTATCGTATAAATATGTTTATGTGAATTTTATTTATTAGTATATGAATTTCTAATTTTACTGTTTTTTTTTCTTTTATTTTATTTACTGATACTAGAAGTCACATTATTTGTATTCAAATAAAGGGTTTTGATAAATTAGTTTTATTTATTTTTAAAGTTTTGAAAATTTTTTAAGATCTTATCACAGGATGTGGTTATATAAAACCTCTGACTTATTTTATGCTCCTGATTTTTCAGCGGTACCGTGAGAAGGATGCTGACATAATTATTGCTTTCCTATGAGTGAATTTTGTTCTGATCTGAACTTCTGCAGCTATAACTCCGATGTCATCTAAGCCTCATGATAACTGCTGTTGTCTCTCCCACTGGTGAGTGGACTTTCAATGTAACACTATTTAGTTTATTACTTCAGGCATATACTATTTTTACAGCTGAACGGACCATGAGTTAGAGCTATGGCTAGCTTTTCAGTAGATTTGCAGAACATTTATGGTTGTAGCAGTTATCATATCCAGTATTATTATTTTTTATTTATATTCCAAGCTATAATAGATTCACGTTTGATAAATCCTTTTCTTTATTTTACAGGAAAAATATAGTATTAAGTGCAAGAGGATGGTAAAGAGGCAAATGTCACTAAGGTGTCAGCTCAACTCCCGTTATTCGGACTGCTTGTCGGGTCTACAAAAAGCTTGCATGTTACAGCTCTCTTCCTTTTTCTCAGTATAGTTTTTCCAAACATCTATTCAACTTCAAAAATTATATGTAATAGTTTTATGTAAAATTAATGTTGAATAGGAAAGAGTTTAGTTTCATTATATTTTACAACTTTTAAATTTAACTTATGTGTGCTAAGATGTGAAATTATAGTTGAAAATCGACTATTGAATGTTTGGACATTAAAATAAGGCTCTCCCAAATAGCGGTTGTGCCTAGTTAGTTTTTATAGTAGTTCTTAAAAAATTACTTGTACATATAAATGTTAAAAAGTTTTATTTTATTATATTCTACAACTACTACATTTTACTTTTCTATGTTAAGCTATATTCTATCAAGTTATAACCGAATATTGACCATTTTACGTATATTTAGCATGTTATATGTTTATGTTTAACATATTTAGGAATTGCTTTTACGCGCCTCATACTGCTTATTTCGATCTTATTTACAGCTATTATATTTAATATTTGTGTCAAATTAAATTGCTATCGACGATTTCACGTGTATTTAGGCATTAAATAAAAAATCGGTTTTATTGGTATAACTCGTGAAAAATTGACTGTAGATGAAAATGTTAAATGTAAAAACAAATTTATTTCAATGTTTGCGTAATCAACCAAATCAAACATTTTTGTATTATTGAATTAAATCAAATCTTGTTAAATGAAAACTGAAGTCTACAATTTTATGTAGATTTAAGCGTTTAAAAGCGTTTTTATAGGTGTAACTCGTTAGGAATTAATTTCACATGATAATGTTAAATGGAAAAAGTTTTGTTTCATTATTATCTACAACTTTTGTATTTAACACTTATTTGTAAAATCAAATCCTGTCGAGTTATAGCTGAAAATCGTCAATTTTATGTAAATTTAAACGTTTAACAGCGTTTTTATAGGTGTAACGCGTCAGGGATTGATTTTACATGATAATGTTAAATGGAAAACATTTTTTTTTCATTATTATCTACAACTTATGTATTTAATATTTCTGTATAAAGACAAATCCTGTCGAGTTATAACCGAAAATCATCAATTTTAAAGTATATATTTAAGCGTTTAAAAGCGTTTTCGTAGGTGTAATGCACCAGAAAATGATTTTACATCATAATGTTAAATAGAAAAAAGTTTTGTTTCAATATTACCTACAAACTTTGTATTTAACATTTATTTTCAAAATCAAATCCTGTCGAGTTATAGTTGAAAATCGTCCATTTTTTACTTTTTTTGCGTTTTTTTACATTTAAGTTGGTAAATATTGCTTGTAGCAAAAAGCTTCAGACAGAAAAAAGGTGTATTTTAATTAGTTTTAGCAGATAAGCTAGTAAATATTAGCTTAAAATTAATTTTTCTAGAAATTAAGCTTGAAAATCGATTTTTTGAGATTTTTCTTCGTGCTCGCATTTGAAAACTTTTTAATCGATCTTTCTGATTTTAAGACCACCGGTTAGATATAATCAGAGGAGTGTATTCCCAAAATTTCATTTAAATCCATCAAAAATTCGCTGAGATAATCTGGAAACTTGATTACATACGAACGTACAGACATATATACATTTTGGAAAAAGGTTAAAATGGATTTTCGATAAGGGGAAAAGAAAGCACTTGAATTACCTGTCAAACCATTAGCACCAGTTACACCCGCAGGAAATCAATCAAAAGTACTTGTTTCGATTGTAAATCAACTGACACCTGATATGTCCACTACGAAACAACATTTTTCATCAAAGCCACCAATAAAGATCTCTTTTCAAAAAGATAATAATACAATAAACAATCAAGATGCTCCCAGTTCAAATAATCAAAAGGAGGAGAATAATATATGCCCCAATTGCTTAAAGCATTCCAACATTACATATGAAAACTGTACTATAACCAATAATTACTATTATTACAAAAGTGATTTTTAAAAAACTCTGATTTTTAATTTAAGGGTTTATTGCAAAACTACATTAATATATATTTATATAAAACTATAAAAATGTATGTAAAACTATATAAAAAATATTTTTTATTTTCTATGTTGAAATTAATAAAAAATATTTAATTAAGGCGAGTTTTTGTTTTTAATTAATTTTAATGAATTGTTATTTAGACAATTAAGTTTACATATGCGTTTTCGGCACCCGCTGGCCAGCAACCCTCGCTTCGCTCGGGTCGCAAATGCCGCAATGCCGAAAACTTCTATACACGCTCAAAATACCACGTGCTATTCGTAGATGGCGCGCGAGCAAATCAGAAAGTAATAATATGGCTGCGCGCTTTCGTCAGCTAATAGATCCAACTCGTTAGATGTTATTTACAATTTTGGACGAATTAGTGTTACGAACTTTCGGCCGGACATGAAGAAAAATAGTATATGCTACTCGGGCATAAAAAAAAATAAAATAAAATAATCTGCCCTCGTAGCTAAATATACTATATTTTATACGCTAGTGCTAGTGCGGGTGTATGTATAAAAGTACGCGTCTGCATATGCGCTTGTATGCGTGTAAAAGTGCGCGTGTGTGGGTATGAGTGCAGATGCTTATGGACAAGGCAGTGCGCGTGTAGAGGCGTATATGTATTATATTTTCATGGTGCAGTGTGTGCGCGTATACAAGTGCCGATCTTTACAAAAAAAAACTGCAGTTTACACTACTGGCTAAACTATTGGCTCAACTACTGCCGAAACTATTATCTGAACTTCTGTTGAACCACTTGTCGCCAGTAG
>JAWWEQ010000001.1:23254377-23268307 GCA_035583055.1 Torymus tubicola | reverse complement strand
CCACCAGTTTCAACCAATTAGGTTTTTATCGCAAACGTAAGTCAAATCAAGAACCAATTTCTTACAATCAATTTTACAGTTAAAAGAAAGAAACTTAATATTTTAAAATGTTGATTTAAAATTTATAAAAATAATTTTTTAATGAATTTTTAACAAAAAAATGCCTCAAAAAAGCGTTTTGATTAGATATCGAACTGAGAAAGTATGTTAATTGATTTAATGTTAATATATTTTATATACATATATATACGTAATTTAAACACATATAAAATTTTAAATGATATTCGTGAACTCAAATCGTGCGCTCGAGCACGAACGAGTTGGTAAAAAGTGTGAAATACGCCGCTGCAAGGCGCGAGGCGCCACGAACGAGGCTTTGTCATTAACGGGTTTAGTCTTGTCTCTGAAAAAAGAAATTGTGATTTCAAAAAAATATATGTATTGTATTTATAAAGTATTCCAAGATGTAAAACAGAATATTTTTAATGAAGTTTATAACTGTAACGTTAAAGAATCACATTACAGTTTATTAGATCTTCTCATATCATATAGATATACATGTAATATCGACAAAAGTAAACATATTTTAAAATTATTGTGATAATCATAGAAAATAAAGTCAAAGAAGTGTCAGGTTTTGAAGATACGGAAGTAGCATTTTATAAAGGGAAATAAATTTATTCATACATCATCTTTTTAATAATCGATTCAAACCTTTAAATTCACTATTCCAGTACTCGCTGAAATTGCCCTCAGAGGAAAACAAAAACCGAAGCAGACAAAAACATAAAAATATAGGCATGTATAAGTATCTAGGAATATTATAGGTGAATCTTACCAAACACCAAAGTATTTGAATCTGCAGATATAAAACTCAAAAAAATTACCGTACAATTCATATCTATTATTATTTTAAAAGCCTATGATGAAACTTTTATGATAAAACTTCAAATTGCTTTAGCAGATATATATGTAAATTTTTCTTGTAATAGAAAATGACCGATAATAAGTATTTCTACCGTTTTTTAATTCTTATAATCTTATTTTTTATTTGTATATTTTACTTTTTTATTTTTCATAGATCAAGTATTGAATCTTAAAATATTTCTGAATAGCCTTCACTGCCATTCTAATTTTAAATAAAGTTAAAGTAACTCTCTTTTCTGATTCAACATCTTCTTAAACTTTTGCGAAAATTCATCAGTAAAATTTTGTTATAAATTAATTTTTGACGTTACATTAAAGAAAACAAACTGATAAATTAGTTTGAATTATTCTATATGAGATGTATTGGATGATATATATTATTTTTTCAAGGACCTTTACAAGATTTGTTTTGATAATAAGTTAGTATATTTTAATTTAATTTATTCAAAATATGAACAAACTATATCATCCTCAATTATTAAAATAAAGAATTGTAAATGACAGAAATTTTCAGATTGAAAAGGGTGACAAAAGGGAAATTTAGTTTTGTAGGAATACATTTTTCCAAGAAGACGGATTAGGTCCGTATACGCGATAAAAGATCAGAGCTGGAAAAATGGCATCACGGGTTGGGCTTGAGTTCAAAGCCAAGACGAAGGTGCTTGATTCTCGCCTCTCAAATCGAATTTCAGCCAGCTCTCGAGAAAATTAGATTCCTTCCGCGAATATAACCGTAATTTATCCTCTTGCATCGTACTGGTGAGTTCTGAATGAAAGCACAGTAAAGTGACCTCGTTAGCGCAAATTCCGTAAAGAGAATCAGCTATGGATTTGCAGAAATCAATCTGTCGACAATAGGGCAGACCTCCTTGTACTTCGGAGATCTGCTCATTTTTAGTAGAACGTTATGTCACCCATTTTCAATCCATGCGTCTACTTTGAGTAATTTACTTCTAGACTCTGATAAATCTAAAAAAATGTCACTAATTCTTCACGAACATACAGTGTACAAAAAGGAAGTTTTAAGTAAAAAATAATAAAACTTCTTAGTACTTTCGAATTCATTGTGAGTGATTAATAAATGTTTAACTTTTAAATAAATATATAAGTTATGATCCATTAAAAAATTAAATAAACAGGTCCAGAAAACTATATCAATTTTGCGATGGAAATTTAGAAAAGGACTGGTAACCGCACGCACAATGGGGCGAGAAAAGGTGGGGGGAGAAAAAAGTCCGACTATCCAAAATTGATTGAATTTCGCGCAATTGAAAGGGAGCAAAGTTCTATAGTTTCAATAACGACAACAAAAAGGCAAACAAGGAGCAATCGAAACGCTAAAGGTATACGAGCGCGCGAAGGGGCACGAGAGAAAAGGCTCGTGGAGCGCTCACAAAAAGTTCACTCCTCTTCGAAAAAGGAACAAGAATCCGGTCCTCTCCGGCAAAAAAGAAAAATAGGTACACCGAGAAAAGCGTCGACGGTAGCGGTAGCGGTGGTGGTGCGACTACTCCGCTTCGCCGCGCGAGAATCGACGTTTCTCGGCGTCCATTTAAGGCTGGCCGATTCTTTTTACGTTTGCTCTCTCTCTCTCTCGTCCCCCCTCTCTTTTTCTCTCACTTTCTCTCTCTCCTTTCCGCGCCACTCGGTCTCCCGCCCATTTATCTAAGCTCTCTTTCCAGCTTTCGCGTGCGAGCTTGTAAGATAAATTGCCCACATGACCGCAGGATATAAAGCGCGCGCTAGCACCGGTTGAAGGGATGGCACGGGGAAGAGATAGAAGGAGGTGGACGCGCCGAGAGCTGTAGCGAGCGCGAACAACAAGCCCCTTGAGCTCTCTCTCTCCCTCCCACCCTCCCGGCCTCTCTTTCTCTCCTTCTATCTCGCTCTTTCTTCCTATCTTTCTCGCTTGCTTTCTGTGGCCCAGGACACGTACGCGAACGCGCGTCCGTCTGTTCGGTTTTTCTCCGCGTAACGTTCAAGCTCGGCCGATTTTTCGAGTTAGTCGTCCCACTCGTGTTTTTCAACTGGCTCGCTCTTTTTGCTTGTCTCTGCATTTTTTTGCAAATTATTTTCAATTGTACATACGCGGAAGGAAAATCGATTTCATTATAAGAAAGATTTGTCCAATAAAATATAAAAAGGAATGATATTGTAATTAAAATAGTTCATTTGAGCATTGAAAAGTAGTACTTACTATAAATCATATTTTGTATATCCGAACTATGTTTTTATTTTAAAGATAAAATTATTCCTATTGAAAATAAAGTTGATTTAAAATTTTTTTACTATAATTTAACTTTTTCGTAAACCGTTTGATTAAGAATTATGTAATAAATACTTTTGATTTCTTCTTGGATTTTAATACATATATAGTTACTTTAATTTTTTAATGATTAATTCTTAAAGATCTATTATTAAAAATCATGGATAGATTTTTATGTTAGCCAGTCTATGAAAAATCTACTCTTGAAGGTAGTGGCAAAAAATTATTTCTCATAATTGTCTCGATCTATCCCTCTACGAGATATTGCTTATTACAAAAATTGTTGAGAAGCATTTTTCGCGATAAACATTGTACACATGTAAATGAAATCGTATACGTAGGTTTTCACAAAAAATTACCCATAACTTATCTGAAAATATGACGATAAAAAAGTTGAAGCACATCTCTAAAACTAATTTTCTATAACTAATATAGCCCACGAAAATGATTTTGAACGTAAGAAGTCGGGATAGTCTTTTTTAGAAAACTACAATTCATGTTTGAAACTCTAAATAAAGTTAAATAAAAGCGGCTTTTCGTCATTTTTATCAACATGATATGAATATTAAATGAGCTTATAATAACATGATTTGTTTATAACTTTTTTTATGATTGAAAACTAGAGAAAATGCGCTTTCATTTGGTTTCTTAAAATTAAAAAATGTTGATTTTTCGCAGAGTTATCGAAGTTGAAAGTAATGAAAAAAATACAGTTTTTAAATCCTAAAATTGACTTTTCGACTACGTACATACTTCGTCGCATTATGTAAACTCAACTTTGAACTTTGATAACTTTGCGATGAATCAATATTTTTTCATTTTAAAAAATTACATGGAAGCTCGTCTTCTCAAGTTTTTAATCATAAAAAAGTTATAAGCAAATCGTGTTATTATAAGCTCATTTAATATCCATATAATATTGATGAACATAACGAAAAACCGCTTATTTTTCATTCAAAGTATCAAACATGAATTGTAACTTTCTGAAAAATAGTATCCCGAATTCTTATGTTCAAAATCATTTCCTAGACTATATTAGTTATAGAATAAGGAAAATTAGTTTTTAGAGATGTGCTTCAACTTTTTTTTCGTCATTTTTTCAGACAAGTTTCGGTTAATTTTTTGTGAAATTCTACATAATATATGTACGGCTTCAAAAATATTTTTATTGGAAAACTTTATTGGAAAAATTTACAAATAACACTATTCTTATGTATATCGTGAAAAATACATACTTAAAAAGTTATAAATTAATTAAAATCAACAAAAAATGAAAAATAAAATCTCCGAAAAAATTCATCTGCATCCAGTATAGAAAAATCAACGTTCTCATACAGTTTCATCAAAATCTATTTTTTATGACCCCTTGATTTGACAGAGAATCATCCATCGAATATATATAAAACTGCGGATACATAGTGTTTGCGACTGATTAAAATTTTTGTGGTCATGAAACGTAATGTGAACCCGAGCTAACTCTTAGGTAAGTGCGAACTAAATCCTATTATTGTCAGATAACTATTGTTAATCAATAAATGCGAAATTGGCATAGAATTCACTGCGTTTGGCGTTAAGCGTCTCTTCTAACTGGACCTTCGTAATCCTGTGGCATCATTTGACCGAACTAGCGCTATTCTCTCTCTTTCTCTCTTGTTCTCCTTTTTGGTTAGGTTGTCTTTCGCATTTACGTATATGCGCATTTCCTAATATTTTTTTAAATTGTTCAATAAATATCTAATGTAACCTTAATTTTGCGTTCTTATTGGCATACCTTATACCCAAAGTCTTTAACAACTTGGTCGCCGCATTTACGAATAAATTTTGTAAAACGTTTGCAATAATCGTTTTCTTGTCTTGTAGGATCATTTAGTAAACGAGAAAAATAATGAACTCACAAAAAAGTCTAGTATCGTTGAAATAAAAAAATTTTGTGTAAAATAACATACATTTGAAAATCATGAATAATCATTTAAATTTTTTGTACTTTTTTTATGGTTTCCCAATTCTCCTAATCTTATATTGAATTTAAATTAGACAGCCCTTCTTCTACTTTGATTTTTTATTGTTACACAATTGATTTGCAAACATTGTTACAAGATGGGTTTCATATATATGTTAACCATTTTTCTTGCTTATTAGATAATAATAGTACAAAAAAATTATTAATAAGAGATACTATTGTAGTTCAAAAAAAATATTTTTTACGTTTGAACTACTAAAATTGTAATTTGTGTAAAATAACTCAAATAAATACGAATATATCATTGGATTTTTTTTAAAACGACGGAAAAATTATTCGTCATAATTCTTGATTCGCTATCTGAAAATAAGAGGACATCGAATAATATCGTAAATAATTCCAACGCGTGATATCGATAAATTCCGAAGGTTACAAGCATCTCCTTTATTAAACCGACGAAGGGAACAGACTGCAATAAGAGACGGAGAGACCTTTGCAAAAATGAATAAGGAAGGGGAAGCAAATAAATGAAAAGTAATAAAACTGCATTGCTATTTTAACGTTAAATATGGAGCTATACTTTATAATGCCCAACAGCACAATATTTAATTAAAAATTTTAATAGTTTTTTCTCATGTATTTTATTATAAAAATTTGATGTAAAATTTATTATCGAATTTGAAAGTAAAATAATTATTATGATACAAAATATAATCATTTTTTAATTTTTTGGTAACAATTCTTTCTCTCTGCGATGGTGACCATCATCAGAAAAATCTAAATGTCATGATAATATTTAAGACAATCTTATTTAAAACTATATTGTCTCAAATTAAAGTCGAAATAAAATACACACAAGTGAAACAACATAAAATATACCAAATTTTATTTTTTTAAATAAACAATATCAATCTTGATTCCTCAAATTCAAGAATAAAAGTTAAGAAACTGACGTTAAATCAAACAAAACTGTCATAACAATCATCTCAAATGCTTGACGAAGTATTTCAAACTTTTGAAGGCAACTGTGCGTGCCACCCTTCCACCCTTCAACTCGCGGAGAAAACTCGCGGAGCAGAAACGGCGAAGGCTCACCCGAGCGCACTTTCGCTCTACAGTTGAGCGATCGATTCGTCATCGGCGTCTCCGCAGCTATACTATACTCGCACCATGCGCAGAGGCGATTAAGGTAAGAGAAGAGAGAGAGAGAGATTTTGCGCGCCGTCTCAGCTCAAAGGGAATTCCGCACGGAAGACGGATGCTGCCGGAACCTCTCTCCTGATTTTTTTCCACCCTCCTCTCCTTTTTGTCTCTCCGTCTGTCTTTCGCACCTATGTGCCAAGGAGTAAGGAAAGCCGAGGACATTCCAAGCGCAGTGGAGATCCACGTTGAAATTGGATTTATAGGCACGCAACTTGATATACTGCGTAGGGAGTAGTCGCCGTCGTTCGAGTTTCATCATTTTATTTGAATTTTTTACACTCCAAAAAACACGGGGTAAATTACTTATTATTTGTAAACTTAAATTTTTATTCTCTAAAAATCATATCAATAAATACTTTTTACGGATGATGTATACTTTTTATTTCGTATATATACCTTAAACTGTTTGATTTTACTTATATCTCTTATCTAAATCACTTCTTGTAAACTGCTCTTAAAGCAGAAACAATAATGAAATAAATTAAAAATTAAAAGATAATATATTTTAATTGAAAATCTTGAATTACCTTAATATTTTGAATTTATTTTCTTCTCTGTCTTTTCTTTTTATTTATTAAAAAATGATTGATATTATTATTACCTATATGGGTGATTTTATGTCAACCAAGAGGACTAAAATTTTAAATTTCCTGAAACCTGGTTTAATATTTTCAAAATAATAAAAAAAAACACAGAAACCAATTTTTAGCGTGATATTTATTCAAACGTTTTTATAACTTCAAAATTTCGAAAATTTTTAATTTTTTCATGAAAAGGCAATTTTCATGATATTTTTACAATTTGAACTTTTTTGTATTGCACATTATATAGGAAAAAGTTTACATACTTACAGCATACTACTACTACTACTTATATTAATGGCCGTGGTTCTCACCTAAGACGCCGATACGGTGTGGCCTAAGCCCGCGCTTAAGTCACGCCTATCCGTGACCTAAGTAGCCCATTATTGCACCGCGTTTATCACACGGCTGCGCTTGTGCGCTAACCTCGCGGTGCAATAGTGGCCTGCTCGATCACGGATATGCGTGACGGCGGACTTAAGTAGGCCGTGCTATAAAATTCTGTACGATATTACGCTACGCTCAGGCGCTAATCTTACGCCGTGCAATAATGAGCTACTTAAGGCACATGTATCGTAATGTACTATTGCACACTTATGAACATGTTTGTGAAGCGATTTCTGTTGGATATTGTAGTAAATATATAATCTTGACTATCTAGTTGTGTGTTAGCTGTAATACACACATATTCATATGACCCCCACTACTTTGTTTATGTACGACAGCGTGAGAGCGACTCGCGATATACTGAACTCGCTCTCTTGCCGTTCAGACCTCAATGTAGACAGACGTATAGAATACGGCTATTATAGCCATCCTTTAATAAATACCATTTGTACTAAAGTACTTCAAGACAATTTATTGTTCACATCCACCCCCTCATCTCAACAACTTCAATGACAGGAATTTTTTACACTTCTAGCATTCTCCGTAATAACCAACAGTGTTTCCACTACCTTTATGTGGTCTTCTTGCTCCTACACATTTGGAAAACTCCTTTGCTTCATGATTTTTGGCAGAATTACCCGCATTTCTCAAACTTTCCAGTATTCGTTCTCGTTCAATTTGTTGTGGAGATTTTTTTCTGTCCTATTGCAACCTTTTCTTTAGGTATTTTCATCAACTGTATGATTAAATCTTCATCAGAATGGGTTATACTGATCCACTAGTTTGGAGTAATGAATTTTCATATCTGGATTATTCGGTTTTTGATTTTTTTTAAAACAGTAAAAACAGACATTTTTCTTTCTACCATCGTTACTAGTTTTTAATATTTCATTCTATTGATTCTGTAATACTGAATCAACAGTCCCTAAATAATTGATAAGTTCAAACTACTGTTCCCAGTACTATTATAGATACTATGTTCAAATATTTTTTATTTTTTCTTCGTCACCTTAGTTTTCAATTTTCTTTTTCTGCTATTTTCATCAGGGACTAAATCATTATGTGATTTTCTTGATATTGAAGCTGGCTCAGATTCACTTGTGAAGTTTCTTAATTCATTTTGCGCTAGTTCAAAATTAGAACCAGAAGTTTTATCTTCTGATTCTGCTTCTGAACTCAGAGGTCTGAGTCTGAACTCAGAGAATGAGGTCAAATAAATTATCTGAGGCATTATTTGAAATAAGAAAATTTATAAGTAAAAAATAAAGTGATAATTCTAATAAAATTTAAGTTGAAAAATTTACCAAATTGTGATTTTTTACTTTTATTAGCTCTTAATTTCATCTTTACAACATAATGGAGATAAGTAAAGAGATTGTAAAATACAGAAAGCACATATATATATATATATATATATATAAAGCACTGCATATTTAAAAAAATTAATGCAAATTAATAGTAAAAATTTAGTAACACGTGGGTAATTTTACAAATGATAAATTCAGTTAACACAATGAGATATAAAATTTTTTTGTAACTCCAGTTAGCACCACATACTGTGTAGATGGTGCATAGCATGTCGTGCTAACTGGAGGTCCTTTCACGCAGCTCTCATTCAGACTCATTGTAATTTTTTTTAATTCCCTTAGGCTGTGTCTGTGGATTAGACCTATTGAACGCAAAAAACATCAATCACAGTTACAGAAACGGTATCAAAATAAGATGGGCAATATATCTATATATATTAGGAACAGAAACAAATAAAAGAAACACTTTGTACTGTTTCTGTTCCTTATAGATATAACAAGCCCTACACTCGGAAAAAGGACCAGAATAAAAGAACAAGAAAATATTACATTTGCATCTTTGAGCTGGGGGCGAAAGTGGTACTTTCATCTAAGGTATGGTGAAAATAGTTTTTCGGTCTCTATGTCTCTGTCTCTACGTCTCAGTAGAGACTGCTCTAAGTCTCGCTCTACATCTCTATCTCTACATCTCTATCTCTACATCTCTGTCTACATGTCTCTGTGTCTACGCGCCTGTTTCTACATCTTTATCTATACCCGCCTGTTTTAACGACTTTGTCTACATATGTCTGTCTCTACGTCGCTGTCTCTATATTTTTGTCTCTAAGTTTTTGTCTCTACATCTATATCTCTACGTCTTTGTTTCTCTGTCTCTATCTTCACGTCTCTGTCTTTAGACCTCTCTCTTCGGTATGTTGACTGGTGCACCACGTTTATACTTGCTCTTGCTCTTTTCACTTTTTCTCATCTCATTTTGGGCACTATGTTGAGTGTGAGTGTTACAGGTGAGAGCCTATTGTAGCCGTAGCACTAAAAAACGATCACTTGTATTTATTTTCTGCCTTCGCTTCGGCTCTGATGGGCTTTTTAAATAATTTACTTACACATAAAAATATAGATGTTTTTTACTAAATGAAACTTGGCTTACTCCCAATATTCTTGATAGCTCATTAAATATTGATTCATATAGGTTCGTGCGCAATGATAGAAACTTGAAAACTGATAGCTTGCTCAAATCTAAGGTTAAATCGAAGCGCGTTCGTAAACGTCACTCATATTTACAGGGTGGCGGGATTGTGATTTACATCAAATCTGGAATACGTTTTAAAGTTTTAGCTAAGTCGTCAAATAGTCATCTTAATGAGACCGAATACATTATAATAGAACTTCAATTTGAACTTTAATTTGAAATTGAATACTCTACTCAATTTGGCAACGTTTTCTAGTTGCACACCAAACAATTTCCGGAATTTTGATCATTCGCTTTCTAACTCGAAATTGAATACTCAACTCAATTTGGCAACGTTTTCTAATTGTACACCAACGGATCCAAACAAACTTTTAGTAAATTTTCAAAAAGTGGCTTTACATTTGCTTCATGAATTTTCACCTGTTGTTAGGTGTACTATCAAAAAAACACCTGCGCCATGGTTCGATAGCACATTACGTGAAAGATGTATAGTGCGTGATAAGTTGTAGAACAAAACGAAGCGTCTAGCAAGTAATTCTATGATGGTACGATATAGAGAAATGCGTAAACTTCTGTAAAAGGATAATAGAGCAGCTTGTGATGCATATTTCTCAAAGGAGCTGCGTAATACTTCGAAGTCGGCTAAAAAATGGAGATTACTAGATAAAATGGGTGTTGTAGGTAATCGTACAAACTCTCCTCTCGATTCATTTTCCGCTGACGAATTAAATTCTTTCATGTCACAGTTGCATCAGTACATTCTTTATGTTCAGAGACTGACCTTGCCAATATTCTAGACATACCACTAGATCCTAATATCCCTACCCTAGATATACCTGAATTCTCATACATCTAGATGCTTCAAGCAGCTGCAGCAGCTTTATCTAAGTGCAAAGGTCGTAGTGTTGATCAGTTACATCTAAATTATTTTAAAAATTCCCTAAACATTGTATGTAACTACATGACTCGCTTATTTCATATGTTGTTGAATACAGGTATCTGGAAAAAAGTTATTATCATTCCATTAAAGAAGAAATCCAAAGTGAGAATAATTTCAGATACAAGGCCTACTGCAAATCTAGCGTATTTTACCAAAGTTTTCGACAAATTAGTCACTACTAATCTTACGGAATTTTTGGAAAATCATAATCATCTATCGCCTTTACAATCAGGGAAAACATCACAGTACTCAGTCGGCGCTGGTCAAAATTACGGATGACATTCGCTTGGGCATCGATAAGAAAATGGTTACGATTCTCTTGCTTTTCGACTTTCGGAAAGCCTTTGATAGTGTTAAACACTCTACATTGTTGCGCATCATGAGACAAAAAAAACTGCTCAGACAAATTCATCAAATAGTTCTTCTGATATCTTTCTGGTAGATGCAAGCTGTAGTTGACTTAACTCGTTTTCTAACAGATTTTTTGAAACTCACCTCTGGCATACCTCAAGGATCCAACCCAGGTCCAGTTGCCTTCTTGATTTTGATAACAGTATCATCAACTGTCTGAGACACTGTAAGGACTCTTGTATGTTGTTTGCTGACAATGTTCAAATTTACCTTCAGTGTAAACGTGAAGACCTGGCTAAAATCATCCGTAAACTAAATAAGAATGCTGAGAATGTTGCAGCATGGGTATTCGAGAATGATTTAGTACTCAATTTTGACAAGATAGTTACCATCATCTTTAGCTCCGAGCAGATGTTAATGTTGATTGATCCTTCTAAACTACCTCCACTAGTTATAAACGGCCATCACGTCAAAATTGTCAAGTCGGTAAAAAATCTGGGCCTAACCATCACCTCAAACCTTAGCTGTAATGTCCATGTCTCGCAAACAATTTCAAGAACACATGGTGAGTTAAACAGACTGAGATTTCGAGCTCATTTCCTTTCATCTACATTAAAAAAGGAATAGTTTACCACATTGATTTTTCCCACTTTGGATTATTGTTGCTTAGCGTTCTGTGATTTAACTGATCATCTAAACGACAAATTGCAAAGACTTCAAAATCATCTTGTATGTTTTATATTCCGATTACGGAAGGATGCTAAACTTGATCCCTGGTCGAGCGTTTGCAATGGCTTTTTGTTAGTGGTGGGCGTAAATATTTTGCTGCTGTAATGACATATAAGCTCGTAACTACCGAGAAGCCTCTACTATTATTTCCTAAACTTGGTGCCGATACAAGACGGTCTGATGACTGAGAGATGCTAACGCAGTTTCCATATCATCTTCTTTTAATTTATCTACCCCTGCTATGACAACGTTTGAATACTCTTTTAGTTATCATGCAATGAACTTATGGGACTCATTTTACCATTCAAAATTAAAATGAGACCGCCTTTAGATAGTTTTGAGTGAGCTGGTTTTAAGAATTTTGTATATTTTTATACTAAGCATTTTACGTTTAAAAATTGCACAAATTGTGTGAAACTACATTGTCTTTTATTTTGTTATTAACTGATGAGAATTTATTACATCATACAGAAATTAAAGAAAATTGTTCGTTTACTTGCTATTAGAAACTTTAAGTTGTTTACTATTAAGGTTATTAATGATTATGTGAATGTGAATCTATTGGATTGTTGCTATCATCGAAATTTTTTATGCTATAGATATATTTCTAAAGTGTTTTATAATCTTAATGCTACTTATATATTACAATTGTATTTCATTGACCATATTTATATGCCTGGCGATATATGGTCTGCATAGACACATCCGTCTACATCCGTGTCTCTATTTCTCTTTCTCTACGTCTCTGTCTCTACATCTCTGTCTCTGCATCTCTGTCTCTACTACTCTGTCTCCACGTCTCTGCCTCTACGTCTCTGTCTCTCCGACTCTCTGTCTATTTCTCTGTCTCTATATATCTGACTCAACGCGCCTGTCTATATCGTCGCTCCGGAATAAAAAGGGGCATCTCAGAATCTGGTTAGAAAAGGAGTCATTTCAAAATCCGGCTAGAGAAAGTGCCATCTCAGAATCCGGCTAAAGAAAGTGCCATCTCAGAATCCAGCTAGAGAAGGTGCCATCTCACGCGCTGATTTTTTTAACTCCAATTTAGGTTGGCAGCACTGCGAAAAAATATTTTTTTGTACTTTCAGCCCGATATTTTTATCAGCCCAGACAAAAATGTAATCATTTTATATCATTATAAAATTTTAATTGTAAAAATTATAACAATAATATCACTAAAGTAAAAACTAACTTTTAACGTATCATGCAATGCTAATTTATAGATTATTGAAAACTGAACTTACATATCTCAAAATGACAAATATCTAACTTTACTCTCATTCACAGAACCAATTCACACAAATACTTGTCAGGCACCAATTTTAATTTATCAAACGACTACATATAATACAAATATTACAAAATAATTAACTTGAAAATTTGATACTTAAAATTGTTAGGAACAATTTAGAAGCTTATGAATAAAAAAGTATAAAATAAATCAAAACAATTTATCAAATTCTAAATTGCAATATTCTAAGCAAATATTTAATAATCTATTATTTGTTTATATGAAATATTGAAACTCATAAAATAATTGAAGTTATGTTATGATCCATTCTCATACAATTTTTAATAAATGTAGGTTAAAGCATTTTCTTGTCACTAAATAAAAAAGTTTGATTTTTATACCTTTGGAGCATATGTGTCATTTTCATCAGAACTACTTGAATGTTCTATCTTTCTCTTTTTAAATTTTTTCTATTTGCCTTGGAAGTGTCAATTGAATCACCATATTTCAATAGTTTAGATTGCAGTTCTCTCATCTCTAACCAGTCTATAAATTAAAAAACACTTTATGGACAAATCATATGTATAATACTGTAAGGGAACCGCAATATGTTTACATACGTAGTAAAAGTAGATAATAAAGCCTGTATTATTGATAGAGTAATCAACGCGCAGTTAGATACACGATATACGACGAGATTTAGGAGGCCTCCGAGACAGAAGGCTCCGTTGCTCAACCTTTTATATTTTATTTATAGTCCCATTTGGGGTGAGTATTTGCGTTAAAAGCTATAAATTTATAATTTGCGAGTATTAATTTAGCATTTTAATTTGTAAAGCGTTAGAGAGGATTGGGG
>JAWWEQ010000001.1:23203727-23254277 GCA_035583055.1 Torymus tubicola | reverse complement strand
CAACCGTAAGGATAATTCCGTAACGAAATAAGCGGTATTTATTACCAACCATTGGTTAAACGGTTGGCCAAACCTTTACGATTTGGCGAACGGATGGTAAACGGTTGGTATTCATTTCTATCAGGGATGTATTAAACTTTCATTATATTTCTGCGCTTTTAATATAAAATTGTTTAATTGTTGCGTTCTCACCGAATTTGCTTATATACACACTGTGTACCGGTCTGTATACCGTTTTATGATTACCCGTATATTCTTTATAAATAAATAAATAAAGTTATATGGAAAGCCTTCAGAAGTCATCTTAATTTGAAACTATAGAAAAATACATAAATTCTAACAATTTAATACTATAATTTAATTAAATAATAAAAATACGAAGTATTTTTTTGAGATATTTGGGATATAAATTTGATATTTTTCAAAGATTCTTTTCCCGTGTCTGTGTACGAAATGTGTTGCAAGAAAGGGTGCATTTGTGAAGTTTTACACATGTGCAAAATCGAATATATAGAGAGGGTATCGACCTATTTTGATACAATTGCTCTCATTGTTACTATTCTTGAGGGTAGTTTTAAATTCCAAAATATGCCTGAATTTGAAATATTTTTATTTACCTATACATATTTTTTCAAATTTCGATTAACTATACATAATCGGCCATATATGTTTTTTCTAAGTATGTTACCTATCTTATTTAATTTGCATAGCGAAAAATATTGGTTGTATTTTTACGAAATCTTTTCCAATTATTAACCACTAAAGTATACTTTTTTATTTTTTAACCAAATTAATTAAATGAAATAACTACCACTTATATGAGTGGAAGATTTATTGAAACCAACTTCTTTGATGATTTTTTTCCAATAGACATTTTCCAATATGATTAACTTAAAATTCATAAGATGATTTTTTAAATAGTTATTCTACAAACAGTAGAATAATACATAATTTTAGAAGAACTTAAAGTGTCAATACTTAACAATAGTTAATACGCAACGTGTCTTTCTCATTATTTAACAATAAATTGAAAGTCACTGAACCAAGGATTCATGAAATATTTAATTACGATAATATCGAAGTAATATATTTAGATGAAAGGATGTAATCTTTAGTGTTACCAATTAATTGAATTATCCACTTTTTAATCTTATAAAAGATATATACTTGAATGTGTGCAAAACTAAAACATTATATTACTTTCCATAACAATGTCTACCATAACAATGTCTACCGCCCTGTAAAATTTGAAATCAATATTAAAAATTTAAAAAAAAATGGTATTTGAACAAAATTTACAAATCAATTCGAAGTTTTGTTCAAATGCTATTTTTAGACCAATTTGAAACTGATTTGACAAGGTGTTTTACGTATTACGGATCACAATGTTATCTTGGTTTGCAAAAACAATATCTTTTTACCTTTAATTAGTTTAAAAAGTATAATTCGTAATGTGATAACATTGAAGAATTACACACTCCCAACACGATACTTTTTTTTAATAATAATTCAATGGAAAATGTGTTTAAAATAATCATCTTTCATTCTAATGAAAAATCATATTGTCAAATCAATTGAATTTTTTTATAATGTCTCACCAAGACAAGATTTTAATTAACCATCTAATTCTAGTTTCGTTTTTGAATTATCGTTTTATCGAATATTTAAGTAATCGAATATCGAATTTTCGATAAAACAAATAACAAATGACGAATAGAGGCGCGCGTAGCGCGCTGATTAATCCTAGTATTTTTTTTTAAATGTATCATGTTATTGGCATGCATGTTGTGTGGCTTCCTAAAAATTTGACTGAAGTTCTAATTGGTGGATTAATTTTAAGATATAAGAGGTTACACCCAGTTACAATTTGCCTTCGCTATTGAAGACAGGACATACCTATAAGGGTTCAAACTATTATCAACGAAGTTTGGAGGATGCCTTGATTATAGGGGAATCGTGCGCGAGAGGTTGGTAGAAATTTTGGGATTTCTCCAGATATCAGATTTAAAACTTATAGAACTAAAGGAATGTTGCGTATTTCGTTAAGAGATAATAAATATAATTGTATTAATTCTGAGAACTTGAATTACGCATACAATAAATTCTTTTTTAGTACCAAAATTCATATAAACTGTTTGTGTAATTTTTATTGATAACTTTCATTTGTTACTTCTCCTTATGAACAAGGATTAAAAAAATCGCCCTAAATTGCTTTAAAGATAAGTATATAAGATCGTAGTCGAAGTATTGCAGCATTAAATTATTAAATAAACTACTAAATTGTGAAACACTCATTAAGTGGTGACTCTCGAACGTTAAGAACTTTTAATAAATAACATTAATCAAATCGAACATTCCTAATCACTTGCTCTGAAAATCTATAAATCTTATTTTTGTTTAAAAATAGGTTTACATGCACAAGTGAAATATTATCTATATGCCAAAATTATTGTAATCTGAAAAAGAATTAAGTAGTTTTATTATAAAAAAAGTTATACATAATAATGAATATTTTAGCATGCTTTAACAAAATTAAGATAAATAATAAATAATTTTCGACCAGTTAAAATCTCAAAATAGTGTTTTGTAAAAGTTATATAACTTTTAGTATATACTAATAAAAAAAGCAATCAATAAACCTTAAAAAGTATTACAACATATTGAAAAAAATCATGTCATTATCTTCAGCACCACTTATACTTCAGAATTTCGATCACTAGATCCGGATGAGTTTTCTCAAGTTGTTGAAACTTCGACGTTTTTATGATCATATTGCCCTTCCCGACAGCGAAAATTATAGCGCGCTCCTTCAGTATCACAGCGCCGTGACCTGCGGCTAAAACGAGCATATCGAAAACATTGTCAATATCGAGTTCTCGGACGAGCAATTCCTCAATTTTTAACTTCATCAAATCAATCGCATACTTCTCGGCCGCGATTAGCAGCTCACTCATTGGCCCCACCTCAATAATCCCCAGTTCTCCAGTATAGATATAGTTCAGGAATCTAGATAGTGTCTGGCCATCGATGTCTTCGATCTCCACTATCCCGCTCTGATTCTCGGTCATGTCATGTTCGAACATAGAGGCGAAAACTGGACTACGGGCTCCCAGGACGTATCTATGTGCCGGGAACCGCTGTTTGTCGCGTGATACAAGCACGACATCACTGAATTTGCGGTCGTTTGGTAGCATATAAAAGTCACTATACAATGAATCCAGGTTGGTGGTTAATGCACATGATCCTGATGTTATGACTGTGATCTCACATTTTATTGATAAACTTAATTTTGTATCCCCTTCAAAATAATTTAGCCATACTGGTAACTGCTTAAGTGTTATATTCTTATCTATTTTGAAGAAAGCTTCACCTTCATGTATACTATTTAAAGCACCTTGCCAATGGGAGCGCATATCATAGATGGACAATTTATACATTATATTGATCTCTGATCCATTATGGTTGTATAATATTAAATATAAATGTGCATCTTGTTTATTACTATCGTTGGTTGTCTCATTGGTCTGTAATCTTAAGCCCCACTCGGAAGACAAATTATGGTCAATCTTAAATGTTGGTGAGTCTAGACCATAATCACATGCTGTGAATAAATCATCAATGTTCCAAATATACTCTGTATGAAGCATATTTGATCTTGCAAATATAAATACTATAAATTAAGTATTACATGATTATTAGTAAATTTTATTAATAAATTTATAAAAAATAAATGTGACATACGATACTTACATTAAAAAAATTATAAGAATGTCCCTTGTTCAGAAAAATTTTCAGTAAGAGTAATATCCAATGTGCCTGTATTATATTTTCTGCAAATGCAGCAGTAGTTCATTTATCTATAGTATGAATCCTGCAATAGATTAAAACATAGTAATTGCATTAGATTCTTTTTTTATAATTTAATTGAATGATTATTACGGCCAATCCACATTGCGTGCCATGTGCGCTGTGAGTGCGCCATGTGACAGACCGAAAAAAAAATTGTTGTTCGACATCTAGGGAAGTCAGCATCAGAGACTAAAGTGGAACAGACCTACTTGTTCTGTGGATTGGCCGTTATA
The DNA here is from genome assembly GCA_035583055.1 of Torymus tubicola. NCBI lineage: Eukaryota > Metazoa > Arthropoda > Insecta > Hymenoptera > Torymidae > Torymus > Torymus tubicola. The sequence continues at coordinate 23,250,195 of JAWWEQ010000001.1, read as the reverse complement.
ATTATTATATTACTTAATATAATTTTCATATAATAATCCTACTCCTTTTCTACAATTCTTATGACACATATTTTTCTATTGGCATCCATGTACTATAAGAAATCAAGATGTAAACCAAGTTAAAAATATGTAAAACATCAAGTTGTCTGAAAAAAAGTTTCGGTGAACCTGGTTTTTAGTGTAAATTTGATTGAAAGTCATTCACAAATAGGTAAAGTATGAAAAATATTTTTATTCCGAGAAATCTATTTTGTATATAAACAAACTAAAATATTTTTAGTATTCAAGAGATAATTTTTACTGTGGATTTTTATACTAGTTGTCAACTTTGATGTAAAGGATGAGTAGTACGTAAACTTGAAAAAGATTGTTGATATTATATTGTTTAATCTTTAAGTGTACATTGATTTTATAATCAATTAGACGTATATTTATTAATAAATTTAGAAATGTATTCTTTAAAGATATACAAGTACGTACACATATATTGATCAAGAGATTTATCACTCCACTTAGAATAATACTGTTTATTCTTAGATTAATACTTTTCTACTTAAAAGAAAAATAAGTTTTTATAATAAAATACTACAAAGATTATGATACAAGATGAACTTCTAATAGAAATATGAAAAAAATATTGCCAATAAGGTAGTTAAAAATATACTTTTTAAGTAAAGAAATAGAAGACATCAGAAGATATGTTTTATTACAACTGGTAAAAAATGAACTGTGTTCAATAGTGGCATAGCAGTTATTAAGATGAAATTCTGTGATATTTTTGATACTCTATCACAACATATTCAAGGTATCCAAGTAATTTTAGCTCAGGTAAACAGGTTCAGAGAACCTCTATTTACATATCTTGAGCTTCTATGCCAGAATTAGTGTTAAGATTCAATAGCATTGGTATTCATAACAACATTCATTTCCTTTATAATTAGACTAGTTAAAATTTATGTACTAAATTTACTAACAATTATTTTGTTTTTAATTAATCCTCTATAACTCTACTATTACAAATAGATATTGCAATAAGATGCAATAAGACTATTTAGATTTTATTCGTAGTTTGTCTAAAAGTAAATATTTTAATGTTTCTTCATGGAATTTTTTGATATATGATATTTATTTCTATATCTAAAAGTAGGTGAAAAAAATATAAAAGGGACAATTGTTGGAAATATTTAATGTGAAAAATCTAGTCGTTTACAGGTTAATAAGAAATTTGCACAAACTATAGTTACTTGTACTTTTTTTTTTAGTAATCTATAAATGAATTTTCATACATTTTTCAAAGGATTAGATAATTTAGAGTTACAAATATTCTGAATAACTAGGAAATCATGATAATATAAAAGAAACTTTTATATATTGAATATCATAAAACACGAATTCAGAATTGAAAATATTTTTATTGTACCCAACTGAAAAATAAGTAGTAATCTTTTTATTCGTTTTACATCATTTACTATAAGTATGTACTCAATTTCCTACGTACAATCCGTAACAAATTCATTAACAAAATTTCGCTCAATAAGAAATAATTATACCTTCTTTGTCATCGAGAATCTTTATTCACCACGAGGACGAGGTACCCGCATTAGGATATAAGGCACGAAGCAAAGCCTGGTGCGACCAAATACACCGATAAGACAACAACGACTACATTACCGGAAATTTCATTGTTGTTATGATGGTGCCACTGTCGTGTTCCAAGCTAGACTAGGCTAGGCTTCCTAGTTTCTGTAGTACCTGTCAGGCTGCGGCCCCAATATCGTATCGTGTTGGCCGTGCGGAATTGCGTGCCGACCAATCCAGGCTTGAGTTTGAGTAAAGAAAAGTATGAAGTCCGTTCAAGTCAAGCAGGGATTGGTCGGTACTTCTGACACGACACGACACTTGTAACGATATTGGGGCCGCAGCCTATCAAAGTGTTGATATACATGCTCATTCTGAGTCCTTAGACCCGTCTGTATACTTTCCGGCCTCGGTACGTAGTACGTACTATACAATTTTTTAAACATTCTCTCAGAAAGCAAATATGTATTTATATTAAATAACAGGTTAAGAAATAAGTTAAAACCGCATTTATTTTTTAATAAAATTATTAACTACAAAATTTTAATTAAATAGAGTAATGAATAACTTAATAATTATTTTATTGATTTATCCAATTGCACCTATACATTATTTTATTAATTCATATCAGAATATTCATTTTATAATCGAGAACATTTAAAATTTTTGGATATTGTGAAAATAAAAACAAAATGTAGTTCGCAAGGCAGTAAATGTGGCGCTGTCGCGCGCAAGGGCATAGCATAGGGCCTGCCGCCAAAAAGTCAGAGAGCGTTAACACTTAACGAACGTCGAACGATACGGACATGTGAGTGAGCTAACTGCGGGTCGTAGAGTCGTGGGCTTTTTGCCGTGAGCTCGTGGAAACGTTTGCTACGTGCAATTATAGTCGTTTGCGACGTTATTTTATAGTGCGTGCTAAACATTTATTTTCTTAGTGTAAAACTTAAAAGTGTATTTTAATTTGAAATAAACGTGTTTTCTATTTCTTTTACATCAGTGAGTCCTTTGTGAATAAAAAATCTTAAAAATTTACAATAAATTGTCATTTATTATACCATACTCATGCGAAACATGCAAAATTTAAATAAAAATCAGAACTACTATATTCAAATAAAAAATAATTTTTTAAATTTGATTAATTTAGGAAAAGCAACGTGACAATGTTGAGCACTGCTTTCACTTTTTTTCTTTTTTTTAACTATTTATGAAAAATCTATTTTTCAGCAGTAACTAATAAACATTGACCATAATAATTATTAGTATCATATTTTACGATTTAATATAATATATTAAAATGCGTAACCAAATATAACTATAAGCTATTATATATAAAAATATAATGTAAAATTGTAATGCATTATGAATTGTAAGATGTACCGCCTAAGGAGCTGAGACAATACATAACCAATATAAAAAAAAATTAATTTCACCTTGCTTTTATAGAATTAAATTTCTGAGGTACATATGAGTTACAAAAGTAGATGAAGGCTGCTTGTATACTTATATTATTTGAATTTTTTTTATTTGTTTTAATAATTAACATGAAATTGTCAAAGCTATGGCATAATACTGCATATTTCGTAGTATTCAATGCATTGTGTTAGTTGTAACTTTTTATATAAACGATTTTTTAAAATAATCAAAGCGATTTTTTAACGAACGGGACAGTATGATTTAATTGTGCTTTACGATGATTCTGCAGATTTACTTACGGTATAGGTGAACAATTAAACGATGGAACGATCTAAATTGGGGAATCCCGAACTACTCTGATGTTATACACCCACACGTAATTCCAAATAAATTGACTAGTTACATAAATATGATGTGCATAATAATTTTATTGTATTAAAATAAATGTTTTTTCAATTATTTTTTATAATAGAAAATATCTTATTATGAAATTGAAATTCCTACAATTAAACTAAATTGCATGACAATGTTTTATAAAGATATGTCACTTTACATTTACAAAGTTATAAATTGTTTTACCGAATTTCTTTTTTTATGTCTTAATTATTTGAATATATTTGAATGAATTGTGTATCGTATCATATAAAAATATATGAAAAAAGTAAATATTCTTCACAATTACTATTGTTAATTTTGAAATGACGATTTAATATTTAATTTATCAGTGGCCTAAGATCCTGACTATTAGTTACTTTATAAATACTTTAGTTTAACGTTGTCTGAAGCTTAGGCAAGCGATGCATGCGGAGACCCCTCTAAAAAATATCGATAAAATTCTCGTGAGAAAATATCAACTGTTGTTTATCGTTCCAGCTATAATAATTACATGATGTAAAGATCCATAAAGATAAAGATAACTTTTAGCGGCGTTACCGTTTCAAATTTTGAGATCATATGCTATAAACGGCATCTTGATGAAAGTCTGTTTCGCCGCTGCAATATACTAGGATTTTCACGCGGTGTAAATAAATTGCATTCAGCGGTGTCGCAAATTCTTTATAGACGTTAAAGTTTCAAAATTACGTGATAAACTGTGCCACACCTTCGTAAGATCGTGTTCGATTTAACAAGCGACACACGATTGTTGTTGCCGACTACACGAAGCAGTTGGCTGCGTGAATTAGGGATAATTAATACAGGTGAAACTTGCAACGTAATTTATTTTATTGCGCTAAGAAAAATACAAATCTTTTCCAAAATAATCCTTTGGCTTTCGGAGTTAATCACAGCGCAAGGTCGGAAACGCAACTGCCCTTCTTTTTGCTCAGCTCTCCCTCTTCCTTTCCGTCTCTCCCCTCACGTCGCGTGCTTGTTTTTATCTTTCTTTTGTTAATCCCTATGGGGATTATTTATTCAATAAAACAATTGCCTCTGTGGCCAACCGTGCACGAACAATCCTCGACTCTTGTTCGCCACGGAGCCTCCCTTATCGACCATATTGTTTCAAATTCTTAATAATGAATTAATTATTTGAAGTAGTATAACTTGAAGATATTGAAACAGCTCCTTATATGCAATCGATTGCATAAAATAGTATCCAAAACATTGAAACAGCTCTTTTTTGGAAATCAGATGCAAGTATGATCGTTTTTGGACGTTTATCAGGCAGCGGGATCGGAATTTCAGACTCGCACGAGTGGGAGGCTCATCGGGCGGTGGTTGTACTGGTGCCCAAGGGTACCCGCACCGTCGACACCTCCTTTTCACTCACTCTCTTTCTCTTTCTCTCTTGCCGTAAACGCCCCTACGTCTCAAGTTCTGTATCCAATTTCTAGGTGGTATGCAATTTTGACGTCGTCTTAAATCTCGTAACGTGCGCGCGACGCGTGCTCCGTGCCAAACATTTACCGCAAATAAATTTATTGCAAATATAGGTTTTGTTTTTTCATTGGAAACCATATCTCATCTACATTTTTCTTTATGCGTTGGATAGGCGATCAAGAGATATTTAAAAAAAAAACAAGTTCAGAAATGGTTTAGGGTTTCATTTATTTATTGCAAATTTAAATATTTTATTTAATAATTTTTAAAATGTTAAACCAAAATCATAGTTATTTTACAGAGGCTATGCTTTTTAAAAAGAATACGATAAAACTTGGTGTGATCAATAAGTAAGTGGAATGAAAGAAAAATACATCAATATATAATTCATAGTTTTTATTGTTTATCTGGATATAAAAGACTAGATCAAGATACCGTTTTTTTATCGTGAACAATAAAAACTGAATTGAAATACTATTCATTTTATCAAACCTTTACATTACAGAAAAGTGCAGAATAAAACCAAAATAAACATGAAGAATTTAATCAATTGCGGAGTTTCGATCAAACCTGAAGAAAAGATGAGCTTTGTATTAGAATAGAAGATCAAAAAAAGAATTCGAAAACATCGGATCGTAGAATAGAGTGCGTACCTAACGAGGCGTGCAGCGTGAAGGATTTCTCTTTTCACGGATCACGCGTGTGGTGGGCTCGCGCGACCGCAATCTTGGGTGATGTGTGTGTGTGTGTGTGGATGGAACGAGCGAGCGAGAGAGAGAGAGAGAGAGAGAGCGAGATGAATTCGCTATGCGCTTAAGTCAACACGGGACCTCGGAAAGCATGCGCGCCCTATCCGCCTACGCGTAAAAGGAAGCTTCCCTCGTTCCTCAATTGTCTGTTTCCCCAAACATCGGCTCGATGCGTCCGCATTAATTGATTCATCGCAGGTCCTCTTTTATCCAAGCAGAGGGAAAACTTTGCTTTCTTTCATTTTTTTATACAAGGCGGAGGAGATGAGAAATGGATAAAATGAAAGGATTTGCGCAGTGCTTGAGAGCGTCAGTATACAGGGGGGTCATGTATCGGGTATCGATCAATGGCTGTCTTTTTTCGACGGATTTATCGATCCCTGAGAAAAAGAGCTGGCCCTGAGGCTCTAAGCCAATATAAAGAAGTCCTCGCCTCTTTTCTAGGACGAGAAGGAGGAATTTCGGGACACTCTTATAAATTGTGTGTGCGTTGCAGGAGAAAACGCCTCCCTGACTGTTTGCTCGCGCACTCGAGACGACTCACTTTATTCTGACACGTTGTTGTCTATTACAGTGGCGGCTGTTCTTTCGTTTAATCTTAAATCTTTTGAATTGTAGGTACCAAATGTTGTTATATAATGTGACGGTGTTCCTCGATTGTAGATCTAATTGTAGACATATTTATCAATTGTCGTCATCCGAATTTAAAGAAAGTATTCTTCCTTTAACTTGAATTCATATAATAAATTTTGGATATCTTGAATTTTTAATAATTTGACACATTACATAAAGAAATTTAGAAGAGTGGTATAAAGGAGTTATTGTAAAACATATTTTTAGAAGGTCAGGTCTCCGAATCACATAGTTTGAGCTCAAACTTAGTAATGCGTTTTTGGATATGGAAATATGAATAAGGCTGTAATGTAGGACCTTAATGCTAAAAAAAACTTAAGTTCTGGACACTAGTTTTGTTTTGAAAAAAGTATTGAAAAATGCCTCTTTTTAAATAATAATGAAAAATAGAAAATAAAACTAGACAAAATGAACTTTCATTTATATTTTTAAAAAATTAAAAAATGGTCGTTATAAGTATTATATAAAAAGAGTAGAAAAACAATCTTAAAATAAAATACTTTATGAGATGAAAATAACCAATATTGACTATTTTTTAATTCAATTTCATTGATATTGTGAAGTTCCCTTAATTTCTCGTGTACTTTCTTATAATTATAGTTGCTACTTCCTTAGTTTTGTAGATGCTCTTTAAATGAGAATTTTAGTTCCATGAAATTTTTGTTTAATCGAAAGGAGATAAAAATGGAGGGGTCTTTAATTAACTACAAAATATGTTAGTACAGTATATACTTAAATTAATGCGTTATATTTTTCTACGAGATTAATAAATTTATCAAATTTAATTTCTAAGTGTATTTTTAAAAAAGTAGTGAATATTGTATTAAAACGATCTCAATCCATTCCACAGCTCTTCTTCCTTTCAAAAACAACGGGAAAAGCACTAATTTGCCATTATAATCGATGCAACCGAGCTGTGTTACCGCTTGCGCGCGTGCGCCTCTATACATACATGTACATCCACACGAGCAGTACGCGTGAGGGAATGTAAAATCTGCATTTTCAACAGATGGCTCGAGTCTCAGACCCGAGGGTCCTTTCGTGAGCTCACTCGCTCGCTCGCTCGACGCGCCGGCGACTCAACGATTTTTCGCCCGCGGCGCTCAGCCGATGGAAAAGTTGCACCCTGAGTGCTTCACCTTGTTTTTCGGTCCCGTACATGTTTCCGGGAAAATTAAAAAAAAAGAGGGTGAGAGGTGGAGGAGAGATAGACGGCGAGAGAAGCTCGTGATTCGGGCTGCGTCGTGTTGGTCGTGTAGCATATCTGCTTTTCCACTTTAAAGGCTGTTCGCAGGTGTACGCAAGGAAGCAAGGAATTCAAATTTTCTGAATTGTGTTAAATTGATGTTTAATTGTTTATAAGTTTCTAACGTAATTATAGTGAATTAAAGTTTTTTATTTTTAAAATATTGTTAATTTTACTTGTAATTTGATATTTTTTTAATTTCGATGAAAATAGTTGATTTGAAGGAGCTCCGACGCATTGGGTCATGTCAATGAAGGGCTCTGTGGGGATGCAAAATTATTTTTTCATAAAATAACCAAACAATTTTTAACAATAATACTATAATGCCATATGTATGGTCTAGCATGTGCTGTGAATCGTAAAAGCAATAACAACAGACACTAATAGGTATGTAAAAGTATTGAGTTTTAATTTTTACTGATAGCTTGATATGTTAATTAGACAAAAAAATCTACTGTCAAAATAGTATATAATCATCATGCAGTTTTATTTTTTTACGTAAGCTTATGTTAAAAACTTACATGTTTGTTCTTTTTTCCTCTGTGGTTCATCTGGTAATCCTAGTAGAAAAATACCAATAAAAAAGTGGAAATTCACTCTTCCAAGTTCTACTTTTCTTTTCATGGGTTTTTTAAATTCGATGTCACCAACATAAGTGTTATATGAGTAATATTGTGAGAAATTCAATTTCAGGCGTTAAAAGAAGAAGAAAATTGTTGGCGCATCTTGTTCAAACCACATTCGATAGACAAATATAGTGTTGTGAACTTTGAGTTTCCAAAAAATAGTGTCTTCAAGATGACAACTTTTTCTGTATGTTCGATTGAAGTGTCTATTTCATCATATTTATGAAAGGACATTTTTTTAGCATTCTTGCGAGATAGTACGTATCTCAATGATCTTTATGGATTAACCACGCTAAACTAATTTTTGAGAAGTGATAAAAAATACCTTACACTATTCTAAGGTAATGTTGAACGAGTAATTTTCTCAATTACTTTTATTTCTCAACAGCATCTCTAGCACAGTATACGCTTTTCCCCTGATTCTCATTGCCTTATTTATTGTGAAAAAGGGTTTTGAAGCAAGCTCGAATCTCAAAGTTAATTGCATACATAATTGAATCTCTTTTATCCGAGTTAAATGTTCAAAACCAAGGAAGAAGCATGGAGCGAAGAAGAAGGTAGGGAATGTACAAGGGGCGAACGGTTGGCCGGCCAGCCGAGCGTGTACCTTCATATATCCATCTTAGCACTAATTAAAGTAAGTTTCTCTCAGGGAAAACTCATTCCTTTCTACGGCTGCTTTTTTTGCTGCCGCCACCACCGCAGTCGCTTCTCCCTTCCGCCCGATGGAAAAATAAAAGGGATCCAGCAGAGGAACAGAAAGAGTGGCAAGGGAGAGGGAAGAGAGAGGTACAAGGCCGGATAACCAGCTTTGAAGTAAGCTCGCCAATTTAGTCGCTAAAGAAAACTGTTTTTCCGTTTTCTTCCAGCGCGAGTGCGGGGGCCAAGTTACAATTACTTTGCGAGATAAAGTTTGCCTTCGTTATAGTCCGAGAGGGCGCAGCCGCCGCCGCCGCCAACGACTCGGCTCTCGTTCTTTGTATTATGCAAAGTAAAACGGTGAGCGAGCCTGCGTGGGTGTTACTTACTTTTTTTCTCTCCAGAGCTCCTTGTTCTTACCTATGCGATTCTTTTGGTCGCGCAAACCCCGACTTCACATATATACATTTCAAATTTCAAGTAGCGTAATTGTTATGGCACTAAGGTGCCTTTTGTCTGAGGTTATATGTGCGGGGTCTACACTGTGCCCGCAAAGTGAAATTATAGTCACTCACATGTGTACTTTAAATTTCATATAGATAAATATTAGATTATAATGGCGAATATTAGATAGTTTTAGAATTACATTACAAAAAAGGTATATATAATCATGGATTAAGATTAATTCGTTATTTTATGTGTTTTAAATTAAAACATTTTTTAACTTTAACGATAATGTAATAATACAAACAAGTTATAATAAAGGAATTAGTGTATTATGTTAATTTAACTTTTCATTTTAAATATTTGCACAAAAAAGTGTCAATGACGCTTCAAATGAATAACAATGAAATTTATGGAAATCATAACAGCAAGAAAAAAATTTTCATCAAGTGTAATACACATAAATACTTATATCAACTCCGATTAATAAGCAAAGCTTGAGCATTCATTATTATTAATTCTTTCATTCAAGTGCTTTCTAATAATTTCCACGTCTAACAATTCATCACGGTTTAGTATATTAGAATGATATTGATCTCCAAGCTTCACTTATTTTCGAGTCGCCAGTGCAATATTTAGCACAACATTTAAATGAATTTTCATTGCAGCATGTAAGGAGCTCTACGCCTGTGCATATAAATTTTGCAAACCCTAATTTAATACTTAAGTCGCAACTAGTATTGACGTAAGCGCGTGGACGCGTTATACACCCGTAACGAGAGAGCCCGCCGCTGCGCGCACCATGTGGCAAGCCAAACCGCCAATTTCAATACTCCATTGTTATGATTTATTACGGGTATCGCCGACAACGTCGTGGTCCTCGCTGCCGTCGCGGTACTCAGCCATACATATATACATATACGCGTAGTCATTTTCGCCTCGGGCTCTATACACAGGCACGCGAAAAAATGATCGGGGGAAGATCAGTCCATACGCGCGAAATGTTCGGTAATGTTCAGGATTCTATTTTTTCGCAATTCAACTTGCATTCATATTTTGTGTATCAAATATATTTCAAATTCTCGAGTTTCACGTGTTGACGATATATTGAATAATTTCATTTTTGTTAAATTTTCTCCTTTATTTATGAAGATTGAAGGTTAAAATTTAATTTTTTAAAGATATATTTTAGTTTTTAGAAACTCCGAATTTTACTTTTCTATGTGCACTTTATAAGTAGATCTTTATACACTTGTTACGAAATACTTATAGCTGAATCAAACCAGAAAGGCGAATTTCCAAATTATCATTTACCAGATTGAACCAGTATTAATCTTTATTTATACTTTATATTTTTAATACTATACCACCAAAATCGATCTATTTAAACATAATTTAGAAATATAAATATATATATATATATATATTTTTTATTATATGCTATTTGTGAAATAATCCGGAAATTAAGAAAATTTTAATGGAAAACTTTCACCTAAAGCGCACTTCTTTTCCAACTCTAATTTATTGTATCTTTAAAGAGACAAATCCTTATGTCATATGAGAATCCGCGCAATAACCAAGGATGGCCACACAGGCGCACTGACACGTAGGCATAGGCGAAAGGGTCGATCGAATCGTTTCGTGGCTTTCAGGGCGGTTCGTCAATTTGAGCGCACAGAATGAAAGAGAGAGAGAGAGACATAAACAATGCAAGTATCTGCGGCAGGGGTCTAGCGGCCACTTGGCACGTAGAGCGGCAGCCCCGTCCAATTACCAAGTGGGCGCGTTTCGCGGGGGGTCCGGTAGCGCGCGTACCCGCGATTGTTGTACGTATAACCGAGCGTGCGCGGCGCCATTGTTCCGCAGCGTGTGATTGTAGTCATTGTTTTTTTTTACGCGAGGCCTCGTTATTGCGAGAAGACGTGACGCGTCGATCGCCTGGTTGAACGAACCTCGTCCATGCGCAGCTTCGATTTTCCTGTATATACGTAAAGATTTCAAAAGCGCGCCGTTGTTCTCGAGTGCAGTCAGATTGAAACAATGTTAATATGCTAAATGACTTTGATCAAAATGATTTTGACTATGCTCAAATAATAAACGCCAAATTAAATTAGTTTCATGTAATAGAAAATATTATAAATAGTATAAATTGTTGAAATATTTTTTAGCATTTTCAGAATATTATAAGGAAAATTTGAATATCATAAAGAGGTTTAAAATTGAAACTATCACTTCGTGGCTACTACATATGGTTTTCAGTCAGCTGCATGTAATCGCTTAAGCAGTGATTGCGCATATGGCATGCTGTAGAAAAAACGTCATTCCCCCAGTATCGTAGGCTAATAATACTACTATTACTGACTCTATTCCACATCTGTACATTTTTTTTTAAATTATGCAGTAAAAACTTCTATATCTAGTACTTTATTGTTGTACTGATGTTTGTTTACTTTATTTATAAACATATATAGAAATACAATTTCATTTTTGGTTAAAATTTTGTGGGATATTTTTGAAATTTTCAAAATTATACAGTATACATATCACGAAATGTTGTAATATTTATGAATGATTTTTAAAAATACACCTACTTATTATAGTATTATAATATTACGTTTTTAAATTTTCCATCAAATATTTTTTGGAATGTTTCTCGTTATGCACGTAACAAGTATAAAAATATCCATGCGAAAATCTGAAAACATTCATATAGCAATCCGAAAACGTTGAAATGTTCATACTCGTATCCTTATAACAATTCGTATTAATTTTATTTCTATATACGAACAAATTTCGCAGATATCGTTTTTATTCTCATTCCTAAAGTTCGTTACCTCATCTTTTTTTTTTCGCTACAGTTATATATAGACATACGAGCGCGGGCACATACACACACACACACACATACGGCGTTGCAGAAAAATATCGTTTTGTCATAGTCACGTCAGATCCGTTCCATTTTTCCCTATTCGACATTCGCCAGCGAAAGAGAGTAGCGCGTGCATATATATATATACGTATAGCCACCGATTGATGTGCTTTTTTTCAATTGCGTTTGCACGCTCGTGCGCGCGGAGATGGATCGGGAGAACGATGCGAAATGGGGACAGGGCCGGGAAGAGAGTGAGAGAGAAAGAGAGAGGGAGGATATCACGCGCGCACGAGCGTACGGGAGTGAATTTTCAATCAGTGCAGAATGTTGAAATTTTCTGAAAAGCTCGCGCGCGCGCACACGCGGCAACGTCAAACGAAACGTGAGGTTTCCGTCTGCCACGGTCAGCTGCGCCCTGCGCTCGCCCGCGCGCGCGCGTCAAAGGCATGACGTTTTTCGATATTCAAAAAACGCAAAAAATGCGCAACTGCGAAAAACACCGGCCCACGTTCCTCGTTCCGCCGATATAAACACCCGTGGCATTGATATTCGATTCGGTCGCTGTGACGTCTCCGCATACACCTGACGACCGGTTGCAATTTGTCGGTGATGAAAATGTTACTTCGCACTGGCTTTCGTTTCGAAATGTGACGAATGAATGTAGGCACTTTCTTTTGAGCATTACGTTCTAGATATTTTTGCGGATCACGATTTTGATGAAAAATCTATATATACTCACGCATGGGTGTACGTATATAAATGAAGATTTTTCCAAACGTGGCGAAAAGGTTAAATTGAATTTTGTCGGTTACGCTTTGTTGAATTTGTAGAAATCAAAGTTACTCGAAACTTTTTCTAGGCTTCAATAAAAGTTTCGTTAAAAAACATATAGCTCTGAAGTTTGAACGAATTGCGCGAATGCTCTTTTCAAAATATCCATATGGAAATCGCAGATAAAACATCCATATTTATGTTTTTATTTAAATAAAGGAAGTGTTATTAAATTATTCAATCAAAAAATGTAAAATTTTATTTTACCATGAATTTGAAAAACTATAAGAACTTACTGAAACCATTCTTGATTATTAGAATTATATAAATAACCATTCAGTATCTAAAAGTGCATAAATTCTACGGAAATGTGGAAACACATAAAATATCGAAGCACCGAGCATAAAAATGGTGACATTTAGACAAGTTGATTGCGGAGAGGGCGCGTGACCAAAGCAATTCAGGGTGTAGCCGAAATTTTTTTCTCCCGATCTGAAGATCTATTCCTTCCATCTATCCTCTCCACCTCTTGCTCGCACTCTTGCCTGTAAGCGGTGTTTCCTTCTAGCCCGAGGCCCGAATAGTGTATTATACGTCCTCATAGAATAAAGATCCTTTGACAAAATTGTCCCTTGGGAAATGCTTTAGGGATGGCTACATGGCCACCAGGAAATGACGGAACTACGTTAGGATATTGCGTTATTGTAAAGACGGCCCCCTCAAGAATATATATGTATATGTCCGTCGACGATGACTAACCTTTGGTCAATCCTTGCAAATTTGCTGAATATTGGGTTCCTTTTTCTTCGAACAGTATAATATACCATCTTACATATTTATTACTCCTTGTAAACAACTGCAGAAAATGGTAAAGTATATGTAACTTTAAAAAAAATTGATCGGATATAGATCAATGATATTAGTTTACAATTTAGAAATTAATAATAATAAATATTTTTAGTCAAAAGAAAAGTAAATAATTAGTCATTGAGTGGTACGGTAGGAGTGAATAGAAATCACTAAACAGAGGGCATTATCCGCGTCATTTCTCAGCGTCTCAGCGGTAATCCGGCGGTTAATCCAATTGGGCCCTGTCGGATTTTAACGAACGCCGGCGCGGCACGCGCGATGAAGACACGAGTAGACGCGCTCACGTAATTTAGAGTTCTTAGCAGCCCAGTGGGTGGTTGCCCACCACCCGCGGTTCGCGAGACACCTCGCCTTCTCTCTCTCTCTCTCTCTCTCGTTCGCGGGAGTCAACGACTCCTCGGGCGCACGCGCGGCGCACGGTATCCCGCGGTTTCTCTCTTTTCAATTTATGCTTCGCGCCTCCGCACACGCGCGTGTCGATCGGCGCGACGAAAGTTACGGATCGCTGGCGCTGTTTTATTCTTGTGGCTTCGTTCTTTCTTCTGTTTATTTTGCGTATAATGCGACAGTAAGTATCTTTTTTATTTTTTATAGTGTAAGTATTAGTACGTTCAAATTTGATTAAAGAATCATAACGAATATTCAATGTCTTATAACAAAAATATTGATTTTTTTAAGTAAGCGAATGATTTGCAGCTTCGATGTCAAGAATACAAAAGGAATAAATCATTGATGTCGTGACGAAACGACATTTAGATCAAATATTTCCAAAACTACTACATGTTGCCCCAACTACCTTTCTTGACCATTACGCGTAATTTATGATAAAACTTTTTTTTTTCCTTCAAAATGTCTAAGGTCTCCTGTGGCGCATTGAGCACCAAAAGGTACGAATGATATCGCAATATATTTTACTCATTGATTTTATTTAACTAACCAAATAAATTTCTAGATATTTTATTATAAAACAAAGTTAAAAAAATATAATAAAATATCTATTATTTATTCAATGGCAAGTTCAAGCTAAATTGTATACTATTTATTTTTCAAATATAGAAAAAATGACTACGCTTCCATATTATTTTTTAAGATTAGTCTATATTTTATCTCAGTTTGACGAAAATTACAAAAAAAACTATCATTACGTAGTTCAATATCATCCACATTTCCGCATTCTTATAGTGAGCATTTTCGCATCTTTTTCACGGCACAAAAGAGTAATCGGTAGGCGAGATTCGAAAAAGAGGGTATAGTCGTAGAACAAATGTTGTCAGTATTTCCTGAAGGGTAGTTCACGCGTTACGTGCCATTATGTTTGCTGTGACGGCTCATAGCAAGACTGTAGATTTAATCATAATTATGTTTTGAAATTTTGCTTACAAGAATGTGGGTAGGTACTTTTTGTTTATATGTAAATCAGTATTTTCTATTTGTACTATATTTGAGATAATAATAACACGTACAAATTCTTAGGAACTCTATAACATTTAGTCTATTCCATAAACAATTGATTAAATTTTTTAGAAACAGCTTGATAGATCTACGAATCGATACGACGTTCTGACTCAACTGAAAAGATATTGAGAATAAAAACGAAATCGGTTGTCTATGAATACATATGCGTGTATGTATCGGTGCGTGTGTGTAAAAGTGCGTGACACGATCGCGCACACGCGGCCAGATTCGCAAGGAGGGCTGTAAACCCTGCCTCAGGCTATTTTCTCTCTTTCTCTCTGACCCCTCTGCTTCTCTCTCTCTCTCTCTCTCGCTTTCTCTCTCTGTCGTATCTCTTTCATTTTTCCCTCGCTCTATCTACTGCGCCTATTCCTCGTTATTTATTTTCTTCCTTTCTCTCCCTTTCTTTTCTCAGTACACACATCCATACTCTATCTGTTGCTCCGCGCTTATCCATTCTCTTTTGAAATATTCTATTTTAGACTTTTGGGAATACGATATGCGCGCAGTAAAGCAAAGGTTTATAATTTAAGTTGATAATTCCTGCACCAATTGTATAGTAAGTGTGTTTGAAATAAGATTTATAAAATTTTCATGTTAGATTGTTAAAATATTTATTAAAATATACAATAAGATCCTTTCAAACTAGTGATGACAAGAATTGAGCTTCATTAGATTTTCAGAAAGCTTTGGTCTGTACCCGGGAAAAAATTTAAATTTTATTTCCCAAGATTAAGAATTTTCTACAGTTACTATATTATAAATAATAAAAGTGTCTCTTTCGCAGCATTCCCGTCACTCCGCAGTCGCCAATCTCTTTCTCTCTTGTCCACCCAACACCCTCCCTCTCTTTCTGTCTCTCTCGCGTCGTGAATGTCCACCCCTCGCGTGCACCCTCCCTTATCTCTCCGGTGACTCTCTCCCTCTTCCCCCTATATACAGTGCGAGGGGTGCGGCAAGGTCCACCGCGCCAACGCGCATGCTAAATTTCACCCTGCGTCGACTGGCGTAGCCATTTTGCCATAGGCCTCTCTCTCTCTCTCCCTCTCTCTACCCTGGTCTCGTGTTTTAGCCGGTCTCGAATTCAGGCGCGCGTGTAAACTCGCCGAGCGCCGCTGATTCGTGATGTAACGTATTGGCATTGTTTGAAGAACGCGCGAATCGCTCGTTGCGGTTCGCGGCGACTTCGCTCGCTGACGTGCGCGCGCGCGTATGTGTATGTGTATATACGCGCGAGAGCTGCGCGCTACACTGCATGCGTCGAGTACTCCAGCTGAATTTGCAGCCCCCGGCTGTAGTGTATATGCGACCTGAGCGAGATTAAGTAACGAGGCTACTTATAGGGATGTGTATAGAACTGCGTTTCTTTGCTATAGATTTCAGTTGACTATCACATCAAATTAACTGAAATGTTGATGGTTATTGTTAATTTATTGAAATTATTGAATACGTGAATGTAATTCTGTGGCTTCGAAGCATAACGACATAAGTCCACTTTTGGAGTTTCTGAGAAAAATGGGTTTCAATGTTCAAACATATTCGTAAGATCGGAATAAACGAGATTGGCCGCGATACTGTACTAATCAATTAACACAGTTAAAAGAAATATTTACACAGTGGTATGATCAGGTTATGCATTTTCTCCTTCATGAAAACTCGAAAAAGTATGAAGTTACGTCGTTATGCCGGGAACTTGGACTTAGTAATATCCTGTTCTCGTTTTTTTTCGATCATTTTCGTTAATTTAATTATGAATTTGAATCAAAATTAACAATTAATTAACGAATAATTATGTTAAAAATAATACAACTTAATTTCCCGATAAATTAAAAAGCATTTTTTTTATTTCGTAAAAGAACAGGTATTATGAACTAATTTTCAAAATTCTCACGTTTATGCATTTAACGTTTGTAAAATTATAAATTTTATCTAGTTATTGTATATATTTTATATAAATATAATTTTTGTATTCAATTTGGTTGAATAAAATAAATCAATGCTGGACTTATGTTGTTATGCCGCGCGCTAAATTTGAAAAATAGACTTATGTTGTCACGTTTTCCGTATATCGTAGCTTTAGAGCAACATTTTAGCTGCTACTAACAGTTTTAAATGAAAAAGATCCATCTAAAGATACTAAATCCAAAGTTTTTCCGATTTTCAAAGAAATGGACTTATGTCGTTATGCCTCGGAGCCACAGAATTGTAAACCAAAAGAAGCTTTTTATAAAAAACTTTATGAATATTCATGCGGAATATTGTTGAACAAATATCTTTTTAAAAAGATTGTCCTATTATATCTTTGCAAATATTATATATTTAATTATTCTCAAATGAAATTTGTAAAAATGTTACATTATATTTCAATTTCTGTGAAGTCAGTTCTTATACAATGCGTTACTTATTCTAGCAAATAACTTTCATCAAGAAGTCCATCCCATAGCACAATAAAGTCAAGGATCTTTTTGCTATATTCATGGTTTTCTCTTGAAATAATTGCCAGTTGTTCAATATTAATGAAAGCCTAAGAACACTTTGTCAGCAAAGAGAAATTGATATCAATACTCTAAGATACAACGGAGAACAAGCTATGATTTACAAGGAGTAAATCTCTCTCGAATGAAGGAATTCTGGACATGCATGTCGGCATGCGTCACACGTAGAGTCGCCGCCGCCTTTCCGGATGATTCAAGTATGTGTTCGTGTGTGTATGTGTGCAAGCAGTTGATAATCGGTCCCCCTGCGCACGTCAAAGTCTCTTGGCACCACGATACACTTCCTCGCACACGCTCCTCGGATTCCAGCGTAATGAAAGTCTAGCGCATCTCTAGTCAGAAAGAGAGAAAGAGAGAGGACCTTTTTTCGACACTTAAAAGTCACGAGTGCACACGCGCGCGCGCACACACACACACACACACACACACACACGACTATTTCGCATTCTCTCGTATTACGAGCCTCGCGTGTTTCTCACTCTTTTCTCTCGCCTATTTTGCCTCCTGGCGCTTTTTCGTCCTTCTAATGCACGCGATATCGTACGTTTTTTTTACTCTCGAGGGTCGTCGCTCTCGCTTTGTTCGCTTTTGAATAGTTCGCTCAATAGCCGTGGTTGGTGCTGACAATTTCGTGATTTTTACGCGGTGACATTTTTTATGTGTTTGCTTCGTGACTATATGATCAAAATAAAAAATTGTTTGCCGGCCGCTTGAGGCTGAAATTATTTGCCAAGCTTGTTAGAAGCTAATTTTTAGAACGAAATTGTATAATCACACTTATAACAAGTTCGATGACTTCTATATTTAAATAAATAAGACTAGCAGTCTGCAGTCCGGTTGCATAACAATTATATGAAAAGGAATATCAACTAAAAGCGATATGAAATGAAAATATATATTGTATATGATATAGAACAATTTATTTTTGAAAGGAAAAGTTTTTTCATGAATATAAAGAAAAAACATAGTACAATGACCTTCTCATTGCTATCATAAACTCACTGAACTATAACCATTATACTTTTAGCTCCTTCCGTCGATAAAATTTATCCTTTCCTCTTCTTTTTTCCTCATCCACATATCCCAGCGGACTTCTCGCTTTCTTCACGCCCACCTCCGACCATACATTTTCCTCTTCATCCAAACACGCAGGCCGCGCACGAGGGTGGCGTTATTCGATTAGAAAAGAGAGGCCTTACGACGTACGGATATCGATTATCGACACAACTAGCGCACGCGCAACCATTTTTTCGTCTCACTCTCCCTCGCCCTCTCTCTCTTTCGCTCTCTTGCTCTCTCCGGTGCGCGTGTTCGATATGCGCATGTATATACGCGATCGCGCAGCCGTGTGTACATAGGATCGACTATTCGCTGCGGCTGGCGCCGCGAAAGCAGAGCGCAGGGCACGCGCGCATATGTATGCGCATCTATACCGACGTGCACGTGCGTAATACACGCGCGTGTACACGCCGCAAATTAAACTCACGCACAGCGGCGTTCGTCGCCCGCGGCAAAGTGCCGACTAATGAGAGAGTCCGAGAAAAGGGTAGGAAAGCCATGCGGGAGATTGGAAAAGAGCGAGCGATGTGGTATCTCGTGAGATGCTCGATTTGACGATTTTCTTCTGGCTGTCGTGGATCGATTCTCAATTCAACTGCTGTGGGTTTCGAAACAATAAAGTTATACTGTACTGTTTATCATTTTTAATGTTATGAATCGGAGTATAAAATACTTTTTCAATGATTTCAATTTTTTATTCAGTTTCTAAAGACTAACAACGATGTGATGGCTTTTTTTACGCTTATAGATTTATGAAGCCTAAATCATAATATTTGTAAACCATGTTATTTATGCATCAATCATGGTACTTTACCGTTCTTTCTGTAGTAAAATAACGTCTACATTGTCTAAACTAAACAAATTTAATGGCCATACATACTTTTGTCTTATGAATATTTGTGGATAATAACTTTTAGTACATTTGGTTGTAAATGTTTTTTCAGTACCTACTAGTAATAATTTAACTATTTATAATAATACTAGCATTCGATGGCGCTCTACGCGCGTCTCTATTCGTCTTTAATTATTTTTTTTATCGAAAATTCGATATTCGATTGCTTACATATTCGATAAAACGATAGTTCTCGAATAGGATTTTTATATAAACGAAATATTAGAAGCCACCTAAAATTAGATTAACTGTAATTATTTAATTCATTTTCTAATATTTATCGTTGATGGAAAAATAATACGGTAATATAAAGAAACTTATTTGTGGCTCAAAATTCTAGTTATTAAATGTAATTGTAAACAGACATCAAAATAATTAATAATTTTTATTGTTAAAGGTTTAGATACACTTATATCCACAAAATTCAAATCACACTAACATATCTTGAATGCAACAACTAAAAAAATTAATTTTGTTTGGGTAAGTTTGGATACTTTTATATAAACTTTGCTAAATAATTTCAATGTAATATTTTAAGGTGAAAAATTAAAATTAAAATCACTTAAGCGATATAAAGATAATATTATCATAGCGATAAAGAGCATGTAAGTAAAAAAAATCAATTTAAAGTAATTTAAAAGTCATATACATACACACATTATCATGAAATATTTTCATTCCTAAAATTTCCAAATATACTTACCCGATATTAAACAAAATCATTTTTTACTGCCGCCCATGTTTCTCCAACGGCAAGGAAGCGAAACTCCGGGTAATGGCCGTAATAAGTCAATCGCAATAACTTCATGTGAAAATATTAGACGCATCGGTTTCGCGCCGCGCTTAATGTAATCACGCGCGCTCGCGGTGAGAATAAGCCTGGTGCGAAGTGTAAATCTTAAAAAGCGGATAAGTCAAACGGAATCGACGCGCGCAGGCGAAAGGAAGGTAAGTAAGGAAAAGAGAGAGGGAGAGAAAGAGACAGAGGACACGTGGGGCGAATATATCGAACGACGGCGACTTGTTCGCGCCGTAGGCGACCGAACGCTTAAATAAAGCTGGAAACCAATGTTTTATCGCGAATTAAGAGCCGAGCGCTGCCGTGATTTTCTCGGACGCGCAGAGGCGACGGGATGGCGCGTCGCGACACGCGCGCGATCTTTTTTCAAAGGATAGCCGCGCGATGCGACGTTTAACGACCTTACGTCACGCTAGTTACACTGTTGTTTTCCTCCTCTAGTGATCATGTTTTAAGGAAGAATTTTGAAGGAGTCTGAAGATTTGCGTATTACATTCAATGTGGCTCAAAAATTTATTTTTTATTTCTTGAATTACGAGATTTGTAACGAATTTACATAAAATTTACGCTTGTTATGAAATGCAAAGAAATGAAAGTAAATGGACATAATTTATATTACAAGTAAAAAATTTATTTTTGTAACATACAAAAAATATATACATATTGTACAAACAAAATGTAGGTATTGATATTGTTATTTATACAGCATGTTCTAATATCCAGTCAACAAATTCAGGAACGCGTGTGTATACACCAGGATACTTCGTACTGGCACAATATGGATCCTTAACCGACCATGATACAATTCCAGTGAGCTTTCCGTCTACTATTAGTGGACCACCAGAATCTCCCTAAGAACAACGTTTCCAACATTAGCATGAATAATTAAAGAACTAAACGTTAAAGAATGCGATTGTTTGACAAACATCACGAATACTATATATGTATTTGAACCATTTTAGATTTTAATTTTCATAAAGTTATTCTGTATCTTTTTAAAAAATCGTATGATATGTAGTACGTACATTGCATTGTCCTCTTCTTGTGTTTGGATCATTAGCACAGATGTGAGTGGGGTGGATATCCATATACTGCTTCTTCATAATCGTCTTACAATAATCCTGGTCTGCAATCCAAATTTGTGCTTTTTGGAGAATATCTGGCGATGTATTACTGGACTAAAACAAATTTAATAAACTCTTTTATCGTTGTCTTATTTATTTTTTTATTTTAGAATCAGTTAATATTTACTCCGCCAAGTCTTCCCCATCCAGAAACTACTGCCGTTGCATTGACTCGAACTTTCGTATGCAGTTCTGGAAGAGCAACCGGTTGAACAAGCTCCGAGAATACGAAAGGTGGATTAACCTGTGAATCAATATCAAGTTTGTATCTGTTGACATGTTAGGTTCCATTTGGCAAGACAAAAAATTGTGGGTTGAATATAATATTTACCTTAATTAATGCTACATCATTTATGTAAGAGTCTGCGGGCTTAAATTTTTTATGTACAATCAGACTTACAGCTTGGCGTTCCATATGTGGTTTATTAAGATCTACAGTGCCAACGATGATTTTGATATTTGATGGGCTATCGCTAAAAAAATAAATTATGTGAAAATTTAATAATGGAATATAAATATATAGTAAAACGTCATAAATATATATATATATAGAAATGAAAATATGATTTACCCTGACACACAATGGGCGGCTGTAACGACATATTGTTCGTTAACTATAGATCCTCCACAAAAGTGACCAAATAAAGTCTGCAGCGATACCTAAAAATTGAAATAAAATCAGATGTTTAGTATAGTGATATAAAACGGGTCTTAAACATAAACTTTTATATTCAAGTATTTACTTGAAATGGGATTTCTCCCTCTGATGCATCTTGGCCATTAACTATTCTCGAACCTGGGTTAAAGTTGTGCACATTTCTAGCTGAAAAAGAAATTAATATTTTTATAAATTTTAATACAATAACTAAATAAATTATACAACTTATTATTTGCTAACCATGAGAAAATACTAAAAATCCAAAGACTAGTACAATACTTCGATGCATTTTGACCAACAACAACTGGTACACTGATTGATTTGTCCATTCTATCGAATTTATATATTCTGAAATTATCCACAAAGATTCTCAATCTAATGATAGGTTAATCGTATGTATTAATGAATTTCATGTAGTGTAATCCTTTAATACTACAAAATAAAAGAAATGTACAATTGAGATTAGAAATCACAGAAAAATAATATTGATTGTATTCATTTAGGCGTTCAACTCAATTAACGTTATGATAATTAATATTGATTACCTTAATCGATTCGGATATCTCGGTCATTGCCGTATATATCAATCTGTGAGATTAATATAATCTCCTTTGATTATGAAAATGCTATCAGGCCAAATAATTCACTTGGAGCTTTTGTGGTCCTCCTTACTCCCTTACCTGAAATCAATGTCAATACATATTTATCTCAGCTAATTTATAAAGACAATCGAAGCGCCTTGACAACGTCAGCAACGACGTCAACGAAGAGAAGCCGGAAGAGATAATCCATTTTGTTAAGAGAGCACGTATAGCGCAATAACTCGGTAACTTGGCCGTGGTAATGCAATTAAACTACCACGTCATTACTCCGGCGAAGTTACGGGCGAAGGGCCGTGGATGTAAGTTTGGAATTACTAGTTAAATTGCATGCACCTACGAGCAAGATCTCCCCAGAGCGGCGTCTCTGCTTCCTCCGCCACCGCCTTCGTGTGCAATCTGCGCATGTGTTTATCCGCGCGGACGAAAATGGAAGGGGGAGGAGTAGTAGTAGGAGCAGGAGCAGGAGGAGGAGGAGGAACGCCGTATATACGAGGCGGCATAGTTCGCCCAACCAATCGAGAATGGCCGTCTTACCCTAATTACCTAATTATCTCGGAAAATGACCTAACTTTCGCGGTTCTCTCGCTCTAGAGGCTGGAGTTGCTGTTCGAGAGAGCTTTCCATCAAAAGATGCAGGACATAATCATGCGCGGTATGCATTGGGTTGCTCGTCTCTTTATATGCAGTTACCAAGGGGTATAAATCGATCGGTATGTACTACATAAACTTAAATTTGACTTTCTCAAAGAGATGCTAAGACAGAGTGTGTAGTGTGCCATCGGTATAGTTCTATAAATTTTAAAACGAACATTTGTATGTAAACTGCAGCTTTCAATCTGATATTACATATTTAAAATCTATATTGCAACAATTATAATAATTGATTGGTGAAACTACATATTACCTGCATCTAAATTTTGACATAGATGAAAAGTTCAGTATGCACGTAGGAAAAAATAAAAACGATAGAGTTTATACTGTCATTGTCGACATTTTTTATACCTTTAATATATATTGATTTGTATGTAAGAAAATTGTAGCAATACGCGTGCTTTATCATAAAAACTTTATTTCTATCAAAGGAAATTGGATAAATTTTACCCAGACGCTCGAAATTCATTATGGCTGCGAAGGACGTGCTCCGAATCAAGTCACTTTCGAGAAAAATAGCCTGGCAGAGGAAGTTCGTCAGAGGCTCTCTCTCTCTCTCTCTCTCTCTCGTACAAACCGCTTGCTCTAGAGAATGAGAGCAGAGGAGCTGGAACAACGTGGAAGCAGCCAGAGTAGCGAAGGGCATACAGTAGAGAAAGCGAGGGAGAGAGAGAGAGAGAGTGAGTGAGAGAGAGAGCGGATCGCGTTACGGTGAATACAGGCGAATTTGGCTTTGGCTTTGTCCGCTGAAGCGAGTGGCGTCCAACGAAACGTCTGAAACACCGGTAGCTCGCCGAACTTCGACAATCATACGGACCGCTGCACCACAAAGCAAGAACTCCCGCGCGTCCGCATAAGATGCCGTTATTATCTCGACGTTTATACATGCGCTCGCGCGCGCACGCGAACCGAGATTAAAAACTTTAAATTAACGAGCCTGCTAGTATCGCTATACGAGACTCCTCTCAAGCTCTTTTTCTTAGAATTGCTCGCTTGAAAAGTTGCTAGGTTATTTTGCGTTAATCTACGTCAACCGCCTGCCACGCGTTGTGTTAGCGGTGTTATAGAATATTTGCAACAATGATTGTTGTACAAAGCTTGAGTATGATAATTATATTCGTAGAGTATTTATACCAAAAATATAAAACGTGAAAATTATTTAATAAAAAATTGTTCCGGCAGGGTGTTACGATTAGAGAAAGTTGGTTTATTTTTTGTTGTTTAAAGGAATTTATTTTCTATACTGTCTTTTTGAATGCATATTATTGATATACAACCAGGCAAGAACTATGCAAGGATTACTCACTAGATTCGAATCAGTGCATATGTAAGCAATGATAACGAATTACTCATATACTTATAACTGACGATCGATGAAAATTCTTTAACTATCAGAGGAATTTTATTGGTTATCAGTTATAAATATTTATATAGCACTGATTTCGTATCAATACATATCGACTCATTTCAATTTAGAGAATAGACAGATCGTTCAATCCATCAAATGTCACCTTCGTATAACTTTATTAATGTTATTTTTACAAATTATCATTACGTATTTTATTATTTTATTAATAATTAATCAATTTTCAGCTGTTGCTAAATATTCTAATTTCCAGAAATCTTAAGTTGAAAAATAAATATATGAAGCCACTCATTTTACAAAAACAAAGAAGTATAATTCAATTTAATAATTTTAATAAATTTCTTTAATTTTGCTTTGACTTCAGATTTTGATGGTTTATGTGATCTTAGAATATGGAGCTTAAAAACTTAAAATTTATAATTTTTAGCTTGAATATTTAAAACAATGTTTTTGTCGTCTATATTTAATGTAAAGCTCACCAGAATCAATAAGGGGGATTGATTTCGGCGGGATTGAACACTATATATATACGCAACCCGCATGATTCCTCGATTAAAGAAAGCGCTGAAACATTTCACATCAACCATCACGAAGCAGCTAGCAGTATGAGGCCAAAGCATATATCTCGGTAAATATATATATCGACCGCTAATACGGCCTCGTTCATACGCTTGGCGGGTTTTTACGCCGTTACATTCAGCTCAGCGTATATATACGCAGCGACGGCTCCTCGGTCCCTTGAGGGCGGGAGGGTCGGCAATAACGAGGCCCTCGTTTTCTCGCCGCGCAGCGCGTAAGCCGTGATCCCGTTAACAGGATCATCCTGCGGCCGACGCGCTAATACACGCGAGAGAAAGACGCGCGCGGGCGGCAGCCGACGCGGAAAGAATTCACTAGCTGTCTGGGAAAACTTCGCCTGGCGTTTATGGCACGAAAGGAGTTATTTGATTAGAGCTAACTCGATTAAGGCTTTGTCAGTGGAAATGCTACTGAATATTTTCTTATGGCTAGTTGTAAAAATATATGCTACGATTTCAGTTCGGTTTTGTTGTAACGTTAATGTAATACTCTTATCTTCATTTTACCATTAATTTCGTTGTTTTTTAAATATGTTATAATAAAGTAAAATCTAGATATAATTACGAAACCTTTAATAAGATTAAAAATGTAAGGAAAATACCGTAATTCGTGTAACAGAAGACTAGCGCAACATCCTTTTCATGAAAACACTTTGAAAAACACTGCGGAAATATTACGTTATATGTAAATCTGACAGTAAATCTTTATATAATGTTAAGACGTATGACTATTTCAATTTCAATCTTTGCATTTCGATTGACAAATACAATTTTTATACATGGTGACAAACATTGTTAGTAAAAATAACCACTTTTTATAGAATAATGAGCAACGGTCTGATTTTCGTATGAAAATTACTACAATGCCTTGTTAAATTATATTCTGATATGAAAATAGCGTATAAAATAAAACTGTTTTGAATTTGCTCTTTTCATATAAGAATAATGTAAAAAAAACTGTTCATACAACATTATAATAAAAACAACTTCAACGATTATCTTATCTCTTTTTATAAAATTGATTTGATATCTATAGTGGAATCCAAAATTAGTTTGAATAAAAACAAAGTTTTAAGTTGTGCAATAATATAAACAATAAATGAATTTTCTTGTAAACATACAGGACCATAACTTTTTTCTTTTTTCCCAGGATCCTGCGCTAACCGTACATTGCGAGCACACGATTTTTCGTCGATTCGTCGCGGTCCATCACAATATTTACATATGCATATAATCCGTAGCATTCGAATGAGGGTGAACCGTACAGTGGTAAGAGCCAGAGAGGAAGAGAGGGGGCATAGAGAACGAGCAAGAGAGAGAGAGAGAGACAGCACAAAATGTCCCATAGGATTCACGAGCTATCCAAATCGTATTACCACTGCGTCTGCCACCGTCTCTCTCTCTCTCGCTCACTCTCTTGCTCCATAACCACACCCAGACCACGATTTGATATGCGTGAGTTAACCAAGTTAACAATTCGAAATGACAGATGGCGGTGGTGTGGGAGAGTGAGCAGGAGAGATATCATTTTAGCGGCCTATGATATGTAGATGCGCATTATCTAAATTGGCGCATACCTACGCGGCTGCGCATCGCCTGCACTTGCGTACAACTGGGAATTATGCGCGTACTTGTTATTACGAAATTAGTGACAATTGTGATCGCGAATCGTTGTACATTTTTGCATAAGGGGTAAATAATTGGTCGTCACGCGATGTACTTCTTTATTACAGCATTCTCCAATAATAATTCAGCCATGTATATCTTGCGCGTGTTATCATTGTTAATGTTGATTTCATTTCAAAGTTATTTACTTAGTTCGATCAGAATTAATGTAAAAGTATTTATAACATGAAAGTATATCGATAAAACAATACTCATTTAGTATCGAATGAACTCCTCGATTATTTAAAAAATTTTAATTACTATAACCAGGTTATTTTATCACATTATTATTCTAAGCATTATAAAAAAATAACCTGGTTCTAAAAAGCAAATGTTATTTTTAGGAGATACACTATTGATCATTTGATTTCGGAAATAATTATGATTCGATGACAAATAATTATAACAAGTATACTAATTCCTGAACTATCATATTATACATTTACTATTAATACATGAAGATATCTATCTATAACAATTAATTTTACCTTCTATTATCACTGGAATCATTACAGCAACTATTCATACCGTCCAAACTACTGTACAAACCTTTAACTATATTATAAAAAGTATCTATTTTTTAGCTTCACAAAAATTTATTATTGATAAAATATTTATTGACTAATTACTTTCATATTTTACAATAAATTTCGAATATCTATTATAGTAACAAATCATCATTTTTCAACATTATATAAAAAAAAAACAGTTTTAATCATAGTTTTTTTATAGCTTTTCCGAAAATAATTAGAATATTATAACTCATTGCCAATACAACTATATACTTTAATAATGAAAAATAATGTAATTTCTAAATTTATTTAAATATTTATTATAATTTTTCTGAAACAAACTCAATTACTTCGTAATAATCTAGCACGTAAAAAAAATATATCTTCGAAATGACTTGAAATTTTGTTAATGATTTTTCAGTTCCTCAATTAAATTGTTCATTTACCGATTTAACATTAGAATAACTTTATACAAGAAATGTATCTCAAATTAGTTTAATAAAAGCCCTAGTCGCTTCCACCTCAGACGATGATTGTCAGGTAATTGAAGAAAAAGGATTCGCTCGTAAGAAAGCAATACACAGTACTCCAGAAAAGTCCGCAATAATAACTAGTAAGTAATTTACTCCTACGCCGCAACCGTTGAAGAACCGATCTTCTTAAACCTTTGAACAAGAGGTATAGATACCTGTACGCAATTGACCAACCCCACGAAAGTAGAAAAAAGACGTTGAGCAAACCAAGCCATGTCTTCGACGATCGTCTTCGTCAACGTCCTCATCAGCAGCGTCTGCCTTGCACAAGAAGGGACGGACATAAGAGAGCACGAGCGATGAAAAAGCGAGCGCACTTTTCGGAAAACATTCCCAAGAGCACTGCTCGCAATTCCCTCCACCCGCTCACCTCCCTCGTTATCGACACGCTTTATTGCTGAGAGAGCGAGAAACTCGAGTGAGGGAGAGCCAAAGAAGCACCGCGAGCTCTCTCGTAAAATGGCATTTTGGTGAAAAAGTCATAAAACGAAAAAAGCGAAGGGAGCAAAAGTGAGAGAGAGAGAGAGAGAGAGGGAGCAAACAGAGTCCCTCTGTTCCACCGAATATCTTTCTCGCGCAGCCTCTGTCTTTGGAGGATATAGCGTCTCTTTCTGCCGAGACGAGAGAAAGAGATCGATGGGAACCTGCGGTCGGTGCGACGACCCGCAAAATACTGCGCACGCGTGGGGCAAGGAGTGAGTGGGCGCGCGCGAGCGTGATGGTTACGCGTTTTATGCCTCGTAATTATACATTCCTCTGTGCGCTCGCGCGGCCAAAGTTTTAGGGTATATATACCCGCGCGGCTATCCGTGCGATGTCTTTTGGCTGACCGCCGCTTCTCCCACGAAGTGAGACACAGAGTCGTTGCGCGCCGGGGTTAATGACGCGAGCCGCGCGCAAGACTATACGCTTTTTCTGCGAGCAGCCCTCTTAACGCGCTTGTTAAGCAAAATTTTCAGCTTAGTTTGTCTGAGCAAAACGAGAGGAAGAGAGCGAGAGAGTGAGGGAAAGAGAAATACAGACGGAATAGGGAATGGATTCGCGTGAAAAGTCATCATGAGTAGGTCGATTGAATACGCATGACTTCAGTAAACTGCCGGAAGATTATTTTTTCCAATTTTGAAAGATATAATACTTTGTTCGATGAACGACATAATAAACAATGAATACATGAATGCCTGTGTAGTTTTCTGCGTAAATTTTTTAAAAAATTCATAGACAATTTGTTGATAGAAATAAGTTTTATCAACATTCTATTAAAAAGATAATTTGTTATCAATTATTGGAATCCTTAGTATAACTTTTGAAGATCATAAATATACTTTCAACAAAGATGTAAAGAAAACATTTTTCAAAATTTGTTATAGATATTGGTGAAAACAATCTATGCTAAACCAAAAATACTTTTTATATCTGACTACTTAGTATCTGATAAATAATTCTATTAATTTAAAAGTATAAATTAGTTATTTATTAATATAAATTAAATGAATCATAATAAAAAATTAACGATAATTTTGCAGTTGACGCGATTATTAAAAGGACACATGTGTAACAAATTAAATATGTAACAATAATACAATATATTTAAAAATATTACCAGTAATTAAATTACTTTATATTGGTACATAATTATCAAATAAAAGCAAAATATTAGCCATAAAGTTAACCAAAAAATAGGTAATTTATGATTGACATTTTCTACCAGATAATCGAAGGTTTTATAAATAAAAGGTGGAAATAAACATAAATTTAAGTATATGCCATTCATATATGAAAATAAAAAAAAAACGTAAATACGCGCTTATACAAATTTTTTATTTTTGGATAGTTTTTTCAACTTTATTATTAAATGAAATATTAAAACCGATTCTATATTTATACATTTGCTCTTGATATAATGATTGGAAAATCAGTGTGAAGCAAAGGCAATCAGTGAAAATCAAAATCTTACAATTAAACATTGATAAACACGCGAATAACAGTAAGATCATATAAAGCGTTATCCACTTCAATAAATCATTCAAAAAAGCTCAGTTATCACTACATGTAATGCAGCACCATTATTATCAATTAACATCATAAGAGCCAATCAAGTAATCACCAGCCAGCCCAACAACTTCACCGACAGCCAATCAATCGATCGGGTTCTCTCTCTCATGCGCGCACTGCACACGCGCGTGATGAGAATCGTCGAGTGATCTACGATGGGCTGCGCGAAATTCCACGCATGAAGATGCAAGGGAAGCCGAGGATCAGCCGCCTCGGCCAGCAGCGTGAAATTTTCGGCGGCATTGTTCTCACAATTATCGTGATCTACGGTTTTAGGATCCGAGAAACACGAAAGACTCGTTCTGAACTGCTAATCTATCTCTCCCTCTCTTCCTTTTCTCTCGTTCTTCGGCGAACCCTTCACTTTGCCTGCGTGCACTCATTCTCTTCCCGTTTCTTCCTAATCCCTGATACACACGTATGCTAGTATGTGCCCATAAGTGTATTCAGACGCATCTGCTTGTTTGTGTATATATGTAGCTTATAAGGTACATTTTCAAAAGCTAGATGATCAATCAAATTTTCACTGAGATTCTTTATATCAATTGTCGATTTAATTTATTTTTTATATGTGGTATATACCATTATTTATATTTTTATTTAAACACATAAAAATTTAATTTATTACGTGCAAAGGAAAACTGTTATCCTTTTTCTTGCAGAAAATTTTACAACTTTGAACAATAATAAGTACTATATGAATACATAACAAGTTTCTCCAATTAAATAAACCCAAATATGATATAATTTATATAATTTTATAGACAAAATCGAAAGAATTTTGTGATCATAAATAATTAGTGAAAAAAGTACATTGTAGCTAATATCAAAGTATGCAGAAGCTTGTCGGCAAAAACAAATCTTAAACACGCTCAATCGCATATTCGGCGATCGGCAAAGAGAGGCCGACTGTGGGCGCATCTCCTCAATTAGTCGGTGCAACGTAAAACTAGGGGCCAACGCATGCTGCTATCGAGTCTGCCGACATGCCGAAAGGCTTAATCGCGCGAGACCGCCGCCGCCGTTCGTGGGATTCCACGGGAAGCATCATCTCCCGCACTCCCATGGATTCATAGCCGAGGTGAGGCGCTAAAAACGCATTCGTGGGGGCGAAAAGAACTCGTGGGAGGGTGGAGACGGCTGAATTTCGAAAATCCGAGAACCACCGCGCGTGCGTAATTACATCTTGGCGCCGCTGTAGTGTAGCGCAATGAGGAGCCGAAGAGGGCATATATACAGGCGTTTAGGCTAATCCGATTCTTTTTCTCACAGTGTGCATATATGTAGATCGCGTGGTTAAAGGTTAAGAGGGGGAGTCGCTCTCCCGACCTTGCGCTCATGAGAAAAAATTCGGCTAAACGCGCGTAGACGGCCGACGTTGGGAGAGATGAGCAGAGAGAATGCGCCGTTTACGCTAATCATGCGAATACTCTACGAGCGCGTTTAATTTGCGACCGTTTAAATATGTAAATGACTATTTTGTTTAATTTCAGCGAATTCCGTATCAATGATGATGGTGTAATTAGATTTCGTTGTGTTTTGCAATGTATTTGTAAGCTTTCGACATCAGAAATACTGTTAATGAATAGGTTTTTATTTGAAAAATTATATCGATTAGCAGTTTTGAAAGTACATATATTTATTTTATATATTTATCAATTCTTTAATTTAGACTCGTATCCAATTTAAAAGAACAAATATATTAATAATTGATTGGGATGTTCAATCATTACTCGTTAGTTTTTCGAATAATAGAACACTGCTATTATTTTTATTATTTAAAAAAGCTATTAAACATATTTTTTTCAAACAATACACATGTCACAATAGAAGTTCAGTAACAAATGCATTCAACGTTAATAAAATATAGTTAATATGCCGCAAATAACAAAAATATTAATTCTGAAAAGGATGAACAAATGATTGGAATCTAGTACATTGCAAATTATAAAAAACAAATAATTTTGATATAGTATATATATTTAAATTTAAAAGAAAAAGTCGTTTATACTGCTTCAATTTTATAAAGAAAAATAAATCTAAGAAAATGACGTATTATTCAGTAATAACCTTTATTATGTTGTTGTTGACGAATGAAATAAAATACAATACATAAACTGCCCTAAATACTGAAACGCTTTATTGATATTTTTACTAAATTATAGCGAAAAAGATCTTTATATTACAATAAGATATACTGTATACATATTGTTCTAAATATATCTAAAAATGCGACGTTTCTCTCTTATAGCGACATTTGACCAACGTGACACTGGCACAAACAAATCACAGAATAATTCACTCCCTAATATTTAACGAAACCCACTATGAAGTAGAAAAATCCTGGCTGCACAATGGGGCTGGCGCGCGTGCACGCGATCATCGACCACCGCCCCCGTTATTATATATATATACCCCCATACGCGCGTTTGCATTCTCGCCAAACATGATTTAGCATTCAGAGGGCTGGCTGCGAAAGTGAGCCGGCGCGGGCGCACGGCTCGACGCCCTTTTACGCCGCATACGAGAGAGAGAGAGAGAGAAAGAGAGATACGTTCAAATTAGGGCTATAATCCCAGCTCGGGTAGATAGACATCGAGCAGCCGTGCACGCGCCCTTCGCGTTCCGCGTGTTTACCAATGGTCTTTTAACCCTCGATTTGTCGTCAACAGCTCCGGCTCTTTATCTGTCTCACTGTGTATGCATGTGTGCGTGTGTGTATGTGTCGAGTCCATTGGGAGCGTGAAGGTTCCTGGTACCGTGGCTCTTTCGACGATGCCGAGAGAGTGAGAGAGAATCGAATGTGTGCTTTACAATACGGCCAATTGAAAGTGCTCGAAATGAAGATCAAAAGTGGTCGAAAGTAGTCTGGGAGAGACTTAGCAGGGAAAGCGTCGTAGAGTAATTGAAGTGATATAGTCTTATGTTTCCGTTGAAAATATTGTAATATTGTTTATACAATTTCATTGATTTCAAAAATTTTAATTTTACTTACTTTATTGTTAGGTAAATCTAACAGATTTCTGAATATTTTTTTATTATATTAAGAAATTTATATGATGATAAGTTTTATATTTCTTTTCTGTGTCCACGGTTTTACACCGTAACAGTTGATTTTGTGTATATATAATTTTATGACTATTCAACGTTTTATTAATTTCATTCCTAATTTTGCTAACTATGGAAAGTATATTAACAATTGAAACAATTTTATAGACGTTTTGATTTTCATTACAACATCTGTCAATTACTTTTTTTATAAAATACACTCTCGCAAAAGTACTAAGAACGTATTCAATAAAAAAGTTAATTAGAAAATTATAAAAAAAATTATTCAGATACTTTTTGAAGTAATCTTCATTCAATTCTATATTTTTAAAAATACGATATCGGCTGTACGTTTTATGGTAACTAAAATTTTTGTACTATTTATTTATTTTATTTAACCAGAGTAATTAGGTACGATATATTACTATACAATTCGTAATAATTATATTTACCTTACATTACATTAGTAATCCAGCAAAGGAAACAATTCTTCTGAGAGCTGATCCGGTTTACTTAATTCTAGACTTAAGACTAATTCTAAACCATAATTCTAAACCTAATTCTAAACTTAAAACTAATTAAACAATATATAAAATTTGATTTAATATATAATGTGTGTTTCGTATGAATTGTACTAAATATTTATTATGTGTTCATAATTTTTCCTTTAGTAGTTTCTTTTTATACATTCTGTTAGATTAATTTTTTTGCTGCGTTTTGTTCTAATTGTTTTTAATTCGTATATAAGATTATAATAAAACATTACTGCTCTAATATAACTATTTTTTATGCTAATGGTTTTGTGTCTTTTCGGTACTGTATATTTTTATTTCTTGTAGAAGTTGTAGAGTTGATGAAAGATTGCTGCAGATTTTCGTAATGGTGGGAAAGTGATTGATAAGCAAATATTTGATCAAGATTCATAGGGTTTTTGTAGAGTATAAATTTATTCTTATTGATTATCTTAAGTGGTTAGTTTGCAATCTTTTAAGTAGGCTAATGCTGGTAGAATACGCACCTTCCTAGGCAATTGTTCCATATGAAACTAAAATGTGAAAGAATGCGTACTATACCATCCTTAAAGCGTCTGTTCTCATAATTTTTGCTAGTTTAAAGAAAATGAAAGTAAGGTATTTGGATTTGTTATAGATGTACTCTGCAGGTTCAGTCCACCTCATATTACTATCAAAAATTATTCCTAGATACTTATTGTTATCCACTCTATTGATTTTTGTTCTTTGTATTCTTATTTCCAAATTTTTTGGTATGCTATTGGCCTGGTTTCCAAATTCGATATAAACTGTTTCATCCTTGTTTAATGAGAGCTTGTTAAGAGCTAACTATTTAGATATTTTGTTTAGAGTTTCATTCATATTAGTTTCAACTTCTTTCCAACTTTTGACTGCTGTGACAACCGCAGTATCATCTCCGTATGAAACTAATTGTTTTCAGGCATGTCTAAAAGAAAATCGTTTATATATAAAAGGAACAATAGTGGACCAAAGATTGTTCCTTGAGGAACTCCAATATTAATTGTTCTGAATTGACTAGTAACATTATTAAGCTTTACTTTTTGTTTTCTATTTTCAAGATAGCTTTTTAAGAGGTTATGCACTTTTCCTCGAATTCCATAATTAAATAATTTATTTGATATATGGAAAAGAGTATCTTTTGGACTTTTATTTTCCCTAAAACCATATTGATTATTCGCAAGTATTTCACATTTGTTTATGAAACTAATTATCCTTTTATGTATTATTTTTCTAGAATTTTGGAAATGTTGGAGTTGAGAGATATAGGTCTATAATTATTTGCTATATGTTTGTTTTTTTATTTATGTATGGGTATACTTTCTGCCGTTTTTAAGGCATCAGGCCAGATGGTTTTTGCTATACAATTATTGAAAATATGAGTTAATAATTTGATGAAACCATTGAAATAAATTTTTAAAGTAACAAATTTAATATTAGTTCATAATTGAATTTTAATATTACGTTATGAATGAACAATAACGCCTTCAAACTATGTACTTTGGAAGGATGTTTGACTTATAAAATTTGATAGACATCAACTACCATTGTTAAACTGGCTGCAATAAATTTCACGAAAAGTTTTATATTAAGATTTAAATGAAAGTAAAAGTATGCATCATACTTCGTAGCCGGTTCCAAGGTGTAAATCTCAGCGTCACAGCTTCTACAGCCATTCACGAAGCTTTTATGACCGTAAATTACTTTTATATAGGGTTTAAATCACAGGGGCAAGATGTTAAAGATCTTTTAAATGTTTCATAGATCTGTGGCAAAGAAAATAACCAATAAGCAACTTAAATAGCGTTTGAATGAAATACAAAGTATTGTTTTACTGCTTAATAAGGCAAATAATGATATTAACTGTCACTTGAAATTATACTTTTGTTGGTGAACTTTGAATGGAATATTTTTTATATATATTTAATACAAACTACTTGCTAAATTATATTGAAAAGGTCTATGAACTATTTAACCACTCTATGTTTTCTAGATACATAAATATGTGTATCAAAGCGGTGTCAAGTATGAATGATATTGAGAGTTTTGAAAAGTTGAATAAAATATATCGTATGATGGAAATTCAAAATTTTATAAAATAAAATAATTGCTTAAAAAAAGGCGTTTATCTCGTAGTAAAGACATTTATCGATTTCTAAATATTTTACTATACAAAGCAATAATATAATTAAACTAGTCTCAAGTCAAACCACATCAAATAATTACTGTATTATCCTTAGGAATATTAGCTGTCGTAGAAATTCGTCATGGCTTTGCAATCACTGGCAGTGCGACAATCACGCAAAGTGATATTAATTACAAAAAATCCAACAACAACATTAATGTCCACGCACCGAAGCGACAAAGCGACGTTAACCGGCAAAATCTATATACCGGTCGACAATCGACACGCAGCAACCATGCCGGAATGAGAAATTAATAACAAAACAAAAGGACAGCCACTGTCCTGTCGCGCGCATCGGATTCCCATTGACAAGCAGCGCTTTCACGATAATTCCCTGCGTACATGCGGCGCTGTCGCGTCAGCAGCGGTGTACAAAACCATCAAAACGATATATACGCGCGGGCACGTATGAATACACCTATATAGATATATACCTGTGCGCTTGGTCCGCGCGCCGCCCTCGCCTATCTCTTTCAGCACGCGCGCATGTAACGGGTGGAAGAGATCAAAGGCGTCAGTAGCACCTGTCCTCCAAAGCCGAGGCTGCCTTGTCATCCCGGCCGGATTGCGCCAGGGGCTGCCGAGAGCAAAGAGTGCCGTACAGAGAGAAAGATTAAGAGAAAAGAGAGGGAGGGTGAATGATGTGGAAAGCGGGGAGAGGGAAATTAAGAGAAAGAAGAGAGAGAGAGAGAGAGAGAGAGAGGTAGCGAAAGCGATGGAAAGCGAGGCGAAGCGGAGACAAGAGATTATTTTGCGAGGGGTGGGAGAAATTAAAAGCGCGCTGGAGATGGCTCCTGCTACTAGCTGCATTGTACTGGGGAGGATGTATAATTTTTCGGTAAAGAGTGACTTTCCGGGAGTAATTCATACAGAAATGCCTGCTATTTTAATCAGAAATTAATTGCTCTAACGCTTAAAGAACGCTCTTGTGATAAATATAAGTAATTAATATATGTATAATGGTAGAGTATTGAAAGGGGCTGTTGTTTGAAAATTGGACAGTAACACTAAAAAGATAGTTTTTCAGTATGTGTCATTAAGATTTCTTTTCAATAAACTTTAGATATTGAAAAGTTATTTTTGAAATAATATTTAAAATCCCCAAACTTCATTTAAAATAAAGAAAACAAGGATTTTATATTCTATTTCAAATTGAGAAATGTGGAAAAGTTATTCCGTTTTGATGAATTTTTCCTCAAATATTACACGTGTAAAATTATCTTTTTTGATATTTGCTTATAAATTTTTGGAATTATAATTTTATATACAAAGATAAATTTTATGTATCAAATAATCAATGTTATGGCATAAAACTAAGGGGAGAATAACGTTACTATAATAATACAAGAAAATTACATGAACATTTAATTTGCAAATACAACCTTTTCTTTCCTTCTTCAAAATTTTAATTATCTTTATTAGCAGGAAATGTGCAGCTTTAAGAGTGTAGAATGCACGTGCATGCGACTTATATGAACATCTAGGGATAATTAAGTCAGATGTCAGTCTGTAGATGAAGAAGAGTAATAACACAAATGAAGGTTTTTCATAGCAGGGTAACATTTTTTATAAAACTGTATAATAAACGTATGTAAATAAATATTACTTTGTAATATTATAAACAAGATATTTTATTTTAATAAATCCTAATACAATAAGTGTAAATAATCAAATTTTGATATTTCGCTAGAAGAAGTCACAAACATGTACAAAAGACAGATTATAGTCAAACTTTAATAAGATGTTTTTGTTACTAAAAAGTATAAAGAAAGTCGTAGTCGAATAATATAATGCTTTGAAAAAGTCTGGTAAAGTTTCAGATAATATTTAAAAAGATAAAATAAAACTGAGAAATTAAGTTGTTATCAATATTTTCATAAATTGCAAATTCTTAGTTGGCGAAAAGTTATGAAAATTTGAATTAACATCACTTTTTCTAGAGTTAAAATTTTTAAACGCTGAAAAAGGCGTATTCCAAAAACGAATTTTCTCTATATTTTTTTTTTTTAGAAGCCATCTAAGGGTTTTTCGGGCTCAATTATTGGGTAGCAGAACTAGTATCGGCCAATTGGAATTTAGACATCCGCCGTTCTGCGTAAAGGTTTCCGTATTGCCAAATTGTGTCCTCTAAATCATTCTTCTACAAAGTCAATTAGGTCTGTAATTATCACGTTTCACACAAACCAGTAAATTTCATTTTAATTTTATAAAACATTAATAAAAATGATATCGAAATCATGTCATCTTAATCAATCAATAAAATGATCATTATAGTACTAAAATGGTTTCTGATTAAGACTAATTGAATGGTAAATATTTTAAAGCATCTCATAATCGATACTTTTAACGTACAATCGGATCGTAAAAAAGAAGAATTTTAAACGACAAAATTATGTCGACTGAGAGCAACGTGTAGACTTTTTGAGAAGACTCTCTGGCGACGATGACGATGCTAGCATATAATATATACAGCCACACCGTGGTTCTGAAACACACGTAAGTCAGCCGAAAAAAGCCGGCGGCTCACGGCGAGAACCCTAGTATTATCGCTAAATGTTATTGCCTAGACTCTATAGATCTTACGTATAAAATACTAGGTTATCGCGCGATTCTTTTCCCTTCTCTTTTTCTCTCCTCTCGCTTTGAAAGATGCGAGGGTGGATCAGGACAGCCTGACCAGGTGTGTTGGTACGTGTATGTATAAGGCCAAAACATATAGAATTTTAGAGAAACGGCTTTCTTTCGATGGTTATACGACGTTTGCCTGCCCATGCAATTAGAAGGCAAATCGCAGACATGATTTCACGTTTTGACTATAAAATAACGATGTGTGTAATAAATGATATATAAACTCAAATTGATGGCTAGAAAATAAATTTTATATATTTTGAAAATAAAGGTAAAAAAATAATATGTTGGTTATACAAGTGTGAGATAAGAAAGAAATAGCCTTAGGTAAGTTTATTCTTGAAAAAAAATTGTTAAAATTTTTCTTTTAATTAAAAAATACATCTTATATTTATGTGTAAGAAACATTAACAATAATTATATTTATAGAAATTTTTTCTCTTAATTCTATTTTTGTTCTAAACATATAAGTATTAGTTTTATATTTGTGACTATCAGAATGATGCAAATTTCGATTTGATGGAAAAATATTCTTTGAAATACTTTTTATTATACGGAACAATAAGAATGAAATAAGTAATCGAATTATTATGTGTTGATAATACAGTGCACAGCTGGAGACAAATTAGAGCACGATGTTCATCACTGCTTGGGCGTGCTAAATAATTGTTCTGTTTTTAAATAAATGCTTGTATAGAATGTCGACGAGGATTTCCGGATGTGTCAAGATTGTCGCAACCACAATCACTCAGAATGTCCTTTTCGCTTACACCCTCATACATCCCATGAGAAGGAGAGAGTGAGAACCCTTTCTTTTTTCTACTCTCCGAACCTCGGTTGTAGAAACTGGGCAAAACTAATCGATACCATTGCTTCTGAAAATCTTTGCGTTTTTTATTTTATCATTTTCATTTTTATTTCAATATATATGCGCGTGTTGTTGAATACGTTCGAAATAGCACATTGTTTAATACTTTATTGAAAATGAATGTAAGATATGAAAAAATATATTTTTCCGTTAGTTTTCATCTACATTATTAAAATTTAACAATTCTAGTAATTTTTATCAGTAAAACTGATAAAGGGATTCAGTTTTATAACGAAGTATTGGTGTAAATGCAATTGTAAAATATTGATATTAAAACACACAAAAAAATGCGTTTAACACGAAGACGAAAAGAAATGAGGCAATTTCGAGGCGTCATTAGGACTTCCATACATGTTCTGACAGTTCTAGCTGCCACCACATATTGCAGTTTCCAATATCCTCGAGACTATGGCGCACAACACTGTGCGGTGATTTCTCTCCTCATCTCGATAGAGAAGATATGCGGAACGCTCACCGAAAATCCCCACCGATGCTCCGAATCCGAAATCCCAATACCCGGAAGGCCTTAATTGGACCTTCCCAAGCCTGGTACGATATTTTCTTCTCTCTGCCTCTTTCTCTCTCTTTCGCGGTTCTCATCCACTCGCTAAACCATGTCGCCAACCACAAATTACTGTCACTTTGTCTCGCTCGTCTGGAAAAGTGAGTTTTGTGTGATTTTTATAGTGTTGGTCTTTTTAAGTTGATAGTCGGAAATAGTTCGGGTTTACATTTGATTTTTTTACTGTTACCCGTAGACATTTTTTGATTTATTTATATACATTTTCAATATACATTACATTCAACAGACATTGACATTATCTGATCTAATAAATACTTGAAAATAATATCTGTGGCTCCGAGGCATAACGACATAAGTCCATTTTTTATCTTTAAATGGGCCTTTTTTATTTAAAACTGTCAGTAGTAGCTAAAATATTGCCCTAAAGCTACGATATACGGAAAACGTAACAACATAAGTCCCTTTTTCAAATTTAGTACACGGCATAACAACAAGTCCAGCCCTGATTTATTTTATCCTTTAATTTATAATTTTACAAACGTTAAGTGGATAAACGTGAGAATTTTGAAAGTTAGTTCATAATACCTGTTCTTTTACGAAATAAAAGAAAATGTTTTTTAATTTATCGCGAATTCAATTTGTATTCAAGTTGTATTCAAGTTTTATTATTTTTAACTTAATATTTCCTTGATTAATTGATAATTTTGATCAAAATTCATAATAAAATGAACGAAAATGATTGAAAAATAAACGAGAATAGGACCACTAGATAAGTCCAAGTCCCGGCATAACGACGTAACTTCATACTTTTTCGAGTTTTCACGAAGGAGAAAATGCATAACCTGGTTATACCACTGTGTAAATATTTCTTTTAAATGTGTTAATTGATTAGTACAGTATCGCGGCCAATCTCGTTTATTCCGATCTTATACGAATAAGTTTGAACATTGAAACCCATTTTTCTCAGAAACTCCAAAAGTGGACTTATGATCGCTATGCCTCGAAGCCACAGATATTTATATAAAAATTTGCAACTGCAATAAATGTAGCTGTAGTACATAATATATTTAGAAAAATTAGTACTTGCCGGTCTTTGCACAGGCTGTAAATAATCACTAATACCTTTATTACACCAACTCTATAATACTACCAATTCTAAATACTACCAATTCTAAATGACTTTTATGATAAGCTTACTCATTGCAGCTAAGAACAAGTTTAATACAAGTAAAGCATAAACATCGTAAAAAAACACGACCTCAGTGATTAGAAAATTTTCAGCCAGAACATATAATTGCAGCAGGCATTCACGCGTCGCTAAACTTCCTCCCTCGCCCTAGTCTTTTTTCAAGACTTTAATTACTAAGTACATTCCCGATTTACTTTGTACTCGTCCGGCAAGTATACAAGAGCGAGACGAGACTCGACGCGCACGCGTCGAGATGTTTCCTCCCCTTCAAGTCTGTCTGTCTTTCTCTCCCTTCTTCTCTCTCCATTTCGCCCTCAATTCTCCTCCACTGCCGCGCACTCGCGGGCGCGCGCGCTTTTACCGACGGACTAATGATTTGCAAACATCATCCCCCGACTCGTTCCGCTCATTACAAAGTTTTTGCCGGGCGTGTTATGCGTGAACAAGGCAGACATCTTCAGCGAGGGGTAGCAAAGAAGCGAGAAAGGGCGGGAACGCGAGCTCAGAGGGAATAAGAGAGAGGCGCGCAAGCGGAGACGTAGAAGGGAGAGAAAATGAGAGAAGGCTGGTGGCGCGGAGCCTTTCTAACTACTTTGCTCGCCGACCGTGTATATATATATATATATGTATACAGTATATAAAGTATTATATAAAAGAGCGGCGCGAGGGAGCGCGCGGGGGGAGAAAAAAGTTTTATCCTTTACGAGGACGACCTTTTTCTTGCCCGAGCGGTTATATCGTTATTGTTATTGCGGATTTTCTCCTGGACGATATAGAGAAGCCCCCTTGTTATTGTTATTATGCGAGCTACAATGCCGCTTATTCTCGTGCGATAAAAAGAAGTAGTTATACTTTGATTCAAAACTATATATATAGAAAACTCTTATGATTTTTACTTAATCAGATATAACGGTTTACTGATTTTTTTACTAAATAATTTAAAAATGGGTAAATATTGTTTTGCAATCGCTTGGAAAGCAAAAAGAAAAAAAATTATAGTCACAATGCTACTTTCTCGTAAAACCTATAAATTAGCTAGCGAAATTTTTTTATGTTTCGTCACCTAAGATGAAGCATAAATGATGACCTATCAAGTTAAACTACTCATAATATAGGTTTCCTGAAATTTTATTTGGTTGAATAGCAAATGATTGATCATATTTTATTTTTATTTGTGTAATTGATTGTCTCCAAAATTATTGAACAGAATAATAATTGAATATTTCTAATAAATCTTTTAACAATAATTTATTTTAATTTCGAAGATAGTACATTTTATAATATTATTTTAAAAATTAGTTTGTGACGTAAATATTGTATATGGTACGCAACAATCCGACTGATCCGATGAATATTTTATACTCATAAGTCATAAGTATTTCGGGGACGTAAATATACTGCCATCTGTTGTTTTTCATCAAAAGTGTTTTCATTGTAAAACTAATTTATTCACATAGGAAAATTGATAATACGATAAATAAAAAAATATTTTAATATATAAGTATTAAAATTAATTATTTGTTTGTTACGACTTTGGTACATATATATATATAAATATACTTCGCATTTTTATTATATTGATGAACTATTACCGACCATTGGTATAAATTATGTCATTGAATATCTCCATTACCAACTGTACACCACAGAGGTATCTATACTCGTTGATACACTACAAGCTACGAGGCTACAACAGAAAGAAAACAGAATAGAGTTATAGTCTTTGTTAACAGTGTCTCTGATCGTCAATGTAACGAACGACCACAACACTTTGAAGTTTCGAGGTTAGTTTTTATTTTACAAAATTAACTTCTCAGTTTATTGAAGATTTTGTAAGAAAATAAAAAAATGGAGGTTGATACCGCGAGTGATAATACGTCATTAGACGACAAAACTGAAGATTATGGTGAAAATCCAACTAGAGATGCTCTTACAGAAGGAATTATGAGTCTATTGAAACCAACTGTAGATCAACTCGATGAAAGAATTCGTGCTACTAGGTGAAAATTAATCACCCATTACTATAGCCTCATCTATTAAACATAGTTTAAATTATCTCTTACAATTTTAACTTCACTATTATATCCATTGTAATTTGTCTAATCGGTTATAAAATAACACTTTCTAGAAGCTTAGTTTTTGACATAATACATATTCAATACTTTTAATGGACAGAATTTAAGTTATGTTTATGCGAACTATTTCATACAAATGTTTCTTACAAAATTTCATTATGTTTCTAAAACTAAAACTATTAAATTGTAATATTAAGCAAATAATATATTTTAATATTTCAATTTTCAGAATAAGTCAAATAGAATTACGACAGCAAATTGATTCTTTAACTGAAGAACTTTTGAAAATCAATGAAGCTCTTCAATGTCCACTCGAATTAGAAGCTTATGTAAATAAATTGGTAAATGCTAAACGAAAAGTTATAGTTGTTAGTAATATTTTACAGAAAACTCAAGAGCGTTTGAACAAAATCCATCAAGCAGTAGAAAAAGAAACGACTAAACGAAAGGCACTTTTGGACCGTAGTTCAATGTACCACAGTGCTACAATTAAACCAGAGATAGATGAAAACTTTCCAATTGGTGCAAGTGCTTCAGAAACATCTCAATAAACTATGATAAAACAAATAATAGTATATAAGTTGTAAATTATTTTAATTTATCATAAATATTAATACATTATTTTAAGTCCATAAATTATATATTACATTTGTAAATATGGAGACACCAATAGTTCAGTTAACTGAAACTGATGTTGATAGTGTTTATGAACCATCTGAAGATTCATTCTTACTCATTGATGCATTAGAGATGGATCTTGATCATTTCAAATTAAAAAAGCCTGCTATATGCTTAGAAATAGGTATAGGCTCAGGTGTTGTTATAACTGCTTTGGCAATGGCATTGAAAAATTATTGTTCGTCATATTTTCTTGGTATTGATATTAATCCTCAGGCTTGCAAAGTTACTAAACAAACAAGTGCTACAAATAAAGTTAATATTGAAATTGTTCAAATGGACTTATTGAATAGTATACATAGTAAAGGTATTTTCAATGTTATTATATTTAATCCGCCGTATGTTGTAACAGACCCATTAGAAGTTCAAGACAATAGACTTATTACTAAAACATGGGCAGGAGGTTACAAAGGTAGACAAGTAATGGATAGACTATTTCCTCAAATTCCTCATCTTTTAGCTAAAGATGGTCTATTTTACTTACTTGTAATAAATGAGAATGAGCCTTATGATATCATTGAAGTTTTCAAAAACTTTAATATGAATGGTTCAGTAATAGTTGACAGAAAAATCAGAGGAGAGCATTTGCATGTTTTACGGTTTCAAAAAGAATAAAGTTATAGTTTCATAAGCAATAAAAGACATGTACGAGTGAATAGATGCAGGGACCAAAGTGTGTTT
This sequence comes from Torymus tubicola, assembly GCA_035583055.1. Taxonomy (NCBI): domain Eukaryota; kingdom Metazoa; phylum Arthropoda; class Insecta; order Hymenoptera; family Torymidae; genus Torymus; species Torymus tubicola. The sequence goes on along the minus strand of JAWWEQ010000001.1, from coordinate 23,205,684 downwards.
ATTATTTTGGTAAACAGAACAACATCTTGTCCAAAATACATTTATGTATAAGTAAAGTTTAATTAATATTTTTATTAAGTATGCATTTTGAAAATGCCCAGTTATTTTTTAATTTATATTATACATCATTTTGTATTTAAAATTCAATCCCATACAACTCTTGACTGTTACATGCAATGGAAGTCTGTATTGTAAACACATTTACAAAACTTCTGTAAATTAATAAATAAAATTATAAGCTGATTATAACAAATACTCTTGTTTTCTCTTTCATAGGTTTGAAGTTTGCACCGTTGGAGTGCAACGAAACTTTAGAAAATTTTTTTTCTTTTTAGTTTTATATGTTAGATTTTGAATTTTCTCATGTGTTTAGCGTTTTATAGCATAACCCAACATCAAAATAAAGATTTCACTATATCGTGTAAATTTTTAACTGTTTTATTTAAGTGTGAAAAATTATTTCGTTGCGTCCCAACGTTGAAAACTTCAGACCGACTCTCTTTCATTAATTGAATAATAACATAATAATTGTTAATACCAGATATAATTTTATAATAATTAGAACTAATATATATATATATTATATTTATTACGATTTGATAAAACATTTATTTACTATTAATTTTTTTTTTTTTATTGTAAATGCACAAGTAGATATTTTACAGAAAATGTTTTATATGAAAGTGGAATTTAATATAGTGAATAAAATTAACGCAATTTCTTTATTTGATAAATTAATATTCGAACGTTTATTTAGAAAAATAATTCTGTCAGCCGCTCTGTATATATGTAAATATAATACTACGCTCAGAAATATTTTTGTTCAGTATTTGCACATATAAGCCCGTTGCAAAACTAGATCATTTTATATATTCTATAAAAATATAGATTCCGATTTATCGACAGTGCGGGTTTTCTTTGGTTAAATAAGTCCTAAGTAACTTTTTTGAAAAAATAGGTCAGGCGCTCCGTGTACGTAATATACATATATATATATATGTAAACACTATACTCAGAAATTTTTTCTGAATAATTCTACTAGTATTTGCCAAAGATGTAGACATTTTAAAATTATGTTAATATTTCACATTAGCTGTCGTCAAAGTTTATATAATTTTATTAAGCACTATTTACTTATACACCGAATTTGTTCGTTAGCGTCCAATAACATTTTCCCATTTAAAAAAAAAAAAAAGAAAAAATTATTTAAAACAATGAAAACACTATAGCTCAGTATAAACTACATAACATTTTGTGTACAAGCTCTGACAACACATTTTTTTAATTTACGGCGTTATTGGTATCTGTACAATTATTTAATTAATTAAAACTATAAAGTTGCTATTATACATATAAATTTAAACATTCAAATCCTTTTTTCTCAGAAATTTGAAAAGTGCGAACTTATGAAGCAGGTCTTTCGTATACTGTGATAAGTAATTTCTGCAAGTCTGCGATTGATCATTCATAATCTCTTTGAATTATCAGTAGAACTTCATTATATATATGGGCAGTTGTCAGGTGAATCGAGAGGTCAACATTTTTTTCTTTTAAAATCACCTAAACCGCTTCGTAATCATCCAATATGTTACCCTGAATTTTTTCAGATTTTTTTCACTTCTAGTTTTTTGGTGGCAGAGGGTCAAAGTTGGTGATTATAGCATTTTCTGCATTTTTCACCGTTTTTGATAAATTTATAACTCCTCAGGAAAGCATTTTTCACGATAAACACAAGAGGCCTTTTTTTTGTAAAATTTTCTTAGTTTTTCAATAAAAATATTTTCATAGATGTATGTGTACACTGTCATTTTATTGTACAAAGTATCTGTATAAATCCCCCAATGGGCAAAGATCATTTTATAACCTAAAAAAATTTATCTAGGTTTTGATTTTCAAAAAAATCTCTTATACAGCTCTGAAAAAAATATAGTTAAATTCTACGAAAAATTACAAGAAA
>JAWWEQ010000001.1:23185030-23203627 GCA_035583055.1 Torymus tubicola | reverse complement strand
TTAATTTACTTCCGTAATTTTCATTACTTTTTACAGATAAATCGTTTAGATATCTATATTTCTTATTAGTTAATGTTATTGTTTCATAACCTATTAAATATTTTAAAATTGATAATTCATCAATCGTTGGCTAACCGTTGGTCAATACTTTTGTTATTCGTTGGCCCAAAATCTTGACCAACCGTTGCAGTTAAGCCATTTTAGTTGGGTTATTTTCTACTAGGGATGTGTCCTAATTTGAGCTTTAAAAGAAGTGAATCTAGTAATGGACCTGAAAACACCAGGTAATGAATTTCATGATCGTATGAGAATATGTGAAATCGGGCAGTTAAAATTTCTACTAACTATTGAACGCTCGTCAAGAGTGCGAGGGTCTCGAAGTGGATACGTGAAATTACGGAGTGGAAAAAGTTTATTGGTGGTATACAGAAGCTTGCAGAGATAGGGGTGAAATTATGGTCGAAAATGTTCATTGCTGAGCCTGATTTGAACGCTAGATTTCTTAGAAATTTTGTTTATATAGATTCAATTCGATTCATAAGAACTGCAGTGTGAGGTCTCCATACAGCAGAGCAATAAGATAAAGTGAGAAGAACAAGCATTTTAAATAATGTCATAAACGACTGTGGATTTTTAAAATCTCTGGTAGACCTTATAATATGAAATCTTAGAAGCCGTAGAACTTATCAAGAAATCAAAATTCTTTAATGAATCAAAGCTGAAGTTTAATTTTAAGTTCTTTCCGTTAATTTTTACCATTTTTCTCTTTTACTCTTAACATTTGTGATCATTCTACTGTCTTTGTAAAACAGATTTGGTAAAGATTTATTAATATCTATATAGTTATGTAGTATGTGTGTGTATAATGAAGAGCGAAAGAGTTATTAGTTAGTCAGTGTTAAAACTTAGCTACATATTGTATATATCCGTTTTTGAGTTCCGTGAAGCAACACAATGAATGTTTTTAACTTGATGCATGTTAAGCTCAGTGAAGTAGTTGTACAATAGGATACTCCGCTATACCGACGAAATAATGACAAATTTCGATGTCTATTCGTAAATCTCACAAACCGTTCAACTGTGTTGACGATGTAAAATTACGGTAAAAACGTTGGTTTTATCGAAGATATTAAATCAAAGTAAAGAAGGCAAAAGCTAATGCTTAGTAAATTAATGAGCACTCAAAAAAAGAAAAAGAAAAAAATGTACGCCTACGAATAAAATGAGAATAAAACGGATGCCAAGCTACTACTGTCATCCAGAGGCAGTATAATATCTTTGTAGAGGGAAATAAGAATGAACGCGAGGCTGTCCTTGTTGTTGCCAGGGGAACGGTATAGAGCGAGAGAGTGTAAAAGACGGAGAGAAGAAAGATAGAGAGGGTGAGACGAATCGAATTCGAACGGCAAATGAAGGACAGAGGTTGCTGGAAAGACGCGGATTGATGAGAAATAAAGAGATAAAGGAGCTTTTGTTCATTGCAACGAAATTCAGAGATTTAAGTTTTGATTACGGTTCAAATTGAGATTTGAATTGCTACAAATGAATCCCCCTTGGAACAAAGATATTTGATTTTCTCATACTGCACTTTTCAGTATTTTAAAAAGTACTATATAAATTGTACGTTCAAAAAGGGCAAGTATACTTATAGATAAAACAAAAAAGATCGTTTTCTATTTATACCATAACTTTTAATTTTTTTCTTCTCTCTCTCTCTCTCTGTAACATTTAAATATACTTTCCAATACTCTAGCAATATATAAAAAATTGATAAGCTTTTTAAATGCTTTTATTATCGTTACATAAAATACTGTGAGGAATAAAGAATTATATGGCTGAAAAACATTTTTACACATGCTACCCCATATTTACAAGAGTGCAGTACACTTTCGATTAGTGAAGTCATTTGATTCTCCGTCTTTTTCCGAACAAAAGCAGCCACAAGGTGACTCCAAGAAAATCCAAATCTTTCTCCCTACCCCGCCAAGATACCATCGCCATCCTCCCACACATCGCGCACTTTCCAGGAGGGTAGTTGGGGCGACTCACCCTCACAGGCGCCGAGCACACACACAGGGGCAGCCATCCAGCCGCACGCGGGGAGAGGGGTGGCGTGGCGGCGGCGGCGGCGTGGCAGGTAAGGGAGCATCGATTCCCTCCGCGGCGTCTCGCGCGTGCGCGCGCTCCCCTCCGGGCGGGGGTGGGGATCGCGGCTCGCGTATCGGGCGACTGGAGGCGGCGCCGCCGGGGGAGAGGAGGTCGCCCGCGGTGCCGGCTGGAACGCCGATATGGTGGGGCGGCGGCGGCGGCGTCGGCGGCACGACGCCTCTCTCTTTCTCGCCTCGAGCGCCCGTACAGTGCGACGTCGCGACGCGCCACGTGCGGTCTCTATCTCAACGCTCGCGCCTGTGATAGTCGGCGCGGGACCGTATCGCTTCCTTCCGCTTTCCGGCGGCTGCGCGGCGCTTCTTTCGCTGCCTTTCTCTCTCTGTGTCCGACACGCACACAGCCACACAGCGAGGTACGACGACGGACGAGAGATGTCCTGCCGACGTGTCGTTTCTTCGGGGGCTGTTGGAGCGCGACCCCTAGCTTCGGGCCCTTCTCTCTCTCTCTCTCTCTTTCTCTCCCCCCTTATTCACGCTCTCGACTCGAGGTCTCGAGGTCTCGGGTGCACGCCTGGAGCACTGTTTAGCATAACTGCCTGTTTGGGCGCGAGCCTTTTAATTTTTTTTCTTTTGACAAAGCTATTGGTTTGCTCTCCTTTAAGGAAAGCCTTCATTTCGCTGATTTCTCACCTTCAATTTCCTTCCCTTATTTCATTACTTCTATCAGAAAACGTCTTCACGTATTTTCCATCAACCTTTTCATTGTTAATCTATATGTGATAATTATGGATAATAATTAGCTTCTGATTGCTATTCATTACAAACATTTTTATTCCAACAAAAATATATATGAATAACAAACTCATTACTATCCTCATCGATGCAATACTATATCCATACTTAAATACTAGCTCATCTAAAGTAAATAATGATATGAAAATATATAAGCTGTTCAATAAATATGCATTTGGCAACCGTAAATGTGCCCGAAAACACTAAAATGTATTCCTGGAAATAAAAGATTAAAAAATAAAGATTTACGCTGAAACCGGCTGAAACAATGCCAAAATTCCATCAAAACCTGTATACTCCCGCGCAAAAATCTTCGTTGCGAATGAAACTGCATCGCGAGACTGAGCGAACACCGCGCGAAACGAAAGGGAGAGAGAGAGAGAGAGAGAGAGATCGTCTGGCAAAGAGAATAAAACGTGGGTGGGGGGAGAGTGCACGGCATATCGAGAGCCACCTATCCGCCTCTCATCTATCGAGCTCGCGTGCGCGCGCGCGCCTCTCCTTAAATCCCTCGTGCACCGCGAGTGGATTAGGAACCGCGTGCATATTATACACTCCGGCCGACCTTGCGTACGAACGCACGTACATATATATATACATATACAGGCGCGCGTATCCACCCACGCGCTCGCTCGTTGCACGCGCATACGTATATAGTACTACTACTACGTGTACCTCCCTTTTTGCGCGCGCGCGCGTTGTGCACCGTCTGTCCGCGAGCGAGCGAGCGAGCGTGCGCGCGTTATCCGCGTTTCTCGTTTATATTACGCGTCACACGGAGCCCGTCGCGCTCCTCGCGTGCGCCTCGCATATCGTTGTATATCTCGTATATCGTAATATACCTGAGCGCGTGTTTTCTCGCCGACGACATCTCTTTTTCTCTCTCTTTTTCTCTCTCTTTCTCTCTTGTGGTCGCGTGCTCACGATTTCTCTCGTACGAGAGAGAAGAACAAACGTGATTTTAAGAGATTCCTTTTGGTCTTCATTTCAGCGAGGGTGCAATTTCTTTGGTGTTGTTGGATATTGCCGTCACCGACGCAGCAGCTGCTGCTGCAGTGTGATTTGTTTGAGATACGTGCTGTGCGACGTTGCTCAGTGTCGCGACAATTTGACTGTGTGCCTAGCGAGTTATTGTGGAATCGATATATAAGGAATATTTTTTCTCAACAGGTGAGTTATTTATTTGTTTTGTTTTTCAGATATTTCTTACTATTTTTATATAGATTTATCATCCTTGACATTAGCGAGAGTTGAAAATTAACGTTTATTTGTAGTGTTTTGTACGAGTAGTGAGTATTTGACAGTAATAAGTAAGCTCTAGCTAAATCTTTAATTTGTATTTATTGTCTTTAGTAAGATTTAAAAGTCAGATAATGTAGCTGTAGGCACTGAACAATATTTTTCTCTGGTATAATTTTAATGAATATGATCAATGCAACCCAATAATTACTTTATTTATAATTGAGAATGCGTAAAAGTACCTTTCAATGACCACAACAAAGCTTTCAGTATAATCCAAATGAAATGTGGGGAAAAAAGAGCAACTCAAGTGATAACAAGTGAAAGTGATTCAAGCGTGATAAACAAAAAGCGTCATTGTGTAAATTTCTGACATTATAATGTTTTTAAAACAATGGTGACAGTGAAAAAGAATAAAGTTCCAGTGTCTAAACGTCGGGTAGTTCTTCGTTCAAGCTCGCGCGGGCCTCTGGAGAAAAGTGAAAATATCAGGCAGCAGAGGTGAAAAGAAGCCGAGGAGCAGTGTCGCGGTCTCTCACGCGCGAAAAAGGAGAAAACTTTATTAAAAAGTTCGCCCGGCGAGTATCGCGCGCGCTGCCGCGTGTTTCCCTTTCATTCTCCCTTCCTCGTCTGCGCCTTGGCACGGGAGCATTTGCAATTAAAAAAAGCGGTTGTGCCACCTCGGGGAGCAGTATTTAACTTTGCTTAACTGAGTTCACTGTTGACGGAGCGCCCTGGGGACGGCATCGGAGAGTCTTCTCTCGAGATTTTTCGCCTGCCCAAATCTTTGCGACAAACTTTCTTACGTGGATTTTACGCCTCGCAAATAGAAGTGTGAATTTAAAAACAGTTCTGTGCTGAAGTTTATACAGTGTTACACTTTGTGGGGGGCAAAGTGATGCAATTTTCGTTTTTTTGTGGTGTAGTGATGTCGGTTAAAGAGTTTTTTAATAAATTAGAGCGTGTGCTTAGCCTGTTTTGTGCGACCTGCTTCGAGTATGTAAGGTTAGGTGTTCAATATTAATTCGCATTTCGAACAAATTTATGGTATCGTATAAATCTCCAACGACTATATAGGAAGACACTTTTGATTAGAATAACAATTCGAAGTTGTGGTATTTTACAATTCTGTATAAACTGACTTATATTTATAATTACTGATTAAGAATCGTGAAGCAAGCGTTTAAATTCGTTTTGGAACACAAGCAAGTTAACTATAACGTAACATTGTTTATAGATATTAAGACAGATTCCGTCTTCGTTGAAATATTATAATATCGAATCGAAATAAGAAGTCTTATTGACGTATTTCACGGATCTTAAGTTCTGTTGTACGCAAAAAGAACAAAGAACGAATTAATGCTTTTTAAATGTTTATAGAACTCGTATATTTTTTGGAACTGCTTTTTTTATAGTCCTATATGCGCCATATTGGTCGACATAAGTACAATTTAATAATTCCCATATTTCATTTTTACAAACAAAAACCAAAGATAATACGCACAAAGCGCGATTTGTATCTTTTAGTCCAAGTAAATTATAGTAATTATAATACTTGTAGCAACTATAATAATGTAGCAACTCATCAATGACCTGTTATGGAGTAGTGTAGTATTAATTATGCATGTCAAATTAGTGTTAAACTGTAAATCAATATTCTCGTACTTTTTATTGTAATCTAATTACAGCATTGTTATAAACTTTGTATTTTTATTCTTCGGTATCCCATTACTTGTATAAAGTAAATTATTTAAATTGAACTACGTCTTCCTTATTATTAGTTTACAAGTTTAATGTTATCTTGAAAATTCTAAAAAATGAAAAAATACATATATGCATCGTTTCTTAGTTTCATTAAATTTTATTAAATTGCATTATAACCAAATGCCATTTCATAAATAAATGATATATTCTTATGAAATTTATGAAAATGCTGATTATGATTTTGATTTGAAATTACTTTAGTAATCACACGAAATATGATGAATTCGAATCGATCGTATCAAGAGTAATATCTAGACATATCTTTGAAATTTTATATTTGATTTTTATGTATTTGCAAATCGTAAACATTGATTTTTAATTAGGAGAAAAAATAAAATTGAGAACGAATAAATAAACTGGGATGTCCTTCATCGCTCTAAAGTTTATGGTTTCAGAAAGTCGAATGTTCACTACATACAAAGATTTTAGAACAGTTTTTTAGAAAATAAAAAATAAATTTTTTACAAATATCATTCATACTTTCCGATATATATTAGATTGAACATTTTTTTGTAGTTGTACAGTAATAATCTTATTTTCCGCGTATTGTTCCTTGAATACTGCTTAATATAGGTATATTAAGACGTTGGTAACTCCTTTTTCGCACTTGTTGTAAAGTATACTATTAGCTACAGATGTAAGCATCATTAATGGAGCAATGCATGCTCTTTTACAACCTGTTGACAACCATAAACACACATATGCAGAAATATAATTTAGAATTCGTATCTATGTAAACAAAAATAAAGCTAAGTAATTTGCAACTTTGTTTCAGGCATTTAAAATCCCAAGCAAACCGAGCAGGAGGCAGCTAACCGAAGGACATGAGTCCCGTGAGCAGTTCGCTCGACTCGTGATTCGTGGGCGCGCGAGCGAGATAATCGTCGCTGCAGTCAATTGGCTGTTCGCATCCGAGGACAGAAAACCGGAACATCGACGGCATGTCCTACCTAGCGCTGGACTCAAATGCCTGGCAGGTACGTGCACACATACACGCGCATATGTATATAGAACCAGCTGTGCATAGAGGGACACCTCAGTTTTACATTGATGGGACCCCGTTAGTTACGCATTGCGTAATAATTGCACTGCCCGTTCGCCCGAATAATTAGCGAAATTGCCCGCAGTCGATCGACGACGATACATGTGACACACGTGTGGACTCGCGCAATTTTGCCCCACACAAGATTGAGATAAAAATCTTGACCGCTGCAGGTGAGTTATAGAGCGAGCGAGTGGAGAGTTGTGTTACAGCGTTTATTTTAATTATCTGAATGAAAATGTATAAGTGGTTCGTCGTTTCTATGGTTTAGGGTTATTTTCAATTTAAAGAGTAATTCATATGTTTTGGTAATTCATATATAACGTATTAGAAGCATTCGATATAGAAAAAATGTAACCTCTGCAAGCTTTACATAAAAACTCAAATAATGTAGCCATAAGGTTTATTCATTTAACTCTGTGCGCTATAACATAATACTCGCTTCAGGCAACGTTTGCTCCTGTTTATTAAATATTCACATTTATTCAAAACTGAATTTTAAAAAAATTATAGGAAAAATTACTATTCTTTATAGTAGCGAAGGAACAGACTCAATTTTATATAAAAATTACTACAGTACATAGTAAAATTGCTACTTACTCTATAATTTTTACAATACAAATACCAATTTTTACTATTAATTGTAGTAATTTTCATGAGAATTTGAGTCTACCCAATATAAATGTACTTAAGGGATGGCTGCGAAGAGCATTTATTTGTATTTTATATAATTTTATTGTGTACTTTATTATCTGTGATATCACTTTTTAACTCAACTTATCTCAAAGTATTACTTAGTTTTTAACGTCTGACTGTGATATCATGTTGTGGTAATAATACAAGACTAGTACAAGACTGTTTTGACATTGCAAATGAACATCTATCTATCTATCGCATGGTTATACTATCAAAAATAATAATTTTTACAATTCTCATTGCAGATTTGTCTGTGTAACTGTGCACTACTACCTTCGGGTTCTGGGTATAGCCTAAAATTTGGGATACGTTTTTGGTAGTAACTGTACTAAAATGCAGTTTGATTTTGATTGTTTAATTGCCTGTATATTGCAGTGCACTATCGATGTTCAATTTTAAACTTTTATAACTTTGGAAGAAATCGACATTTGGTAATTCTTAAATAAGATAATAAAAGCTCATTATGTCTTGTTTTATTTTCTATACTTGAATGATATTTGAAACTTTTCTAAATTAAATGATTACAGTTCTAAAACGAGGTCTTTTTTAAGACTGTTTTCTAAATAAATCTAAAAATGTTGAGAATTTTAGGGTCGAATATTGCAGTTTTCATCATGTCTTTATACCCAAAAACTCATCCCAAAGTTTGAGCCAAACCCGAAGATAATGGACTTTCTTGCTTAGCATCCAAGAAAAAATTCAATTTGATAGGATAAAAGAAATAATGAAATCTAGCTCTTATATCACACGCATAGCGACCTATCAAATTCTCGACATCTGCGAGACAAGTAGCTCCAAAGCTCAAATAGACGCTCCAGGTGAAAGCTGTGCACATTCGCTCTCACCCTCTCCGATGGCCCGTCATCGAGTAAAACGACGAAAACACACTTGCCGTGGCCCCCGAAGCCGTGGGTTATTCGGTTACCAGGCCGCTTCTTCTCCTCAGGCTCTCTCTCTCTCACGCGGCACCTCCCAGCGCGATTAAACGTCGCGACGTCGTCGTCGGCGTCACGTGCCTCGCGAGAAAGAGCCACCGGCAGCGGTAGCTCACTCGATTATCGTTCCCGGGGCGCCACCCCGAGCACGCGAGCGCGCATGAATATTTATAAGAGAGCTGGAAATTCCGCGCGCTCGCGATGTGGCTGACGTTCGACGTCGAGGAAGCAACGGCGTAAGGCTAATTCGCTAATTTTCTCGTGTTTTACACGACAACGCGAAGGCGGCAGTGTGGCTTATTGGAGGTTGCCGCGCATAGGCCGTGCCTGGTCCTTTCTAATGCTATATGAGGAGGCGCGCGCGAGAGATTTCTAATAGCCGAAGTCTTTTAATAACACGAATTTTCTTCGCGAACAGCAGCTGATGGCATGGGAAAGGGCATTTGGTTCTCTTTTAAAATTTATTCAAATAGGATAATTAAGTCTTGTAGTATAATTATTTCCGAAACTATGTTACGTAATTGCGCAGCCGTATATACTTTCTGAAAAAGCCATAAACTTTAATTTTAGTTAATGTAAAAATCGATTGGATATCTCGGTAGGTCGAGAGGCAAGAAGGATAAAATGAAACACATCAATCTTTTCAGGGGCTTATTTTTCTGCTTAGTTAATTGTTGACTTGGTTGTACATATTTTACATAAGATAAAAATTCTGCGTCAAAAGCTGTTAAACGTTTTATAATTTTTTTTTATCTCACAGAATAAATCAAATAAATTATGGATTGAGGTTGCAACAAGTATAACAAATTATTTAAATAATTCTTGCATTTTTTACTTTTTAACACAAATACTGAGGCTATTATATTTATATTTTAATGAGAATTAATTGCTAATCTAAGATTTATTAAAATTAAAATTACTTATGTAAATCAAGATCATTAAAACAAGAACACACTGTTGTTATATAATTTCTATACAATCTTCCGATCGTACAGAACGAAATTTGAAATTATAATTATCAAAAAATACTTTCTAACAAATAACCCATTAGAATCTACGCCGAAGCAAACAATTAATAACAGCAATCTACTCCACTGCGTTGAACCACCTCGGATCAACTCTCATGATCTCGAAAACTTCCACAGGCTTAATTATACCTCCAGCACAGCACCGATCCAGCAATCATATAAACGTACGAAACGCAATACCCTATACATATCGCAACTAGACCACGCGCATCCAGTATATATATTACAGCAGGAAACACATGCCGCGGCGAAAAGACAGAGAGGCGGAAGCACAGCATCACCACGAAAGCTCGAACGAGAATATTCTCACGAACATGCAGCGCTATACACACTCGCGTCATTCATATAATCCGACCACCGATCACAATCTAACTGTGCACGAGTGCGCATAAGTCCCCCCTTCGACCAATTCTACGTCTCTGCGTATACCACGGCAAATTAGTAACGCTTGATTCATTCGTTGGCGCGCATATGCATATATATATTATAGCACAACACGGCCTATTCTACCCCGCCGTCGTGTGCGATAGCAGAGCAGAGCGTATAACGTATGTGTGTGCGCGCGCGCGCGCCACCCCGCTGTTATCTCCGGTATACTATCAGCAGCGCGCGCCAGATTGAGATGGACGTCTAATTCGAGTTAAACGGACGCGATGCTGCAGTACATCGAGATACCAGCGCGCACTAACGGCGCGTTATTGTTGTTGCTGCGTTACGAGCCTTGTCTTGATAATGACGCACGCTTATTTTAGCGAAGGCTGGTATGTATACTGATACAGGGTGTTTATGGAGATGAAGTTGCTAAATCTGTAATGTTGTGGGTTGTTTCTATTGTTACGAGAAATAGTAGCTAGAAATGAGTGTGGAAGCGATTCTTGTAACGCACCGTAATATCTTTTTTATCAATATGAATTTTAAAAGAATGATGTATTGTATACGGTAATTAAACATTAAATTTAATCCATAGAGTTTTTTTATATAAAAGCGGAAAAGAATGACTTTAATAGAACTGCAATGTATAGTCATTGTATTTTGTCGAAATTATCTTGTGTATATAAAGTCAGTTACAACAAAATCTATTCACTCGCAAAAATATGTATTGTATTATTTTATTCCATGCGGTATACAACGTAATACATAAAACGATTTTAAATCTAATTGTTGGATTGATTTTATTGAAGTTTATTGAAACGAATTATTTATATAATACTAAATTAAAATTATTGGAGATCATTTAAAAAAGTATGATCATATAATATATAGCCCTTTATAGAAAAAAACTAAAAAAACATCAACCTCCTACATTTTTCCTCATAAATTAAAGAAACTCTCTTTATAATAACCCCGAAATACATTTGACACCCTCCACTATAGAACGCATGTTCCTAACGTTATGACACAGGCTTTTTCAAAAACCAAAAAAATCTAGGCCACAAAAACATAACGATCAATCTGAGAAAGAAAAAAGTCACACCCCAGCCGAAAAAAGCAGCACTTAATTGTCGAAGTTCATTGGACATGGACCGCCCAGTGCACAGTCCCCTGCGGCATTGGCGCAGGAAATCGCGGCTTGCCGGCTGACCGGAAACGTAACGCCTCGGCCGGATGGGGGAAACTACGTTAGGCAACTCGCTCCGCGGGCAAATCGAATTGCCGGGGAGCTGATTTTACCGTGCGCGCACGCGCGTCATGCGTACGTCTGTCTGTGTACACGGGGAGATGGTCAAAGCTCGTTCGAAACTTTGTTTTCGGTAATGCCCTGTACTTAAGTGAGATTATTATGCGTTTAGTTCATTGATAGGTGTTTAAGGAGAATTCGTAGATTTGTTTGGTTCATCTGGAGTGATTCTAATGCGGTTATTTATAGTTATAACAGAATCGATTGAACATTATGATTTCGTTAATTAAATCTCGTAAGTAACATCGGTTTTCATGTTGAAAATTTTCGTAGAATTGTTAGTTAAATTTGCTTTATATTTGATGATGATAAAAACTTGACATAATAAATATTGAAATTCATCAAAGTTAGAACAATACATCGAATTTGATTTAAACAATTGCAATAATGAAAGCAAATTTGTTACGTATATCTAAATGCAATAAATTAAAAACCCCTTCACACTGACATCCACCTCAAGAACAATATATAGACCTCTCTTTGCTCGACAAGTATCATCGCTTATAAACCTCATTCAACTGTACCTATACCAAAAATCACTCGACGTGCCATTTCATTGCGCTCCCACAATGCGCCCACCCAAATCCCGTCGTCGAGCACCCTCGACTCTGCATATCCGCGTACATATACACGGTTACAAAGAAAGCCGCTCGCGTATATTTGCACATTTTCCAATAAAGCGAGGCGGGGGACACGCGCGGACAAGCGCCAAGATCAACAGCGCCACGCGACCCAGGATTGTCGGCTCCCACACCGCGTGCGAAACACGTCGATCCCGCGGGGGTGGCTGTAGTCTAGTTCTCTCGCGTCCTTTCTTTCATGCCCAATCACTTGACTGGCCAGAGAGCGAGAAATCAAGTGTCGATGCGTTGACGCACGTGCGTGGTGGTGTGTCCTTCGAGAGGTATGTGTATATACGCAAAGACACGTGAGCCTCTTGACGATTGCTACCAGTCAGAGTGGATTTCGGTGTTTGTACGGGTGATCGAGGGATAGGGATATATTATTTCCCTCGGCTAGGTTAGGTGCTTGCATTATTTCAAGAGCGATTATTCATTTGAATTAATAATTTTTCTTGTACATTTTGTCTTTTTAAAACCAAGTATTTTGTTGTTACGTGAATTATATTTCTGCCTCGAATAAATTAATTATTCTATTCGTTAAAAACGTGTTTTGATTAAAGTATGATATATTTACGGCTTTAACTGTATATTTTGATTATTTACTACTAATATTTCGATTTATTACCCTTTGAAATAAATTTAATATTTATTGATGATTTTATTAATTACATGCAGAAAAATTGGCATTTTCAGAAATATAAATATATAAGTTAATTAATGGGCATGCATATGAAATTATTAATATTCAAGTATTAATCAGGCCTTATAAATAAATTTACTGTACAAAGCAGTAAAAGGTCTAAAATTGCACATAAAATAATAATTTAGCCAATACCAGTTAGAAAAGAAAGCTCGTTCGTTTTCATAGGCGACAAAGATCTCGAAGAGAAATCGTCAATTTGCCTTCGCTCCCTTATATAATGCGTGATTCACTGCTTTGCATGGTAGAGAAGCGAGCAAGAACAGTTGGCGGACAGATCAAAAACTTACCGCACTTCAAAGTTGGCCTGAAACTCAAGTGAGCGAGACAAGCCCTGCGCTGGCGCTGCACGGCAATATATACATACGTTCTCTCTCTGTCTCTCTCTCTCTCGCTCTATGTATGCAAGCAAGGGGTGGCGTTCGTTTGCCCAGCGTAATGGGGAGGAAAGGAGAGCGAGCGAGTGTACAACGGGGTGGAAACGAAAAATAAATGATAGGCCGAATTAGCGTAATCGTGTGACGGTTTGCGAGGGAAATGCCCGTGTCCGCGCGTCGTTCTGTGTTATAGTTGTGGCGGGAAAGAACGAGAGAGACGGGATGGGAGAGGGGTGAGAGAGATGTACCGCCTCGAAAATTGCGGGGGACGACAAATTGCATTTCGATTTCCATTTCGGCTTGAATTAACCGCGTGGGGTGGGAGAGCGGGAGTGAGAGAGGGAGAGATAGAGATCTGGCACGAGATCGCTCCATTGTCTTTCGCGCTATGTTGGCTTTGAGGCTCGTCTACTTTGAAAATGATGATCGTCGCTGCGTGACATGATGAATGCATGTTAAATATACGTGGCGTATCAGGCTGCGTTGTAGTGCTATTTGACTTTGTGCAGCATGTTGAGTAGCTGATGAATAGATTGATTGAAAATGTAAAACGGAAAAGTAGAATACATTACACTTTTAAATTTTATCTGATAATTTCTATTTTAGGTATTTTAAATTGTAAAAAATGGCAATTTTGTTTTCGAACATTAAAGGTTAAATATAAATTCAGTTAATGCGGTTGAATTTAATAAATTTAAGTGGTGATAAGCGTCCACGTAAAAATGTCTGCCAGTATTTTAACAAAAATCTGGTAAAAGTCTAGTAGTCGTCCAGTAAAATCCTAACATCGGTCTGGTGTAAATTTCACAAACGTTTAGTTAGTGGCTTAATTTATAAAAACACGGGTTTCGTGCTTATAAAAGAAATTTGTATCCATTCAGTTATTTTCAGAAAAAATCTCAATGTTAAAATTGATGTTGCATAATGCAGCGTTAAATTTATCTGGACCTTTTCCCCCAAATTAATTTCTCCAAAATAACTGAAAGAATAATGTATGATATATACTCACAACGATAAAAATTCTGACGTCCTTTTAATGCAGTCAGAATAAGCTTTACCATCATATCGTTTAAAACAATGAATATACTCAAAATGAAAAGTGATCATTCGTAGTCTTAGCGTTGATACATCGTCGCTACCCTGTCTCCTATCCGCACGGCCGGGGCAGCAGTCATCGCGCGTGCATTGACGCCTCCAGAGAAAAGAGTCCTTCTGAATAACTCAAAGTAGGCACAAACTCGCGTATGTTGCGTACACATACATACGCATGCGTGCACTCGGCCAAGCACGTCGACACTTGCTGGGGCAAGTAAAGGACTCCGCCGTTGTTTAATTCAATGACAATACCGGCCGGCCCTCGCGCCATTCAGCCGAGTATATATAACATACTCTCTCTTCAGGCCGGACACGCGTGCGTGCACAATGGCCACTTTGCCACGGTCAGGGCCGTCGTTGCCGCCGTTCTACTTCATAATGCACGCACGGCAAATCCAGTCACAGAGAAAGAACCGCGACGGCAAGTCGCTTAAGCGCGTCTCATATATATACTTTGTGTGTGTGTGTGTGTGTCCTGTACGCGCGTATGCGTTTAATTACAGGCAGTCGCAGGAAAGTGAGAGAGATGGTGAAGCATCTTTTCATTGATTCTTGCACAGGCTAGTCTCTCTCTCTGATCTTCGAGACGTGAATGCGCTAGACGGAGACCATTGTGTTTAGGGGCCGTTCGAGGGTGCATTCAGCTTTTGCGCGATAATGCGAGGAGGGCTGATATAGACGTTTAAGAAAAAGATAGCGCTGATAGCTTAGACGTGTATACTTGCCTTTGTGTGGCATTGATGAAACTTTATTCATGTACTTTTAAATATATCAGCACTTGCGTGTACTTGATTTTCCTTTAGGAAAATCCACTATGATATGTAGATGTAGTAAAAATTAGATAAAATTTTAATATATTGTCCTGTATAAATCATTAACAACTGAATATATATATACATCAAAAAGTTATATAAGTTATAAAAATATCCAGTTTGAAAAATCGTATGTCATCAACAATTATAATGTAATAAAATATTTTCCAATAAATTGACTTAGGTAACTATTCGTAGTGTGAGGATCAAGCAGAAACGACTAAATATCCTCTATATGTAACTGGGAAAAAGGCCTGTTGGCGTCGTGATAAAGCGCATGCGCACAAGAAAAGCGGCTAGTATCGCACAGATGGAGAAGAACGACTCGAGACACGCGCGATGACACCCTCGTCGTCCCGCCCCTTTTTTGCGCAAAATACCGTGAGCGTCAGTTGCCGGGCGAAAGTTATCTCCGTCTTTGCTATTCCTTTTCTCTTTAGGCCACGCGACGCGTGTTTCAGGTGAGAGGAACGAGAGGGGAAGAAACAGAGAGAGAGAGAGAGAGAAAAAGAAAGAGAGAAAAAATAATGACTAGTCCAGTGTTCAACTAATATTTGCCGGAGCTTGCTTGCGCGCGACTTTTCCGCTTTGAAAGAGAATCCTCGAGTTTGCCTCTTTGTCCGCTGCAGCGGCGGCTTGTTTAATATGCAAGAAAAAGAGAGTAGCTGCAACAGTGTCAAGATGACCCCGTCGCCGTGTTTTCCCTCTCTTCGCGCGCCGGCGAGCGAGCGGCACAAGCCCGCGTGGAAGACGGGAAAAATCGCGTCTTTCTCTTCCCTCTCGCACGCTGCAGTAGCAGCAGCCTTCTCTTTTTCTCATCTTTTTTCGTGACGGTGAAAAATGTAAGATTTGCTCAACGCAAACGTCGCACTTTGTGCTTTTTCGAATTAAGCGAGGCAAAAGTCGCGTATATGTACATATATACGCGTCTTACGTCTGACGTCGGTCTCTTTGCGCAGAACTTCAGATTTTCCGCTCATCTGACCTCCTTTCCGCGATATTCCACGGGGATAATGGATGCGGATGAGCGCTCTTACAGAGCGGTGCGCATGCGCCCTTGTCTCGAGCGACTGTAATATGTGCAACTTAATGGCTTTACAAAAGGTGAAAGAAGGACAGGTGATTAGTTTCTCTTTTTCTTTTAAAAGCACGACTTTTTGCAGTTCCAGTTACAAGGGGTTTGTCTCTTGTAACTACTCGACAATTGACCTGGAATTTTAAAGCTTCTGTATACTACCAATAGAGTTATTCGAGAAAGTCGGTAAGTTAAAACTGAGGATTAAGGGATCATTTTTTCATAATTTTAGTTTCATTATAAAATATGTTAATATAATTTGTGATTGTGATACCATTATGATTTTTAGTATATAAACTATCTTACGTTTTTTTTTTGTTAACGCGGTAAATAAAACTTTTCCAGCTGCAGTTATTATACTGTCATTATAATTTTTCATGTGTAATTTGAACGTTTGTGACGTGAAAAAGTGACAATGTTAAAAAGACTATTTAAATTTCAACAATTTTATTTAACATATGCAAAGTAAAGTTGCTAATTATAGCAATTACATTCAAAACTACCATCTGACGGCAAACTACATGTTATGAACTTGAAACTTAATATACACTTATCAGCTCATGTTAATTTTTGGATACTACTGTTGTATTATCCAACTGCTCTTGTATATAAAATTTTAATATAATTTGTTGTAGCATTTTCCACTTGGCGCGATATGCAGTAAGAATTATTAAATTTCAAGGTAAATACATACATATATATATATATATAATTTACAAATTGATATAACTTTCACTATGGCCATATAACTTCGCTATATGCTTCAGATCAAATACACACAGTTATTGCTGTTCGCATAACTATCGTACAGAATCCCCTCGTACAAAACACACATAGAGATGAAAAAAAGAGTTAGATGGTATACTAAAATATTTGACACCGCTATTCAATCTCACTTTAACTATCAAAGGCCAACAAAAAAGTAGCCACGGCGCTCCTCCACACGTACAAAAGGCTGTAGCATCGCGCGTCGACGCTGAAAGAGCAGGAATTTCACGCGTGTCGCTTTTGAATGGGAAAAAATAATCACGCGGCCGATCGCAAAGGGCGAAATGTACTTTTGATAAAGTTTCGAGGAGCGCGTGCGCCGTGTATAGATATATGTATATATATAGAAGCACGCGGGTGGCTGGGCGACGGCTCTATCGCGAGCAGCAGTGCACGAGGGAGCAACCGCGCAGACGACGAGGGGGCGGAGGGGACCACGCGGGTGACCAGGGATGCGCTTGGTGGCGAGGTCGAAATCGAGTTAGCCAAATTAACCATGAAATAGACTCCCTCCGCCCCTGTACTGTCTGTCTCGCTCGCACCCCGTGTATGTATATGTGCGTCTATGTATATACAGCGTTGTGTATTAGAGAGAGAGAGAGAAGCGCGTCTCGTTTCACCGGCGATCCACTAGTCGCTGTATACGCGTGCTTTACAAGGCAAGCGAGTGTACAGGGCGTAGGATTTGTTTTGGGTTTTGTGTTGCAGACAGGTCGACTCATAGATGCGTGCGGCTTTTTTTGTCGACGAAGGCTTCTTAATGGAGTGAGAAATTTCATTGTTGCTGTGCTAGTTTTAAAGAAATGAAAAAAACATTGTATATATATTTTACTGTCGAGTAAATCGGACCATACACTATTTAAAAAATTTTATTATTTTATTTAATTAAATTGTGAGCTCAGTCAGTTCTTTTCAGAATTATATTTAAATTTGATTCGAAGTGTAAAGTTTTTTCGCATTTTTACTTGAAAAGACGTATAAAACGAACAACTCGAAATTCGAATAGTAAACGATAACTTTATTTAAAACTTATACAAATATTACAGGTTGGAGTCGTTCACGATAAGCTGCAGCATAACGCGTCTGCGCCTTGGTGTATGATTCATGGTCGATCAAGACGATCCCATTGACAAATACGATAGACACGCGGCTGTTCGCGCGCCCTCCTCTCTCATTAGTGGGCCGCTTTGAACTTAACCGCCCACGTCATGACAAACTAGATTAATTTTTCTCTTCTTCTCCCAGCTTTCTTCGATCGTTTATTACGAAATTACAACTGTCAAGGATGTTTTGTTTTCTTTCGCCTTCGCAATAACGCTCGTCCCTCTCTCGCCCTCCTCGGCCTCAATTTTTTGATTAGTTTATAGCCGAATTCGAAACGGAAACAAGCCAAAGAGAGAGAGAGAGAGAGAGATAAAGGGAGTTTTATAAGCTGTGCGTGCAGCCTCTTTACGGCGTTGTAATTTCGCGCGGACTTTGGCCTCACAACAACGACGTCGGGATTGAAAATTAAATTGGGCACATTTTGCCGTCTCTCGAGGAGCGTCTGCGCTTTTATGTGTATGTATGCATAGTGGGAAAGGGACGAGATGAGGTCCTGGTAATAATGGCTCGCTGATTAATATGCAAAGCCTCTTCCGAGACTGTTTTATTGAAATCTAAGATCTTTTGAGAAATGTGTTTATCTCAGAGTTTATCTATAACAAGATGTTTTTCTAACATTTTTAATTAAAAAATTGCTAAAATAAAAAGATTTTAAATTTTCAAGAATTCTTAAATTGTTTTACGTACTCTCTAAAGTTGAATTAGTGAAAATTGCTCCACCATTTCAATTAGTGGAAAAAATTACTAATTTATTAGTAAAT
>JAWWEQ010000001.1:23171217-23184930 GCA_035583055.1 Torymus tubicola | reverse complement strand
ATACACTAATAAATTAGTAGTTTTTTTCACTAATTGAAATGGTGGAGCAATTTTCACTAATTCAACTTTAGAGAGTACGTTTATTCAAAGTGCTTTAACACGTCTATACATCGAGAGAATTGTAAAATATATATGTTCTTTTTAAATGCTGATAATTTTTTTCTCGCCTGGCTTTGTCAATAAAGTTGATATAAAATTATGAAACAATATTTATATAACGAATTAATTAACAATAAAATGCAATACCTTAAAAAAATTCGAGCATTCCTTGTTACCTTCTCTCATGAAAATCGCGCATCAGCCGCACCTTGCAACCAATATTCATCGACTCTTTTATCTCTCTCCTCCTCTCTCACTAGAGCTCATATCGTCCAAGCGGACAGGGCAGGAAATCGTTGATTTACTGAAAATAATCAGAAGCGCTCGCCTGCTCGCGATCCAAAATGAAGCAGCACAACGCCACCCCGAAACTATGCATCCTCTATATACCTACCGGCGTATGCACATCTGTGTGTGATACATCTTTCAAGTAGTTCGAACGAGCGCGCGGGCCTGCAAAACAAAGGAAGCAACGCAGAGAGGAGCGAAACAGAGGAGGCAGAGAAACGAGAGCGGGTAGAATATGAAGAAGAGCGAAGCGAGAAGAGCGCGCGCGCGCACCGCGCCGCGTTTATAACTCACGTCAGGCAGGTAATTAGCCGCCTTTGCCCAGCTGTAATGGACCCGCGAGAGCGCGGGTAGAGCGCGAGGAGACCCTTAAGTTATTTAAATGAACCGGTAACCCATGTCCACGCTGCGAGCCACGAGGCAATATAGAAAAAGCATTTATATAAGGGACTATTTCGGGGGCGCGCGCCGCTTGTGCCGCTCTGCGTTTCAGCCATTGCGGTGGGTCTCTGATTATATATACAAGCGATTTTTACCTTTTAGTCGGAACCCGTGCGCTGAATAATTACGAGTGACTTTCTTTCTCTTTCTTTTGCACGTGTGAGCGGAGCGACGGGTCATTGCGCGGGGGCGACAAATTGCGAGCAGGAGGCACGCGTACGCGTCGTCGGCCGTATGCTCGTTGAGGAAGATTGATGTACGTGTGGAATATGATGTGGTCGGTATGCGTTGACTTTTTTGGAAATCTCCTGCTGTCAATGTCGATAGATTACTTGCGTATTCTTGCGTATGAACGGGAGGTCGCAGCAAATAGTTTCGGGATTGACAAATGGGTATGCAATGAAAACAAATATACATATTTCACTTTTCCATTGCTTATATTCGGGTATTATGTTGAAAAAGTACTTTATTGATTAAAAGGCAAAATTTAAAAATAAACTTTTTCACATAATAATCATCGCATCAATAATATGTCAATTTATTTTTATAAACAATGTGAAGAGAAAATTGGCAAACAAAAAGTCAAACCTTTTCAAGTTGGTGAAAGCGAAAATGGAAAGCATAAAAGATTGCGCCGGTGATTGAATTTCGATGGAATTCAGGGACAGGTCTAAAGGGCCGATATTGATTTTATGTTGAGCTGCAAAAGTGTGATTTGAATTTTGATTGCGGGGCCGGGAAAGATCGCGTAACAGGATAGTGCACGCTTTGCCAGGCGTACAAGGGCCCTCGAAGCGACGCTTACTCGACTAGAAAATTGAAGGAATATACGTTTTAAAGGCGCACTAAATCGGACATCGCCCGCACTTGCTTGCTTGCTCTTCAACAACTGTCTATCTGTTTTTCTTTCTTCGTCGCTTCCTTTTCTTTCTTCGTGTACATAGTTGACTAAATAATCATACCAGGAAAAACAATACCAGTTTATTCAGTGTGAACAAATCTTTTAATCATTAAGGGAATCCTATAAAATGTATAGCTTTTTGCTTTTTACCTTTCAATTCATCGAAATTTCTAACAGATAAACTGAAAAATGCATTTCGCCGAAAGAATGCGATATTGATAGATTTTAGGATAGGTTTTTATTCTTAATTTTCTTGTTGTTCCTAGTCCATGCAAATTAAACACCACGTAGCGTGCACACAGAAAGTTGATTAACAAGATAAAATACTATCCGAAAAAAATAGTCAAACTCGCATTTTGCATCCTTTTATCTGATGAATAGTTAAACACTCTCAACTCTTCTAATAATATGCATCCCCTCATTCCTCCAGTTCGCCCGGTCCCATCCATTAAAAATTTAAAGCGTCCTCTGCTCGTCCCTCACTACACTTTCGTCTCTCTCTGTCTTCCTTCTTTCGGGTCGCGCGCGCGCGAAAATAAGAAGAATGCAGAAGAGAGGACACGAGCCGGCCTTTTGTGCTCTCTCTCTCTCTCCTTTTCGCGAGAGCGCGCGCGAACGATATCCTAGTCGTCGTTCGGCGCGATTACGATCTTCGACGTAGTATAATTCGATAATGATACGCGGCTATAGATTTTATTAAGGAAACATGCTAATTCACCGTTAGTCGCCAGCGGAGATCACTATAATCACACGTGCGCAAGGGGATACCGGAGAATGGGTATTAAAACATCATCGGGGAGCTTTTGCACAGGTACTGAGAGACAGAAAGCGAGAGAGGGAGAATTTTTTGAACCCACCGCGTGCAGTTCCTCTGCCTTTATTTTGCTCTTCATGTATCGCGTGACGTCGTCAGTCCTGCCCCTGTCAACCCAACGCCGGCTGAACAACATCAGTTTCGCGCATTTTTGGACCGGATTTTCTTCGCCCGCTCTTTTTTTCGGACCTTCGCCGGATAAGGCTTCAACCTGTAATCTACCAAGGGACTTTATGCTAAATACTGTTATCCGTTTGCGTGCTCATGCCGTACTTAGGGGACGATTTTTTATTCTAAATAAGATAATATTTTTAAAAAGTGTGTTTAAAAATATGTGTGCCCTGTCTTCTATTTCTCAAGCGATAGAGCATTAATTACAGATATTATTATACTGATTAACTAATAAGTAGATAATGAGCAGATGAAGAGGGAGTCTGTCGATATATTATTTTTACTCTATTTTAGTTAAGAATAGATTAAACTTTGACTAAAGTATTAATATTTTCTATAATATTGAGTTGACTAATGTATCTCTAAGTTCTCAATGTTTCAATACAATGTACGTATCTTTTTTGAAATTCAAGTTATATGATGCTACGTATAGATAATTTGATTTTAATAACGTATACGTAAGAGATACAAATGCACATGAAATGTAAACACCTGTAGTACTTATGTTGACTTATAAGTATAAGTCTCAAAATTATAGCGCCACCAAATCTCGCAGTTTTTCATGTTTAAATCTCCCTCCTTACAAAGCTATTATTTGTGAAGTACTTATTTGTCATTTGGAAATGCACAATTGACACGCAATTTGCGCATCTTTAACATTACGTGTCTTCTATACTTATCCCAAAAACTCCGTGTACTTTGTTATTTTTTGTATCGCTTTTACTTTACAAACACCTTTGTACATGTTACTGAAAATTCTAATCTATTGATTATATTATTATTTGATCTAAGTAAATTACTTTTCTAAAAAAATGTGATATAGTTTCCACAAATTTTACAATTTTATCCTAAAGAGATGTAAAATTTATTGTTACTACAAAAATAAACATTTTAAAAAGTTTTTCCTTTTGAGGAATCAAATACTTAAATCTTTACCATAATGCACAATTACACAAAATCTTGTACAAATGATTGTAAAAGATAGAAAACCTCAATCCAATCCTCTTTAATCGCAATAAAAGCAACATAATAAACAAAGCAATCTGTACTGGCCATTTTCATATCTTTAATTATCGAGCAGCCCACAAAAGAAAGTTCAGACTTCGCTCGTTTAAGCGGTACGCGAGCCAAGGTGTTCATCGTTAAACGCCGCTCTTATTTGCGCTCGAGTCCCGCATACACGCATTTTTCTCTTCAGCCACTATATATATACGGTCGGGGCAAAAACTGCGCACTGATTATGATGAGTGAAGTGTCGTTAGGTAAACTCGCGCGAGGTGCAGCGCAGACTGCCTGTTGATGCGCTTCTCTCGCTCGGACCCCGAACACACCCACTATTCGACACACGTCGCTAACTCTGCACTCGCCTCCTTTTTTTATCCTTCCTTATGCTTTTTTATGCCTTTTTGTATTCGTTGCTCTTTCTTTCGTGGCTGCACTGTCTAGTGTGTTGTTCTTTATTCTTCTTGTCGACCTGTGTTTAATTTTTCTATGCTTTTAAAATTGCTAATTATTTTCATTTTTAATTTTTTGTTAGTATTTTAACAAAATTTGAAAACGTTTTCAGAGTTTCAAGAAAGTTTTTCATGGTAGATATTAATTGTAGTAACTTTAAAAAATGAGAAAAAGACTGGAATATGATTATTGTGTATTTCATGCTGTATAAGGGTTACAAATTAATTAATAACAAGATATTTATTCACGGTTGAATCTTATTTTGTTCTTGTTATTCGTTCTTGAATAAAATAAAAGTAC
The DNA here is from genome assembly GCA_035583055.1 of Torymus tubicola. Lineage (NCBI taxonomy): Eukaryota > Metazoa > Arthropoda > Insecta > Hymenoptera > Torymidae > Torymus > Torymus tubicola. Next base: position 23,180,461 of record JAWWEQ010000001.1, on the reverse strand, counting down.
TACATGCGAGTACTTTATTATATTGTTTCAAAAGATTATTTGTATTTTTCTGCGAGGAAAAAATTAATTTCCAAAAAGTAACCTTTCATTTTTCACAAAATCCATATTCATATATCTTTCTCCGAAGTAGTTTCACCATTCATAAGTTTCTACAATGTTTATTATAAAAATTTATTGACAGACACAGATATTTTTTTGCAATGATAAGTACACGAATGCGAAAGTTTTTCACAAACAGCAGTCCGAAACATCTGGACGTTATCATTTTCATTTTTATCAATTTCACATCTGACAAAAGTTATGCTATCGCCTCACTTACACTCTTCTTATTTCGCCCTTCCTCATTCTTTCACTGCTCCTCATTTCGTTCTCCGTGCATTCACTCCGCGTCTACTAATACCTCGTGGCTCCAATTAGTTGGCCGGAGCGAGAGCGAGCGAAAACGCCATCGGTACGTCCACCGTCCTCATCGTTTTCAGCGCTCTTCTCTCTCTCCCTCTCTCCGTATATAACCCCCTTGCACAATCCACTGCCCCCTGCCTCTCGCTCCCTCCGTCTTACACTCACAATCCTTCGTCTTTCTCTCAAGAGCCCGTCGGCTTCATTAAGAAACGGTAATGCGTTTTGTTTTTCTTCGCTGCCGTTTCTTTCTCTCTCTCTCTCTCTCTCTCTCGCTCTCTCGATACGCTCCTGTCTCCTCATCTCTCTTTCTTTCTGCGCCGAGCGCGAGCACAGCCAAGGAACTCTTTTAATAATCTCGCCCGGGCGCACGCGGAGATTTATTATTTTCGGACTCGGGGATAAGCCGGTCGCGCGCCCGATGCTCCCGTTGCACCTCGTCCTTTTTTCATTTCAACCCTTCCTCAGCTGCTCCCCCCCTCTTCTCCTCGCCTCTCTTGCCTGCTCGTCTTCTTCCTTATATATATATAGAAGTGCCTCTCATCTCTTGTCTCCGGCTCTCGTTCCACGTCTTTTTTTCCGTCTTTGCTTTCTTTGAAGGTGCGCGAGCGCATCTTCTTCGCGCGTACGCCTTTGAAAGAAGCTCTGTTAACGAAGCCACCGTGTGCGCAAGCGCGGATTTCATTCTTACGTTCGGCAGAGTTTTCATTGTGCCGCTTCTCTGCGGCGCTCCCTTAGGATTCAGTGCTTTCCGCGCGCAAGATGGACTCGGAAGAGGATGCGGCAGTGCTTGCCAAACGGCTTAACTTTCTTTCTTTTATCGATTAATTCCGTTGGGGAAAAGCCTTTCGACTGGCGGTAGACGATTATTTCGGTGCATGACTGAAAATGAATTATTTCATCGACCCGTTTATTTTTAAGAAAATAGATTTTTTCTGGGGTTTTTTTAATCATATTATGCTCACAAATTGTTGATTTTAGATTAATAATCGACTACTGTAAAATATTTTTTACTTGTTTTATGTGTTTTTAATACACTTTTTAATTGTTTTCAACAGTATACAAAATTACAGACAGTATAAACATGTCTCGTCGGTTTAGCGTTAGTAATCTAAACAGATAAAAGTTAATGGTTACTATAAATATTTACTACGTTCATCTTACCAATGTCTAATTAATGAGACATTTTTATGAATTAGTTGGTAATCGTAATCAGTAATGTTTTCCATGCTATTGAACAAGAAAATTACGTTTATAAGTATTATTATCTGTTAGGTGCCAAGTCGGCATCTTAATATTTTAAAAGCTTACAATGTTTTAAGAAACACCGTATACCATACGTACATACTTCTATAGAAATTGATTTTTTCATTAATGAAAAACTTTATATAGTATATATAGGTGAGTTTTAGTTATTGGTTGATAATTAAAATGCGTTACTGTATGTCATAAGACCGAAACAAACGTGAATATTTTTCACTTTTAAAATAAGAGATCGCATCCTTTTATAAATAAAAAGTGCCGGCTTATTCTCCCTCTCGCGCGTCGCTCGATTATAATTCTTCCGGAGGATGCGCCGCTCGTTCGCTCTCAGTCTTCCCCTTGTGATTTAACGAGGTGTGGTGTCGGTTATGCCGTAAACGGCATATCGGGTCTGCCTATAAACCAACCGAGCGAGTCGGTAAATTAGAAGCCCTCGCTCTCGCTCCTCTCCCGGGTCCTTCGCATACATAGGAAGCCCCTAAAAATACAATTAGCCGGCCGTTTAATGGGTCCACTTGCGTGAGCGCGCGCACGCAGTCACAATGAAATGTCTCGGCTACTTTTTTTTCGACCTCTTGCAGCGGTCGTTTGGAAAAAGCGAAGAAGAAACGAGACGAGACCAATGCTCTATGAAATCTCAGGTTTTACGGTTTGAGAGGATTTTTATAAGTCATTGGAAAATAATAATGGATAATTGGGCTAAATAAGTTAATGGTATGCCGTAAATTTGGATAGATGTTTTATGCGAGATAATTACTTTATAGGATTTCTAGAAATATTTTACAAAGGAACAAGTCGAGCATTAACTTTGTCTCATTAAATTCAGAAGAACTTTGAGTTATAAAGTTAGTCGCATTCAACAAAGTTAAATCTAAAAATAAATTATTAGTTAATAAAGAACAAATTTTATTAATTTTATGCTATGAATAGTTTATGGATAAAAGTAATTCAACCACCTACTTTATAACTAACTGGATCTTACAAAAATTCAATTCAATAAATCAATTCAATATTCTTATTTTGTTTTGATCATACGTAGATTTTGGAAAAACAATAGAATTTAATTAAAAATGAAACTGAACTACCTGCCGAAAAGCATTAGCCCATAAACGGTACTCTCATTTCGCAACAATGTCAATTACCGATGCAATGCTGAATGGTCCAATGGCCCGACCATCGGTCCCGGAATTTATGTCCTCGACCGCGCCGCTGCCTGCCCTGGCACAGAAAAGATTCATTCTAATCTAGGACTCTCTTTCTCCCTCTCGCCAAAGCCATAATCTACGATAAATCATCCTCGGAATCTTTAGTTTAATGAGTTTTTACTGGCTCGATCTCGCTCGTTCTCCTTTCATTTTACTTTTTTAATCAAATCATTAACGCTCGTACACGTGAACGCACACAGTGCACATATGCACGTCGCGCTCCGTTTCGCTCTTCAAGCTTCGTTTTAATCGAGTCTGGTGTGTCGGCAGCGCGTACGTCGTAAACAGCGTTTAATTTTTCTTTTGTGCCAAATTGTCGATTAACAAGTTGCCCGGGAAGAAGGAACGGGCCGGGATTTGTTTCGCGCGCGTAGTCGCAAATGCTTTGGGCCCGCGCGAATTAGGCCTGACACTGACGCAATCCATTATGCAGGCGAAATTAACAGTGCTTTGACTCCGTTAAAGAAAGCCGTCAAAATATTTTGGCTTGCTCAGGCCAAAAAGATTTGTGAGTAATTTTAAGTAACCTTTTTATGGACTATACATGTATTTATTTACTTTTTTTATTACGTATATAAAATCGCACTAAAAACTTGTCAAATATACATATTCTTTGTAGAATTTACAGATATCTTACAGATTTATAGACGGTATGTTATAAAAACTGAATTTAGCGTGGTATGAACAATGAAAAATATTATAAAATTACCTGATTATTCTATTCGACAAAGTAATTAAATATAATTTTCTTTATGCGAACATAGCGATTCACAAAAAACTGAATCATCCGTATGATCCTAATCTCAGCGAATTGATTGAGGAAAATAGTTTAATAACTTCTTTCTAATTTACTCCGGGACAGAGATGATCAATTGATGACGCAATACGTATGAGACCGATAATCATTGGCATGATCATAAAGATACAGCCATATTCTAAGAACAACTCCCTCCGTTAACTCGCAAGCCACAACAGTCATACCCAGCAACGATCGCAATTGTCCAAGGCGTTGATTTGTAAATCAATCGTGCCGCTCTTGGCCGCAATTCATTATAACTCTCGCGCAAGGTACAACTGCACAGCTCCTTTGCCGGCGTAAAAAGAAGCGATTTCCAAACGGGGGCCCGGGAGTCGGACGCTCGTCCCGGGGGGTCTCGTATCCCGCGGGGCCTACTCTCGCACTCTCCCCGAGCAGCCAACACCTCGCGCGCGTTATAGCGAGGCAAGCGCAATCCCTTTAAATCGCATCTGTCGTCCGGTTACTCGGAGTGCAAGGTGCTGGCAGATACTTGATGCGAAATGGAAAGTCGGAGAAGTCGCGGGAGTGTACGCTTGAATGACACGGGGGCTTTGATGTTTATAGAAAAAGGGTGGAGAGTTAGTTGAGCTGATTAATAGCTCGTGATGTCAAAAAGATTTTAACGATGATTTGTATATATCATAATGATCCTTTAAGGTATTAGGATTTTATTCACAGTTATATGCATTATAAGGTTTAGTCTTAAGCCAATATATTTATAAAATGTTGAAATTTTTTTCGATTTTTATAGAAGTTGAAATAGCATGAAAGGAGTACCATAACTGTCAACCTTATTTATTCACAATAAGAAATTTATGCTATATACATCGGAACTATGTTAAAGATTTAATGCTAAAACATTTAATTGACATTTCTAGGAATGAAAATATGTCTCTTTAGTTAGTTTAGCGTCACCATTTTACGTGATTTACTGTTTTCTATACAGGGATATTGTAATTTTATGGCCTGTAAGGCAGACGTATGCTTATTAATTTGATATACTGATGTATCTTTTTGCTTATAACGACGATACTTTTGTAGCCTTAAAATTTGAATTTACGACAATTTGATTACATTCTATAGAAATCTCGTATTTCACTATAAAAATACTTTTTATAGAAATACGTTATGCATGAACAGATAATACATAAAATATTCATTCCGAAAAGTTGCACCAATCAAACGTTCATGTAACAGTAGTTTATTTAAACATTACAGGCCGCCTTGGAATTCCATCCAAATCAAATACAGTCAGCATACTTGATCTACTAAGCCCCTCCGGTCGAAAAAAGAATCACTTCTCCAATCCCAAATTGACATTGAAATCCATCAAGCAGCGCAATCACCATCGAGCGCGCGCAACGCACTTATTATCCCACTTGCAATGCGGGGCCGGGTGTTGTATATATATCGGTTTCTCTCGGGGTCCGCGCGTAACAGATCTATTAAAGCACCCCGGATCTTAACCGCGTGCTCACTCTACACCCTGTAATTAACCGGTAGCTCCTTCAACTCGGCTCGCGCGCTCGGCTTTTATTGGCCGCTTATTGGTTATTTTTGGCTAGCCCTCGGGGGCCTCGAGCTCGTAAATGCGGAAGCCGACGTGCGCGCGAGCACGAGAGAGAGGGAGAGAGAGAGAGAGAGAGTTTCGATTTCGAACGTGAAAGAAGCGATGGGATTCGGCTCGCTTGAAATTGTAGGCGAACGCCGTGATATTGCACGCACCGGTGCTCGCAGATTCGCAATTTCGTTTTACGCGCGCGAGTTGCAGAGCACAGTCGCGATTTTGAAGCGGCAGAGAGGAAAGCGCAACGCGAAATGGTTCCGACGCGACTTTTTTATTTCAAAAATGAAATATTGGTGTTTGGAAAAAATTGTTATTATAGCTTAGGCGAATATTTTCCATCTAAGACTTTTAATACTACAAAAATAACTGTGACTTACCGGGATAACCATATATCTGCACTTTTCATGATTTCGAGATCATTGGTTTTTTAGGTTCGCATCTGTGTTTGAAATCAAGATAAATGAAATTCAATGTTGTATTGCTATTTTTTATCAAATAATAATTACTGAACTAACTAGTGATCATGTCTCAAATATTGACTGTCACTTATATGATTATTCTGGGAATGAGAAACCATTTTACTGGAGTTATATGATTTTTCTAGTCACAATAAACTTATACAACTTGTTCTGAAAATGTATGTCTCATACAACATACTCTTATAGAACTCGAAATTCTAAACCAAAAGTTCCTTTACCGTTTTCGATATGACAAGTAGTTTTTTGAGCATCAATGCCTCAAAATTGTTTATTTTCAATAGAAATTGTATATCTATATTCATAAGGTCGTATCTATAGATATACAATTTCTATTGAAAATAAACAATTTTGACGCATTGATGCTCAAAAAACTATACTTGTCATATCGAAAAACGGTAAAGGAACTTTTTGTTCAGAATTTCGAGTTCTGTAAGAGTATGTTGTGCGAGACATACATTTTCAGAACAGGTTGTATTGTTATTTCAATAATTAATAAGTGTGAAAAAAATAACAAAAAAGTTAAAAAATGTTTTAAAAGTGTAAAAAGATAAGACAAAAAGATAATTAAATAACTATATTTGTTTATCTAGAATTCAATGTTATTGTTGTTCTTTTAAAACTTTTAAAGTATTATTCAAGCAGTTCTCGTATAAACTTGATTTATGTTAACTTTGAACTAAGGCAGCATAATTTTACCATCCGATTTTACTATTTTGAGATAAAAACTAATGCAAGTACTTAATCTTGTTAAATGCGCGTTCTTAAAAAATTCACACGCAAACAACGATAACTGAAGCAGTCAAATTAACGCGAAAAATCAGCCCCTCGGTCTGCAACCTCTCACATACTCGCTGCTTTTCAACCCGATTGATTTAACGAGGCCGATGATTACGCGACACGCGGCCAGCGCGCGACTCCTGCAGCCTAAAAATTTCACGACCCTATAGCACTCCAGACCAGGCAAAATGCACTCAAGAGTCTAGTGATACTCGAGCCGCGATGCTTATGTATACATATACATGATATCATGATTTTAGCTATGGGCGCACGTGTCCGAGCGAAGAGCCACTCGATGCTCGCTCCGCCCGCCCCCTCATCGCGCTCGAACCATTAATCCAGTTGTAGGCGAAAGAAAGAGAGAGAGAGAGAGAGAGAGAGAACGCGTGAGCCTCGTCGACGAGCTTCCGGTTGTGTACACATACACTACGCGCTCACGCTCGCTGCTCATAAATATAAATCGAAGCTTCGATGATGGGGAGGTTAGAAAAAATGATTTTTTAGCCCCTTTGTTGTCGTCATTGTATAGGCGGCGAGAGCAGAGACGATGAGTGGCTCCCGTAACCGGTTGAGTATATCTTTGTTTAGCTCTGTATATTGTGGTCTCGGCGAATAAAAGTTGTGTAAACTTGTAGACAATATTTTTCTCTACTATATTCTAAAAAAATTTTAATAATCTGATATTCGACATTTTAACCAAAATATTACCGTTTTGATGAATAATGAATAAATTGAAAAGTTATAAATATTAGTGTAGTTGTAACTACACTGTTATACAAGTAGTGTAGTTATAACTATTATTTTTTACGTATAATAAGAGCAATTTAACCAGCTATTCGTATATAATTATTAATCGCTCGGCAGAACCATACATTTCATCATCAATAACTTTTTGATAAATCGAATTTTAATTATTGACGAAAACGCAAGTCGCCGCGCGCAGCAGGCGCGAGCCGATTGATGAAAAATTACCGGTGTGTTACGAAAAGGTGTCAACTATATATCGGCGAGTCGGCCGGCGTAATCTGCAATCATGCGATCGAGGGCTTAGCCGCGCGTGCACGCGGACTCAAGATCGCCCGTAATTAACGCCTTAACTACGGCCTCGCAGAAATTCAATTATTTTTACGGGAGCAACATTTCAATCAGCCCGCGGACGTCCCCTTGAGCTATGATGAAAAGATTCGAGCCAGTAATTACTTTGCTAATGCAATCGATATCGTATTATCTGAGAGAGGATCATTGATTTTCGAGTATTATTATAATTTGTTTGCATGCTGAGCAAATAATAATGACATTATGGTTGTTTCTAAAATTGATAAGTAGGATGTAAATTTTGGATAAGATTAATCATCTATCTATATATAAAATATTTACGGTGCAATAAGATTAGTTTAAAATATTACAGAAAAAGGATTAATGGAAAATGGCTTCAGATGTAAGAAAAAGAATATAATAAATAACTACATAACATAAAAATAAAACGTCGTACGTTTGTAAATAATCAATCCTAAACAAAATTAAAATTAAAGTAATTAAATCCGTTGAGAATGATGATAAAAGTTAATTAAAATGTTTATATATTTTTGCAGCTAATGTCGTTATACCTTATAACGACTATCTATCGTAAAATTGTCTCTCCCAAAAATTATTTATTCCCGGCTGTTCTTCTCCCCGTTTCTCTTTGTCTTTGTCATTCTCGTCTCGTTTTCTCGATACATCTCATCATCGATCCGACCAATCTCTCTTTCGCTCTTCCTCTCTGTCCCTCTTCCAAGATCGAAACCCAAAACTGACGGTTAATTATGTTTCAGCGTCCGCGGTTCTCTCTCTCTCTCTCTCTCTCTCTCTTTCTCTTTTTTACTTTCTGCGGCACGCGCCGCCACGTGTCGGAGCGAAGGAAACGCCGTCAGCGCGCGCGAGGGCCTTTTATGTTGCGCACACGCGTTCGAGAGAGAGAGAGAGCGAACAACGCAAACTCGCGAAATTGAGATGGCGAGAGAGAGAGAGAGAGAGAAGGAGGAAAGAGCGCGCACGCGAGTTATCGGATGAAATATTGAGTAATTGCGGGCTTGATGCGCCGTTTCGTGTTTCGCTCGATGGTCGTTTTTACGCGCGTGCGCGCACTTGGATATGTGTGCAAAGCGAGTCTTTCTTTTGCTGTACGCTTATAGTATTTCGTAGCTGTTGTTTTCAAGGAATAAATTAACACATAAATAAAAAATAATAATTCTAGCTTTGTATTATCATAAATCTTTTTCTAATAAATAAAAAAGGATATATACTTAAAATACGTCCAACTATAATTATAATTACTATGTGAATGTCTAACACTGTAGAATATTGATCGGTACGTAACTTAGCATACATGTATATAGTAAACAGATATTGCAGATTTACAACTTATGTATTTTATCCACCTGGGTATGAATAAAAATGAGTACATTACTTTAGTTTAACGCTACTAACTAGGACACGTCAAGGCCTCCGGATCACGGATTTTCCTCAAACTTTGAGGTATGTTTTTAGATGCTAAAATATGAAGAAGGCTAGAATATTAGACCCTAATGCTTTGATAAACTTGAGTTATCGACAGGTTTAGCTGCATTTGCAAGAAATACTGACAAAAATGCTCTGTTTTATTTGTTTATTGGTTAAGCTAGAAAATCCTTATATACAATAGTAAAAAAAGAAAATAAAACTAGAGATTTCAAGTTTTACGTTGCTTTTTTCAGAATTAAAAAATATTAAATAT
>JAWWEQ010000001.1:23126964-23170947 GCA_035583055.1 Torymus tubicola | reverse complement strand
TTGCAAATACAGCTAAACCTGTCGATAACTCAAGTTTATCAAAGCGTTAGGGTCTAATATTCTAGCATTCTTCATATACTTTAGCATCTAAAAACATCCCTCAAAGTTTGAGGAAAATCCGTGATCCGGAGGCCGTGATCTCCCCTAGTAAGATAAAAAGCTAGATATAATAATTGAAGGTTTCTAATACTTCATATTACAAACAAAAATTCGTCATGTTAGAACAAAATATGTAAACTAATTCTTTTTCATCTTCACAAACGTTGTTGACAGAAAATAAAATTCTATTTAAATACGCTCTATAACTAAATTAGATAAAAACTATTAGCGTTCAGAACAATAGTAAATCATCAATGAGATAAAGTTTCAACACTTAAAAATCATAATTTCAAAGCTATCAACTTATTCCTCACATACTCCCTATACCATACCTTCCGCGTAAACCTTCTAAAAAACATTTTTGACGTTCATAGCTCAGCCTCCACCATGAATCTCATTTTCATAACAACATATATCCACGCGATTTCACCCACGCGATACCAATCTCTAGACGTTACAAGTCTCGCGGACTCGCTTCTTCATCACCCGTGGTGTAGACGCATTATCCCTTGGTGAGGGCTGCTGCTGCTGCAGCCGCCGCCGTTCTCTTGATCGCGGACGACGCGCGTTGCTGCGGGGCGAAAGGTGTGCAGTGCGTGCATTTCTAAGAAAACCGACGCATAATACGCCCCGTAAGTACAGAGCAAGTGCACGCGATGCGCGGAGAGAGAGAAAGAGAAAGAGAAAAACTATTCTCGCGAGCGATATGCAATCCGAGACGCGTGGGATACACGAGTATTTGGGCCAGCTGCTGCAGCTGATGGGGATAACGTTTATGCTAAGTCGGATGAGTTGGAGTGCACGCGCATTTTTGCATCATTCCTACCGTCCCAGTTGATGGGGTTGGAAAGAAGAACTGCTGCAGGCTTAAGGGTATATACATATGTTGTGTATGCAAATGCCGTTTCGGAGTTGAGGTGTCTATTGGAGGACGACGCCTAGGGCTCTTCTCTCGAGTAGCTGTAATAAATAATGGAATCATAGTAGATTTGACAGCTGTATTGGATCTTGTGTCGTGCTGTATTAAGTACCACTAATATATTGCTAATAATTTTCTGTTGTGATATCTTTCGTGGGACTAGTTCCCTACCAAAATTATTTTTTACTGTTTATAAATTAAATAACATACTTCTACACTCAGAATTCTGCATTTATAATCCGGTTTTGAAATGGGCTAATAGTCATTTGCACAGAAATATTTATTGCTTTTTGACTAATTATAAAAAATTATTTCAGTAAAAACCAAACGTGTTCTATTTTACGTGTACCACACTGAAAAATGTTCTCCAATTATATTTTGATCAGTAATAATTTTGTACAATAGGATTCATATGTTAAGTGTATTGACAATGTTTACATACACCGGTCTAATGAGGCGCAACTCTCGCCATACATTGAATCTTTGCTTTTATTACCCTCGGAACAGCCAATCAAGTCGCACACCGCAAAGTTTAACATTTTTATTAGAGCTTTGAGGCTACCGCGTCATAAATCTGTCTACCCTAACGTGTGATTTGGCCCATTCGCACCTGCAGCGTTCGACTCCTTTGTATGCTAAACGCTAATAACCTATAAAGAACGAAGAAGAATCGACTCACGGAGTCCGCGCGCAAACGCGACTTCGTCGTCGTCGTGAGGCTCGATTTGACGCGCGCTTGCAACGCCCGCGGCTCACTCGCTGCGCGCTCGCTTAGTCGGGGAGGATTTTTGCGCGCACAATCACGACGACCGGAGGGCGCGAAAGAGCAGGTGGCACACTTCTCGTGTGTACACAAGCAGCCTGGCCTTCGCCCGAAAGAGAGGGAGAGAGAAAGAGAAAGACCATACCATTTGCAAAACAAAGATCGTCGGACTTTTTTAGGGGGAGCGCGGTGTGTTTACTGCAATTTGCGCCGACTCTCTTGCAAACGCCGGAATTAGAAAGTAAAGAAGAGGCAGGAGCTTCGCTCTCGGAGACCTGAAATTTCAAGCTGGCGAGGAAAAAATTTTCGAAAATATCTCGCCCTGAATTTTTTTGCATGAAAGGGTTTTGCTTGCATGTGCGTATAATATGGAAGAGAAATTTCGATTTTGTCAGAGAGTATAGGAAGTTTATGGAAGTCAATACTTATCACATATTTCCTGAGCGAAATTATTTTGAGATTATTATAAAATTAAATTAGATTCATATCAATTTCGTTTATATATATACACACACACACATCTTATATTCAGATATTTATAATATTTATAAAGAAACGCATCTTATATATAATTATATATCTTATCCTATATCAATTAAAAGTTATAATCTTTTCGACTACACAGCCAATTCTATATACATTTAACAATAAAATAAAATAACTTCATTCGATCACTTTTATTTTCGCCAACAGTTTATCATGTCCGACATTCACTGCGCAATCGTATAATTGTACGATCTGTTTTTAATACATACGTATCCGGTCACCCAACACCGAGAGAGAGAAATGTTCATTAAAGCATTGATTAATTCCGGCCATAATATTGAGTTGTCATTCCAGAAACTCAACCCTCCCCCTCTGCGCCGTCAAGAAAACCAAAACAACCCCGACATGCTTAACCTTTTTTTCTCTCCATATCATTAATATTCGTAAGCTATTGGTATCGGCTACTTCGCTATTAATGGCCGCGGCTCCAGTCTCCTTCTTAACCCCACCCCCGACGTGCCCGCACATACACGAGAAAGAGGAAGAGAGTAAGGCGCGGTAATTGCGACTTTGCAACAGCCGCGAGGGACACACGTCGCGAGCTATATCGCGGCTCTGCACTGTGTAATCCTCCAAACGGACGAGTGCAGGCGATCTTTGCCGATCGAAATGCGCGCGCGCTGCAGTAGGTAAACTAAGCACCCCATAATTGGAATTTTTTCTGTACGCGGGCATTTTTAGATAATTCGAGATTTATTGGTTAGACGCAAGCGCGCAATGTAATTGAGATTAATGCGTGATTCGCTCTCTGACGCCACGGTCATTAATTCCGTACGGCGCGCAAAAATCAGCGCAGTGTAATAAATTTGTTGCACGTCCGTGCGCGAATTTCGATAACTAGGAGGCGATTATAATCCAATTTACCCTTCTAAATCTTTTTTACAAGTTTTTATAGAAAAGTTTATGAAAAAATTTCTGAATAAGAGAATTTCTATTGAAAACGATTAATTCGAAATGAATCATAAAATTACGTTTCTTATATTAAATGCTGAATGCTATTCCTTTTTTTATCCGATTCAAAAGTTAACGCACCCATTGAAGCTTTTTTTCACGATCCAGCCATATAGCTGTTGACGCTCCGTTAGCATTAAATTGAAGAACGATATAGCGTCCGAAGCAGCCGAAACGATCAGAGCTGCCAGCAGGAGAACTACCCTTTCAAGTACAGAGCACGGGCGAGCAAGACGCACGAAGATATAAGCGAGGCGGGCGCGTTTGAGGGTGGCGGGCTGCTGCTTCCCTCTCCCACTCCACTCACTCTCTCTCTCTCTCTCGCTCTCTCTCTCCCGGTACGTACAGGGCCGATAGCTGCAGGCTGATAGATGTCGGCTAATTATGTGGCCGCGCGCGGAGCGGCATCAGCCCTTCCGACCTGAAACGTACGTATACATGGTACGCGCACGTGTATATATATATATGGAATGAAATACGTCCGCGAGCGTCTTCTCCCTTTTCTTCGAGAGACGTTACGTTACGCTTCGCGATCCGCTAGCTTTTTTGGTTACTTCTCTCTCTCGCTCGCATACACACAGGTGCGCAGCTTATTTCCTCGACGCGTGCCTTAGTTTTAATGCGATTTTTACGTAATTAACGCGGCGATGCGCGTATATAGCTTGTTGTCTTTTTTCCGAGCGATGTTGCGCGTGCGCGTGCTCGAGGGCACATGTAGCGTGCTTTGATTGATATGAATAAAGTTATAGTGAAATTTCATATTGTAATTTTCTTGGTTCTCCGGTTTTTCTTTTTTTTTGCTCCGAGGTTACGTGCGTATTAGTTTTATTGTGATGCAATAAATAAAACGTAATTGTTACGTTATTCCATGGCGGTTAATTATTATTGAAAGTTACGGGAATATACGAGGGCTGTTGTGGCCTGGAAAATTTTATAATCAAGGTGAAAAGTGATATATGATGCTCGTGTAAGCGAGATCTGATAGCGGAGAATTGATCGAGTAGATCATTGTTACTAAATAATACCTACGTTTTATCATTTTATTATTTTCATATCATACAACAAAGCAAATTAATATAGTCTTTTTAAAATAATATTCAACCATTTGTTACAGATACAACCAAAATATGTAATATTTTATTATAAATTTTTCATATAGTGATTTCTATCGTTTAAAAAGTTAATTGAATACTATATTACTAATTATACAGTTAGTATTTCTAGTTTTTCACTATTTAAATTTTCTAAATAGAAACAACAATTAAAAACTACCTTATATACAAATATATGCTACAGACTGCAATCTTGAACACCGTCACATAGTTAGCCACACTACCAATATCTTCCTACACTTTCTCTCTATTACAACGATTATTATTTCTGGAGCGGAAAATCTTGGCGCAAATGTGCCCAAACCCATTCACGGTGCATGATGTCACGGTGTAATTGCGTCGACCATGTGTATTATATCGCCGCGCAAAATCATAATCGGTGCGTCACGATAGCCGTATGACTTGTCGTAGCCCGCGGATTTAGGTTGCACTTCGGCGAACGCGTCAAGCTAATTGCAGGGTCTCGGTACGCTTGCGCGCGGTCATATCTGCAATCCTATCGCCTAGTTACGTCGCTTGACGAACGGCTCGGCGCATTCTCTATTATTAAACCACATGGACGGCCGTCTGGGAATCGAGAGAAATGCCGGTTTCAGTTCAACGGAGGTTTGCGTATCGTGCGTGTGGGTACGATATTGCTGACTGTCACAGATGCGCAGTGTCTTCTTAAAACTGACATTATTCGGAATCTTAAATTTAATATTACAATCTTTAAACACATCAAAAAATGGACTTTAATATTAATTAAGGATTATTTTAATTTGATCATGTGATGTAGAATAAAGACACTTATATTAAGAAACCCTGGTGGAAATTTGTCTATGGTAAAATATCCACAATCTTAGTAGATGAGTAGACAAAATGAATAGTACTCACCTATTTAAAAAATTGGGAACAGAATGACGTAATTTGGATATTTTCTTTTCAGATTTACTTTCATACTTGACGCGTTTACTTGAATGGTATTCGAATGTAAGAGATAGCTTACAAAAATCTAACAATATGCGCAGATAGAAAAATTATCCACAGCAGACCTTTTATAAATATTAAGAAAAATATTTTTATCGTCATTAGATTTTATTTCTCTTACGATTTTTTATAATAACAAATCTTCAACTACTTTTCTCATTAAAACTACTGATCAGCTTTGATACCTTTACAATATTCAAGAACAAACTTATGTCTATTTTCGAAATACTCATTCTATATTTTTTAATTTATTAAATGCTTAAATAATACGAGAATAACAAACTTCATCGCAATATATATAAATTAAACAAGAAAACATTCCATTCTACATAACAACTTGTTAATAAAGAAGAAATATTATATAGGTATAAAATATTTTGAATTTCGATCAAGGGAGTAAATGCGTTTTCGTCTTGAAATCTTAACTTCTCTTTGTCGAGTTCTATACAACATCTACATACTACAAGCTAGTGTCGTTCAGATTTTTTTAACTCAATATCAATATTGGCATAATTATAAAAATAACTAAAGTTTTTATTTTAATTACGATTCTCATCGTAAGACTATATATTAGATTACATGTATTTTAAATATAAATAGCGATGATATTTATAGTATAATTAATTCACTATTTGTAAATGAGATGTAAAGCGTACAATTATGTCAGATTTTTTTGTCTATTTAGCAACTATTCTAAATAAAATATCGAATATATTATTCAAATATTTTTTTTTTAATTGTTAGCTTCAGTTACGCTATTCAAGAACACTACTTAGATAGTGACGGTAAAATCTTTTCCATTCATTTATGCTTGGTCGACTTCTGAAAAGCAAACGAAAGACTGAAAAGGTGAAATTCATCGCAACTTGGGTTTACGACGATTTAATCGAGACTAATCGCGAGTAATGCCAGCTCGCAGCTGCGTGCGACGTTTCGAGTTTAACCGATGCCCGGCGGCCAGCAAATATTAGATGTCGCGCTCGCGCGAAATCGCTAGGGACGCGCTTGCGCGCGAAACCTACTTACCGCGTTCGCGATCGCGATCGCGCTTCGACAAATTATGCGTAAAGCGCTGAAATTCATTAGGTTCTTAGCCTGCGGTCGCTGAGATAGACACGAGCCGATGTCGATTGACGTAATGCCTGCGCTCCTTTTTTCCCAGTCGACGCTCGATAATTGTGTTATTACATTATATGGACGACAGTTTGTAGCTATCATCGTTTAACAGAAATCGTGCAGAAAATTGTATGGAAATTTCAACGCATTCGCACGGTTATCATTAATTGGCGATTCTAAATTTAAATAAGTGCAAATGTCGATTTTATTATTTTTAGTGTTTTCAATTTTTCTTTTTGATAAATTACATATCCGTAAAGTAAAATAGGCTAACCTAAGAATTAGATTTATTAAAATGCAATAAATATATTATTACTGTACAGCTTACAAGTGTAGCTTACAAAGACTATAATATTTAACAGATGTACTGTTCAGCATATATTACAGTTTAAGCGTTCCTCACAACGCAACAACAGCCTTTAATACTAATTTTAATATCCTTTAAACGATCATTCAATTTGACCAAACCCTCGACAGAGCCAAAAACCCCCCGCAGCCACGAGGCACGTAAACACAGTACTTCACCCTGGTCGGGGAAAAAAAATTCCTCCGAAATTCCCCTCTCTGCTTGTACTCCTCCTCGACATGACCTTGAATATGCACCAGGCAACCCGGACCAAAGAGCAAGGAAAAGGGCCACCACATGCTGCACGTGTGTGTGTGTTATGCAGTACCAACTTGCCACAAGCTATATGGATGCAAGAGAGCACGGCGCAAGAATCTCTTTCTCTTTCTCTCCTCCACTAGCCGCGAGCGTCGTCCGACGCACGCGGGGCTGGCCCTGTAATTGGGCCCCGAACTCGCGCTCGCGCAGCCGCAGATTATACGCCCGCGCATGTCCCGAGGGGGTCGCTCGCGCGCCACGGCTCTCCGCGTATATGCGTGATATATTGTGCCGCGCGCGTATATCTGATTGCGGCTGCGCGAGTCTCGCGCGCGTGCGCTTCAGCGTAAACGGGGTGAGTTTTGCTGCGTCGAAGCTCGCTTGCCCAAAAACGCTCGGCGCATTATAAATACACGGGGCGAAGATGATGCATATGTGCGCGTGGTTTAGGCTCGTTTCGTTGTTTTTTTCTTCTCTCTCTGCGAGTGTGTGCGTATGCACGCGGAGAGAGACAGAGAGTGAGAGAGACTTTTGAGTGCAAGAGTGCCTTGCGCGTGGAACACTTAAGGGGAATTACTTTTTTCGGCGTAATGCGCCGAATAAAGCAGAAGGGAAATAAATGCGGTTGAGAGGGTATGCTTTATTATGGGACTTTGGGAGGATATTTTTTTCGGGGTTGAAATTTGCATAATTTCGCGTGGAAGTAATTTGATCCGTTATTTTAAGTGCAAAAAAGTATAAAAAAGACGACTGTGCATTCCACCATAGTCAAGCATTTTTGGATAATGTTTTATCATACAAAGTTAAAATAAATTGCTAGATATCGTAATGATCTCAAACGAAAAGTAAAAGAAGCCTTGGATATAGTAAAATTATCGATAGAGGAAATCTGTCAAATCATTTGTTTGGTTCACGCCATAAATAGTGGAAAAAGAAAAAAAGTTAATCACGCCACTGTATACGATGTAATTATTTATGGGAGTCAGCAAGTTTTATTGCCAGCATGTTTGTGCAACTTCCTATATACTGCTGGGGCGGATAGAGACACAATGGAATTAAAATTTGTTCACCGGCGAATCTAAGCCATCTCTCTCGATATCGATAAAATTTAACGACCAACAGGTCGAGAAGTGCAAACTTCAACCATTAAGCCTCGCCGCAGTCGTTCGGCCTCTTCTTCCTATTCCCGTCCCTCTCTCGGAGCGTTCTAAATAACTCTCGCGACGCTGTTTTATGAAGCCGGAGCTCACTCCTCGCGAGACGAAGAAAAAGGGTCGCCGAGATAAAAGTGTATACGACGCCGGGCACAAGAGAGATCGAGCGAGACGGCGAGGCAAGCAAGCGAGCGTGCAAGCGAGCGGGAGATAGAGAGACGGAGATAGAGAAAGAGCGGCGCGCGGAGCAAGCACGGAGGAAGCGTACGGAGTGGAAGAATAAGAAGCTGTGCACAGAGAGGGAGAGAGAGAGAGCGAGTATATGCGACGTGGCCACGCCCGTGGCGGATTCTTGATACGTAACTTGTGCGGTGGCTCGACCTACCCAGACCCCGGCTCTCCCTCCTCTCCTCCTCCGCGTCTCCACCTCCTCCTCCTCCCGCTCTCGCGCTCGCGTCTAAGATTACCGGCTTACTGTTTTTATTGCAATTGAATCTCCCCCCGAGGATCTCTCCCCCTCTTGCCCACCCCTCTCGCTGTAGGAGAGAAGCTGCGCCGCGCCATCGCCGCACACCGACTACTACTATATGCCTCCCACTACGCCGCGATTTTCTCGCTATTTTTCTCCGCGAGAGCATTGAGAGCAAAAGAGCAGAGTCGATAGGTATATAGAAAAGGGAATTCTACCGCGGACTCTGACGAATGTGCGCGCGGACAATCGACGCGAAAGTGTGTATATTGTTACCGCCATATATGTGCTGATGAACGTCAGCATTTTTTCTATGTACGTACATATATGCACACAGTTTTAGAAGACTTGTGTGATCTGTGGTTTTACGGTTTGGAGACACATGAGATTACTGTTAATAGGGAAGTTAACTGGAGAAACAAATATTTAGAAAAAAAAGTAAACTTACTGAATGATATCTTACCATCTCCTGCATGTATCAATTTGATAGTATTTTTCCATATAAAAGCATAAAATAAAGTTTTACATTTCAAGTATATAAAGAATAACATAGGAAGGAGGGAGAACAAGGTCTAGAGTCCTTACATAATTATGCCTGTTAAAGATTTTTATACTGAAAAATTCTTAACTCTTAAATAATATTTGTTTGCAGATTATTTAAAAACATAATATACATCGCGTGTTATATTATTTAAAAAAGATTTAAACACGTTATTTCCAGCTTTAAGTTGAGGGAGACATGTCTGGCATCTGTCTATTGATTTATTTGCGTACGATTTATTTTGTCTGCACTCTGCATCATTTGTTCGTTCAATGTTCATCACTCAAATATATCACTGTATGGTATGTAAAGTACACAACCAATGTCAATCCAATGAAAGTCCAATGCCGCGAGAGAGGAAAATTGTTTTTGCATAATGACTCGCACGAAAGAGTCATTACCTGTCTTTACTGCACAAATTATGATTGTAATTGTTTTCTGGAATTCTTTCTTATAAATATGAGACTGCACTTTTTGAACCATTATCTTAAAAATTATATGTGTAATAAAATTTTCCTCCTTGTACTTCTACACTATTATCTTCTTGTAGAAAATCATTACTAATTACTGCAAATTTTATCATATTATGTGGCGCCACTGAGCCACTTTGTTTATAATACTCATGTAAACTAGTTATTGTAAATGGATCGAGTAAGCATCACATTTATACTTCTACATTATGTGTCTAAGAGTTTTATTATTTAGCAAATTTGCTATTAAAAATGTATGTGTTTAACGTAAGACTTGAATGAACAAACAAATCATCAGTGCAGAATTTCTATGTATGAATAATGTTTTCTTCCTCGGATCAAATGCAAATCTCTATTTTTCTGAGTTAATGAAGAAACTTTACAAGAGCATGTAGTAACCTCAACATCCGAAGCTCCGTACCTCGTTAAGCGCGCAACCTTCATCGTCCAATCATTACCCGCATACTATAGCGAAAGCTCTCGCAGTCTGACAAAGTCACGAGCTGGGATATAAGTATACACATGCACGCAGGAAATTAAATTACGCTCCTAGACAATTCTATTAAAGCTGCGCGTCTCTTTTTTACCCCGCGCCACGATCATAAATAAGCCGCATAAACAAGTGCGCGTTTAATCACTCTCCGGAGAGATGCAACTTTTCTCGGGCATATACACCCCCACTGGCCGCACTCGCAACTCGATTACAGCGGCTTCAAGAACTTACGTATCTATTATTGCTCGGGCACTATCTCTCCGTCGCTGTTAATTCCCTCTCGTTCTCCTACACACGTGTGCCTCCCCTCACTCTCTTCTTTCCTCTCTCATATTCTTTGTTTTAAGCCGCAGTGCCCCTTGGCTTTGCTTTTACATTACGAGCTTCGCTCTTGCTTGCGCTCATCGAATCCGCCCTGCGGCTCATTAAAGCGATGCCTTCTTGATCCCCTAATTACAAGATGGCGGCGGACGCGGGAGTACGCGCGCGTGCACATGGCGGCTGCCGAGCTTAGCTATTTCTTGCCCTCTTTTGCCCGAGCGACGAGGCGAGGTGGAGGAGGTGGAGGAGGAGAGTGTTTATTAAGTCCATAGACACGGTGCATTATGCTTTCCCCCGGCGCTAGCTAAGGTATATTAAAATTTACGCAGTCGCGAATGAAAGGATGCGAGAGTGCGAGAAAATGGGCGCGTAATTTTATGTGAGCTCAAGGTGTATTAAGTAGGCGCTGCGTTGCGCGTAGTGTAATTGTGAGAAAGGTGTGTATACCTTTTGCTCAGATGTTAACGTGTGCGCGATTCGAGCGGCAAGTAGGGGTTAAGTGGTCTTGTAAAAATTTTCACCATATTAAAGGTATCAGAACGCTATTTATATGTAAATGCAGCTGTATGCTATAATGCAACACTTCCAGTTGTAATCAGCTGCTCACGTTTCTTATGAAGTGCAGATGATTTTTAACAAATATCTTATTTTAATAACGATAAATAATTTAAATAATGATAATAGAAGTATATAAAAATGTAAATAAAAATAATCATAAATATGTCTTCACTTCTTATTGTCAGTAAAGTTTACACGAAAATTTACTAGTCTCAAGTCCTAAGATTCATGAGTTAAGGAGAAAGCGATTACATCAAGTAGTAAATACACAGTAGAAAAAGTTTTAGATATATGTGGTTTCGTAGATGTGAATGATAAATTGCAAGATGTTTATATATTACTGATATTTATCGAACCATGATTCATGAACAGTCAGCATATACTGTTCTTACTATTTCTCTACGTTAAAAATTCTGTCTAATATTTCAATACCATACGCGGATAAGTTGCAGTATATTATACAAATGTATATTTGGTATGTTACAGGTATGCATATTTCTGGCTTAATTCGTCAAGACAGTAAGTAATACGTTAGTTTTCTTATATAATATTTATAAATACCTTCTGCTTAAAAAGTATAATAAGTAATCTTTCGTGAGCTATATTATTCTGAAAAAACTGTTCTCATTTAAAACTAGACTTTTTCCGTAAAATCACACGAACACCGAATAGACGTTGTACGCCCGAAAAAGTACATTTTTTTTACCCGGCATTAAACTCAACGAGCGCGAACGGGTCGATAAGGAGTGTTCACCGTCGTAGAATCCAACTCAGCGCATTTGGATTTTATCACCCACTCTGTCATTGCTAGACGTCAAGTTGCTGCCGGGACTTCATATATCCCCTTTCTTCCTCCCTGCCTCACTATCTCACACAACGCTCTTTAAGCGTTGACTTTATTGATTTTCAGCGCTCTCCAAAATGCAAAGTTTCACGAGAGTCTCCGGGGGAGAGATACTTTAAATCATAATGTGCGATTGTTTTACAAGTTTGACAGAAGTTTAATCAACCATCGTTTAGTGTTTTACCCCATGACATATTCTTTTATTTCAGATTGCATTCAAACTATTTGAAATTATTTTAAGAAAATCTATTTTCCATATCACGGAATATTAAAAAATAATATCAAATTTGCGTTATTAAAATTTGAGAACCGCTGTTGTTAGTGTAAGTGACTATCCATATTAGAAGCCTTAACACACAAACTGCTATCTAGAACAACCCTTTCTAAACACACGTCTAATAAAGCGGTCCAACTTTGTAATTCTCACCTCTTCGCAATCCAAGACATTCGCGAGATATCCGGCCCGATAAAGGCGTATAAAAGGATTTTCGCACAACTCTCACTCCCTCCTCTTTCCCCGAAGGAAGGTCAAAAGAGGGTCAGCTGGCAAGTATTCAATACTGCAATCTCTCATTTAGCCTCTCTCTCTCTCTCCTCTTCAGGCTCGGGCGCGTATTGTTCGAGGCTCGAGTCGCCCGAAGGGGGCGCGGGCTTCTTCAGGGTGCCGCGGCGTACGTCCTACCGTACCATCCTGCCGCGTGGGTGTGTACGTGTGTGCGTGCGCTCGCCGGTAATCGTATGTAAATCGCTTATCCGCGAGAATCAAGGCCCCAGCGAGGAGCAGCAGCGCGCGGAGCAGTCGTCCGCGATGACGAAGGAGAAGTTGGCCCCAAGGCAATGGAAGGAGAGGCTCGCTCGCTCGCGCGTTTTGCTCGTAAACAAATTATCCGGACCTAAGGGTCGAAGGTCTATTGAACCGCGCGGGAGGGGGAGAGAGCCAGAGCGATCCGTTTTCTCTCGCTTTCTCATTTACATAGCCCCGGAGCCGCTGCCGCCCGCGCGCGCGCTCGTGCTTATTACATCCGCGCGAGAGGAAACGACATACGCGCGTGTATACGCGCAAGCAATTCTTTCGCCGAGGGCTGCAAGGAGCGAAATGACCGGGCTCCGATCGCATTATATATGGGAAAAAGCGCTGCGGTCGGCTCTAATTGCGCCACCGTTCGCTCGAGCCAGCTTCTCATGTGTGTATACACACGTGTGTAGCTGAGAGAAAGAGATCTATATGCTAGTGGACCGCATGTATGTATGTAGCTCTCCGCTCCTCCGCATCTCGACGATGCGTTTTACCAGAGGCCGTGAATGGCGTGACTTGCGAGAGCTTCTCTCTCTCTCTCGCACGCGTACAGCCTTAATTCGCGCGTATACACCAGCGCAGCCGGCAAGTTTGGCCCTTGAGCGCTTTTCGGCCGGGTATATGCATAATGCGAGGGTGGCGGCGATGGAACGCGCGTGGGTAAAACTCCCGGAGACCTCGAGATCCGTGGGATTCCGGAATTAATTGTTCGACGGCCCCGTGCAGAGTATATGCGTGCTGGTAGCTTTTCGTGGGTTCTTTTTTGCGGCTCCCAAGCGATGGCTTTAATGCTACTTGCTGTCGATGGGATGTAAGCTGCTCGGAATTCCTGAAATCGTTTTGTGTGTGAAGATGGCCAAGCGATGTGTATAGTGCCGCCGGTCATGACTACTGTACTGTCGTGGCTCGTTTCGTTTATTTGCACTAGGGATCGAAATCATACGGTTCGTACCTGGTTTTCTTCAGCTGCAGGTTATGAGAGACCAATCGAGTAAATTTCTATCATTCCAGTCGTTGAGGATACCTTATTATGAATAGGTAAATTTTAAATTATTTGCGAATTAAAATGTTAATATTAAAGAATAAAATGGAATCAATTTTCCATTCTTCATTTACAAGTGTTTTTAGAAGTTAAACACTGGGAAAATCAATAACTTTTTGTATGGTAACTAAATTGTAGTATTAAGTACTATACTTTTTTGAGAAATCGTACTAAAAAAATATTAGTTTTAAATTTGAAAAAACTTCATATCAAGACTTTTATAATTGTAGAAAGAAATTTCATGCTAAAATCTTGAAATAATCGATTGATTTTGTACTAAACAAAATAAAAAATAGATAAAAATCCCTTCTGTAATGGTAGTCTATACACGATGTATGCATTTATTGACTAGGTCGGCAGAAGTCTTTAATTTAACGTCTATGAAACCTCAAGTGCTGGCAAAACATTTAAAATAAGTTTAGCTTCCGAACACCTAACCTTGTATCATTTTAAAGAATACCCGTATGTATTGCTCACTTATTAATTACACCTCGCAGCTGTAGCTCTAGAACGCATTTCAGGATAATTGCGTTGCTCCCGAGTAATATATATGCATGTAGAGATATCCTTTGTTTCTGTGCCACCCACTTTCGGCTCGGTTTACACGAGCGCAAGTAGTGCTCTACAATTGACACTAAATACAAGATTGAGACTTTCCATTACCTTTTGTGGCTTCCTTACTTAGCGAGACTCGTCGCACGGTCACGGCGTGCTTTTAACAGGCGTGCATCTTTAACTGCCCCCAACAAATTGCCATCTACTACTGCGAAACAATGACGGGGCGACCTTGACTGTCAACAAGCTGGACAAACAGAGTGTTTCTCACTCGTAAAAAGACCTTCTCCGAGGTACCTTGACAATTGCGTAACAATATGTCTCGGTTAAGAGCCGTCGGGAACTGCTACCAGCGTAGCCTGCTCGATGACAATAATCAGAAATATACAGCTCGGACGATTGTCCTCTCGTCACTCCCGTTGCGCAAGGCGCACCTCGTCTTCCTCGGCTTCCCTCGATGGCTTCGTTCTCGCGCATACTTCCACGCCGGAGATGGCGAAACAGCGCAAGAGGGGGGAGATAGCACTCTTCCTGAGTGCTCATTAGAAGGCGGACGCGCGCGATCGAGTGGCCTCAGAGCCCGCGTGCGCGTTTCGTCGGCCGCGGGTGTGCGCGGCGAGCACAAGTGTAATCACAGTGCCCCCTAGC
The DNA here is from genome assembly GCA_035583055.1 of Torymus tubicola. NCBI lineage: Eukaryota > Metazoa > Arthropoda > Insecta > Hymenoptera > Torymidae > Torymus > Torymus tubicola. The sequence continues at coordinate 23,155,977 of JAWWEQ010000001.1, read as the reverse complement.
GATTGTGGGAGAGAAAGAAAGAGCGACCTGGCGAGTAACGAACGCGGCATACCGACGGAGGAGAGGCGATTTTTTCCAAAGCGCAGTGAAAACAGAAAAGAAAAGGATCGAGTTGAGTGAGAGAGAGAGAGAGAGAGAGAGGGGGGAAGAGAGTACAAAGTTGGCGCAGAGTAAGAGAGAGGAGAGAAAAAGAGTCGAAGCACAGTGCAGGTTGCAGCAGGCCCCAAGGGTGCAAAAGCGGAGTCGGGGGTGGCTATGCGAGAGAGAAGGAAGAGATGGGGGAGAGAGATGAGCGTGCGCGTGCAACTTCTCTCTGGAGCGAGCCGCCCCCGCCGTCCGCCACGTGATTGCTCCCCCGAGGCAGGCATCGCGTGTCAGGCCCCTCTTACACACACATATATACATGCACCGGGCCCTTCTACCTTCTCCTCCTCCTCTCGCGTATCCGAGAATCGTCGCTCCGGGCCCCAAGTGCAAACTGCACTCTGCTGCTTTTGTCTTCGGGGGTAGGGGTAAAGCGGGCTGCTCGATTCGCTAGCGCGAGCGGAATTATGTGCTTGACCGACAAATTAATTTTATGGGACGCGCGCGTATACGAAGCCGAGTGGAACAAGTTCGAGGGCCTGTACGATTGTTTGTTTTATTCGGGAGGGAATGCAGCATTGCAGCGTTTAAGAAAAGGGGTATAGAAAGAGGTTGAACGTACACGAGGAATTTCGCTGACATAGGACAAAATAAATATAATAAATGTAACTTTCAACCAATAAACAATTGATAAGCATAACAAAACTTTGTATACATATAGTAGCTCTGAAGAATTTACTTTGATTCTGTGTTTTAGTCAAAATAATAAATAGTCTATTAAACGAATCATTTCATGAAAAATGATCTATTAGTAAGAAGTGTAATATAAAGTTGATTTTGAACAAATTTATAATAAATAGCAAAAATTTTAAGATTTTATGAAAATTAGTTTAAAAAATATCTGTTTAATAGCATAACTTCTACCAAGAAAGCCATTCACCAAAAGGTCTAAAATCTCTAAAAATTTGAAAGCGAACGGTAAGATTTCGCTTTATGTTCAGAATTTGATTTTTTGCACATCAATATAAGCAAAAAGCCCCGATAAAACGGTCATACAATAAGAAATAACCATAACCTTCTTGTAACACTTAGATAAACTTATCTCGCAGCACTATAGAGCGCAAAGTAGATTTAAGCCACATTAAACGTTCTTCCTCGTTCCGCCGCGCTCCTTCTCTCTTTCTCTTTACAACCGCCTGCAATCGGCAAGACCTTGCGCGTGCGCGGATCCTCAGACCTTCGCTCTCCTCGGATCTCATTGTCCGTATATCTCAACTGCTCTCTCTCTCTCCTTGATCGCAATGGCGAGCACGAAAGCAAAACATGGCGGAAGAGAGCAGCAATATGGATCCGATCGCGAATAAATCACCAGCACTTACCGAACGAAATTCTTTCTGTCTTTATTTCTTCTTTCGCCTCGGCTTTTGCCATCGCGTACCCAATAGCCGATGGGCGAGAGCAGCTCTCGGACTCTCTCGGGAACCGCAAGCAGCTTTCCTCCTCCTTTTTTCAATCGTATTCTCCGCTATACAGCACGATGGAGGCAGCGTGCAAAACGACGGCGGATCTATAAAGAGCCTACGAGCGGATCCTTGCCGGGAGGAAGGTTTGCATCCTTTTCGCTAATGGTCCTACCAGCGGTCTCCGCCTCACAGAGCGCCGGGACCGCAGCCCCCGCGCGATAAGGTTATCAATCGCGCGGCGCGCACCGCGCCTTTAAGCACATGGCCGCAGTTCGGGGACTCGTAAATCGGCGGCGACTCGTGATGACTCGCGGGCTCGAGAGCCTGTTAGTTCCGCCTGGTCTTCTCTCTTTCTCTTCCCTGTTTTTCGCCCGACGCCTCGTCACTGGCCCCGCGTCGTGACCCGATCTCCTTTTCTTCTCTCTCTTTCTCTCTCTCTCTCTCTTTCTCTTTTTCTGCTTATCCCGACCGAGCTGTACTTATACCTTTCCGAGCGAAAGAGACGCGCCGTTGAACTGTTTATACATATATAAACAAGAGCTCGTGGTGCGCGCGGATTTACGTTCAAGTTACGAGCGAGGATTGCCCTTTCTCGAGAGTAAGAGAGAGAAAGAGAACTATTAGCATGCGTGCAAGGCGAGCTGTTTGACTTTTTTCCGGACGAATACTCTCGGCTCGTTCGTCGGGTAATTCCCGTAATTACACAGTTAACTGATTCCGCATGCACGGCCCCCCTCTTTTATCTATCATTGCTGGGGTAATTACTTAATTGTATCTCTTAAGGGGGGAGAGGGTGGGAACAGTTAGGGGCCGTACAGCCGGAACTAAAGTGTCAATGAGTGAAACGTTTTATCCGCAATGGACTTGCTTTTTCACTCGTAAAGGGAACACAACTGAGAAATTGCGAATGTTTATGATAAAATGTTTTCGTGAGGTTGTAAATATATGCGCGTATTATAGATATTAGGTGGTTTACGGTACCCGCGGTTAGGTTCAAGTATATAGTTAGTATCGTCGACTTAGAGGCGACCGATGGTTCTTGCATAATGGCATAGTTTTACCTGAAATTACGTAAAATGAATGTCTTTTGGCTTGAAAATAAAGACTTTGTTGCACTTTTAAAAGTAAAATTGTGCGTTTTACCAAACACAATACTAATATTTACAAATTGATGTTTTTGTACAAGTCACTGATTATTATGAGTTTTAAATGTAATTGATTTGACAATCATTATCAAACAAATCACGTGGTTTTAACTATTAGACTGCTATTATTGTCATTTACGTTATCAAGATTGAGCTAAATTCGTTATCATAAGTTCATAGTTTCTATCGTAAATCATCATCGCCAGATATTGAAAAACTCCACTATAATTCTAGATACTTGAATTAATTCATTGATATAATAATTATATATAAATATATTAAAGTTGTTTTGAATGTCATAGTATTGTTAGATGTTATCATAAGTAATAGATTTCATCTTGTTTATATAGATAATTCAACCCGATTTTCAGTTGAATAACATAGCACTAACATAAAAGAAAATATTTATATATAAATTCATATTAACGAAATACCGCATATTTAATATCAACATAAGTTAACAAACAAGTAAAACAATTTAAAAGGATTAAAAAACGATAATTATATTTAGCACGAGATCTTTGATGTTTCTCTACGTATAAGTTAAGTTATACATTACTTTATAAGATCATATCGTTCTTTTAATATTAAAATTGAAAGTAAAATAACATATCTTCATAAAAATATTTATAACTGTAAATTTCAAGAGTGGCTCATCCAATAGATAACGTGTAAATTCTTTCGTGTCAATAATATAATCACGCTTGATTATGATTTTGTATCAGTAATTGATCAACAAGAATTTCGACATTTGTTTATAAAGCGCAACGATATATCTCGACATCAGACATTCGTATATAAATACTTTATAGAGGTCGACCGATCGAAATCGAGAGTCACGTCAATGTCATCGGGCGCGTCTTCCGCATATCGGTATACACATCGCAGACGATCGTCTGGGCCTCGTCACGTCACAGATAATAAACGACCGTCGTCCCGCGCCCACGCGAAATCGTCGTCGTCGTCGTCTTTGGTTGATGATCGTAATTGACCGGCAACAATTTACCTATAATTTGCCAAGGAGGGAGTCGAGTTCTCCGAAGTCACCTCGCCGCGTTGAAACGATGTCCCAGCGCGCGCGCACACACACGATCCGTTCGCGCGGGCGCATCGCCACCGCCGTAATTTTCTCATTTGGCTGCGTCGATAATTCCTTAATAGCCCACCCTCGTCTCTGTCAGGCGAGCTGCACGTGTGACGTGTTGCAGCGTCCGCTGCTCCCTTCTCGTCCCGCGCAGGAAAAAAAGAGAGAAAGAGGAAGAGGAGGAAGAAAGGGCGAGAAAGGGAAAGAGAGCCGCACGTCGTCCTATTATTTTTTCGTCGAATTCGCGAACTCTCTGGTCAGAAGACGACGGAGCGCGACCCGCGCGAATAAGCTTGCGCGAGCATGTGGAGAGACTGCGTGCGAATTAGCGGCTGTAAAAAGGGAGGAGGTTGCTGCAGTGGTGCGGCGCAGTCGCGGCGAAAGTTGTGTCATTTGCTGCTGAATAGTTGCTCCTGCGGTCGCCTCTCGTATATATATATGATGCTTGCCAGTCGAGCCTTCATTCGATAATAATTGCGCTGTAAGTGCCTCGGTGGCCTTGCACTCCGAGAAAGAAACTCGCTCTCACTCTCTTCACTCTGTAATTTTCGACATTCTAAGTATTTTTTTCTAAACTGCATTCAATTTTTAGCCCGGACGTACGTTCTTTTCAAAGACTTGCTCACTTTGTTATTTGAGCGGTTACGACGCTCTCTAACTGCCCATGTACAAATACATGGTGTTACAAAAGTAAGTCGCGAAAAGATCATCTGCTCAATAGGTAGATGCTCGTATAAAAACTGTATACAAAAAAACTATAGCTGATGTATTTATCTTATGTAAATCATACTTTTTACTGATTATAAAATATTAATAATAAATTAAATTAATTATCCGCGGCTATATTAAAATGCAGTTAACATTTTATAAATTGTGAGATAGAGGCTGTGTGATCTTCAACATAAAAATCCCTTCTGAAAAAAACCGAAATAAAGTTTAAAAAGCCTTTATTTTAAAACAAAAATAATTAAAGAATAAAAATGCAGAAAGATCTTGATTTTATATCAGACGTTTAGAAACGTCGTAAGTAAAAACGTAAACAAAAGGCCGAGTTCGTTGGCTCGTGTGTGAGAAGATGATGAGCAGGAAGACGCCGCGCGAGGAGTGGATAGACCTTAATGTTTTCTCTTTCAAGTATACTTGAGTAACATGTGATAAATTATAAAATTAAATAATTATATCAAGGCAGTCCACAAATTTTATCTATACCTTTTGAAAATTATATGAAAAAAAAAAACTTAATTCTTAACGTTTTGTGTACTCATCTGGTATCAAAACAACATTTATTTATTATAAAATAATATTTTATGTTAAATAAATATTAATGAAACAAAAAAAAATCTCAAAATATGGCTTGTAAATAAAAAGTAGTATAAATTTCACGGTCTAATACGAATATAATAAAAATGAATCGAAATTTCTATCTCTGATCGAAGAGCCAATCGTGCACACAAGACACGTAAACTAAAATAGATATCATTACTCTTCTCTCGGCTCGTAAATTTTTCTCTGTCTCTCCTTTTCTTTCTCTATCTCTCTCTTTGCTCAGCTACCTTTTTTTCTTCAAAGCAGCAACGTGTGCATAAACGATCCCTTTCAAAGGTCTAACAAAGTGCCGTTTCCTCCGATACTTTTTTTCGCCTCCTACAAATGTTTACGATCGATAAGAGGTATACCGAGTGCCTTGCTTACAGACCTCCCGAGACGACCGTTGGCGATATTATCTTCGATGTTCTGAAACAAATAGCTCAAGAACCGTGTGCGAAATGCCTTAAAATTATTATTTCACTCCAAGTTCGGACGAAAAAAGAGAAGCCAAACACAGAAAAATCGAGAAAAAGAAAAGAAAAAGAGAATTACAAATAGTTGGAAAATCGTAGAAAATCTTGTTTTGATTGCTATTCTAAAATATTTGATTTTTAATTTTATTAAAATAATTTGAAGTATTAGTATTTGTTATCGAAAGTTACACCATTTATTAATACAAATAATCTTAATAGTTTGGCAAATATTTATCTTAATAGTTCAAATATTATTGAAATTCTTATACTACCAAGAATCTAGAAAGCTAATGTAAAGTCTGATGATAATCTCATTATATAATCTATTCGCAACTTTATTCTCAATTCTATTAATACTTCGTCACGCTATATAGTCACCTAAATACACAATTATATCGATATTTTTTTTACTTAAGTGTGACGTTGAAAATGTTAATCCGTCAACAAGCGATATGCAAATAACGTCATCAGTTTTATTGAAAAGAAATAAAACTGTTAATCTTAATCAAACAACTACTTATATTATCCTTTATCATACAGATTCTTGCAATCCTCATTTAAAATTAAAAAAAAAAAAAAAAATTAGTTCATATGACGACATAATTATGTGGAAAACTAATAGTACTAATTTATACAAAGTTTTAAACATTTTTCTACTATGAAATGACTATTTTTTTATACTTATACTAGCATGACGCATGATGAAATTGTAAAAATTCATGTTTTCTGAACAAAAATGTAAAAACAAAGACCAAAGAAAAAAAGTGAAAGATAGAAAAGGTATAAAAGAGTGCGATGTACCCATATATATGTATGTATACGCAGAAGTACAAGCACTGCACAACATGCAGGGTGAAAAGATAAGAAAGAGAGTTAGTCGAAAAAAGTAACCAAACGAACAGCAGGGAACGAGACGTACGTATAGTGGAAGCTCGCACTCGCATGCGCCAGAGCAAACATAAAACACGGAGGATGGCACGCTGGAAGTTTATGGAAAATATAATTAACAGGTCATATAAAGCGGTTCGGTGTACACCTCCTTCGTATGTGCACTGTACATGCGTACAGAAGAGAGAAAGAGAGGTGGGGAGAGCTTCTCTCGACACACATACATACACACACACTGCAAGGCTGCGTGTCGTGTGTCTTTTGTTTTTCGCTCGCGCGCGGCAAAGCTCGCTACTCGGGACGTATGTGCACCTGAGCTGGAAAGGCAGAGACACGGGATTTTACGCAGTGACACGTAGCTATACGTGTATCGCGCAAGTTATGTTTACGCGCGACTGCGCTCTCAGCGCGCACAATGACTCGCGAGTGGGTGGCAAATGTCGCGAAATTGGATGAAACTCGTTTTTGTTCAAAGTTCGTTAGCAATATTTCGTTTCTATAAAGTGGCGCTGGCTTTTAAGAATTTATGTTACCGGTGCTACTTTTTCCCCTTGCAATTTCGTTTCGCATAATACAATGGGAGTAATTTTGTAACTTTATAGAGGACAGATTCTATCAATTGTGGTGTATTACTATTCATCGTGAAAGAAAGTTTATTTATTTTCAGATTTTTTTATTTGTTTTCGGAATATATGATTTTAATTTTATCAAGCGTATTGTAATAAATTGTAATTTATAGAATAATAAAGGTGATTACTTTTAAATATAGTATATGTACGATGAATTAAAAAAGAAACACAAAGTTATTATCGCAATTTATCTGGTATGTCAAGTAAAGCAAACGTCTTTAAAAATATAATCGATCTAACAGTCCGACTAGCAAGATCCTCAAAGAGAGCTGAGCACCTGAACGAGCCCGCACCCCCGACTATTACAAGAGCCAAGCCTTCTTCAACCGGCAAGAAAGCGATCGTAGTGCAAAAGAGACCGCAAATCTATAATTTGTGAGCTCTCCTTCTCCTCTCGGTGTCCAGTGGAAAAGCCGTATAATCGTCGAATACCAGAAACTATCCTATTCATTATTACGTTCTGCGCTCTTGCTACCACCGCCGTGCACACCCCCGTCTCTCTCTCTCTCTCTCTCTCCCTCGCTCTTGCTCTCCGCTTTGACCGTATGTCCGCGGGCTGTCTTCGCCATGCGAAATATAAATCCTCGGTCATTATGCTAATCCGGCAAATGATAGTCTTATAGCGGGTATATAGTGGCACATGGACGCTGTGTTGGAGTGGGGAGAGGGCAAAGTAGACGGAGCATATCTCCAGAGATCCGTGTGAGAGCGAGAGAGCGTAACTTCGGTGGGAGCTACCAATTTCCGAGGCATTTCGCGGATTAATTCGTCTGACCGTGCGACGACCCGTGCGCTGTGCCTCACGAGCCGATCGTGTGTGATTGGTTTCGGTAGCTGAGCAATTTGCATTTTTTTCTCATAAATAAGAATCTGGTCGTCTCGGCGAGATAACTCGCAGAATTCATTATAATCTTTTTAAATAACAAAAGTAATTAAGAGACTTGGTATTTATTATTACTAAGAAATGCGTCAGTATTTTATCATTTCTTTTAATTATTGGAAATGAAATTCTTATTATTTAGACTTCTATACATTTAAATCAAGAAGGTAGCCTAATTTAGACAATTAATATTTCGAATTTAGAAATATATTATAATTTTGTTGAACCAACGTAGTAATAAGAATTAGTTTTCTTATTCTGTCAAAATTCACCAATTATCGTCGAAAAGTGGACTTTTTTCGCAACTTTTTACTCCTTCGAGAACAAAAATATAATTAACCCCGAGCAATAAATCTATTGCCAGCCATTAACCGGCCAAACGAGCCAATATAAATGAACAACGTGATTACGTTTATTAAGCAATATTTTGCTGAATTCCCTGCCCAAGATTCGCTAGGATCGTCGTAAATCAGAGCTCTCGAAGTCGACCGAAGTGCACGAGGAAGCGTTGAAAAACGCGCCGGAATTTCTACAGCTATACTCAATCGACGAGTGCACGCATTCCATCTCCACTTTCTCCCTCATTCGCGATCGATTAAATCGCCGAACATCGCCGGACGAGGAGTCTGAGGGCGCGGAATCCGCATACCAAGGTTGCGCTCGCTCTCGCATCGTCATCATCATCATCATCATCGTCGAAGAGCGATTTAACTCTATGTACGCGCTCGCTAAACCACCCACGCGTCAGGCCGGGGCTTTGAGTTACGGTCTCTAGTTGGGCTGCTCGCGCGCACCTGAGAGAAGTATCCGCGAGAGAGAGAAAGAGAGAGAGAGCGATAATCGTCTCTAATCTTCCACTTTGCCGAGCGCGTTTGCTCCATTGTGATATAAATCATCGAGCACTGTAAATCAACCGCTGGAGTGCGCGAGCGCGTAGAAAGTTTCGCTGGATTTTGGCGGCTTTTTTCCGCCGTTCCAGCCCGATTTCGATTTCACGTGTTACCGCAGCGCCTGCGTATTTCTTAATTAGAGGGTCCGCGCAGATGCGTGGGTATAAGGCCCGAGTTGGCTTTCGAGGGGATCCGTCATATATCAATCATTCTATGTAATTGGTGTGAAGTATGGCTTTTTTCTTTATAATCAACAAAATCATATGGTTTTCGTGCGTCCAGGATTGATTTGTAAGCTTTAACTTATTCACAAGCAATATTCAATAACTTTGCAAATTTTTTACAGTTTACTCACACATTATTTGCACTACATGCGCGTCATACACTGTAGTTGTTTCTTGGATTTTTAAATAAAAGACCAATTAGTCATTGGTATTAATCCATTATGGGAATAAACAAGTTTATATCTTGATTGCATTGTAAAAACACACGATTGAATGAATTCAAAAATACCAAACATGCCTGAAATTATTCCTTTTTCTTATTATACTTTTACAATTGTACTTGTTAATCAGTCAATTAAACTTGCGCATTGCACTTGAATAATAACAAAGAATGATCTGGTATTCTGCATGTAAAATTATATTCAAAACGAATTTCCTGTTTTTTCTCTTTCAAGTATTTTTAAAATAAAGTAAAATATTTCATTTATTATTGATCTCAACTGTATGCAGTTACAAACGCAAAGCTCACAATAATAAATGCTTAGGAAAAAATCGCGCAAGAGCCGCGAGACGATGCTCATCATACGGCGCATTCTCTATAAAAAAGAAGCTCGCATTACGAGGCTCACTCGTCCCACCCCAGCTCGCCTTCGAGGCCTCGAAACGCGGCTATAAAAAAATCTACAAATGAAAATGACCAGTCATCAAACGAAATAATAACACACGCGCCGTATTAGAGCATGCAAACACTTTGGCAACCATCAACACCATCTCCCTTCCTCTTTGTCTCTCTTTCTCCCTATCTCCCGCGCTCGCGCGCGTGCAACAAAAGGAACGAGAAAGGCAGCATCTCTCTCTCCGCTAAGAAATTACAGAGTGACTCTCTCTCCTCTCTCTGCGGCAAGAAATCCCCCTACGCACCGTGCGCATATACGTACGCGTGTGTATATATATATACGTATATAGAAGGAGATAATCCAAACATACGGCATGCTCGAGCTATCCTAGCCCAGGGCTAAAGAGCCTCGCAGCCTCGCATTAATTACGCGTGCAAGGTGCGCGCAAGGTGCGCTCTCGTGCCGGCTATATGGATGTGTTTCGCGTGATTATTCATCCGAGGAAGAGAGCCGAAAGGAGTCTGAGGAAAGAAAGCCAGTCGCTCGCGCGATCGTGAAAAAGATACGGGAAAAGCGGAAGGAAAATCGCTCCTGGCGTCGGGAGGGGGTGGCTGTTTTGTATAGTTCGCGTTGAGAGATAGTTGATTAAAACAGTTTCTAGTTTCATTGCAACTGTTATTATACCAAGTGTATTAACAGTACGTGAGGATTCTTTTCTTTCTTTCAGGTCAATGTCTAGGATTAAAGAATTATTGAAAGTTGCGGATTTATTATTGAGAATAACAAATCGTCATTACATTTATACAATTTGATGGATAAAATAATTTATTCTTGTTTTTAAATTTACTACGCTTGCATATACTAGCGGCACTCGGTTAGAGCACGCCGTAAAATTTATTGTCATAGTTTTTGAAAATATTAATTATAACATCCCACCTGCTCGCTATATATGCTATACATAACTCATCGATCCGCAGCATCAGAAGTAAATTAAACCACGAACAAAATCTTCGACGAGAGCTTTTTTCCACTGTATACGCCGATAGCCGTGAAAAAATAATGAACAATAGGGCAATTAAAGCGTTCGAAGCTACCCATCCTCGCTTTTTAGTCTTATCTCCTGGCTCCGATACATCTTCCGAGTCCCTATAACGCGCGTTGCACAGCGCAGAGAGGCGAGAGAGAGGCATGCAATAGCAGCGGTGGTGGTGCAAGCTCCTATGCGGAGCCATATATCGCTCCGCGGCCACTTCTCGTCTTTCAGCCCGCGGCTTATCCGCACGCGCGCCCGCGCGCACGAGCGGCTGCAACGCAGATGATGCGCTCGCTCTCTCGTGCGCGCGCGCGTGGGCAGCGGGCCCGCATTCCGCGCGCTCGCGACTCTTGTGCTTCTTTTTGCATCGCGCACGGCCTGACCACCACGTCCCTCTTCATCGGTTTATCCGAAGCGCGGCCCAAGCTCGTCGGCTTTTGTTTTTGATTGAGGGCTCGTGTTCTTTTTTTTCTTCTCGAGACAAAAGAATGCGGTCGAGGTGCACGAAGGCGCTTTAGATCGAAGCCACTTATTACGGTTTTTATTGCCGCGCAGCAGCCTGATGGCGTTACTTGTTTTATCATCGAGCTTGTATTGTGCTGATAGGAGTATTGGAATTTTTAACGATTCTATGTAAGTACTATAAGATTTCGAACGATAGAATTTAAAACCAGAAAAGTTACCGCGTGAAATTTGCGTTGCTCGGGGAAGCACTACTGATTAGGCTGCAATTTTTTTAACTTATTTTTTAAACATCACTTAAAACTAATTATACGCTGTTAAATGTTGCGTTTCAAAAATTTTCCAGCGGTATTGAATAAATGTTGTGTTTATATATCGAAGTGTCATATGTGCTAGAGAACAATATTGCATATAAGTTGACAGATAATTAGGATCATATTTAGCATAAGTATTCTTTCAGGAGACAATAAAAATTCTTAATCACAACAACCCTGTGATTACACGAATCAATTCTCTCCGAACACCTCTCGGAATCTCCTCTACGTCCTTCCCGAGCACGCACTCGGAATGCAAATCAATCTCAATCCAATCGTCCTCGTCGCTTCGTAAAAGAAACAAGCAACACGCATTGCAAAACATCACTGGCTGCGCGCTTACGTACCTATGCTCGAGCTTTTCAATTTAACTTCTACGTGACTGACTCCCTGCGCGCGTGCATTGAATTGCCTTTCGGACGAGCGCACGCGCGCGCGCTTGTCGTAAAAGAGAGACTCTTGTCGCCCGGCAGTATAACAAGCCTCGTAAATCGAACGGAATTGTGAAGGACAGCCTCGCGCGTTATTTTCCTGACGTAAATTGAATTTCGATATATATACAAATGCAGGCGCGCGTCATGAGCAACGGATGTCAGGAAGCGCTGGATCTAATAGATAATCCGCCATTTATACTCTCTCTTTCGCCCCCCCCCCCCACCCCCTCTCTGTCTATTCATAGAGTGAATAGCCCGCGGGAGTAATGCGGAAGGCTTACGTCCATCCAGCTCACGAATTGCCAGCGTCCATCTGTTCCGTATCTAGGCGTATATGCTATAGAATCAAGATGCGTTTCGCTGCACTTATTTGGACGAATCACTGAGACAAAGAGGAGAAGCAGAGAAAGAGTGAGCACGGTGTCGACATTGATTTTTTAAACTTTATTAATGATTCGTTGTAAAGGTTAAAATATCGGGTTTCAATGACTGAGATTTCATTGAAGGATCAGATTCATCTGGTTAAAGAAAAAGCGGATGGATCTAAATATATATAAGATAATCTATGTACAAAGATGTGTCATGCAAACGTCTTCTTTTGCCAAATTCTTAGTGATTCAACAGTTAGTTTCTATAAAATAAATGGTATCTGATAAAAGAATATCTTACGGAAAGTAACCTTAAAATTCCAAGTCAATTGGCTGTTTGCAAGATGAGTAGTGAATAAATCTTTCCTTAAATTACATTATTTTGAGATATAGGTTAGCATTTCCTACTCTCTGATCACTTCGTCAAACTGCACTAGTCAAATGAGCGCTTTACTTAATTCACGCTTGAATCACTAACTAAGAGGGTCAGATCTTCGGATCACGGATTCGGCTGAAACTTTGGGATAAGTTTTTACATGTAGAAATATGAATGAAAATGCATTATTAGACCCTAAAGCTAAAAAACTTTAAATAATTGACATTTTTAACAATATTACATACTCTTCGTAAAATAGTAACCATTTAGTTTTAAAAATCTTAAATATTATTTTTAAAAAAAGCTGGGAGAAATGAGCTTTTAATTTACCTTTTCAAGAATTAAAAGATTTTCTTCCGAAAAGGCGCTGTTTAACCCTTTTAAAATTGACTCTTCTATAATTTTATTTTCTTTTTTTGAATAATATTTAAGATTTTTTTAATCTAAAGAGGCTTTTTTCAAGACTTTTTTAAAAATAAAGCTGAAAATGTCAATAAATTCAATGTTTTTAAGCGTTAGGGTCTACTGTTGCAGCTTTTTTCATATATTTCTCATCTAAAAACTTATTCCAAAGTTTCAGCCGAATCCGTGATTCAAAGGTCTGACCCTCTCCTAGCAAAACCCGATGAACCTGCTTAAAAGAATGGCAATCCATAAGTTAGTTAAAATAAACTAAATTATAATCATAATAAACCTATTGGTTTTGGCCCCTACTTATAACGTTTGCAATTTAAAGATTTATCGAAATATATTCGATTCTCAAAGACTTTTGTGGAAGTATAAACTAAGAAACGCATTATTTATAAAAACTTTTAATAAATATCATTATTATTACAAAATATTAGCATTTTAATAATACTGTGGTTTGTACATTTTCACACAATTGAAAATGTAATCTAAATATTTATATAGCGTGCTCACGAATCCAATCAACATATTCAGACACTTGCGTATGGACATCTGGAAATAGGGGACTAGCGCAATCAGGATCTTTACGAGACCAAGAAATAATACCGATCAATATGTTACCGTTAACCGTTAAGGCGCCACCAGAATCTCCCTATGTACAAAATGAAATTAATTAAAAGCACGCAATGCTTGTTATTGAATTCTAATTATTGACATATGGAATGCTTACAATACAAACCCCTTTTCTTTCTTTTCCAATGTCATGGGTACACATTTCGGTAGGATAAATATATCTGCCTATTTGATTATAAAATTTACTACATTCTTGTTGATCAATCACGGTAACCTTTACTTTTTTCAATGTTGTAGAAAGACTTAATTCTGGCTAAAAATAAAATTAATGTTTTACATGTTTTTGCGTCTATATAACTTACGACTGTTAATACATTTTAAGTCACTTACCCCTTTCATACTTCCCCAACCTGAAGCGAGGACAATCAAATTTTTCGGTATCCTTAAATGTGGTTTTGGAAGTCTGATTGGAAAAGTATGTCGATCAAATTTTATAAGTGGATCAACCTATATAATTTTTTATTTAATATTTCATTAAGATAAATACATATTTTTCGTACATAAATAAAATTACCTTTAACAATGCTATATCGTTTGCATAGTGATCTGGCTTTTTAAATTGTTCGTGCACGTATATCCAGACTACGCTACGCACAGTTCTAGGATTATCAAGATCTGTTGTGCCAACAACCACTAGAATATCTTCCTTCTTCTTGCTTTTAAGTAGAAATAATTATTAAAAATAAAATACACATTTCACAGTAATATACATTATACAACACTTTCACATACTCGATCGCACAATGACCTGCTGTTATCACATAACGATTGTTAAGAATAGAACCTCCACAAAAATGAGATGAATCCTTTACCTGAAGTGAAACCTGAAAAATAATTATTATATTTAATTTTCAATTAAAAATAAACGAATGATGTTTCATTCACTTGATAGCCTATTTCTTTTGGCAGCGCATTCATCCCGTTGACAATTCGTGCGCGTAACGGAGGTTCACCTGCTTTCAATGAAAAAGCAAAGTTAATAATTGTATAAAATTTGATATTTATTTAAATCAATAAGTCTTAACTTGTTCCAATAGCCAAGATGAAAAGCAAAATTAAATTACTAATTGATATCATGTCGCTTTTAACACTGAGTAAGATCTGCACTTCATACATTACTACTTTTGCATATTATATATAATATGCTAATCAGGTAATTAAAAATCCATTAAGATAAGATAATGATCTTAAGTAGAAATATTGTAAACAGTTCTTTGTAAATTACAACAACTGTCTCTGGTGATCCTAATACCATACAATGAAATTCTCAAAATTGAAATAATTATTTCCTATGAATAAATTTTACATAATGAAGTTGTATTTAATAAAAATAATAATTTTCTATAAAATTTCATTTTTGGGCAAGTTTTTTATTTTTCAATTGTACTAAATTGACATCCGATTTGCAAGAGCTAGTATTGCTGTAAGAATGCAAATTTAGAACTTCTCTGCTGGAATAAAAAAAAGATATCGCATGCATTATTTTTTTAGTAAAAACTGCATACTTTCTGCAATTTTTAGTTTATCAAAATGTCATGGTACGAATGAGCAAAGAATTTTAATTTATTCGAATATACATATAGTTTACTCAAAAATTTGAAGTGATGTAAAATGACAACAGTTTAAAAGTATTAAGAAAATAGAATTTTAAAGTTTAAATAAAAATTTTAAACCAATGTTTAAAAGCCCTTTTTTATTTCAGGAGAGAAGTTCAAAATCTGCAGCAGCATTATAGCTATTCTCGCGATTGCACGATACATACAAGTTACTAATTAATACAACCTCAAACTAAGCATTCTTAATAGAACTACTTTTATTTTATATATATATTACATTAAAATGGTAATCTGATCTTTGCTCAAATGTTTTGTAAGAAATAGTTATCAATCAATAGAAGCAGTTATTTTATCTCTATACTTTTCGTTTAGATACCATGACTCATATACATTTGTTTTCTACAAATTGTAAACTCTTTGTAATGTAAAATACCTATGAATTTTTCGTCTCGAGATTATTATCGTTGAGCATACAAATAGTCAAATAATAAGAATTCAAATCATTTAATGAATAGTACAACAATAAAAGATTTATGTAATATTTGTGTATGATATTAATTTGTATTTAAGTTGATTTATATTTAGGCTATTTGCTCCTGTATCCAGTCTACATATTCAGCCACGCGTGTGTAGACACCGGGATATTTGGTACTAGCGCAATCTGGGTCTTTCACAGACCAAGAAACAATACCAGTAAGTACTCCTTCGACAGTTAGTGGGCCACCGGAATCACCCTAAAATCATAGATCAGTGATTGAATAATTAAACATTGTAATAGTTTTAAGATTAATCATATTTTTTAATAATCAGTTTAAGACGTTGAATTCAATAAACATATTACAATATTGATAATTTATAAGATTGTTATATTAAATAAATCATTCATTAGAATCATTTCTTACATTACATTGTCCTCTCCTGATAGATGGATCATTAGCGCAAACATTATTTTTGGTAATGTTTCTAGAAACTGTCTGCATGGCGATACGGCAGTATTCTGGATCAGCGATATAAATTTTAGCTTTTTGAAGTCTGTCAGGTGTAGGCGACCAGGACTTTAAATAGAATAAAATTGTTAATATTTTGTGGAAAATTAAAGAAAAATATTGAAATAAAAAATATTTAAACATTTAATGAACTAATAAGGAATTGTATAATTAGAATATATTAATTACTTACGTTAACTTTACCACCCCATCCAGATACAATAGCACTACTATTGGTCTTCACTTTCGAATGAAGAAGAGGAAGAGGCACCGGCGCAACTCTCTCATTGAATACGAAAGTCTGAGAAACCTATAAATAATTTTTCAGAAAAAAGCAAAATACATTCATTAGACTAAAATTATATCCAATTATTACCACTAATTATGTGATTAACCTACCTTAATTAGTGCAATATCATCAGTTGTTTCATAAGGGTTGTATTGTTTATGAGAAATAATTTTTTCTGCTTTATGAGTTTTAAATTTATCTTTTAGGCTGACTGTACCAACAACAATCGTAACACCTTCGGCTGATCTCCTATAATTTGAATGTACTAAATATAATTGTTATTAACTTTGTGGTATCGTTCAAACCAATTGTGTAACTATTACAGAAAGTAATTTTGAGTTATGTATATGATACATTACGTAATGAAAAAACTTGATAAACAGTTTTTCTTTTATTGACTAGTAAAGTTAAATTAAAAAATTAATCTTACCCATCGACACAATGTGCTGCAGTGACGACCCAATTTTTATTTATAATGGATCCACCACAAAAGTGACTACCCTGTTGCAGTGAAACCTATAATATAATTAGTATTTTATTTATAGTAAATTTTTAACGTTACGTAAATCAAGGGAGAATAGAAAACTGTTTTTTAAACTTTTGCGAATTGAAACATCTGTTCATACAAATATGAAATTAATGTATTTAAATATACATTTTGCGAAAAAACTAGCAAATGTTAATTTTTACATGTGGAATACCTTCTAAACGATATTCTCTGAATCAATCATTTCTTACCTGAAAAGGTCTATCCCCGACGTTTGCATCTTCTCCATTTACTATCCTTCCAGACAAATCATAATTCTCTAATACGCGTCCTAAATAATTCACAATATTAAATACAAATTATTTTATAACTCCTTTAAAATAATATACGTAAAAATATTTTTCAATCATTCTAACCATATGCTAATGCTACTAATCCGATCAACAAGCACACCAGTGTCTTCATTGTGATGTATATGATGTATATATCGACTGCAATATGCAACCGATTGTTGCTACTGAAACTTATATACTATTCACTTTAGTGATATCTGCAAAAACAGATTGTGATTAGATAATAACTCATTGATAAATAATAGATATAATATTTATATTAAAATGTCTAGTTTGCACTATTGATAACATTATTTTTTATTGTAAATATCTGTAGTTTCCCGGAATAACCATAAATCTGTACTTTTTACGATTTAAAAATAATCCAGTTTTTTAGATTTGCATTGGTAACTGAATCCAAAACAAATGATATTAAATGTAACACTGCATATATGATTTCATATCTAAATAAAACATTTATTATCATTGTTACTGGACTAGAGAACGAATATAGCAATACCATTATACTAGTTGTGCCAATGGATATTATAATAATAAGACTTTTTTAATTGTTAATGAACTTCTTTTACTCTAAAGGAATATTCATTTACATGTGGTTTGTTAACAAACGTTTGTTTGTTGGATTCGGAATGGAATGGAATGGTGTGGAAGATTTCTCTGTATGTTATGGATAATCTATTTTTCCAAAGATCAGATATAGTCTAGGCGCCAGGGAGGTTCCCGTTGCCGACGGATGTCCACGGCTCCGCCAAAGCTTTTCTTACGTATTTTTCTCTACTGATTCTTTTGTTATTAAAAATTTAATTGTTTAACTTGCTGTCGAATCGACATATAATTAATTATATCTGAATCATAACTGTATAAAACTGTAGTAAATTAATCAACAATTATTTTGATTTTCTCAGAATTGAAAAACCGCTGCCAATTCATTGGCACTTTGCTTCCTCAAACTAATTTATCGATTCCTTTGTTAAATTGAAATTAAAAAAAAATTTAATTATTTAAATCTATATTTTTAATAAATTATACAATTTATGTATACAAATTTTTTCATTTTCAATCAAAATTAATATATAAACGTAACTATAATTTTTTATTTAATTTATTTTTTTTTTTATTTTATTTATTTGTTGAATATATTTTTCATCACTGTCAACTTTTTCTTTTATTGAATTTATAATAGTATGAACCGCTTCTTTTATTTCTATTTCATCCATCATTTCATCTAATTTTTTTCAACGACATAAACAATTAATGCTATTTTTTATTTTAAAATTTTAATTTAACATAGTATCAAATAAAAATAATTTATTTTGTTTTATAATATTTCTTTTAAATTTAGTAAGTTATAGTACTCAATATCCTTTTTAAACAAAAAATATTAATGTTAATATCTTTTTTAATTTCGAAGTATAACCTATTTACAAAATATTACGTGATAAACAGGTCTGGAAAAATTTTAACCTCAAATATTTTTGAAATTTATGAACCAATCATTTTTACAAAAGAAGTCGGCACAGAACTATCAATAATCTACCTCTACAATGAATTTTGAAGCGAATAAGTCAATTTTAGTCTCGTAATGGTTGAACATACAAAACTACCCTGGTGGAAATTGAAATCATTTTTTGAGCAGTAAATGGCTAGTTTGATCCAAAATGGGAAAAAATGGACTCCAGTTTTCTTCCATAAGTGTAACGATTTTTTTAACCTATTTTTCACATTTATTGGGCGCAAAGATGATCACAATTTTGTACTCTCTATTAATTTGGCAATTTAATGCTAGTGAAAATAGCTAGTCGACGAAGCCATTATAAATATAGAAACAAGCGATTTGTTACGGCGATGAGTAAAAGAAATAGAGTCATATAATTAAATTGTTATGTAATTTTAATGTAAAGATTTTCAGGTTAGGGCCATTCCATAAAATGGGAGAAGTGGATAGAAAAAGCGTTACATGGCTGTCTAATATTTAGCCATTTCCTATAGCCAGTTTCTGTTTTCCTTCCCATTTTTAATGGACTAATTTCTACCAGGGTCTTTTTTTCATTTTTCAATTTTTACGTTTTTGCTAATAACAAAAGAACCGTAATAGCTAGAAAATTAATTTTTTTTTAGAAAATATAGGTAATTTTATTCTCTTTCGAATGTTATACATCCTATTCAGATACATAGAGCCGTTCTTGAGAAATTACGATTAAAAAAAAAAGTAAAAAAAAATTGTAACCTCAAATATCTTCGAAATTTATGAATCAATCCTTTTGCCCAAAGAGCTGTCTCAATTCGTATACAAAATATACCCCTGTAAAGAATTTCAAAACGATTAAGTAGTTATGCAGCGACAAAAAAATCACTTTTTTATAATGAATAAAAAATAATGATTAAAAAAAACTAAAAAATTAGTAAGTTATAGTGGACAATATCCTTTATAACCAAAAAAATATTCATGTTAATATCTTTTTTTAATTTCGAAATATAACCTATTTACAAAATATTACGACTTCTTTTTTTTTTAATTGTAAAAATTTTACCCTGCATATAGAAAATTCATAATATATAAACAACATTTGATCTAAATATTAAACAAATAGAAAATAAAAATTTTGAATATTGAAAAATAGCTACAAAAAAAATTAATTTTACAAAAATAGAATATTGACCAGAAGAGTTTGAGCAAAATCTAAAAAAATGATCACTGAATCGTTCAAATCGGTTGAGTAGATCATGAGATATCAGCGTTGGACATATATACATACACACATACATCCATACGGACATTTTCTAAAAATAGTGTATTTCGATTACAAATTTTATAAATAATATTCCTAGTATATTATCTCAAAAAATTTTGTTTTTCTATCACAAAGCTTCCTCTAGGAGGAAGCAAAATGTTGATTAGAACTTGAGTTATTACAAATGTAGTGCAAAAAGCCGTAAATGGGTGCACACGCCCGCGCGTGTGCTCGAACCACATATAAATGAATATTCCTTTATAGTAAAAGAAGTTCATTAACAATTAAAAAAATCTTGACTTTTAACTATTTTTCTATAATGAATGAATGGTTTCTTAATCGCGATGATATGCTTTTTTAGAGTAAAACAATATCTTTGAATATAAAAAATTTATAATCTGCGTTATCTTATTGGATTTTTTATGATATGGTTAATTTTAATTTAACAATGTACAGTTATAGAATGAAAAATAATAACATTAAAAATATAGTTATAAACTTTAAATTTATAGAAAATATATAAATCCCTACATTCAACAATTTTATTTAAATTAATAAACATGAATAAACACGAATGACATGTATTTTCAGAAGCTTAATACAATTTTGTTTTATTGGTTATTTATATCGTTACATCTTCCGTTTTGGGTATAACCGACGTATTGTAACCTTTTAAAGCTGGTTTTTGACACTGAAAACCAGTAGACATTTTTTGGAGCAGCCTTGTTTGGGAAGCTAAGTGTGGCGTACAGTGTGCAGTAAACAAGCCGACAACGTCTGAGCCAAGGACCGCTCTTGTATATAATTATTTTGATTAAATATGTATAGCTTTTTATTTTATTTTAATAGTTACAGTTTGTTAAGCATTGAAAAAAATTGATTAATTTTGAACACTATTAAACGAATATTCACGTCTAACGTTTTTTTGAGATGATATCTTAGAGTTTTTGAAATTAAATAAATATTGTTACAGAAATGAGTTTTCCAATATCTAACTCAAAATAAATCTAAAAATAGAGCGGTCCGTGACTCAGGCGGTTATGCGTCGCTTTGTTTACATCACAGCAAACGCCGCACTTAGCTTCCCAAGACAAGGCATTTTTCCAAAAAATTGTGTCGGCTGGTTTTTTCGGTGCCGGAGGTCGAGCTTATGACCGTCCACTCCTACAGTTCAACCACTACAGTATCAAACACAAGTTTCTAATCGTTATAACACGTCGCTAATACCCAAACGGGAGATGCGACGTTAAATAACCAATTAAAAAAAACCGCTACCAATTCTTTGGCACTTAGCTTCCTCAAAATAATTTTTCGATTCCTTTTAATCAATTGAAATTCTAAGAATAAATGTTTCACAAAAAAAATTCTAACAAATTTCAATAATAAAACTTATTTTCATTTTTTTTCAAACAAAGATATTAAGATCAAGATATCTTCATTAGAAATGAAACGATTTTTTTAGGCAACGAACTCGGTTTGAAGATATAAAAAAGCTATCTCTGTGCCAAATTTCAAGACGATTAGATAATTTATGCAATTGTTATCGTCCGACAACGAAAAACGAAAATTTTTTCTAAAATAATTTTTTTCTCTGAGACAAATGAAGGTAATCACTTGAAATTTTATCAGGATATTGCCCCAAACAAGTTTAATAAATGGTTAAAATTTCAAGTCAATAAATTAAAAAATTATTTAGAAAAAAAATAAAGAAGTTTAAACCACATTTTCTTTAATAACAAATGACAGACTAAAGATAATTAAACTTTAAAAAAAAGAAATTGTCGGTAATCTGACGATCTATAAATAAAAATTGATTAAACTAAGTAATATCTACCGTAACATATTTAAAAATCAAAAAAACGAAAAATTCAAAATCGCTTTTTGGTTATAAAACAAAAGAAAAACGAAAAAATGAAAGAATAGGTTATGCTATCTATATTCTCCTTCGAAACGAAGAGAATAAGCTTACCCGATGTAAATCGGTCAATTTGTTCAAAAGTTATAGCCAGTACACACACACACACGAAAATTTTTTTGCTCAAAAACGACGGATTTCCGTGCCAAAAGTCTTAAAACATGTTTTTTAAACATTTTTTATTTCAAAAATTTTTTTCACCGTTACAAAGTTTCCTCTTTAAGGAAGCAAACTCTAAAGATGCCCAGAACAGCTGTTTTAGTGACATAGGACTTAATCTTACGTCTTTCCTAGAGCCTCTTCATCCAAAAATTCATCTTAAAGTTTGATCTCAATACATAATCCATATATTTGACCCTTTTCTGTTAAATACAAGTTTAAAAAGATAAAGAAATATAGATGTTAGCGCCTTTAATGTTTTTTGCACGTATTAAAGTTATAGATCATTCAAGATACAGATAAAAGCCTTCATAAAACTTGAAAATTTATTAGGAGTTAATTTTAATTACGCCTTATATTGCAATGAGTTTTTACTGTTTTTGATTTACTATTTCTGTACCTAATTTTAGCAAATGTATTGTATTTTTTTGCTTTAACTCTATTACCACTTAACGATTTTCATATTTGCATTTTCAAAATGGTTTTTAATTCCTAACAATATTTTCCAAATCCTATATAATCAAGAATATATGACTAAATTATTTATTGAATTTTCGTATTTTATTTAAACGTACTACCTGAAAAATTACTTACATGATAGATATTACATTGGCTACTCTATAGAATATAAATTAAAATATCTAGTGAAATAATATTGTTTGTTTAGTATGTTTTAATTTCACAGGGTTATCCTCATATCTCAATATTGTGAATATGAAATTTTATGTTGTAGATTCATTCTGATATTAAATACCAACAAATTTAGTTTTGGGTTTGTTAATAATAAAATAGTCAAGAAATAAAAATTCAAATTATTTAATAAATGTTCATAGTACAAAAATTGAAGGTTGATGTAGTTGTCATATACACACACATATCATCAATTTATATTTAGGCTATTTGCTCCTGTATCCAGTCTACGTATTCAGCCACGCGTGTGTAGATACCGGGATATTTAGTACTAGCGCAATCAGGATCTTTAATAGACCAAGAAACAATACCAGTAAGTACTCCGTCCACAGTTAGAGGGCCACCGGAATCGCCCTAAGAATTATAGATTAGTGATTAAATTATCAAGTATTGTCAAAATTATTAGCTATATAAATCATTGATTAAAATTATTCCTTACATTGCATTGTCCTCTCCTGATAGATGGATCATTAGCGCAAACATTATTTTTGGTAATGATTCCAGTAACTTCCTCCATGACGATACGGCAGTATTCTGGGTCGACGATATAAATTTTAGCTTTTTGAAGTCTGTCAGGTAAAGGCGACCCGAACTTTAAATAGAATAAAATTATTAATATTATTTGAAAAATTAAAGAAAATTATTGAAATAAATTTTTTTTAAACATTTAGTAAACATTTAAAAAAGTGTAATTAGAATATTAATTACGTTATCTTTACGACCCCATCCAGATACAATAGCACTACTATTGGTCTTCACTTTCGAATGAAGAAGAGGAAGTGGCACCGGAGCAACTCTCTCATTAAACACGAAAGGCTCAGAAACCTATAAATAATTTTTCAAAAAAAGCATAATATATTCATCAAAATAGATTTTATATTACCAATAATAATGCGATTAACCTACCTCAATCAAAGCAATGTCATTAGATGCTTCAGAAGGGTTGAATTTTTTATGAGAAATAATTTTCACTGCTTTATGAGTTTTATATTTATCTTTTAGGCTGACTGTACCAACAACAACCGTTAGACCATTAACTGAAGTTCTGTAAATTAAAAAACATCAGAAATAATAGTAGCAATTTTGAGTATATACTGTAGTAATTTTTATGAGAAAATGAGTTTGTCCCACCTCTACTTATTATACAGAAAGTTATTGTGTATGAATATACATATATTTATGTATTATATTTAGTAAATGTACACGTCGGTTCCATAAAATTGATACATTATGTAAGTTTTACTTTTAATGGCTAGTTAAATATAAGAATTAATCTTACCCAACTACACAATGTGCTGCAGTAACAACCCAATTCTTGTTTATAATGGACCCACCACAAAAATGACCACCTTTTTGCAATGAAACCTACAATATAATTAGTATTTTCACTATTTCTCAATAAAAATGGGCGTTACGTAAATCAAAAGGGAATCGAAAACTTCGTTTTTTTAATCATTTATGAATTGAAACGTCTTTTGATAAATATAAAATTAATTTATATGTATGAATACTTTGCAAATACAGTAATAAGTATTAACTTTAGTATATGGAATTCCTACTAAACGATATTCTATAAATCAATTATTTCTTACCTGAAAAGGTCTATCCCCGACGTTTGCATCTTCTCCATTGACTATTCTTCCAGACAGACCATAGTTTTCCAATACGCGTCCTAAATAATTTTACAATACTTTTAGTTTATAGTAAACTATTTTTTTTAAATAATATATAAAAAAATATTTTTGAATAATTCTAACCTTGTGATAAGGCTACTAAACCAACCAACAAGCACAACAGTGTCTGCATTGTGATTATAATGACTGCAATATGCGACTGATTTTCGTTGTTGAACCATATATATTATTCGCTTGAGTATAGTCTGCAAAAGAGATATTCCGATTAGATGATAAGTCATTGATCAGTAATAGATATTATATTTTCACTGACATGCCTAGTTTATTGTATTGATAACATTACTTTTTATTGTAAGCATAAACTTAGTATCCTAATTGATTAGAAGACAATTATTATACGTTCTAGTAAACATTTTATCAAGTAATATTAATTTCTTACTATCGATGATAAGTCGGATTTTTTATAAACATAAATGAAATATTTGTATCATATGAAATTTATATAAATGAGCATAATTATATAGATATAACACATTTTTTCTATTGAGAAATAAAATATTTGATCTTCGGAAAATAGATTATCTGTAACATACAATTACACAGCGAAAAAAAGAAATCTTTATTAGGAATCGTCGTTCATAATTAACGAATGGACGTTTAACTATACAAATAACTTAATACTCCTTTATGATAAAATAAATTTATTAATAATTCAGAAAACTTGAATTTAAAATTTTCTTTTGTTCTAGTAAAAAAATATCTTTTTTGAAAATAACAAAAAATAGCTTCTGATAGAAATAAGATTTAGAAAAGGATAAAAAATGATGCAATGACTTATGAGTAAAAAACGGTTTTCGGTTTTGGTTTCTTATCAAAGTATCTATCATATCCAATGTTTTTAGAAGCGACATTTTTTACTATTGCTTTTAAACGTTATTTTTTCCAAATATTCAAAACTTAGCTGAAGTACTTAGCAAGTCGATTTCAAATCTTTTCTTTAAATTCAAATGAGTGAAAATTTTACTTATTTAACAAGTAATTACCTATGTATAACTTATTAATAAGTCAATACTTATTAATAAGTTAATAATTAATTAAAAAAAAATCTGAACAATAAGAAAATATACAATTAATAAATAAATATATACAGAGTTAAATGTAGCAGCTTGAATTTTTTTTAGATTATTACAAGAAGAAGAAAACTAAAAAATTTTACAATTCCTCCCCCTCCCCCCCGATCCCACCCCACTACCATTTTCACTAATCAA
The DNA here is from genome assembly GCA_035583055.1 of Torymus tubicola. NCBI lineage: Eukaryota > Metazoa > Arthropoda > Insecta > Hymenoptera > Torymidae > Torymus > Torymus tubicola. The sequence goes on along the minus strand of JAWWEQ010000001.1, from coordinate 23,130,195 downwards.
ATATAAATCAAAGTGCAATAAAAAAAACCTATTGAAATAAAAACCAGATTTTATAATGTTAATATAAAATTTATTTATCTGAAATATAATAATGTAATAATCAAAAGAAAAGAAAGTAACATTTAAACCTTAGATTACTAAATATGCTAAGCTTTTAAATTAAACATGCACCGTTATCATATATCATCAAGAAAATAAAAATGAATCCAACCTTCAGTTCTAAATTTCAAACTTATGAACTGAATTCTGAATACTTTTTTCAATACTGCGTAATTCAAAATACCGATTTATATTTTATGTATTTGAATGTCAAATTAACCCGCGTGATACACCTTGCTGCCTTTTCTTTAAGGTGGTTCTATCAAAATAAGGTTGAATGCGTAGACTTACGAAAAAAAATATATATTATTCCTCAGATTTTGACAAATTTTTTGATATTTTTTTAACCTAGGTTGCCATGAACATTTTTGCGTAAAAAATTCTTGAAAATGTATATTTTTACATGGCAATGCATTGCCATGTCAATAGATTCACGTGTTTTGAGTTGAATCTTTCAAAATAAATATAGAAGTCGAATGCGGAGGATGTTAAGAAAAATGATGGTTATATAGTTTAAGATTTGAGCTTGGCAATGATCACTTAAAAAATGGAGCCACGAAAATTTTTTAGATATTAGTGATCAAAAGTATGAAAATATACGTTTGTTAATGCTTTCCGCTAGATGTTGCGAATGTGGTAATGTCGCATTGAAAAAGAAACACTATACAAACAATCTCCGAAATGAAATACCTAACCTCAACTTAACAAGTATGCTGCGCTACGGCCTACGAGTACCTTCGACTGTACGACGTTGCCAAATGTCAGTCTTTCAACTACTACATAAATCATAGACATATACACAAAGAATTATTTATATCAAATGAAGATTAATGTCACGTAATATTATATTAAACTATCTTAAAAATCAAGATTTGATTATTATAATATTATAAGCATACATTTAAAATGGTTCTTTAAATTTATTTTGATGTCCTCTTGCTTGACTCGAGAGTCTTCATAGAACCACCTTAAGTCTCAAACTTAATGTAACACTTTTATTTCCATTCTGATTAGAGAATTTTGTTCAAGTTATGGCACTACTCAAATATCCTCTATTTCATTAAAAAATGATGTCTCTATTTCGTTATAAAATGAGCAAAAGAGATTAGAAAGGAAACAGTAAAAGCTTCTATTGAATGTCACATTTCAAATATTTATGATAAAAAAATGAGCAAAAGAGATTAGAAAAGTAGTCAGTAAAAGCTAAAATTTAAGTCCTGATTCGTTAAAGAATATTGATTTTTCAGGAAGTTATAAGCAATTAAAAATAGCGAATGAAAATGGTTAAAAAGTGGTCTTCATTTTCGCCTGCCGACCAAATCGACTGTCAAATGACCGCTAAAATCCATTTCCTTCAACTGAAACCCTGTCCTTGTTAGTTAATCCAACCCTCTCGAAAAATTTGACCTGCTGGGAGATCGAACCCAAGCACTGCGGGGAATGTTTGTTTCAGTTAGTAAGCATCTTGTCGCTTGAGCCAAACACCGATCAAAGCTTTTATCAAAATGATTTTTTTAATAAAAAATTTATTTGCTGTACCTAATTTTAGTACACCGATATTTTTTCTGCTTCAACTCTATTTTTATTAAAGAATTTTATGCTTTACATCAAGTATTTTCTTTTCCAAAATGGTTTTTATTTCCTAAAAATATTTTTTAAATATACTCTTTTTCAATATCGCCCTAATATAATCAAGAATACAAGACTAAATTACTTATTTAATTTTCGTCCTTTATTTAAACGTACTATATGAAAAATTATTATGTATAAAATATCTTGTGAATTATTTTTTTTGTTTAGTATGTTTTAATTTCATAGCATATTTCAATATTGTGAATATGAAATTTGTGTTGTAGATTCATTGTAATATTAAATACCAACAAATTTAGTTTTGGGTTTGTTAATAATAAAATAGTCAAGTAATAAAAATTCGAATTATTTAATAAATGTTCATATAAAATTTCATGTAGTATATATACACACACACATACGTCGATTTATATTTAGGCTATTTGCTCCTGTATCCAGTCTACATATTCAGCCACGCGTGTGTAGACACCGGGATATTTGGTACTAGCGCAGTCTGGATCCTTAATAGACCAAGAAACAATACCAGTTAGTACTCCGTCAACAGTTAGAGGGCCACCGGAGTCACCCTAAGAATTACAGATTAGTGATTAAATTATCAAATTTTGTCAAAATTATAAGATATATTAATCATTCATTAAAATCATTTCTTACATTGCATTGGCCTCTCCTGATAGATGGATCATAAGCACAAACATTAGTTTTGGTAATAATTCTAAAAACTCCCTCCATGACAGAACGGCAGTATTCTGGATCGGCAATGAAAATGTCAGCTTTTTGAAGCCTATCAGGTGTATCAGATCCAGACTATAAATGATATAAAATATTAATTGTGACTACTAAATAATTGCACCGATTTGACATTTTATAATAATTAAACTTAATTGTTTTTTAATAAAACTTCAAATATATTCATCTCATTATCCAAATAATTTGGTTTATATATTCCAGATAATTAAAAAATCGTATGAAAATTGAAGAATATATTATAACATATTTTGTATACTTTGATCAACTACGCAACTAGTATTCAAACCATAATGAACTAATGATACCCTGGTAGAAATCCAAAGAATGTTATAGCTAATAACTGGGTATTTAGTTTGGCGTATAAAATAGGTATTTCTTTTTCCAAATTGTAGCTCGCGATGGAAATCTTTTTCTCCTATTATTTGACCATTTTCTAGATTGAAAAATAGAATGAGTTTATCATACATTGGCACGAGGTAGTTTTTATCTATTTAAGAGGTTTTAAAGCTAGACAATTTTTTAGTTAGAAAATGGGTAGTAAAAGTCTAGTTGTATTAGAGAAGAGCGAGAGAGGCAGAAAATAATGACAAAAAAGAAAGTTTTCGAAATATCTTTAAAAGGGCTATCGTAAATGTTTTTTGGCCTTCATATATTATTTATATTGTAGGAAGCTATCAGTTAAAATTATATGTCATTCAATTTTATGTCGAATTTCCTTTTTAAAAAAGTGATGGATGAAATCTGTCATCACAATAAGACTGTTTTGATTGGTTGATGTTGATCAATTTGATTGGT
>JAWWEQ010000001.1:23002806-23126864 GCA_035583055.1 Torymus tubicola | reverse complement strand
GTTCAGCTAATAGTTTTGGCAGTAGTTGAGCCAATAGTTTAGCCAGTAGTTTAAACTACAGTTTTTTTTGTAAGGGTTTAAATGCCCATGCAGCTGAGCTTGGTAGTTTTGTTAAGTTTCGAAAGCAATAAATTCTCATCGAAATGCTTAAAATAACCTAACTTATAGTCGATTTACCTTTATCAATGCAATGTCATTTCTGTGAGAGTCAGCAGCTTGGTATTCCGTATGAACGATAATGTTCACTGACTGACGTTTTTGATAAGGTTTTTTATAATTGACTGTACCAACAACTATAGAAATTTCATTGGAGCTTTTACTGAAAAATAATATGGAGCATTAATATGTGTAGATGCCCCTGGAAGTCTTACTGTCCAATGATGGATAGAAGAAAAAGACATCTATTTTTTAAAAGTTGATGTCTTGAACTGGTAGTACTATACTCGACCACTTGTACGTAACATCTCATATATTTAATTTTAATGAGAATAAAACTCCACCCTTTAACACAATACTGATTAGCAAAACCGTCAGGGACAACTACACTTAAATAAAATAAGAAGCTATCGTTTGACTGCCGCCGTTCGTCACAAATTACTGTAAAATAGTAGAACCTGATTCTAATTTACATAGTTGTCAAAATATAGTTACGGTTGCTATTTTTTCAGTAAAATATACATATTTTATTAGTTATCGATATTGTGTTTTAGTACTACTAGCATTATTAACCCTATTGTTAGTTAATTTTACTAAAACATATAGTCGTAACGAGTTTACACTATACATTATGTCAATAATAATTATATTTTCCTCTCAGTGTAGTATACTATTTCAATTAATTGATCAATTTATAAAAATATGGATTAAAGAATAAGTAATGTAATTTATATAATTATTTACCCAACAACGCAATGAGCCGCTGTCACGACATAATTTTCATTTAATATAGATCCTCCACAGAAATGGCCAGCAGATCGCTGTAGTGACACCTGAAATAAAAACGACCAAATAGAATTCACTATTATAACAAATCTTATAGTAAAATTAATATTTATTACATTACTGATTATATAAAAAATCAAATAGAAAAATAAAATATCAATAATTAATGTCTTTTCTCACTTGAAATGGAATTTCGCCAACTTTAGCTTCCGTGCCGTTAACGATTCTTGGACCAAGTTTGCGATCTAACACCCGACCTACAGATAAAAAAAGTTTATAAATGACAATATAAAATTTAGTTAAAAATATGAAATATAATAATATTTTATACAAGAGCCTTGTGCAACGGTTAGAGTCGCAAAAACGAAAAAGATTATTCTATCCATATTCCCTAAATTTCTTAACTAGTATAGCGACTTTTAAAATCTTGTATTTATATATAACAGAATTAAAGCTTGAAATTTTGCTGAAAAGATTATAAGATAAGATAATGATTTTTACTGTTTCTATAAGAAAGTTGATTAAATTCCTATACATGATATTGTTCAATCATTTCATTATCTATTGATTAAAACGGTCAATTATAACGTAGTGATATTTCGTTCAGGTCATTCAAAGATATATATATATATCATCACTTCCTCCCAAGCCTAGCACATCTCAACTTTCCCGTGAAGACTAGCACATTTCGCGCTCCTATAGAATTTTAGATAATTTATGCAAATCAAAAGATATATAAGAATATTTCCGCACAAAAAAGTTTTATTGTGTCCAATTAATATTTATATTCATTTTTCCATAGATTTCATAAATAAAATTCCAAGTGAAGAGTGAAAAAATGATTTATTTTAATAAATTAATTAATTTCACTTACCACTTTGAATCTTGTTTTAAGGAGGTTGGGTACTGAAGTAAAAATGATAAGATCATTCCAAAAATTTAACAACGTTGTTCTTTGATTAATTCCATATAACTATGCAAAATTTCAGATAATTTGTCAATCCGGTTATGAAGTTATTCAATGTCAAAGTTTAACTCTTATACACAGGTTCTTATGTGAAGTGTCTTGGAAAACCCAAAGACTTAGGATACGATTCTTAAAACATGATAATAATGATCATAAAAAACTATTAGCAATATTGCAAATATATGTGAGAGTGTTTGTACAAAATTTGAGCGCGATAGACAATAGCGATTCTGGGTACTGAAGGAAAACGTAAATAAAACACCGAGTTCATAAGCTGCGGGAGGAGGTGCACGGTGAGAGGCATCGCAGTGCGGGGAGCGAGGGGACCCCCTCTCCACGCCCCGCGCGCGGTGATCTATCCAACCTCCTTAAAAAATCAATGGGAACAACATATACATGTTAATTAGACATCCAAACTTTTTCGTACAGAAATATTCTTATATATATCCTTTGATTTTAATAAATCTTATAAAATTAAAAGCGCGAAATGTGCTAGTCTTCGCGGGGAATGCGCGAGGTGTGCTATAGTCTTCGCGGGAAGAAAGCGAAATGTGCTAGTCTTCGCGGGGGGATTTGAATTGTGCTAGTCTTCGTAGAAAGTGACGATATAACTACACTTCTTCTGTAATTTGATACATCGACTATTTGTGTTTAATTGAAATACCAATTTAACAACTGAAATTTTTTGTTAATACCTCAGATTTTACAAATATTTAAGTAGCATTGTAGTTTAAGGTTTGAAAATGATTATTTGTATATTTATATAATTTTTATTTTTGATAGGATCAATAATAGGGATTCTTCGTATGGTAAACAAATATTGAATGAAGCCAAATCATGACGATCGTTTAACACTTGCCTCCCACTAAAACTCCAAAGAGAAAAGAAACTAGTAAGGCATTACAAAAATACAAGGAGAGAATCGAAAGACCACAATTTTCAGCAGTCGTATATATCGATAAAACCATAAAGAATTGGAAAGATCTATCCTTCATACTACGTCCCTCCAGTTTGATAATTAGCACGTACGTGTCTCCAAAAGTCTGCAAGGGTCGCGCGTGGCGCCAGCCAAATTACAAGGCTCATATGTATAATCCTCCTCCGCTCGCGCGGCTTTATAATTATACACTTTGCAGAGACTCGCGCTGTCTCTCCCACTCTCTTACTCTCTTTCTTTCTCTTTTAGCATCGCATCATTGCTCGCGTCAATGTTTCCTTCCTCCTCCTCCTCCTCCTCCTCCACTTCTTTCGGAGCCTTTTATAAGGCGAGAGCCCCCCCCCCCCGCTAATGAAAAGGTTACTTGACCCCGAAGAACGCCCTGGCGCCTGGATACTCCTAATATTATACGTGTGCTCGCGACTAGAAATCCTCCGAAAACCGTGGATATACGTGTGTGCGAGGCTGAGAAGAAGAACAGCGAGGTGCACTACCGAGGGGGAAGTTTTGATTCGCACGGGGAGGTATACATGCCTTCGCCGCCGATCGAGATCACAAAGAGATTCGCGCGCTGCGAGATGTCGGAAAGATTTAGGGAGGTCCATCTGAGCGATTGCTGCGTGCAGGTGCCTCTTTGGCGGGGCTCCGTGTGATTTTATCCCCGTCAAAATCAGCTTTTGTTTTCATTTCAACTTTATCTTCTTTCTTTATTTTTCCTCTTTCATTTTAATATATCGACGTTTTGAGTACTGGTCTAGATATCGACATAAAGTGGTAAGGAAATACCCGGTTGACCCTGTAATCTGAGAGGATTTCAAGCGATAATTGTCGTCATACTTTTAAGTCATTTTATCATCATCATAGATTGAAGCGCGAGTTTAGATTATTTTGATGAAATCTACTTGTCATTATCGGTTTGATGGTTGCTTTTATCAGTATCAGAAATTTCAATGATGTACAAAATAATATAAAACATTCTATACGCATTCTGTTTGGATGACAAAATAAAAAACTTTGGTATTTATCTGTTGTAATTAAACGTTTAATTAATTACAGCAATCACAAATATTAATATCTTGTATATAAATTTAATATAGTTGTACAAGTAATCTTATAAGTTAAAATTTTTTAGCATGATAGTTAAAAATGTAGGATTATATTTTTGAAAATGAGTGCTCCCAACATCAGTATTCAATTAGAAATTTCATAAATTCAAAAATTTGTGCAATAATCATGACATTTAGTACATGTTTCAAGTGTTGATAAACTCATTTGATAAGATTCTAGAGTTTGATTGCAGTTGCGTGACGTTTACTGTGTACATTGTAAGAAGATATCAAACCTTATTTCCTCAGATGTAAATATTATTATAAATAATCTTTTTTTTTATTTTATTTATCGTATTTTATTTTATTTTGTCATTTATTTTTTAGTACCAAAATAAAGGATAATATTTTGAATAGTTTTAAGCGATTTTATAATAATGATTTGATTTAGTATAAGGTTAGAAATTTAAAACAACCTCGAGATGGTGTTTGAAAATATTGAAATATAAGAAATGTGCGTGAACTGGTGTAACAAGGTCACGTACCTCTCGTGAAAACTGCAGACGCGGATCTCAATCCACGAACTCGTGCAAAAACTCGCTCTTCTCTCTCTTCTCTGTTTTATATGGCCTAGCCGAAAATCACACAGTCGTATACGCTCTCGCGCTTGGGTCCTAAAAGGGGCGCCTACCTGGCCGCTCTATAGAATTGCCGCTCCGCGGAACCGTTGATTACCCCGCGCTTTTGCGCTCTCTTCCCACACGGGTCGCTCGCTCGCAGCCTCCCCCGACACGGCGAAAAAACCGCGCGTACACAACGTGCTATGAGAGAGAAAGAAGAGAAGAGAGAGAAAGAGAAACGGACGAAACGCAGAAAGAAAGAGTTTTATCCTCTCGCGCCACTTAGCCGCCACTGTAATTTCCATTAGGTCTCCCCTTCCCTCCCACTTCTTCTGGTGCAGCAACGAAACGGAACTCGAAGAAACTCGCGATCGTTTTCGGGATTTTAAGAGCGGGGGAGTACAGCTCTCTCTCTCTCTCACTCGCTCACGCTCTCGTTCTCCGTGTAATTGCCGCGAGCATTGCTCGCTCCGTGCGAAAGCCAAGTGCGTGTGCGCGCGCGGAGAGAGAATTTCGGGAGGCGTATTACCTCCCTTTATGCGCGGGAGGAGCAGCTATGGGAATCATCATTATACACGGAAGGGAGATAACTTCGCGGAGGACGATCGCCGTTTCCTGGAAGACCAAAGATCCTCTAAATATTAATTTCTCGCCCTTTCGGCCGCATTTGTATGCCTTTTCGAGTAGGAGTTGCCGTATACGCGTGCTTATTAGACGTTGGGCTTGGGATGCAAAAGCGCGAGTTTCGAGTGTTTTACGAGGTTGTGAATTAAGATAGGAATTGGGTCTCGTGCTTTTTGGCTATACTAGGAAGTTCGTGAATATGTACGCTGCCAAACGGACGGACTCATTAGCATGAGTTTCAAGGTCCTTCGATCAGCACCTGTATATATAACTTTCAAACAAATCATTGGCTACGCAGCAGATACAAATTTTTTTTAATCAGTTTCAAAAGTAAAGGTTATTTTAAAGTCATAAGTTCAATTCAAACAGTAAATTTCACGTTTACAACAGTATATGTATCTTTTAATTATAAATTTTATGACGTTTCTAATATAGAATTGTGCACATAATTACTAGATTGGCAGAAAGAACTAAAAATAATAAACTCATCCACAAAATAGTATTGATATATCGGGTTTGATTTTTCTTTTTTCTTCTACGGGATAAAAATTTGTACTAAACATTTTAAGATAATTTGTGACTTTTTTATTTAATTATCGGCGATTGAAAAATACCAGTTCTTAGATAACAAATAAACCCAACACCTCAACCATAATTTTTGCATAAAAATATCTTTATTTGGTTAATAAATCACAGGCAAATTAAACACTTCTCAAACAAACGTCAAAACAGTGTCTGAGAGCAATAAAAGGGACCGACCTCCTCCGAAACACCAGCTTATCCCTCAATGCGATCGCAGGGTGGGCTCGCGCGAGGGCAAAAAAAAAAGTTCCGCGCATCGCTTTGGCGCGCAAACGTGCAGCGAGGTATGCGAGCTATGCAAAATCAAATATTAAGTGAGCGGTTAAAAAGCCCGCCCGCCGCCGTTGCATGTGCGCAAGCTTTCGCGCCGTCTGCGCACAACCTCGACCTTCGACCCCTTTAAACTGCCGGGTCGGCTCTTATTTGGGGGTCTCCGTTTTTTCTCTCGCCGCCACGGGGCCCCTCAGAGGGGGGGGAGCAAAATAAAAAGGAGGTAAAGAGAGCGAGGAAGGAAGGAAGGAACGAGCGGAGGGGGCCGTGCTGTGCGCCACGTCGTAAACATATTTTTATTAAATAATTAGATATTAGGGGCCCGGACCCTAATGGACGGGTTAGCCCCTCTACTCACTCTCTCTCTCTCTTTCTCTCCCTCGCTCTCGCGTGCCCCTCATTCCGGGCATACCGACACGGCGGCGGTGGCGGCCGAGCCGCTGCTACGTGAGATTCCCACACTTGGTGTCTCTTTTAGGCGGCTCGCCCGCGCGAATCCTCCCCGATTCGAATCTGCATGCGCATTCGTTTTGCTCGCGTTTCGGGTCATCTTCAGCTCGTGCGCACGCAAATTTACTTAGATGCCATTTACTTAAAGATCGTTAGTTGCGCATCTTTTCGGAGGATTCCTCCAGATTCCAAGAACGAACAAGTTTTGAGAATATACCTCGACGTGTGTATTAAAAAGGGATTAGGAGTCGTCGGTGGGTGGAGAATTCGACATCATTTGTAATTTTCAGCTTCATTTGATTTTGCTGTTTATAAAGAGATTTACTTTTTCAAATTTTGTATAATTCTGAAAGCTTGAATATATCCTCAATGGATTTCAAAGAAAGAATTATATTTCTACTTTCTCTGCAAAAAGGAGTCACATGTTCGTATGTTTAATTTTGATTACAAATACATGTTCATAAAGAAACTGTTAAAAAAGATAAGTATAAGTTAAATAAAGTAAGTGTTTATTATTATGGTAAGAAGAAGATATTTACATTATTGAAGAACTTCTGATAGTGATATTTCATTGATATATAAAATACCTCATTAATATATTATAAGATAGTAACTTTTCATGAGAGCTGTACTAAATTGCGGCTTAATTTTAAGCTGTACGACGAATTGAAGCCGCAACCGCGTGGTGGACGACATTCTAAGCGCAAAGGTTTTTATCACGACCAGCAAAGGAAAAAGATAATTCCTCAAAGTCACAAACGCCGTATACAGGAAGATGTACCTTTGATCGACCAAGCCTCAGCGACGCCCGCTAAAGTAAGCCCTAAAAATAACACGTAGTCCACTGCGAAATAGTAGGTCACGATGCGAATATGCTTGTCAAAGAGACTGCATTTCTTTCTACTGCAGCTGCCTTGGAAAAATTTACTTTTCTTTATGAATTATCTTGCCTTTTTGCATATAAATCGGTCAGAAATTTTTAGAGCGCAGGGGAACATCAAAGGATTTCGTTTTCGCTGCGATATATTCTTCATTTGCTGAATTTTTTAAATATAATCTTTCAGTGTAATAAGCATTAAGTATTTTTATCTTTAAGTTGCAACAAAATTTGATAACGATTTCCTGCTATACATATATTCTTATCAAACATTGCGATGTTGTAAAAATGCATGCTAATAACTGTATGCAATCTATTATATATATGTATCATACTGACTAAGCACACACGGAGAGAAATTTCCTAGTAAATGTTACCAGTGGGCTTGGTAATCAAGGGACAGACCACCAAAATCCCAAAAATTACCATTTTTTAGTAAAATTTATTAGAATGTAATAAAAAAATTTATGATTCAACTTGTTTAAACCAGTTAAATTGACAATTAATTTTCTCGAAATTTCTCAAACTCTTTTTTCAGTATATACTGTCAAGGAGAAGCCACAACTTTCGGGTAACGAATTTTAAATAAATTTTGAGGATGCATTGTAATTTAATGAATGAGCACCTTCCTTCCAAGATATTAGTTATATTTTTGAGTTATAGCCGCACTGCTTTGTGATAATTTAAATAAATCATTATAATTCCATGATTTTTATTAGCTTACTCATCAGCAAATTGCTTGGTTTAGGACTAAATTTATGCATATACTAGAATAAATTTCTCTTCTTAAATGAGATTGAACTTTATTCATTTTTAGATTTGATAATGCTTCCATCAAGACTTGACACCATTTTAAATGTCCTTGTATATACTAAAAAGATCATTTACCTTGTGAACTAGATAGTATAGAAATTCTTAGAATTTCTAATCTGAATCACAATGAGGAAATAGAGATTAAAAAGTGTCCTCCTTATATTGACAAATTCTTATTGATTCAGTATTAATATGAAATAATTGTTAAATCATTCCAGTTTATTTAAATTTTTTATCATATTTACTGAAAAATATATTTACCACTATACATGGTAAATGTAAATCAATTTCAAGGTCATGCACAATTATTAGAAAAATTTCTTTTTTAAATGACTATGTATTAGCCTAAATAAATTATTAGAATTTTACTACAATTAATAATTGTATTTTTACGGATGGATGTCCTAATTATATAAGTATAATTTATTTTTCTTGTTTGTACTATTATAAGTATTAAAGAAAAACATAAAAAGTCCTTTTTACAAAATTATTCTCAATACTGCTATACAGTAACGTTTATAAAAAAACTTAGCAATAATTACTAAGAAATACTTTTTGTGTTTATAACTAACTCTAAAAATAGTTTTGTAGAGAGGACAATTTTTTATCTATAATTCACAAAATAACACTTTATTTCGAATTTTCCATTTTTCTTTACAATCCAAGCCACATAACTAGTGAGCCTCGAAAGACGCTACTATCACGCGTGTCCTTTTTACGTTCTCTCAGGTGCGTTGTGCAAAGTAATTAATCGGCAGGCGCGCGGGCGCACGCGCGAAGGTAAAGAGCGCCGAAAAGGCTCGGGGGGACGATTCGCCGGCGGCCGGCGGCGACGTGCCGACAGAGAGGCCGGGTACTCATTCAATTATGACGCTGACACCCGGCCGCATCGATCTTCCTCCCCTTCACAGATCGTCGCCTTCTTTTTCGCCTGCGTATTGTGTCCCTCGAGCGCGCGCGTTTGCATTGAAGCACGAACCGGAAGTCTGAAGGGTTACGGAAATTCGTAGATTTGAGGCGATGAAGATGTTGGATGCCGTTTTATTCTGGAATTATAGTTAAGAAGCGGATCTTTATCGCGAAAGAATATAGCTATAATTAACGTTGTGAATTTCGACTAAAGGCTGACAGAATATTTGTATTTTCTTATTATATATATAGTTCTTTATTATTATAATATAGATTTACTCTATACATTTTAATAATAAAACAAAGTATTCAATAATATGTATGATGCAATATCGTTTGCAAACGAAACTTTCATAGTATAGATTCAAATAACTGATAAGCTATCTTTGCAATCAACCATTCAATATGAGATCAAGCTACTATGAACGATAATTCTATGAACAAGTGGCAAATTTATAAAGAAAAATCTGTTTTATGCAATTGAGCAGTTTTTAAATTTTCAAATTATATCGAAGTAGATTTATTCTTTAACTTCATGATTTCAAAGATATTGTACAAATAATAAAAACAAACGTCACAGAAAATTTTTCCAATGTTTAAGCAAAAATGTAGATTTTTTTCGAAATTTTTATCACAAACCAATCACCAACACTCACTCCAAACAGAGCCAACCCCTACGGAAAACGTAAAAATCTTTTTCCTACCGTATACACTTCCAGCCCAAGTCCCCGAAAAAATGTTTATTCGCTCATGCCCCCATCAACCTGAAAACTCGCCGGCGCCGGTATTGAATAATTCAAGAATCCTTGCGGAATAAAGAAGTGTACGTACAAATCCACCGACGCGGCCCCTCTCTCCTTCTCTCACCGCGATATGAAATACACATATATACCCATACATCGACGTATACACAGAGCGACTCGCGCGTCCGAATACGCAATGCCTCCCCTTGCGCTCACTCTTTTTGCCGAGTTGTTTACGCTTCATCCGGCCAAATTGAATTTTGTCTCGAGGCTACCCCCCGGAAAGCAGGCGAGCGATGTTTACCCGAAAACAGATGGCGCAAGCGAGAACCGCCCCGGGGACCTAGAGAAAAGCGAGAGAGAGAGAAAGAGTGAAATATAGACTAAAAGAGAGGGAGACAGAGAGAGAAAGAGAGAGGAAGCAAGGACGATCGTAATCCTTTCGGTGCAGTTTGAAAAAAGATCCGTAGATGATGTCGGGATGAAAGGTTAGTTTTACTCATCTCTTTGTCTCTTCGACTACCGGTTGTTATGGTCTCACCTGGATCCGATCGAAAGGCTGTGTTTACATTCGACCATTGTCTTCAATAGGTTGATGGCTTAATGTGTGTGATTTGCTCATAAGTCATTATTTGCTTTTAGTATTTGCATTTGTTTGTATATTATTTATTTGTGTACTAAAAATATTGTTTACTGTAACATAATTATTGTTTTGAATGTATGAAATACGTAATAAGTTCATTCATATTTTTTTTCTAAAGTAAGATATCCAATTGCAAGACAAACGTAAAATCTGACATTATAACGGGAGAACAAAAAATACTACAATTTTCAACAAGTACGAAAACAATATGTGTTCATGTTATTAACTATATGTATTCCAATTGAATTGAATTACAAATTTGTTTCATTACAATATAGAGGGTCATTTTTTGAAGTTATATAGTAATATGGACGAATTTACACCATTTTTATCGTATCGCAATTCCGGGACATACTTAAAAATATATGTTTCGGTATTAGTTTTTGTTCCGTTATTGCGTATTATATTGCTATTGTATAATATATTATTATTATACTGTTATTCTATTGCTATTGTCAACATTCAACGTGTCTTATCCTATGCTGCACCGCTATAACATGATGGTGTTTATCTTTGAACTTACATATTTGATGAAAAAATAATATCAAAATGAGTTTGTTTTTATATTGTTATGGATGAATATCCGTTCGATTCTGCAAAAAAGAAAAGTCAAAAGAGTACAATTGCAATATGACAACAATTAAGAAAAAAACGAACGGTGTTGTTTTGTTCAAAATACGTCACCTTTTATTATTAAAACGTTGCGAAATGTCACCTACTGGTTTCAAACTATGTGTCTAAACTTTCTTCCTTAATTATTTTACCTTATATAAATACATTAAAAACCTATTATATAAATCTATAGAATATCTTTTACCAGAAAAACATTGAGAACAATAACAAATCATAGTCAAATGTGATAAATGCTAAAACCTTCTATAAAAAATATATGGATTCAAAAAGGGATAATGCAATGATGATTTATCTACGGCTTCAAAGCATAAACACATTTTTTAAGTTTCTGAGAAACAAGGATTTTAATGTTCAAACTTATATATGTAAGATCGGGAGAAATGAGATAGGGCGGAATATTGTACTAATCAATTTGCACATTCAAAACACATATTTACACGGTCGTATGAGCAAATTATACATTTTCTGGTGCGTTAAAAACGAGTAAGAACTCAAAAAAGTATCGATTAATGTCGTTATGCCGGGACTTATTTAATGATCCCGTTCATTTTGATGCATATTCTTTAATATAATTATGAAACGGATCAATAAATTGCAAAATTGACAATTGTTTAACGAATCTTATTATTTAATTAAGAATATTCCTATTTTGTGATATTTCTATTAAATTTGCGACCATTTGAAATACTTTACATGTTAAATAGCGTAAACGATTTGTAAAAGAACTGGTGAGTATTAGAACTTTAAAAACTCGAAATTTTATCTGTTTATTAATCTGAAAAATGCACTTATGTTAATGTTACTTTTTGGTGTATCGCAGCTTTAGGATAATATTTTTGGTATTACTGAAAGTGTTAAATGAAAAAGGCTTATTTAAAGATACAAAATTTGAAGTTTTTCGCAATTTTCGAAAAAAGGGACTTACGTAGTTATGCCTCAGGGTCACATATATGGTTATTTGGACCTATCAATTCAGGTATAGATCGATTTTTCCAAAATAATAAATAGTAGAGATCTTTGATTGTACCATAATCTCCTTCATAAACTTTACAATAGCTGTTACATCAGTTACAAACGTACGTTGTAAACGAAAAAAAGGACAAAAGTTCACAGCGAAAGTAGTTTAGCAACTGCCGCGCCAACGGCTCTTAATTAAACTCCGCGCGTCCGCACGTGTGCAAAACGCGCGTCACCCGGGCACAATCGCAATGCTCGCCTACCGTTTTTCCATCGTCTCTTTTCACGTGTCACGAGCGCCCTGCGCGCGTATTTTCATTCCGCGGCACTTGACGCACTCTCGCGAATAGCGCACGCGAAATGTCCTCCCGCGCAACGGAATTC
Source organism: Torymus tubicola (assembly GCA_035583055.1). NCBI lineage: Eukaryota > Metazoa > Arthropoda > Insecta > Hymenoptera > Torymidae > Torymus > Torymus tubicola. Next base: position 23,114,467 of record JAWWEQ010000001.1, on the reverse strand, counting down.
CGCGCGCGAGAGAGAGAGAGAGAGAGAGAGAGAGAAAGAATGAGAGAGGGAACGAGAAAGGCCGCGGGCGCACAAAAGCGCGCGCTGTACATCTGGCCGCGGTCTCTCTCACGTCGCATTGCGCGGGGTTTACATTGCGCGTCGGAGCGAGACGCAAAATCACTGGCTGCCGCTGCCGCAGGTCATGGCGAGAGCGAGAGAGAGAGAAATTGAGGAGAGAGAGGCCGAGCACGCTAGTACGCAGGAACAAAGAGAGAAAGTGAAAGAGAGCAATCCGGTGGGCGGCCGCACACGTGTGCGGTGTGCGCGGGGAGAAGAGCGAGAGGAGGTACGCATATATATCCAGGGTGCGGGGGTGCGTCTGCCGGACCACGGTTTTGGTTGCGTGGGTAAATGCTCGAGTTAGGATATATATGTGTATAATATCTATGTGAATAGGTTTGATAATTAGATTGTAAGCGAGCCGTGCAATGATGAGTATAGAGCAATTTGCTAGGCGTACGTAATATATTAATATGAAAAATACGATACGCGTAAATTGGAAATTACGATTTCATTTTCTTTATAATAATATTACTGCATACAACAATTAAACATTTGCGTTACCTATGCTCGCTGATATTTCACTAGAGTAAGAGTTATTAGTGAATGAAAAACCAGCTAGATTTTATAAAACAAAACGAGAATAAATACTTAATGTCACAATATCTACATCCCTACTTTTTAAAATTTATCTCAGTTGTACAATCACAAATACAAGTTGAAAATAAATCCGACGAAATGGAAATAGAGATACTTTCAAAATCGGAATAGATTTCGAAACAGACAATCACAGTGCACTCCCAAAATGGAACGTACATCCGAGAATAGGAGGAAAACCATCCGCCAACAGGCTACATAGAGGCGCGCACATACACGTCAGACAGCAATAGCCATCAGGCTCATGCTTTTCGAGCACACACGTTACTCGCACACGGATGACGCGCACACGGTATTCAAGGGTACAGTATATACGCAGCATAATCGCGCGACAGCAATAATGCAGCACCGGAAAGGAGAGAAGAGAGAGAGAGAATGCGATGCGCATATGCGGTCCGCGCCTCTGTGTTTGCGTACCATCCGCGTGTGCACTTCGTCTTTTGTGCCTTCCAATTCCCGTCACGATTATCCCGCAATCGTCGGCCGACCGACTGTTCGCTCTACCACCGCCCGAACCCCCATGTGATATTCTCATTTTTGTCAATGACGATTTGTTTCTTTAAGAGATAAGTGATATATGCTACGACGTTTTATTGGACTTGTTGTGGAATTCTATTAGACGTAGATCGAATTTCAATGCCAACAATACGTATATTAACTGTAATAACGTTCGTAATGCAACATACCACGTTACTTGAAATTCATGGATTGTATTATAATTTAATGAGATATACATAAAGCGTACATATAAAGTCTAAAGTTCAAAAGCAATAGGAAATATTTGATTGCACTGGCAAATACAGATTTGCAATAGATTTCGATTCCTATAAATGTATTTGTGAAGCAATCATACATAGGATATCAAATTATATAAGCCGAAAGTGATTATGTAACTACACTTTTCATACTCCAAACAAACGCTGATCAGTTTACAAATCAAAATTTATGAACTTGATTAATTATACAATTAACTACTGATTGATTGCTGATTAGTATCTATTCACAGTGGAGCATTTGACATTGATTAGTTGCTCTGCTGTACTAACATACGCAAATACATACATATATACACATGCACGCAATATACATATATAAATATAGGCAAGTAACAAGTTCATTATTTTGCGTAGCGCTGAAATAATAAGCAGATCGAGAGCTCAATGTACTGTTGTTTTCAGTTTGCGTTTTAAAAGCTATTAAAAATAAATAAAGCAAAACAACTTCATGACCAAAACAATTACATGAACTTGATGTTGAAGTATTGAAAAATTATATTACGAAAATTTATTAATAATTTACACCTTTGCATTCTACATCGTCGTGTAGATGTAAACTTATCCATCTACTTTCTATAGAGTTTATGAGACTATCTGTTTAAAACTGTTTGTTGCTACATTGCGCACACAAGACATTTAGTGTCCATATTATGCAGCTCTTATTATCTCAACCAACGCTTAATGCAGATGTAGCGCTACACAATGTGTTTTGCGAGGGCTGCATAAACATCCTACAGATATAGGTAAATATGCTAGACAGAGGTGATTTCATGTAATTTTGAGCTCTTTGCTTAAAGGCCGAAATTCTCGCAAACATTGAAACGGCGAATATGGAATTTATTTTACTTATTTAAAATATTACAATATTTATATAATGCAAAAAAGAGTGGATTTATTTAACAAAAAACGTGAATATATTGTTCGTAAAACTCCATAACATATATTTTTATTAAAGAGTTGATGGAATTAAAAAGTCTCTCATATAGAGTATAAGTCTTTTATGAGAAAAAAATCACGCGATAAAAGAGAACAATGGAAATTAGAATTCAGATCATCGCGCATTCACATGGTCTACAGACGGCGCAATCAGTATCTCCCCGCGTGCGCACAACCAAAACATTATTTCGCGACAGAAAAGACGACGAGACAGCGAAATAATGTCAGACGTATGTACTCCCGCGCCGAGAGACAAAGAAAAGAAAGAAGAGAGCGAGCGCGAGAGAGAGAGAGAGAGAGAGATGGAAAACGAAACGGGGGTATGGAGTTGACGGGCTTTGAAAACGTAAAAGTAATCACCATGTGCTCCGGCTGCTTCGCTACTTTTTTTGTTATATCTGCGTATTGGAGAGAGAGAAAGAGAGACTGGGTTCCTCTCTCTCTCTCTCTTTCTCTCTCTCGTACAATCTAGTCGGCCGTCAGAGCCCTATACGGCGCCCGTCTACCTGCGCGGACGAGCGAGCGAGCGCGTACCGTGAAAAACAATAAAACCCGAGGCGCACCGAAATAAATCAATTCCAAATTCGCGTGTGCGCCGCCACCGGGACGAAAAAGAGATGGAAAGAGAGTTCCCTTTTGCGAGTTCGAATATTATATACGCGGATTTTAACAAATTTCGCTATTGCATATACGTTTTAGATGTTAACACATTCGTATATTTTTGTCGAGGTATGCCTTAACGTTTTTATACTATGGAAGATCGAAATTCACGCTTTCAAAATAACATACATTTTAACAGGTTATCGTTTCTACAGATACTTGTATACAAAAAAGAAATTGTGTTAATCAACATTCACCTTGATTGAGAGAGTATTATATATGTTTGATACTTGAAAAACTTGAATTACTACCAATAACAACGAAAGCTACGATATTAATAAACAAAAGTTTCTATATATACTCGTAGCTTCGTTATATATACCGGCACGTCGCGCATAAACGAAAACCTGTCTATAAACACGTCCCTCGACACTCGTAAATAATTAGCCGGCGTCGATCGTCCCTCATATGCATATTCGAGGCATCAATTAGCGCCTTCAAATTAAGAAGGCTCACGGGTAGAGACGTGAAATAAGCACGGCGCATTATATTGCAAAAATAAACTCGGCGCCCTCCTCGGCTTGCCGTGCGCGTTCGCGGTATAACGCGCGAATTCGTCTCGTCGGTAAAAATGAGCGGCGACCGGACGCGGTAATATTTAAGTCCAATTACGCGACTACAAGAGAAAGAGAGGGAGAAAGAGGGGGAGAGATTCAGGTGCGCACGGGCGCGAATAAAGTGGCCTTATTTTATTCGACAGCTTTGTTTATAGCTCTTAAGGTTATTTACGAGTTTAGGATGTGCACTTGCAGCAGAAGGAGAGAAGGAGAAAGGGATACACAGAGAGAGAGAGAGAGAGAGAGAGACGCGGTGCGTTGTAAATGCGTTGTATGTGCGTGCGATTTTTTACGGCTACGCAGCGAACGTGTTGTATATAGCCGCGAGTTAAAATCGAAATAAGGGCTGCCGTGTATAAGATGGGACGGGAAGAAGATCAAAGTTTAATCACGCATTAAGCGTTTGCCTTCTCTTTTTCTTTCTCTACACAGATTCTGAAAGCTTTATATATGTATATATATAGAACTTGAATTGCCTTCCATAACAGATCAAAGCAAAAAACGGTCCATAATTTAAAAAAATATGCTAAACGAAGTGAAAATAGATGCATAACTTATACAATCAGACATTGAACTTCGCTAATGCCTGAGTAGTAAGAGATAATCCTTAATTTATTTACCAGAGTCAATTAAAACACCGAACTTTAGAATAATTTCATCGCGACATTTGCTCAACACTTGAGCAACCTAATTGCAATAGCAAAAACTTATCTTGCTTCGTCGGTTCGGAATTCATAAGGAGTGAACTCCTTCTGTACCCTCCTGCCTCTCTCCTTGCTCAACAATGATATGCATCTGGAAGTCGAGTCTCTCGACTCTCTTGGGCCAAGTGAGGCGAAGAGCACCCGAGCCATAACCAATTTAGCATTTTGACTCCTAATACTCCTCTCTCCATCCACTATATTCTCTCGGCTGTACGCGCGCTCGCGAGCAGGTCGATATTTCGTTTCGCGTCCCCGAGGCTGCACCTTCTGGCCCGGTTAATAATTCAATTCCTTCCACGCCGGTAACTCGCTCTCTGCTCTCTCTCCGCCTCTCGTTCCGCGCCCGCGCGCGCGCACGCTGTGTCTTCTAAGGTGCATCGATTTCCTTCTCCTCCGGCGGCGGTGGCGGTGGCTGCAGCCCCCCCGCTGAGAGAGAGAGAGAGAGCGCATCCGCGCGCGACGCGAGTAGGTGTGCAAGAGCGAAGAGAGAGAGAGAGAGAGGGAGAGAGAGACAAAGAGCACGGAAGCTGCACGACCGAGATGTGCAGCTTCCTATGCGGTTGGAGAATAGAGGATGGGAGACCGGACTGTTCGTGCTGAAGAAGTTGATCTTTTCGTGTATTTGGACTTGAAGGTGAATTTTTATTTATTTTTCGACTGAACACCTAACGTCATTTGTTTGTAAAATGGTTCATAGAGATAGATTATTTTTAGTTCTATTTTTAGAAGTCAAGTGTTGTATATTCAAAGGCACTGTAAAATATCTTGATATTTATAAATTTATTTTTTATGCGCTATAATAAACCCTGTTTGATAGTAATGATGATGTAATATTTTCTGTATTCAGAAGATGTACAGAAAATCAATCTTTTCATATCGTGTTAGGATGAAGTTCATTATACAAGAAAAATGAATTTTTTCATTACCAATTTATACGTTTTAAAAAGTATACGATAAAAAAGTTATACGATAAAAAAGAAGCAGCGATTTCTTGGAATTGATGAATTTCATGTCTAGAACTACAGCGTACTGGATAACTATGAAGTAATAAAAATTTCAAATTACCTGTAAGTTATTATAAAACAATGTTTTTAACTTCATTCTTATACGATATAAAATAATTAAGGTTAATTATATCGTATATAGTTATATTCATATGTGTTTTGCTAAAATTTAGAAATTTAGCATTTAATTTAGCATAAAGTTTGCGTATAACATATCGTCTCTAGAACTTTAAATATTTATAAAATATTTAATATATTTACATAATAGTATTACCTACAGTTAATTTACTCCAATAAATTATTGTAAACATACAAAAATTCTTCAATTCTATCTTTCTATCATTTTATTTTTTTAAACCACGTATAGAAATATAGTCTTAAGAGGTTTTACTATTAGTGGTTACAGTGAAATAATAGAACGACTGGGTCGAATTGTAAGTGGATTAACAACAAACCTACATATAAACGTAGATTACACGCTCATTTCCTGAGTCCAAGCAGTGTATAGTTGAGCTTCTCTGAAACAAGCAAATCCCAAACTTTGAAATCTGCAATTTCACGCACACCAAACTCTCTGGTCCCTTTCCCTTCGTCCCTATCTCTCTCTCTCTCCTCCTTGTTCCCTGCTTTACACACACGCACACACCCCTTTCCACACCCCTCACGCGCAAAAAGAGCCGCACGCAGCCACCAAAAAATCTATCAGCCGTAGAGAGAGAGAATGAGAGAGGGAGAGAGAGCGAGAGAGCAGCATACGTTACACGCCAGCTCGCACTCGTTTACATACACACACGCGCGATCGCGCAATGCATATGCAAACCTTCTCTTTCTCCATGTATACACACACACACACATATACGCTTGCGCTTTCTTCACGAGTGAGCGGGCGCGCATGCATATGGAGGACGCGAGAGCACAAGGAGAGGGAGAGAGAGAGAGATAGAGAGAGAGATAGAGGCAGAGAGCAACGCCGCCGCCGGCGGCCATTTTGTAAGCTCTTCCCGGAGGAATCGATGTGACGTCGCCCGGGGGGCGCTTGCGCGACCCTCCGCAGCAGCAGCGGCAACGGCGGCAGCGGCCAGCGGCAGCCATACGTATTCGCGTTCATTCTATACACATATATACATACGCAGCTTCCCTATGCGCGCGCTCGCTGGTGTTGCTGGATTCCGCTTGTCGAGCTTTGCTCTTATTTTGGATCTGGAATTTTTTTTGATCGTTCACCGCCCCCTTCAAAACTGGTGTTGGCACTTGGATCTCTCTCACTCTCGCTCTCTGGCTTTTGCTGATTTGTACATATTTTTCGAGCTTTCTGTGGCATTACGTGAAAGAATTCAAATTGTTCATATTTTGTTTATTTGCATTACAAATATTATGATTTGCAAAACTGTTTTTGTAAATCTTATCCAATTTATTTCTAACCAGTTTTAATACTGTTGACATTTTATTAAGATATTTGTTTAAGACTTCAGAGAGCCACATCACTTTTGTTACTATTATGATGATAGTCTTTTATTTTGATAATTTTTATATTATATTTTTATTTTAGTTTATCAAGGTATACGTTAAAACCATCAATTTTTCTTTCTAAATATGAGGAACTTGAAAATGAAATCAAATTTTTTCTTATACATGATTTTCTAAATGTAATAGTTGTCTTTTTTAATTGCATACATCAATGATTTTTTAATCAAACCGTTTATTCCATTCCATCGAACATGCTTTATTTGCGCCGTTGAATGGATATCTGAAATCATATGACTAAAGTTGAATTTAGTTCAATCGGTATGTAGCGAAAACAATTCTTTATTATTTGGATTTAACTTACATCGTGTTTGTATGCTTTATCCATGTTACTTTTTTTTAATTAAATAAAGTTTCAAAATGTCATTACATACTGAAATTTTTATCCGGAAATTCAGAATGAATAAATGTTTCAATACAATATTCACTTTTTCGAAGAAATGAAAATATAGCGGTAACATGTTATTTATTTTGGAATATAACCCGGGATATGCAATGTATTGTCAGTTTTATTGTCCAGACAAAACTGAATTATCATAATATTTATTTGAATGCGAGAAAGCGAACTCATATTGAATGAATTATCTATAGAGATTAATTACCAATGAAATTCGTTTTTCGAATTGATATTTTAATCCTCAAAATAATTAACGTAGATTTAATGGACTGATGTATAAAAAATAAATTCAATTAAAATGTCACGGAACTTATTTAATGAATTAATATTATCACTTAAAAATTTTTTTTTCTTATATTTGTTAATAAAATCGAATTTCATGAAAAAAGTCAATACAAGAAAACGTGAAACTAATAATGTAAAACAATATCACAATAAAACTGGCGTATAAGTATAGCCTGAAATGAGAATAAAAAAAAAGAAAATATAAAAAGCAGTATATGTCATTAAAAAATCTGAGACAGAATGGCCACCACCCTCGCGGGAGACAAACTGATCGAAAAAGAAGACCGTCGGAGAAAGTTGACCGAGTGCAGCAGTGGAGAACGAGCAAAAAAAATAAGAGCAAAAGTGTGAGCGCGAAAAGAGCAGAGAACGAAAGAAGCGTGGACTTCAAGAGAGAGAGAGAGAGAGAGAGAGAAAGAGAGAGAGAGAGAGCGCAGAAGATTCCGATGGGATACGCGATACGGGGCCGATGCGCACCTCGGATTACGAGCCCGAGCGGCTGCGGCGCGTGCAAGCCGGAGATGATCTTCGAGCTCGCGCCTCTAGGCGTTCCTCGACGCAGGACGCGCGCGGTCTCTCTTTATCTGCCTCGGTGTATGCTCGTGTATATACAGGCCTTCCTCGCAAGAGGGAGAGAAAGAGAGAGAGAGAACCTAACCTCGTAGCGGCTATTCGCTTATTATGACTGTGATCATCGAGTACTCGCTCCGGACTAGCGCGCGCGAGCAGGAGAGTCCTGCTTTGCATGTGCTCCGGACTCCTTGACCGCCGTGGTCGTTTAGCTTTTACTCTCTCTCTCTCTCTGTTTCTCTCTCTCTTCCTCTCTCTCTCTCTCTCTTCCGTGGCTTAGCTGCACGATATTTTGAATCTCAGTACACTAATTTTATACCACTTGCACGTGCGGAAAATGCGAAAAATGGATTGTTACAGTAATGGACATTGTTAGTCCGTTAAAATGAATATAATGAGTTTGGAATTTTAAATGCAGAAAACTCTATTTACAAATAGGACTTCATTAAAAGAAGAATATGTTTACGCCGAAAAATAAAAGTGACGTGATATCACTATCAGATAATGCAATTTTGGTGTATGCGTGAGCTACTATGTTATTTGTTCTTCATTTTCAAAAATAAAAATGTCAGTCATGTGTGTATTTTTAAAAGCATAAATCCGCTGTTTTGCACAACAGTCTAATCAAGTAAACTCTACGTGTATTTTTATAAAAATAATCATGTCAAATGTTTATAAATTTTTTTAAATTTATTAGAATAATTTGAACATATACGAAAAAATGTATCATCTGCTATAACTTACTCGCCAAAATCCTAAACCACCGGTTTCGATCTCAAAATTGCTAGCGATACATCCTTAATATGCATATTTAAACCAATAGATCCTTGATAATATATTCAGCCGCGAACTAAGCCAATAATTTTCAGTCTTTATCAAGTCCTCGTTTTCTCCTCGAAAATAAAGAGAAAAAATTGCTACACGAACGTGCAACTCTCAAAGGAACATTATCTGCTCAAATTCGTAACAAAAGAGAGAGAGAGAGAGAGGGGGGGGCGAAAAACACCCGTTGCACGTGCGCGCGCAAGCGAGAGGGATTTATCAGATAAGGCCTACGTGGGATCTAATGAGGGTTGTAAAGCGAATCTCCGTAGCGAATTTCCGAAAATTTCCCTACTCTCATATCTTCCTTCCTTTCGCTGGCTCTTCTGCAGCGCGCCTGCACGCGTTGCTCTTATTGTGATGTACACGCGCCGATCGTATTTTACATACCGGACGCGCGCGTTTTAGAAGCAAAGAAGAGCGCATTATACCCGAGTCTGTGCTAGTCAGAACGGACTGGATAAAGATCTAAATTTTCGGCTGAGCCTATCTTTTTCTGATGGCATAGTCCTATATATCTTTACTACCATAAGCGTGCATAGCCGATTGAGCAAATTAGACTTTGATTTAATATATAGGGTTGGTGTGCAACAAACAATAAGTGTACAGTGTATAAAAGAGTAGTCAATTCTCGCATATATATATGTGCAAAAAATTAAATAAACACGAAATCTAATAACTTATTCCAAAACGTAGAGATTATTTGAAAAACTTTAGAGAAATTATTAAAAAACGGTGATTGAGACCACCCTCGCCATCAATAATTATCAAAATTCAGAACACGAAGAAACATCGGAAATCGCGTATGCGCGCATTCTTACGCAACTGAGAGCGATTTTCTCATAGACAGACAATATTGACATAATTCATAATTCACGTTTACATGACTGGGAAACAACCGTTTAGCTCGCACATAGCCAACGGCCGAGTTTGCGAGCGAAGCGCACTACGAGTTTCCGTGGCGCGTGTATACGCACTTTATAATCGATTCCGAGCGCGCTTGAAAACGTCCGAGAAACGCAAGGACCCGCGCGGTTCGACTAATTTAACTGCACTATACCAGAAGTTACATACGTACTATGAGTATGAAAATGAAATGTTTTTAAAACAGCTCAGCTCAGTTTACGAAATAATTTATTTCCATAGAGTTAAACAATTAGTTTAAGAATAATTTATTTCATATAATATACTATAATATATATAATTTTTTCTAAATAATATTTTTCTAAATATATAAAATACTAGTAGTTTATTTAAAACTGAAAAGTATTATACAATTTTATGATATGAAGTTTAAAACGTCATTTTAATAATTTTAAATTTGTTTATAATGAAATACTTACTGTTTATTAAATTACTTCTATACATATAGGTTCCAAAATATGTATACATTAGAATATTGCTATTTTCATATTTAGTTGCAAAACGTGGCAATTCAATTAAAATTATTATACACCTATAACTTATCAACATCATACTACCGCAGTATATTAATATTTTCAATTTTCAAAGTATAATAACTCTATTTGACATAATATATACTTTACTATATAACCACATCAACATTCAAGGTACACACAGGCGCAATTATACGGAGAATTATAAACTTACTTTGACCGTATTTATACGTGCGTGTTTCGGAATAATGGTGTGGATTGCCGTATCTGTTTTGATTGCAGTAAATTTTTCCATATCCAATAAATGGATGTAAATCCGAATAAAACACGATAATAACTTTTATTTTCATGTTTTACCAGTTATAAACTATACTCTTATAAATCTTTTTTAGCAATAGCTTGAATATTTTATCTTCTAATAAACTAGTTGATTATGAGAACCTACATATTTTTTTGCTCGAAACCAGTTGGAAGAAAGAAAGAAGGAGAAATGATAATATTACCTTGTATACAATCATTCTTATACAAGTTTAAAATTTAATAAATACTTAAAAAAAATAGGAAAATTCACTTTCACCACGGCTTTAACGAAATTTTGAAAGTGAAAATCATTAACAGAATCAGCGAACCGCCAAACCTTCTCTGTTCTTTCGCTCCCCAATCCGGGCGCACACCCTCATCTCTCCATATCTTCCAACACGTACACAACGACTCCCCCTGTTCCTTACACACGAGCTCCTACTCTCCTCCTCGCGAAGAAAATCGTAACCCTGCATTCTATCTCTCTCCCTCTCTCTCCCACCCTCTCTCGTTCGAGCCGCAACCTCTTATCGTCGCGCAGACTTTCTCTCCCCCTCCTCGCACACACACACATATATATATATACACGCGCGCGCGCGCCTACATAGGTATATATAGTAGGGACCGGCGGCTGTCCCCCGCGAGCGAAATAAAGCGCTCGCAGCTCCCGGTGATTGGAAGTCACCCCTCCGGGCGCGCGCATGCGCGACTCTCCCCCCGGCTTTAGGGTTCGAGCCGGCGCTGCTGCTGCCGCCGCTGCTGCTGCTGGCTGCTGGCTGCGGTCCTCCCTGCGGCTCTAAACAGGCCTAGGATGACACGCCCCGGGCTACCAGATCAATAAGATACCTCGCTACACCTACCAATCTACGCACACGGTTTGCGTAGCCGCGTCGCGTACGCTTCTCTCTCCTCCCTCTTCCACTTTGCGGGCTCGAGATAAAATATCGTAAATAGTTTGTTGAATTCTATGTCTGCTGCGAAGGAAGTTCCGTTGTTTGTCGTAAGGGTATAGAGCTATTTTTCAGGCTTGATCAATTCAGCAAAACAATTTGTATTTTTCAAATAATGATCAATATAATCAAACTTGCAACGTATAGACTACTATATATGCGATTAAACTGAAACTCCGTCAACAGTTTACTGCAAATGTGGTATAAAGACAATTTTATTCCAACCTAATGATATATGAGTCTGTGTGAGTTTCCTGTTTATAAAATGCTAAATATTCCACCATGCAGATACAAATGGATTTCGTAAATTATGTAAAACTGTTTGAGCAGTGATAGATGCGTTTTATTCGCTTTGAAGTGGATATTCCGAGTATTGTTTGACTGCCAGCTTGGAATATATCTGCAGTAATGAAACAAGGGATGAATCCCTATATACTAGCCCCGTCGCGCGGCACTGCACTTCATGCCGCGTAAAAATAATTTCTTTCGCTCACTGAGTAAATATGTACCTGTGCGCACTTTAACTCTTTAACTCAATATTTATTTGAGGCTGTTAGCTATATAGTATTTTTAATAAATTCTATTGAGAAATTGTTGCAACTAAACATACCTAATATGAAAATTGCAGCAAAAAGATATTCTTTTATCTGTTATATATACCTATGTTAATTATGTTTTGTACACTTTCACCTAATATAAAAATGATTTCTTTGGTCACTGCTCCTTTTATCGCTAATTAAAAATTAATACATTTGAAATTCAGTATTAAAAAACTTGTCTAGTTAAGATTTAACTGTATGTAATTTTTTTTAATTAAAAGGGAATTTACTTTTAGTATATTTTATAAAAAAATGTTATAACTAATTAATTCATATAATATTTCTATATGTACATTTCTATTTGACAATTTTAATTTCTTGCCATCGATTTAAAATTTCTTATTAAAGACCTACATTGCTGGTCCGTTTCCCTGGTCGTGCATTTCCCATACTTGCTTCGATATGTATATACACCTACGTCGTTCCACTTATCGATACGCGATCCGGTAAAGTTAAGCTGCTAGTGTTAACATAAGCGAATCTTAGCAAACTTTAATCAAGTGTGGCAAATATTGTTGTTGCTCTGCTTGTAGGGGCGTCTATATACTTACACTAATCGAGTCTTGGGCGTTGCTTACTTTAACTGAAACTTTATATGAAACACCCGACAAGATTACGATTTCAAATTTAAATGAACTTTTGGAAGATGCTGCATTGATGATACTTACTGAAATGATAAACAAGACACAAAGATGTTGTAAGAGCATATTATATATCTGTGGCTTCGAGGCATAACGACATGAGTCTATTTTTTTGAAAATCGGGAAAACCTTGGATTTTGTATCTTTAAATGGGTCTTTTTCATTTAAAACTATCAGTAGTAGCTAAAATATTGCCCTAAAGCTACGATATACGGAAAACGTAACAACATAAGTCCATTTTTCAAATTTAGTGCGCGGCATAACAACATAAGTCTAGCACTGATTTATTTTATCCAACCAAATTGAATATAAAAATTATTTTATATAAAATATATACAATAATTAGATAAAATTTATAATTTTACAAACGTTAAGTATATAAACGTGAGAATTTTGAAAGTTAGTTCATAATACCTGTTCTTTTACGAAATAAAAAAATGCTTTTTAATTTATCGCGAATTCATGTTGTAATCAAGTTGTATTCAAGTTGTATTATTTTTAACATAATTATTCGTTGATAAATTATTAATTTTGATCGGAATTCATAATTAAATTAATGAAAATGATCGAAAAATAAACGAGAACAGGACCATTAGATAAGTTCCCAGCATCACGACATAACTTCATACTTTTTCGAGTTTTCACGAAGGAGACAATGCATAACCTGGTCATAGCACTGTGTAAATATTTTTTTAAAATGTATTAATTAATTAGCACAGTATCACTGCCAATAAGTTTCAACAATGAAACTCATTTTTCTCAGAAACTCTAAAGTGGACTTATGTCGTCATGCTTCGAAGCCACAGATATATACAAAAGCTTATATTTTTGCTTTATACATAAATGCTTCAAAATATAGTTCAGTTAAGATGTATTAAATAAGTTTCACTTTTAAATTAAATCACACGTATATATTTAAATACTTATCTATATATTTTAAATAATGTCCACTTCTACTGTGTCACTCACGTCGAGTTCTTTCTTTAAATTTCATGATCTCTTTTACAATATTGCGGTAAAAAGGCTTGTTTCAAAACAATTGCCTCTTTTCGTTCCCCTGTAATTTTACCACGGCATCGGAATACCTACAATTTTATCTGAAGAACTTTAAGTTGGTCTTGTAAAAATTTCAAGACAAAAACTTTCACTACACTTTTAAAATTGATGTTTATTATGGTAAAAACTTTTTAAAAACTTTAAAATGCTAAAAAATTATTGGTATCAAATTTTTATCTTTTGATAATTCTAATCAAAACATTTCAGTTAATAGTTTGTACATGCAAAAAATACATGAAATCTAATTTCTTCTAAAAATCAACTCTGAATAAAGTATCATTATACAATGAATTTGCTTCCTATAAAAATAAAACATGTTGGTTTTTTCTAAAGTTATGTAAGTACCCTGATATATGCACAAGTGGGCAAAATCCCATCACCCGATGACTTGTGCAGTATAAGCAATACTTCATAAGAACTATACCACCGCTATAGTGGTGGTATTTTCTTATAAGAAACGCATCTATTGCCCATCACAATCACCATCGTAAATTCCTCGACGTCGGTAAGCGCAGAAACGACTCAACGATAAATTACACGTGGCGCTTATACTCCTCCACCTTTGAACGAGCACTAGTGTGAGAATTCGTGGAAAGCAATTGCGTAAGGTCGCGCGCGCGATAAAAATTGCGTTCCTTTAGAATCAGTGCGCGACTCGAGAGGGGGCAAAAAAGTCCCGACAAAAATGAAGACGGTAAAAGCGAGACGAGAGCGCGCGAGTGCGAATCGATGAGTTCGACGTAATGCGGGGGGTCGACGAGTTATCTCTGCAAACATCGTCGGGCCTCAGGCTTTTTGCTGCAGCCGCAAGCGCGACAATAAAAGGCGCGTTGAAGAGTCACCTTTCCGCGGAACGAGGGACAGGAAATGCGGCTCTGTTCCGTCGCTCGCGGGGAGACGGTTTGCGACCGGTTCCTAATCGATGAGCTTCGTCCTCGTTTATCGGGCCGTTACGTCTTATTTGGGTTTTTTGAGAGGAGGACGCGGGCAGGAAGTGGAGATTTGATGTTTTGTCGTATTACCGCTTTTGAAATAAGGTTTGTTTAAGAGTCGCTTCTTTGCCGGTAGACAATCATTCTTTCATAACTTTACGACTTTTACGAGGCTATTTCAAGTACGAAATGGGGTCTGTTTAATCTATCTAGTAATTTAAACGAGATTCTTACAGTTTTTTTAATCTGCGGTTATATTTGCAGTTATTTTATGTATTAGTTGTTTTTTCTTAAACTGGTTAATATACATTTAAATTTTCTTGCCTAATTTTATAATTTTCTATGAAAATTCTAATTATTATATACTTTGTTTGTTTTAGGTACGTATAACCCAAAAAGGCTGCTAGAAAGTTCTTCAAAAAAACGTTATTTGATGTAAGGATCACTATGAAAAATATTGTTTCGTAAGTAATGCATCTGTACATTTCGATGTTAATTATTGATGATGGTAGGGACATTTTAGAGTAGGATTTAAATCATTGAGCTATACCGCGATCAAATGATTTATTTTAGTTTTAAAAATGTGAAAAGAGGTTGAAATTTTCATACGAAATCATTCCCTTTCTTTCAACCAAAGTGCACAGTAACCAAACACTAAAAACGATCGTCTATCCAATTTAAAAATAATGTTTGCATCGCAACCCTTGAAATAAAGTAACCTGCACGTACCGAAGCAAAGAACTATCATCACGCAGACCGCAGTTTCTCAATCCGGCAACTCAACTCACGAACCACGCACCGCCGCCGCGAATTACACCTCCGCCCACAACCAAACCAAACAGAAGGAAAAAAACAACAAGCGGAATGGAAACGGGCTCGGCGAAAGTGCGCCACCCTCATAGGCGCGTTCTCTCTGCGGCCGACAGGTTCAGTGGCAACACACACACACATACACATAGCTCGTTAAAAAAGACTCTCCCTCGCAATTTCGCGCGGGTCAATCGCAAATTTTCTCGTAAGCTCGCGTGCGCGCCCTGGGCCATCACGATCGCCGCCGCCGTGCGCGCGCGGCCGGATTCCACGTGAGGCAATTTCCATTGCTTCGGCCAGCAGAGAGACTCGGCAGAGGGAGCTCGTGTATGCGCGTACACTGGCTGGGAAGAGAGGAGAGGCGAGAGGATGCGAGGGCGAAATTACCCGGCGAAGAAAAGAAACGGCGGGTGGACGCGCGTTTGCTCCGGAGGAAAGGGGTGCGCCCGTTGATCGCCGAGTCTTTTCAATAAGCGGTTGCCGACGGTTCGATGTGCGTGATGCGGCCGCGCATAGGAATTTCGAGAATTTTTTCATTCTTGTGGGAGTACCACACCGGTGAGATTGAATGCGAGCAAGCTTTTTTATTTCGAACAACAGTCTTGAGTTGTCTTGTATATATAAGTGCTTTTTAAGTTTCGAACCATCGTGAATAACAATTCGAGGTGTGATTTGCGTAAAAAGTGAGCTACGATTATTCTTGAACAAAATAATGCGTATATTATATAAAAACCGAGGAAAGAAAGAGTGGAAACTACAAACCAAGACTTGCAGAATTTTTAACTAGTGCGCTTCACTGCACAGTCCGCGCACTAACCACGCTACACACAATTGCGCACTCGCGTTTCTCTTTCATCATCAGCAACCCTCGCGACGCTCCCCGCACTTCCGCGACCTTCTTTCCCCGTAACTGGCCCTCCTCCGACGCCTCTCCAGCGTCAGCTCCACCACTGTATAATATACGTGAGAACGGATTTTCTCCGGGGCCGCCACCGCCGCCTCCGCGTGCGATCACGAGAGCCCGAATGTACGTTTCTTTTTTCGTGGGAGTTTTGAGTTTTTGCTCGCTCCCGCGCGCGGCAGCTTCACGCAAGCAAGAGAGCGAGCGAGCGCGGGAGTATAATTTTAATCGATGCGTCGCTGGAGGGCCACTGCGCGGCTCCCTCTCTCATCGCGAAATTGCCTTCGGAGCGGAATACGCGCGCGCGGGCGAGGGGTATAACAATTATGTACGCGCGCGGTTCTTTTGGGTAATGAGGGTAGGGAGCGCGCGGCTGCGAGCTGCGACTGCTCATGCCTCCCTTTGCTTTTGCTTTTCACTCGCTGTACGCGCACGCACCCGCCGCTGCCTGTCAATAATAAAGTCGTAAAACTCCACTGCTTGGGATCGTGGTATTGATCGCGTATGTGACTTTGTAAATGTTTCTAACGAAATATTTTCTTCAATTCAAATAATACATTCGCCCTTTGCTGGATATCTATGAAAAATGTATTTTATTTAATTTTCTTATTATATGTCTTTATTTATTGAAAAAATAATTCAAGCTATGTTTTCCTAAAAACAAAATATTTGTATTATATATCATTGATCAAAAGTTCAAACATTGCTTGATCTTTTTAGTAATTTCGTAATATCAAACATCTCGTAAAACTTTACTTTTTTATTTCAAATCGATTGCTACAAACGCACCACAAAAATGATGAAGATTATCTTTGTGGACATGCGTTTGTATTACTCGATTAGTCATAATAGTTTCGCGAGATGCTTGATATTACTACATGACTAAAAAGATAAAACAGTGTTTCAACAAGTGCAGTTTTTAATAGAGAAAATGTTACAAATCTTTTAGCGATATTCTTTCAATAGCATATAGCAACTCTTCTCGAACAAGGAAAGCCGATATTTTATTAGTACACAGTCATCTCACGGACCTTTTCGCAGCTAATTTAGACTCAATTGTCCTAGCCCGTAGCGCTCGTTCGCTCCTTCTCCTCGCGTCCACCATATAACCGACCGACGCGCCATTACGACGCAGTGCTCGCGCGCAAAGTGTTTTCCCGCACGCTTGGCTCACGCGCGCACAAGCGAGCGAGCGGCACTTGGACAAAGCGCTGTGTAATACAATAACAACGCGCAAAGAAAACGCATTTTCCCGTCACGCGGCGCGCGGATATCCCCATGATTATAGCAGGCTCCGTCGCCTAAGAACCGTCCATTATGGATAATATATGTATGTTTAAATGCGATCGTTAAAACGTTACGTGCGATTACCCGTCGCCGCTGCGGCGGTCTTTTCTTCCGAACGCTTTGCATTTCCCTGTCCTCTCTTTCTCTCTCTCGTCTGTGAGTAGGCAGGAGAAGAGAGAGAGAAAGAGAGAGAGTGCACACACGCCGGCAGCAGCTCTTCTGCGGTGATTTATTTATCGCTTTCTTTGGCAGCTAGCCGCTGCATTGTTTGTGCTCGTACACGTGTCGCTTTTAACGGCTGATTACACGCTGATAGCATGTGTATATCTTTTGACGGATATAAAAGGTAAAATCATTCACATCGGCAGTGATTATGCAGTAAAAATAGAGCATTATATACAGCACGTTATGCTGTGACGTGTATTTCCAATTTAATAACAATAAAATACAATGCTATATGAATTCATTTAAATGGAATTCTCTCTTTAAAAGAACTTGACATAATTATTGGAGACACAAATCTCTGCAAATTATCCAGTAATCTATTATTATCTTACAAAATTCTATTATTTTTTTTTCACTTATATTTAATAATGAAATTTAAACAAGTACGATTCTTTTCATCGAAGGTAGGTTTTACAATTTTGTATTTGAAATCATATGCGTTTACATTATTAAAACATTATTTCATTTTGAACCATTGCCAAATCCGCATAAAAAGTCGACCTCCAACTTTTTCATATATGTACCTTCTTCGAAGGTCCTCTCTATATATTTTTCCATAATAAGTCTATTATTCAATCATGTCATTTTAGGCCGGCTCAAAATTTACCGCGCAGCTGCAATCGTTTTTTCCTACCTTTTATCTTCGTTCTCGCTCACTCTTTCTCTCGTACGGATAGCTGTTTCTTATTCTCTTAATTTCTCACAAATTATTCCCTCTTCCCTCCCCCTCCTCCCAAGCTTTTTTACCCTTTCTTTTCTCTCACGCACCTTCGGTCTCTGTGACGCCCGAAGCGTCGGAGTCGCGCGCGCGCGTGCGCACCATTGGAGCAAGAGCGAGAGAGAAAGAAGAGAGAGAGAGAGCGCCTGGCTTCGAAAGGAAGACACGCTAAGTACTTTGAGAATTTTCACTTTTTCGTAATTATTACTTCGAACTAAAATGGCGTTTCGAGTTACTACATTATGGGAGTGTAAGGAGAAGTTGAGATGGCAACGAGGAGTTTATAGCGGTGGGTGTCAATATTTGAAGCTGCGAGGTCTCACGGATCGTAACTTCTATTGCGTGAGGCGTGGAGAGTCCCAAGGATAAAATCCTATGTTTTTACTGAATTTACGTGATAAAAATTTCACCTACCAAAATTATGTCTTGAGTAGTCCTTTATTAATATAATTTATATAAACACAATGTATTTCGCATTATTTCTTTATAATTTGACTTTGAAAGTTAATCTAAAGTATTTGTATGTATTATGAATAATGAAGTTTATACAAAAGTTAATTAATATAGAGCAAGTTACCATATATTAATGAAAATATTATTGCTATGTTTATGTAACTCAAATTGAAGAGTTCAGAGCAAAAATAGGTTGAGTTATAATAATAATATACATGTAACTCAACCATCTTTTGTTCCTAACTTTTTAATTATATTTCAAATATTTCTATTAGGACAAAAGCTAAAATAAATCTTAAATTTTCAATAATTTAAAAATAAAAATCATATTTATGTACAATAAGAATATCCATTAAAACAAAAAATTAGAAAAAAACTTTATTCAGTTAATTTCGAACTTTTACCACCATTGGAGACGAATGAAACCCCGCAGATGACAATGCGAGCCGAGGCACTGAGGAGTAACGACGCAAGTACTTACGATCGAGTGAGTGAGCGACGAGTGTCAGACTGAAAGGGAATCTCGCTCGGCCATGTGACATCTTTTCACGGTCGAACAGCGCGCAGCAAAAAAAGGAGTGGCTTCCTTCCCCGTAAGCCAGTTAGGAATTTCTCTCGTCTTCGCTGCTGACCCGTCCAATAATCGAGTCCCGAGATCTACCCCCGGGAGAGAACCCACCCTTCTTCTTCTTCTTCTTCTTCTTCTTCCACTTCGCAGCCATTGCTGTCGCCACGGCTGTAGCAAGGGTCGGGAGATGCGAAGCGAGGATGATGCCTGAAACTCCGAACTCTATTTCGGTCATTTCCTATATACTAGCGGCCAGAGAGGATACTGAAGTTTACCGGAAGACCATAGCTGAAGACGTGAACTAAGGTAAAGAGAGCTCTCAGGTTATTAATTCGTTCAGCATTCAAATTCTTATCGGAGAGTCTCAATAACTGAAATAAAATGATATAGAGGATTCGAATACGCATTTATAGGGTTTTACATGAAATTATTACTATCAAAATGTCTTTTAAAGAAATTTAAAAAAATTATATTGATTTTTATACACATTACAAGTATTATTTAACGTTTATATAAGACCTGAAAATACTTATAATTAAATATTGAGTAACATAGTACAAGCATAAATAGTTTCTCTATGCGATGAAATTTATCAAATCCTAAAATATACATTTACACATATGCGTATTTCTTAGACTTTTGCGAAACATTACAAGACAAAGAACAATTGCCAAATTATCTTACAAACGCATACAAAATATTGACTCACCTAAATAAAACTCACTTTCATGGAGCCATCTATAGCGGACAGCGCATGACGTTCTTATTAAAATTCCGGCAAAATTCCTCGACAACATGCAACCACCAAATACATTCCCAAAAGCAATCAACTTCTCCGCGCGCGCCGAAAAGAATATAAGATAAGCTGAGCGTGCGTGCGCGTGCATCCTTCCCGAAATCGTGGGCGCCCGCGTCTTCACTCATTTCAATATATCCACTTTTCGAAACAAAACATAAATAATCTGTGTGTGCGCGCGCGTGTGCTTATGTGTGCGTGTGCAAAACAAAAAGCCTCGCGTACGGCCCCAACAAAAGAGCGCCTGCGGAAAAAGGAGCAGCGAGCGACTGGCATTACTAAAAAAAGAAGAAGCATAATGGATACAAAGCATCGGAGGAGAGAGTGTGTGTGCTTATGTGTATATGTGTGTACGCACGCTCGTCTGCAGCGGATTCGGCCTCATCTCTGCAGCAATGCAAAAAGACGGCGACGATCGTCGCACTGGCACATGCCGGCAAGTGTATCGGACTTTACCTCTCCTGTTTCTCTTTTTTTCGCTCCATCTCATTGCCTCTCTCTCTCTTTCGCATTCTCGAACACCATCTCGTCGGCCTCAAAAAGTGCACCGATCTCTTCCTCCCTTATTTTCTCCCCGAGTATAAATCTCGTCCTCTCCTCTCCTCTTACTCTCTCCCTCGAAGCGTCCGTCTCTCTGCTTATCGCCTGGAGAAAAAATACACCAGCTCTCGGAGCCTCGCCTACGCTCTCGGCTTATCCTCGCGATAAACCCGAGCTCGTGTGCAAAAAAACCGCAGCGACGCAAACGGCAGCAAAAAAGAAGCATCGAGCGAGGAAAGGAGAGAGAAGGAGACAACGCGAAATCCGCGGGGCTTATCCGAGGCTAATCCGCCGGCTGGAGCGACGGACCAATAGAGCGAGCCGGCAGACTGCCCCCACCCGTACGCGCGCCCATTGGCCGGAGCGGGCCCCACGGCGGCCAATCGCCTGCCGGCCGGCGGGCCTTCTCTCCCGCGAGGGCCGCTCCCACAGGCCGCTTCCCCCCCTACGGGCCCGCGCGCGCCCTCGCGCTCTCGCTCTTTCTCTCTCTCCTTCTGGTAGCTAAGGCCCCGCGGGCGCAGTAACCCTCCAGTCCTCCTCCAAGACGGTTTCCTTCGCTCTCGCTGCTGCTGCTGCTGCCTTCGCGAAGAGGAACCGGCACGCGCTGACCCGTCTTTTGTGCCCGGCTTTTGTTGTTCTCCGCCAGCGGTGTGTTGTTGCGCGCGAACACGCGGCCTCTGTATATCTATCGATCTCTCAGTGCGCAAGTTATATACGCGAAGGTGAAACAATACGTCGCGCATCTGCGGGAGATACTCGCCGGTGGCCCGTTTTTTGCTCCAGGGCAGTTTTTTTAGGGGAACGAAAGGGAGAGAGATAGATGCAGGATAAGCCCCCGTGCGTACATGTGCGTCTGGATGTACAGCGGCAGATCGACAGGACGAGATTGAAGACCGGGTTGACGTGCACCACAAGAGCTGCTCTGTGTGCTGCTGCCGTTGCTGCGGCCGACGGATGCGCTCTTTATCTTTTGGTTTTCCGGAGGACTGAATAGAAGGACTGAGAATCAATGAGAAGTTTAATTCCTGTGTGTGTTTATAATTCGGAGGAAAACATTCTCATTCTTCGTGTGTATCGGCAATAAAAGACATTCGTATCAGTTCAATCGTGAGAGTGAGTGTAAGTTACTAAGTGAAAATCATGAAGACAATTCCAACAATAGTGAACTTTGATGTTAACAGAAAATCAGTGAACTGTTAAAAGAACTGTTATTGGATTTAATTAATCCCAAGTTAGTGAAAGGAAAGAAGAGTTCCATATTTCTTGAACACTATTGCAACTATTTCGATGCCTAATTTAGACTACTACAACACCGCCAGGATGCACCAAATGGTAAACTCTTTTCAAAATACCTTAAATAATAAATTGGGTAATAAGGATAATATGTCATTCAATTTTGCGGTTTAAAGTTTTATCAATTTGAATGATAAAATTAATTAAAGCTATTGGTTACATTTATAATGTGACAGAAATAACGTTGGAATGTAAAATTACCGCGTTAAACAATAATCATTGCCGGCGGCGACAGTTGCGCAAATCCGTCAATTGCCACTGTATCACGTTGAGAATGATATTTGCGTCCAATATACAAACAAAATATGTGCAGAAATAGAATGCTTTACTTTTCTAGTGGTAACAATTCGATTAAATAGTAGAGTTTAAAGAACTAGGCAGACAATATGAATGATTTATAAATTGTAATACACGATTAAATATTTTATTGACAAATTTTTACATGCATTTGACACTGCAATTTGTTTACTTCCAACGCATTATTAACTTATCTTCTTTAATCAATACATTAATTTATAATGTAAGTTTGTGTATTTATATATAATTACAAGAAACTAACATTTTCAAAAATTCCCTAACATTTACAAAACTCTACGTTGCATATATAGCTGTCTTCTATAAGTATACATAAAACAATTTTCATTATAAATGTTATTGTTGCATTACGGTTTATGAAATACATGTCATATATTAAAATAACGCGCTTATAAAAATAAAAAATATATTTTTATTCGTCGTTACTTATACGTTGTAAGTTACAGAAGTATATCTATTGGGATTTGATGCTGAGATTTAACAACTAAAACTTAGTCCTTATATATGTTAATTGAAACATTTTCATTTTCATACAATTCTGGAAGTATTTGGATTCGTTTCATCGATGTGTTCTGCTATACCTTTTCAATTTGCTGCAATTATGATTATAATTATTCAAATATTTCCACACAATGTTTTAACAAATGTTACATGCTTATCAAACTATGTGAAAATGAATCTATAATTATATCAGTAAGAAACACTTGTGTACAAAAGTATACTTAGAAATGAGGTTGTCAATTAATGATCATTCACTTAAAAATCAGTTCATTAAAGTATATTGTTTGGATATTTAAAGTAATATACAAAAGTCACACCGTTTCTAAGTCATTCGTTATTAAACTGTAATAGCATGGTAATAAAATTCTTTGCATTTGCAGAAAAAACTTTTACGATTAATCGGTTCATCAGCCACCCTAATAGTTATAATCCTAGTATCGGAAATGAGAAAGTGAGTAGTAATAGAATTGTCATACATACGCTTTCTTCTAACCGCAAGATTTGAACAAATATGAAAACAAAACATACACAAGCTCCTAAACAGTAGACGCATTACCCATTCGATGACAACGCAACTGATCGTTAATGCACAAAGCCACAGCGTCGATACTCGCGAAAAAAAGCCATCTGTACCTCCTCGTGAGTTAAGTGAAATAGACACGTTAGCCTGATGGAATATAAATTCGCGAATATTGGCCAGTAAATCATCGTGAATTTCCACTGAAAACGGCCCTCTCGCGCGCGTTAACCGCAGACTCGCGGGCGCACTCGCGCGCGCCTTTATAATGACAGGCTTTAACCCCCCTCCCCTCCCTCTCTCTCTTCTCTTACTCGCTTGCTCTCCACTCGTAAAATCCAGCACAATGGAATCATTCGCGCACGCTCATAAATCCGCGCGCGAATTTCCCTTTCGAAGACTCGCGAGGCTCGCGCGCGATGCATATGTATGCGTTTACCACAACCGCCGCCGCGGATGCGGATCGAGAGTCACGTGCCGAGCGCACGCGCGCGCGGCCTTCAATTTCGACCGGATCGAATAAGGCGTTTTTACTTTTTGCGCGCGAGCCAGTCCTCCCTTATTTTTCTCTCTTTGCGGCGCGCGTTCGTGAGCGGTCGGCCGGTCAGTTTTTTTGCCTGATTGCCGAGATGGGTGTGCTTCGTCTTTCTTATATAGATATATATGTATTTGTGTGTAGGGGAGAAGTTTGCCTTTTTATTTTTGAGCCTGCGCGACGTCGGCTTTTTGCAAGCTTAATTCGTCGTTTCTACCTAAGTAAAGACTATCATTAAGCGTAGTTTTTGCGTACTTTTACGTGTAAGGAGGGAAGACGCGAGCTCGCGCTCATCGCTTTTTATGCGGGTAAGGATTATTGCTAAGAAAATTGACGGCCCGCTGACTGTAAAAACGCTATGAGCTGTCAAAAGTGTAGGCTGTTGAAGTATTCATTTTAAATAATTTTCAACATTAGGTCAGTTATCGACAATTGTTGGCAATACATCTTCTTTGTGTGCATGATTGCCTTCAATTAATTTACTTACCTATTTCGTAACCGAAATGTCCTTTCAATTAGTAAATAAAACTTTATGATTAACCATTACTAGATCAGAATGTGTTGAATGGTAATGTTTTAACTGAAAGTGTTTTATCGACTTTTATTTTACGCAATTAAAGTATAAAAATCCTCAAAAAAGTAACAGTATACTAAAATATTATTTCCATCATATAACTTTTAACTTTTTATTTATATTAAAAGTAATTTACATGGTGAATAGACTTTTATAGCTCATGGAAAAATCCCATCTCATGTTTAGCTATTCAGTATTTTACAATTTTATTTTTAACGACTCTTTATAATTTAAAATTATTTTTTTAAATCAATTTAAAACGATAACAGTTTCGCTTGAAATTTATACTCTATAATTCATAATGCAGCAAATAATCTCAATATGGCGTGATATAAACACTAATGTTATTTGTTACTCGCAGCAAACACTTTTAAACTACGTTGATCTAAAAAGTGGCTTACCAACAATTCAATGCATGGAAGAAAATAACTTTTTTACGAGCTCTCAAAAACACTCTCGCACGCATAGTCATCGTCACCATGATGCATAGTGAAAAAGACTTATTAGATGGTTAATCGTCGCTCGACGCGAGACGATAGCCTCGAGAAAAGCTCATGTGATTCTGTTGTTACTCTTAGCAACCTTTCCATGTTTAACGATCGCCAATTATTCTTCTTGTTTCATTGGCGAAGCAGAGTGAAAGAGGGCGAGAGGAAGAGAGAGGCGAGGCGACTATTGAACGACCTGTGGCTTACGAACTTCGAAAGTACACCGTGGAATATTGAATAAATAATGATACAGAGTAAATGAATTTCTTTAGTGCATTAACATGATCTCTATTTCCACTCATATCGCAATTGATCCGTTTCTGTATTCTGCCATCAAATATTATATCTATTTTGCATATTCTTGAATTATGAGCAACTTGTGTTTTAATACTTACACATTATAATTTAACATCCAACAATTTTACCTGTGCATCTGATAGCACTTTCTTCAGCCACGTAATGTGAATGTATCTTAGTTATTTCATATTTTTTAATAACTTGATGAGGCACGCGTAATCTATCGGCTCTTTTTACGTTACTCAAGCGAAGCTTCATTTCTTACCGGCGGCAACCTTTTACATGCATGAGCGTCTAATATTATTTAAATGACTGAATTAACATACCTCGGCATCATTACTAGTCGTGACGTCTTGCACGTGTAGATCAACAACGTTCAGTGATCATTAAAACTTGTCAAGCATAAATGTTAAAGTAATTTATCAGAATAATTGTCTTGGTAAACACAATATAATACAGACAACTAATGGTATACGTAGAAGTGTGTACTTTATAGTGCATTTAGTTTCGAATTCTGTAAAATAGAGAATCGACCAATTTAGTATGGTAGATTAACATTACCCCTTATCAAATTAAAATCAGAAATCTTCCTCTTATTGAATCACATTCTTTCGCAGCTCAGATCTATATATACCTCTTCCATAAACTCAATTATTCACCCCTATTATATCCATCTAAATAATTCTCTCTACGCGATATCCCGACACAGTTCTTGACGTTAAAGTAATACGGCGATCAATCACTTAAACTCGTTTTTGCTCGCATTCAAATTTCCCCGGCTCCTCTCCAAACACGCGTCTCGCTGATTAAAAAGAAAGCATCGAGCTCGAAGTCACGCGCTCGCACGCACAAGCAAAAGACGGTAAGACGTAAACCGCGCGCGCCGAGGCATAATTCCTGTGGGTTGACGTTTCAATCAACCGTGGCGTGTGCGTTACTCCTCATCAGTTTTATCGCGCCGCGCTCGCTCTCCCTCTCGCTCCCTCTCTCTCCTCTTCAGGGGTCCCGTCTTCGAATAGCAGAGGAGCAAGCAAGCGAAGAAGAGCAAGTGCGCGTCGGCCGTGACGATTTATAGGTTTTGCGTGCTTTATGCGAGATGATTAGGAAGGTAGCCGGGCTTCGACGGCCCGAGTAGGTGTTGAGCTTATCGTCCGCAGTGCTCGTTTATGGAGAACCGCTGTCCCTCTATGGACTTTTGGGGGCTTGAAATTGTGGTTCTATTAATAGTAGAATGAGCTGGATGAACGTTGAAAAATGTATTTGTTTGTATACTACATTTCTTATGATTTACGTATTGTAACAAAACAAAAAAAAGTTTTGTTTTGCCTTGCCAGAATGATATGTCTGTTTTTCGTATACAAAGTAAATAATAATTTTTCTTTCACAGTTTTTCTAAAATAATAAATGTACCAAAAATTGTACTTGGCCAGTGTGTACCTTTAATTCTAGTAGTGTTCTATTTTGTTTAAGTGATCTTAAAAAAATTTCAATTAAGTATAAATAAAAGGAAATAATTTTATAATTTTTATAGATATAAACAAACTCCCATTACTGTAACTTTTATTCATTTAGATTAGAATGATAGAGACTGTTAACTTCATAATACGCGAACCATTACTGAAAATAAGGATAGTAAGAATGTTTAGTTTTTTATTATTAATAATATTATTTTCAAGTATAATAAATATACAACATAAATTTATTCATACATAAAGAGAAAACTTTATCCATGCAATTGATTTACCCTAAAAGCATAATAAACGGCATTTTTATCGTTTGTGTGACACTAAACTTCAGGAAATATTTTTAAGACTTTCATAAAATCACTGTGGATTTTACAATTGTAATTTAACACTGCTGCGTAAAGCTTAACGCTTCATTTCAACGAAACTGTTTCTAAGCATCAAGAAAATATACACTGAACATTATTTATGCAAAAAACCGAACCAGCATCATTTTTATGGCAAGCAGCATCATTACTTTTACTTTCATCAGCATTAAACCTCAGCTCACAGTAAAATCCGCAGACATAAAAAATCCCGTCGTCTCGAGCTCAAAGACCACCCGACGAAAAAAAAGTTCTACCAAGACAATAAAAAATCGATCTCCTTCAGCTGTTTATAAAAGCGTAATCCGTTACACACTGTGGTGCTGCACGACAAACACACTTCGTCTCAGGGACTCCCTCTGTCTCTCTGTCTCTCTCTCTCTCTCTCTCTCTTTCTCTCTCCTCGCCTTCCTTTTCCGCCATCAGAAATTCATTGCTTCATTTACGTGAGTTATTATCATTGGCGGCTCTCCCTCTCTCTCTCT
Organism: Torymus tubicola; assembly: GCA_035583055.1. Lineage (NCBI taxonomy): Eukaryota > Metazoa > Arthropoda > Insecta > Hymenoptera > Torymidae > Torymus > Torymus tubicola. Next base: position 23,086,527 of record JAWWEQ010000001.1, on the reverse strand, counting down.
CTCTCTCTCTCTCGTCTGAGGGCCGGCGAAAAATTCATTCTCGAAGAGAAGAGAAGAGAGATGGGCACAATGGGCAAAGGTCGCATTTCGGCGCGTCAAAAAAGTGCGCGAGAGGGATTCCTTTTTCACCTGTGTGTTTGTGTGTGTGTGTGGATGTGTGTAGAGTGCCACCGCGAGCAATAAATAACCGCCAGGTTAGCCGATTTTATTGCTGCGAGCGAGTAAGAGAGCGAGGAAGAGAGAACAAAGTCTCTCTCTCCCTCTGGCCAATATAACGCGAGGAGCCAATCTCCACGCTAACTAGACGTCGAAGCTGGGGTCCCTTCTCGGTTTCGTTTCGGCTAGGCTCGTGCGCGTGGCTGGCGACGGTGTGTTTCGTGTATAGACGCTTCTGAATGAATAACGCGTTTTTAAAAGAGGCGAGAAGCGCGGACGGGCGATGCACCGACGCATTGATGAGATGCCGAGGATGAAAGGTACAATTCAACTTTTGCTTTGAATTTCAAGACGAAAGAGAATATATATTGATCGTGTAAAGGAGTTAAAAATACACAAGTTCAAAATTAAGATATTATGTTTGTGCATTCTGGAAAAGTAATTTAGAATGATTGAGTATCATTTTTGGTTTAATGTTTTCAGTAGGTTTGTAAAAAATTGAGAAGGCATCTTCTCTGTGTGAATTTTAATTTTTAACAAAATTTTATTCGTGAAATTGGAAAAAATATACATAATTAATAAAGAAGTATAAAGTATGCCAGAATTAAACTGGCTACAACTGTATCAGTTTTCTTAACATTAAAATTTCATAATTTCATTGTTATTTAATATGTCATAATATTGAACAAACAAAGAGTAAATTCATTAAATACATTGCAGTGTAAAACTATATATACCATAAAACATAAAAACTAGCATAAAATAATTAAATGCTAAGAAAACAAAAAAGGAACAACGACCAAACGCATCAATCATTCTATCCAAAAAATAAAGAAATTTTATTACAGACAACATTACACTTGAAAAAGAAATAGGTCGGATTAAAATGAAACGATTCATCATCGGACACAATAGACGTCGAGTCAATTTAGCTGGAGCCCCGTGTGTTCGCTGCTCGGTTAACGTGGTTCACTCGCGCGGGGCAAATTAATCAAAGGCGAATTGTTAATAGTAGGGCAATCGACATAATGCGCGTAATTATAGGATCGTGCGGAGATTCCCCGGCCAAATAAAATTCTCTCGTTTCGCCGGCTTTTTCGACAGAAATGCCAATAAAAATTCCAGCGCGCGAGTGAGGGAGAGAGAGAGAAGCCGCCGTCCGGAACCGCTAGTTAGTCTCTCTATTGTTTGCACGCATGTTTATTAAGAAATACGTGGATTCTGCGTGTGGCACGGATACGCCCGTATAAAGCGTCGAGCGATCATTTGACTTTTACGATTCTTAGTTTCGTTTTACTTGCTTCGCATTAATTTATTCGAGGAGGTTTCTTATTAATTGGCTATTTACTTTTTGCATATAATTCCAATGTTACTTTTTAGATCATCCATAATTGAATATAATATCTTATATTAATTAAAAATAAAAGTGGTATAAAACATTTTCTGTAGTAACCATTGTCGCAAAAATATAAATAAATATTTTTTTTATGAATCTACGAATCTATGAATCTAATAATATAGTCATAAAAGTTGATTGAACTGAGTTTCCCGCCAAAAAATTATCTCTTTAGAAAATTATTAATAAGCTAGATTTCAATTATTTCGAACCAGATTACTATTTGATAAATATAATTTATTTTGTACATAATAAATTTCTTTATTTAAAAAATTCCCCGACTGAAAAAATGACTGACGAAAAGACCAAAACAAATATACATCGCGTGACCGTAGAGCGCAAAAGAATGGCATGCCTCCCACGAGTGCGAGGGACAAGCCAACGAACGAAAGCGAATAACTCAAATCTCATCTCATCTCTCTCTCTCTCTCTCGCGGTAGCCTCGCGCCCACGTCTGCATCTGCAGGTCCAATTCCTGGCCGAGAGTCTGCGAGTCACGTCACACACACACACACATACCCCTCTGTCTTTCTCTCACTCTTCTTCTCTCCCATCCCTATCACGTCTGCAGTGCAGTTGGGCGTTGCGTAGCCACTGTGCCCGTCTAATAACTAGGTAAATTCCAGTAGTTGGCTACGCGCGCGAGCGCAAACGGTAGCCCCCTAATCAGGCTAATTTCGGGGTTCCACCTCCTCTGCCGAATTATTCCGTAATTGTAACGACGGCCGATCGGAATGTTGCACACACGCGGCACAGTCTCGTCCTTCTTCTCTCTCTCTTTCTCTCTCTCTCTCTTTCACTCTCCCCCTCTCCCTCTCTCTATGCTTTCTTTTCGTTGCTTTTCTGCACTCCTCACGGCTCCGGACCAATTTCGCTCTCACTCTCTGCGCCGTCGGACAGTGGCCGCGTACTGCGTTGCACTCTCTACCAGTGCCCCTGAATTTGTCTTTCTTTATCGAAGCGTATTTCTCTCGGTGCGCATTTCGGGGGAGCGCGATGCCAAACGTATCTATATACGTATATATGTGCGCGCAGGCTGTTATTAGAGCTGCTGCTTGTTTTTACGCGGGCAATAACAAACTGCCGTACGTGCGCGGCCTTTCAAATATTAGATGCGCGCTGCACGTGAATTGAATTCCGGGCGAGGGTAGTTTCGATAGTTTGCATCGGTCGAATTCGGCGTCTAATTTGGTTTGTGATTACGGGTATATGTGAGATTTTCGGCGCAACACATTTGTGAACATAAAATTGCGCTACTGTACAGATGCAAGTCAATGATTGAGCTTAAATAAGCTTCGAGGAATCAAGTGCTAATCAAAATTGATATCATGAAAATCTGAAAGTTAATTTGTAATTTTGCTATATCCGAGATCATTACCCTTTACACGAGATAAGTTTCTATTTTGCATCTTACTCGATAAAAGATTAATAGGATCTTCAGACTAATGTCACCGATAAAATGAAAATTGATTTTAACTTAGATATTACATTATTTTAATATCCATGTTGATTGTACTTTTTAATTATGTATGAAACATAAGGTTTTGAATATTTACACTAATAGGTTCTTGAATTCGTCATTACAACTCAGTTAATGAAAATTTGCAAAATTACTTATTCGTTTTCATTATACCTCAGTTTTATTGTTGATAAAAAAATCCATTATATAAAGTCTTCTTTACGTTCGCATATACTGAAATCATTAATGATAAAGTCTACATATCAAAGGAGACATTTTCAGACCCTCGAAATCAAGACGCCAGTTTTAATTATAGAACAGGTTTGATTATATTGTGATTCGTGATGTTGGATACACAAGTGTTTGATCGTTATTATATTAATAAAAAGAGTCAATATCCTCCCGGTCACTGATTTAAATCAATCAATTAATTTTCATAAATGGTTTAATGGCCTTAAAAGAGTAGATAAAAAAAATTTTAATTAAATCTTCATTGCTATAAAAGATATTGACTTTTTAAGTAAGTATAAGGAATTAAAAATAGAGTAAGTAAAAGGCTAAAAAATTTCTCGTCTTTTCCACCCATTCTACAAGTAATATTTTTTATCATTTTTGCTTATTTTAGTAGAAAATTCATGAAGCTACAATTATCGAAAGATTCATAAATGATATACGGATCTCTATATTATTAGATTAAAGAATCCTTCTGTTTTAAATAGTTTTAAATATAAATTGACGACCAGGAGGCCATCTTCTCTTCTTTTTTGCACATTTCTCAAATCATTGCATCAAATTATCTCTTGACGTGCTCATTTTCCATAGGTTTTTCTATATCAATATGACAACACCGCAATAAACGGTATAAAAAAACCATCATTGGCGCACCAATGTTACCTCTCAGTCTCTTCATCTTCCTCGGTTTTTAATTGCCATCATCGATACGCGCCGTCTGTGTCTGCGTGCCCAGGTAAGCGTGTCCCTCTCACCCGCTTATTACCTGCATGTTTTATTGCCACGTGCGTGCGTGACACACGGAATATTGAATACCGGTGATGCCGGACTCAGATAAGCCGACTCGCGCTTTTGCGCGAGATTTGCGCCCGACGGAGGTCTATATTGCTCTCGATAAGACCTTATTGTTTTGAGAGCAAGATAAGCCCGAATAGATACGCGTCCCGCCGGGGAAATTTGTAGTGCGCCTCGGTGATTCAGGAAGAGAACGAATTTATTATCTTGTGTATGCGCGCACGCACGGAGCCGCCGCTGTGCACGTTGGCCGACTATTTCGCGCAGTCTGTGAACGCGCTATCTTTGGGATCGTGAAAAACCACGTGATGTATGGATTGTGCGAGAGGTGTTGGCGCAAAGTATACATGAGGTATATTGCCGTTTGACTATGTGCTTTGCGGTTCGAGAAGCCAATTCCTAATGCATATAGTAGTATGTTGATGATTTCTCTTCATTATTCAAACTTTATTTTAACGAATACTGTGCATATGTTTGTATAATTTTTTTAACATGGTGGGTGTTAGTCTATCGTGTTTTTTGTAATATGGTATGTGTTAGTCTACCATGTTTATAATCATAATATGATTTCTCATGAATATAGATCTTTAAGTCTCATAAATATTCAGGTGAGAAATATTTGTTTAATGATCGCACTTCTCTATACATTAAGTACTAAACTTCTTTGTAAGCAAAGCGGTGATAAATACTTTAACTACATATCATTATAACTTTCTCTTGAAGTCAAAGTTTAAAAGAAAATAGAAGATATGTCAAAGTGGCGCGAGAGAAATAGGAAGAAAACGCATACACATATACTTTGTGTGTCATACAAGATTTCAGTGAAAATAATGAGTGAAATTTTCTTCTTTGAATGTACATTCACATGTGCACTTGTAATTGAGCTTTGAATTGGATTCATTAACTCGTTTGTAAACCATCAACTAATCGAAAGTCTGTATTTTACTTTATTTTTGTTGCTGCTCTTAACCAATTTGATTGTTCATTTAATAGTTTGTCGACAGATTGCAAATTAATAATTTACATGTAAATTATATTTATTATTAAGATGTATCTACCTTCAAAGCAATTGCATAAATTTTTAATCCAAGACTATCAGATACTTATCAAAGAAAATTAACACCAGAAAAATATGAAATCCAATCAAGCTTTATGTAGAGCAACTACAATAGAATAAAAATTGTTTGTTTAATAAAATTATGCTTCTTCTCTTTCAAGCCCCCATGTCAATAATAACACCACAGCGACATTACCTTCCCTTTGCATGCACATTGCAACTGATGGCCTTTTAATAGCGATCCGACAAATTAACCTCGGCTTGGTCTTCTTTCTTTTAAACAAGGGGACCGTCCATACCAATAAATTCGCGTAATTACATTCGCTGCATAAATTTGCTAATTATATACGCGTCCGATCGCTGCAGTCGGTCGACTGTCAATCGCCGCGGTGCTCCGCTAATCGACGACAGCGATACAGGCAGGTGGCCGCGTATTATACTCGCATGTTCAGTTGCGTGAGGAGACACGCGTTTTGTCGCCCAGCACCCATTTTCGCGATGGGGCAGTAGTAACGTTGCTGGTGCAATTTGAAATTCGATTGCGGATAGCGAACCGTTCGATGTTATCTGATTCCATAACTTTGAGATATGATAATGCCTAGAGGTTTGTAATTTACTTGAGAATTTAATTGTATGCTGTTTTGTGGAATACATGAGATTTGAGTTAGTGTTTTATTTTGAAGGAACGACGCTTTAATAAATGTATAAACTTACGCGAATTTATTAATGTTTTGTTTAGACATGTTGACAGGACGTTCGATCATTTTATTTGTTGATTTATATCTTAGCGTGTAAACATAAACTTGTGTGTTTTAAAACAATGATTTCATTCGTGGAATTCCCAGCGTGGAGTTGAACATTTCCCACGCCTTACGATTGGAACTGTGCACCACTTACTGCTTCTAAGAGTAGGAATTACCATCTTCAGTTCTTTTAATTGCAGTAACGATGAATTGCATCAGACACTGCATTAGTGTAAAATTGACTCGAAGTTTTACACGTTTAAATGTTATTAAATGAAGTCTTTTAAAATCACTCAAAAACGATTCACCGAGAAAATATATTTCAAATTGTTCAAATTAAACTACAAGTTTATGATTATTCAAGATTGTTCTCACAAGCATTCCGCACCATTAAAATTGATTTTTCCTTGCGCACTAGATTTATAATTCTACTCTTTACATACGCTGCATTTATCTTTTCTTTTATATAATAATTACAGGAGGCTAAAAATACGTCTAAGATCAAAGCAAACCATAAAAAAATTCTTGATAGTACCTGCACCTCCATCGTCGAAGCTTTAAATTTTGTATGCTTTCAAATCGTCGAGTGCACATACATATACATATACACATACACAGCAACTCCCGCCTGCGATTTAAAAAACCGATAAGACGGCAGTACGCGATGAGCGCGTCGGATAAGCGCTCTGCTCGCAAAGAAGGGTGTCGCGGTACACTTGTCCCTCATTACTTGCAACATATTCTCTCTCTCTCTCTCTTTCTTTCTCTCTCATACATACATATACACATACGCTCTGTGGAGCTGGTCACGCGTCGCAGCCCAAACAATGCGCGAGCGGCACACGCTCCATTTACCCGTGTGCTGCTCACGGTCGGAGTTTTACAACGTGACGACTTACTCATATATATATATATATACAGGGACTGAGTACGTGCGTACTGCGCTTTTCGGTGAGCAACGCGGTCTTTTGTCACCGCGTCGAGAGGTCTGCTATTATTTCAATTTGCGAAGATGGCCAAAGCCGAATGGGATTGCGAAGGACGATGGGGGTTTCGGTCGTAATTGGATCGGGCGTGCGGTCGTTATGGCTTAGTTTCTTTTAACCGTGGTTGTCAATGATTGGTGGGTCATTGTGGCAGAGAAAGTTCTTAATTTCTCTGGTGTTAATTGATTCGTTTATTTTGCAATTTTAAATTCATATAAAATAGTAACAACAATAATAGAATACGAGTCATTTCTTTAGTAATTTTCAGATAGAAAATTATCAGTATTTTACAGTTAACAGGTATCTAAAAGCTTTACTGTCATTTCAAATACGTGCAAAAACGAATAACATTAAAAAAAAATTAATGGTACAAGGAGGATACAAGTTTCATCCAAATTTAACAACATGTTCATTTAATAGAAAGTATTACAGAATAGTATTGTATTTTTATATCTTAATGATTCTTTCATTTTCAAAATAATTTTTTTTCTTTATACTTGCTATATGATGGTTATAAAATACGCTGATCGAACGTTTACTGAATACAATATACAATTTTTCAATAATAACAATCAGTTACCTTAAAAATATCGACAAACAATAAAATTTAACTTTTGAAAATTTACAATAATGAAACTCAATGAAATTTAAAAACTCAAAATTGTGCTTTTCTATCATTCGAACAACTGCTCGACCACAAATCGGTAGTTGAGAATCGACGCGACGAATGCGAGACTCGAGCTTTCTTTCATTCTCGCTCTCTTTCGCAGACAACAAGAGACGTGCAATTTGTCAGGACTGGAATTCGAAAAATCTCCAGGAGGCAGCTATTACGTAAGTGGACCGATGAGTTTCAGGCGAGTGATTATTAGAGGAACGCGAGCAGAAGACGAACGAGACTGCGAAGAACATGAGCCAAGAGAGGAAGAAGAGAAAGATGAGAGGACGAAAGGGAAGGCATATTCTTTTCGGCCTGTCTCTATGCTGCGATCTATATGTCGTGCGCGAGCAGATGCGCCGGTGCAAAATTCAAAATTACTTTTTTCACAATACAAGAATGTTGATCTTTTGGATGATTGATACTGGTGTAAATAGTCCTAGTATTGACTTCATTTTTTTATATTACTTTCTACTTGAAATATTTTAAATTTCATGAACATATAAACCTATATCGATGAGTAAAGTAGATTAAATAATAATTTTTTTTTATGAAAATTACACTTTACACTAATAGAAAAATGTAGGGAAAAATTACCATATTTTCTAGTAATTTGGCAGTATCAATAAAAAATCCAAGTTTTTCCATTAAAACATAGTAAGAATTACTAGACACTTTTTGGGTGATATTGTCAAATTACTAGAAAACATGGGAGCTTTTCCTTACCTTTTTAATAAGTGTAGTTCAAAATTTTTTTCTAATTTATTGCACATTGTATTATTACTACAAATCCAAACTTACTGTTTGTTTATAATTTCTTAATAAGCGTACTTTATTTAAAAGCATGCTATATTGTGCATTAAAACTATATCTATGTAAATTCAAATAAGTGAAAATTAGTCATACGAAAGTATAATAAGTCAATAGTCGTGTAATTATTCAAATAAGTAGATGACTATATAGGTACACCAAGTGAATATTCAGTCATATAAAGTAAATTCTACACAGTTATCCGAATTTAAAGGGTACTAATTTTACAAATTTTTCCTCTCGTTGAATCCGAAACCTACCAGCAATAAATTAGGCACAGACAGCACATATCCTCGTATAGGCCTACACGCAAGAATTCAGTCAGAATGGAAAAATCGAATATACACGTATAGTAGCACGGGGATCGAGCCGGTCGCGCGCTCGCGCAGAGAGCAAGCGAGCGACGCTGTACCGGCGCAGAATGAATAATAATGGATTCGAACGCGCTCGCTCGCGCGCTACCGCCGCAGCCATGCAGCCGCGCTTGAATATTCATAATGTTCCCCTCTCACGCTCGCTATTGGCGAAGAGCGAGCATTGCGCCCGCGTGTGTATGGGTGAGCGCGTTTTCGCTTGGCCGCGCGCGACAGCGCATGTGGTGAGGCATTCCGATGTGCGGGGCAAAAGAAGGAGAAGGAGGAGGAGGAGAGGAGAAGCGGATGACTGCGAGCACGAGGATTGACGTGTACATGGACGGTAGCGCAATTTTTGGCGCGGACTTGACTTCGGATATATAAGCTTTAATGGAGATTTAGGCGTTCAATTCCAATTTTAATGGCATTTAGTGGGTGATCAAATTTATATATTGTAGATACGATGGTAGAACAATTTTATTCGGTCCTTGAAGAAAATCATGTTTTCAGAACGTAAATTTATACATAAGATTTGTTTACAATCATGTCAAAATAAAGCTTTTAGACATTTAATATTTTTTCACGTTATGACATTGTTTAACATGCAATAATCTAATAAAAATAAGAAAAATAAACGTGTAATTCTAAGATCAAGAATTGTTGAACTATTCTGAGCGAAATATACTTTTATATATACCTGTCAATGCAAGCGTATAATCACGCCGATTAGATAATATTAATAAAAATTGATCAAATAAAAATGAAAAGATCAAGGAAAAGATTAAAGTTTTAAAGAAGATATATGTAGTAAAAGATAAGTTGGGACAAACTATGCAAGTCTATACTTACTAATCTTCTATATCAAGCACCGTTTTCATAAAAGTTCATGCTTTTTGAAATTCCTAAACATCGATCGATATAAATTTTAGTTTAAATAAAATACTGAACTTTTTTACTATTAAAACACGTGTTCGCCGTAGGATCACGAACGAAAAACAGGCAGTTCTGCTCGTCGGCACGTGAAAACCACCTCTGCTTGCTTATACGCGCATGTGCCCTGCTTGAATATGGACGGGAAGTCGCGTTAACCGCCCGAGCGGGCGCGCGCGCATTTTTATCGGATCCCCGATGAGATTTTCAAGATTTCAGCGACGAGAGAGAGAGAGAGAGAGAGAGAGAGAGAGAGAGAGAGAGAGAGAGGAAGAGGCATCGCATTTGAATTTTCCCGCGAATAGATATCGAGAGAGAGATTTTTCGTTGAATTGTAGATTGAAGAAGAGAGAGGTGGGCTTTTAAGATTCTATATGTGCACTTGTGCAGTCTTTATGGAATTTTTTGAAAGAGTATTCTGCTTTACAATTTTTTTATGTGCAATTTGATTACTTTATATTGGAAGAATATTAATTTTTTTTCAATCTTAAAGCATTTTATAACAAAATTAAATTTTAGAAGTTTAATATTTGTACGATATATGGTTAACTGAAAATATAATTTTACATTTCTCATAAATTATTACAATTATTTGTTGCTCAATGACTTGAAAAGCAATATGTACTTGTTTACGAATTGACTCATTTTTACTTGTTTACTAATTGACTGATATAAACGCTAAAAGATCACGTCTACGGTGAGCAAATAAATGAAGGTTTATGACAGTCAATTAATGAAAATGCGAGCAAAATCATAATTTATGTTTATCTTATATCTTATCCTTATGGGATAATTAGAAGAAAAAAAATTCTTATTAATTCATCAAATATATTTCAGTGGCTTCGAAACCTAACGACATAAGTCCACTTTTGGAGTTTCTGAGAAAAATGGGTTTCGACGTTCAAACTCATTCGTAAGATCGGAATAAACGAGATTGGCCGCGACTCTGTGCTAATCAATTAACACATTTAAAACAAATATTTACGCAGTGGTATGACCAGGTTATGCACTTTCTCTTTCGTGAAAACTCGAAAAAGTATGAAGTTATGTCGTTTACGCCGGGAACTTGGACTTAACTAATATCCTGTTCTCGTTTATTTTTCGATCATTTTTGTTAGTTTAATTAGGAATTCGGATTAAAATTATCAATTAATTAACGAATAATTATGTTAAAAATAATACAACTTCAATACACCTTGAATTCGCGATAAATTAGAAAACCTTGTTTTATATCGTAAAAGAACAGGTATTATGAACTAATTTTCAAAATTCTCACGTTTATGCACTTAACGTTTGTAAAATTATAAATTTTATCTAGTTCCCTGATAGAACTTAGTCCATTAAAAATGGGAAGAAAAACAGAAACTGTCCATAGGAAATGGCTAAATACTAGACAGTTGTGTAACGCCTTATTCTATCAACTTCTTCCATTTTATGGAATGGCCCTAATCTGAAAATCTTTACATTAAAATTACATAACAATTTAATTATATATTTGAAAACTTATACTCTTAACAGAAAGTTTACTGGAATATAAACAAAATTTAGTAATCTTTGTACTATTTACAGCTCTATTCTATAAGATTCAAACCAAAATCGTTATTTTGACACGTGACTCTATCTCTCTTGCTCATCGCCATCAAAAATCGCTTGTTAGTATATTTATAATGACTTCGTCGACTAGCTATTTTAACTAGCATTAAAATGCTAAATTAATAGATAGTACAAAATTGTGACCATCTTTGTGGCCAATAAATGTGAAAAATAGGTTTAAAAAATCGTTACACTTATGGAAGAAAACTAGAGTCCATTTTTTCCCATTTTGGATTGAACTAGCCATTTACTGTCCAAAAATGATTTCCACCAGGGTTATTGTATACATTTTATATAAAAATAATTTTTATATTCAATTTGGATGGATAAAATAAATCACTGCTGGACTTATGTTGTTATGATGTCGCGCACTAAATTTGAAAAATGGACTTATGTTGTTACCTTTTTCGTAGATCGTAGCGTTAGGGGAATATTTTAGCTACCACTGACAGTTTTAAATGATAAAGACCCATTTAAAGATACTAAATCCAAAGTTTTTCCGATTTAAAAAAAATGGACTTATGTTATTATACCTCAGAGCCACAGATTTATACTTTGGACTATGAATTTCCTTATAAATTTATAAAATCAAAATTTACTTGATCACTAACTATGTGTTTTGTCTTGTTCTAGGTAAGTTGTGACTGGAGAACTCCACTGAATCATTCGATCGTACTTTAGGGGTAAAACCCAAAATGACGTTTCGTTGCGTGCCGGCTTTTCAAAACCTCGGAAGCGATTGTAGTGCGCCTTGGGTGAGTTCCTGTACAGTATATACTAAACATATGCAGAATTCAGATGACAGTGTATAAGCATATACATATAAATACCTTAGCAATCGTTACTTTTCAGTAATTTAAGAGATACAATATACCTTTTCTTCGTACAAAGAAGGTACGAGACGTGCCCGCGAGTTTTCTCTACCAAGAATAGCCACTTTGTCCTTATATTACTTTGTTCCTCCTTATTCCTCCTTTCCCGTACCCGTCACTCTTCCTCTTTCCTACCGCTCTTTTCCTTCTGTCTTATTTTCTCCTTCTCTCTCCAGCGAGTAAATAAGTCGCAGTTTGCTTACCCAAGCTCCTCTTTCTCTCCTCGGGTTTATAATGGAGATTATCTTATTTGGGGGCTGGCGCTCTCCGAAGCTTTTCCTGCGGAGGAGAGAAAAAGAGAACGAAAGTGAAATGTTTCAAGAAGAGTATCGAAAAGGAGGCGAGAGTAAGAAAGGATAAGGAGAGAGCGGAAAATTCAATGAGCGGAGGAAATATTCATGAGTTTCGGCGGTGGCGGTGATGGTCAACTTCGTTAAAAAGCTTCCGCGAGAACGTAAATCTAATGCTGCAAGGATTTTCGTTCTTTTTCTTTATCACGTCTTGAGCAAAAGAAACTTTATTCGATTAAGACTGCAGATAAAGTTGATTTATCAGGGAATTATGCGGTTATAATACTGTTGAGATTTGTGAAATATTACGGAGTATAATTCATCATAGGTTGCTGTACTAGAGTAATGTATCTCTTCATTCAAGTTGAAATTCAAATTCACGGGAATTATATCTGTGGAAGTTCCACACGTGCAATTATCAAACAAGTTTTCATACATGCATTATAATAATAATGCCGTCACAGTAAAATACATTTCCGAAATTCGCTACATTTCGAAAGCATTACACAATCGTAACTGCTGATGTAACACGCAAAATTTCCAACGCAATAATATCACCTTAATTATGCTTGAACTTTCACGAGGCATTATATATAATTAGCACGGCATTCTTCGCAAGAAAGATTTTTATTTCACAAGAGCAATCTTCATTTATTAATACAATTTTAAAAAATCATTATTTTAAAATTATTTAAGTTTTAATCTCAATTCGAATGTTCCTAAAATTATAAATGCCTTCTATATTACTAAACAGTCTTATAAAAGCCTTCTACAGGGCATCCATTATTAATAGCTTCTTTGCCTTTCTGTAAGATGATACTAATAAAGTAGATTGACCCCGTTTTAACAAAACCCCTACTTTTCAACGCATCATTATATTGATGCAAAATTGCAAATAGTCTTAAAATTCCAAAATCCATCGGAATTCCAACTCAAGAATCCGTTCCCACGCAAAACCACAAACTCTACCGAACGGCAAGTAAAAGCACACTTCTCTATCTCTCTCTCGCCCCATCATATCCACCCTCGTATTTCCTACTCCCAAAATTATACATACAATCCATAACCATGGCGCGCTCTCGCCGTGAGCGAGTAGTCGAAACGTTGAGCCAGACTGACTATTACGCGGGTTCCACCCACGACTGTGTGTGCGCGCGCTTGTTCGCGTAGCAAGAGAGGGAGAGAGAGAGAGAGAGAGAGAGAGAGAGAGAGAGAGAGAGGGAGGACAATAGCGCCGGCAGCAAGCGCGTTTATTAATCGCCGGTTGCAAGCGCGTGCGCGCCCGCCGCCAGAGGCTCTGCGCCGACCGTGTGTTATTAGTGCATTAGACGAAAACGCCCGCCGACTGGGCAAGTAGGAGTAGAGAGAGCAACACGAAAGAGAGAGAGAGAGAGAGAGAGAGAGAGAGAGAGAGATGCTGAGAGATGAATTGAAGATGGACCGTTGCGGATGTTGTGAGTGCGAGGAGAGAGATGGAGTGAAGATAGTAAGCGACGCGTTGCGTGAAGAATGAGGCTGTAGAAGACGGTATAGTTTGCATTGTTGAAGCATACTGTACAGGGGGTTTGTACTTGTAAGCAGGCTTGTAGGCTTTGTAATGTCATTTTTATCCTATTAAAAATTTAAAAATCATAGGTACAAGTGAACATTTATTTCATAATGATTTTAATCGATAAAGCACATGTTGCACTTGTTTTTCCTTTTTTTTGTAATGATTATCAAGTAGTGTGTCTTACCGTATTGGACTTACATTGAAATTTATTTAAAAAGCTTATTGTTCTCTACTACAGATCTGCGTTTGGATTTTTTAACATTTCTTTGTTATACTATATTTTCTCATTAAATTTATAAAATTAATTTGGACCAAAAACAGAAACAAAATACTAAATGATAAAGAGATATTAAAACCTGTGTATCTGCATGGTACACTTTCAATAGTAACATTTTTCTTTGCCACAATACGAAATACATATTGCGCTAAATAAGGTTAAATTACAAAAACTTCCATCTCAATGACCATAAGAATCTGAAATACAACATATAGTAAAATATACATACATGCGAAGGGAGAAAGCAGCAAGAGGCCTGGAGGGCCCAAAAATGCACGCCAAGGAGTTTTCTAAGTCGAAGGGGGCGCGCAAGGGGGCAGAGAGCAAAGCGTGATAAATGCCACTCGCGCGCGTACCTGCGGGGCCCTTTTGTTCGCCGTTCGCGAATGACACGCGCTCGTAGTAATTACGGTTATCAGGGGCCACGAATCGCTCGCGCTCTCTTATATACCTGTTGCACTGCTCGCGCGCGCTCGGTCATCTATCAGGTTAGCGTGTACGTGTCGGGCTGTTTAGAAAACGCCGTGTTATTCATTCCGCGTTGTCAATTGTTGCAATTACACCGTATGCATTGGACTGATAATGTTATCGTGAACGTTGTTGAATGTTGGATTAGGTTGATGACACATCTCATCTAGCATGCTTGCTGTATATTGCTTTTTGATTGTGGTTGTGTGTTTGATTTAGTATATATTAAATACTACTTAGTTATAAATTGCATAGATTCTACTTTTTCTTATCCTTTTGATATATTTTTTTTTATTAAATTCGTTCATCAATTCTATAATTTAAAATTGAGAAAAAATGATTAAGATTATACGGTACCGAACAGAACTTTTCTATTAATTCTTAAATAGTTGCTAAAATATAATTTCAGAAAAGTCTGTGCAATAAGATACCAGACAATTAATAATGGCTGAATACACAGCATAGTATTGCCTAAAAAGTTTTAGGACCTAAATAAACGAAACATTCCATTGTTGGCACATATAAGTCAGCGAACAACGTAGCACCTCCCCGAAAAGGCGGCAGATCCTTGACGTAGACGTAACCGGCATTTAGCACTCCTAATGCCTTCGTCGTGCAATTATAATTAGAGGGTTACGCCTTTCTCGACGCCCCTCGCCGAAAATATCGCCGTGTTATCTCTCTCCCTGACTTGAAGAACTGCGTGTAGATCCCGAAACAAATTCAGCCGTGATTTTGATGCGGCGTATGTACGTGTTTTTATGCCTAAAGATGTAAAATGAGTAAGATTATTAAATTGTTCTTCTCAATTTGCATATGGTTTGTAAATGAAAAATACTTTTTATGATATTAAAAATAGTGTATTTTTCTAAAAAAAAACATAGCAGATTATAAATTATTATTATTTAAAAATAGATGTTGATTGTTTCAAAGATATATCAATCTAATTTTCAATTCTTATGTTATTAACATCCGAAAAAAATGTACACAGTTCAAACTTTAATTCGCATTAACGCAATATGTTTACCGCACCTCAATGCAAAAACTTCTAACTGAGTTCTCATTTCTCGCGTTAGACCTTCCGTGCGCGCGGAGCTTTAAAAACTCTTGCTCTCGTTTGCATTTTACTTCGCGCCTCTCGTTATTTATTCGCATGTACGCGTCTCTTGTTCCTTCCTTCTTTTTTTTCCTCTTCGCCTCGACCCACACTCACAGCTCCATTTTGAACGCACGCGTGCGCGCGCGTTTGTGTGTAAGCACCTTCCCTTTGCGCGCCCTGTGCACAGACCGAATTTATGGTCGACGCGAGACAGTTAAAGGCGGATCGTCGCTCGGAGCTTTTTTTCGCTTTCTATACGACTTGCACGCGCGCGTCCTTCCCGGTAGCAAAAAAATAAAGCCGACGAAACGCGCGACGGCTACGCGCGCGCGCCTGCCCCAAACCGAAACCGTATCGACGTTATACCTTTCTTTCGTTATCGATGCGACGTTACGGATATATACCTACAGTTCTATGTAATTATTTCGTCGAGGGATACACCTTTGACGATTAAATTTATCGTTATTTTAGATTGTTACCGATATGGATCTTTATGAAACTTATTGTTTACAACGATTTAACGTCATTTTTCACTGTCTTGCTCTTAGATATATTTTTTTCCACAGATTATAAAATATAAAAGAATATCACATTAAATTCCTCAATTTTCGAAAGTTTATAGAATTTAAAAGACACCACTGCGGAGCCAAAAGCCAAAAAGAAAATGTAAGCACAAACTTAATGCTTCCACGTTCAAATACACGCATCTCTTCTTCAAGACTCAATTCCACCTGATGATCTTTCCCCCCGCGTATGTATGCAAAGCGATTTCGTGAGGCCTCCTCGCACACACGCCCCATTATCCGCAGTTGCATTTGCTGAATACGTCTACACCGCGGAGACAGAAGAAAAAGAAAGTACAGCAGAAAGTACACAAGAAAGCAAATCGACAGCGCGAACCGGCATATTTGGAATAACACACGCGCGGCGAATCACCCGCGGCGCGTGCGCATATGTATGCTCATATTCACGGATGCATCATCACGCACGCGCGAGCATTTCTTCGATTCATTCCTCTTCTCCTCGTTTCGACGCGCACTTGAAATAGGTGGTACGCGCACGCATACTGATTTGCAACGTCTCTGTTCTCTCTCTTTCTCGTTCTCCGCTTCGGGCCCGAGTGCCGACCAATGGCGCACGGCGGGTCTGTGGTGGGGAGAGGCGGGCCCGCGAGCGAATAACGAGCTCACCGGGGTGGGGGGACGAGAAGAGAGAGAAAGAAGTATAGTAGTGCAGCGGGCGCGTGCCTCGGGCGCGAATGAGGGCCTGCCTGGCTCGCGTGCGCCCGGCCTGACGGCCTCGTGTGCAAGCGAGGCTTTCTTCTCTCTTGCTCTCTCGCTTGATCTTCACGGTCAAAGGTCGTCATCGAGCCACTGCGCCTCTCTCTCTCTCTCTCTCTCTCTCTCTCTCTTTGTGCAGTCGTCGGGGCCCAGCGATCACTGCCATTATTGCCCGTTTATTTTCGTTTAAACCGCACTGTTCTTTTTTAAGTGGCGTTTTTGTTTTTACTGTGCAGTTTCTTGTCGGTTGAATAAAGAATGAAGGTGGAAGAGAACGAAGAAAGATAGAGAAAGAGAGGCTGTAATTTTGAGAGTACGTGTGCACGAGGAGTAGTTAAAGCACCAAATGCGCTTGAATATTGCATGGTGGTGATTACTTGCTCGCCTGGTGCTTTCTTTACGCATTGGTAATGATTGAATGATTATGGATTTTAAAAGCGAAACGATCGTTAACGCGTTGATTTTTAATGCTGTCTACAAACTTGCAGTAAAAAACAATGTACCGTCCTTTTTCAATTATTTGTTAAGCCCGAGTTAAGCTTATTAGTTAAGATTTTTACGGTTATAAATCATTCTCTTTTATATTGCTAATGTAACTAACTATTTTAATAAATAATAAATAAGATAATAATTTTATATTTTTAATACTTTAAATTATTTATCTATAAAATTATGAATTATAACGTTTTATGATACGTTGTGGACACGTAAAATTTAATTAAAAAAATACGATATTTCAGTCAACGAAAATCTACATTGCACAAGTTTACAATATATTAAATAACCTGGAATGCTGAGAAAAACACTTTGGCAATAAATAAACACATTTTTTTAAATTCTTTGAACATTATATAGGAAAAATCTCATGTAATTAGAATTTATAATTATCTTGTAACTGTATTATTTTGTAAATTTATTTATTTATCAAAATTAATAATTAATTTTTGTAAGGTGATTGAGTTAGAGAAATTAACGTTTTTATAACTTGTGAAAAAATCTATAATTGTAAAAACTTCTTTTTTAAGTAGTTTTGAGTGTATTTGATAAGAGACCAGGAAATAAGAATATTTAGATGAACTAGTTTAACATACAAAACAAAACAAAACTTTTATTTTGGAATTACAGAAATTTAAGTTTTTGGTTTAGTAATGTCACACTTATAAATGTATTTAAGCGTTGTTCTCATGAGTATTATGTTTCAATGTTATTGGATAAGTAGCCTACTGCATCTTACATTTGTTCCACATAACATCGGATTGAGGGATAAATTCGGTGGATAATAAAATTTTGGTTGATAATAGAAGATTTCTGTTACAGCTTCCTGCAATGAAAGGTATATAGTTGTCGGATGGTAATACGAGTAGCGACTGTATTCCGTGTTGGTAACGAAGATTCCTACCGTACTGAGGCTTGCTCTGTGTAGTAATCATTACTCCTGAAGTGCATTCGGTTGCTCACAGATGGTTCTGTTGCTTCCTTTCCTCGTCGTTTTGACTACACTGTATAAGATACT
Source organism: Torymus tubicola (assembly GCA_035583055.1). Taxonomy (NCBI): domain Eukaryota; kingdom Metazoa; phylum Arthropoda; class Insecta; order Hymenoptera; family Torymidae; genus Torymus; species Torymus tubicola. The sequence goes on along the minus strand of JAWWEQ010000001.1, from coordinate 23,068,009 downwards.
GAATGAGTTTTTTCTTCTTAAAGAAATTATTATTCTGTACTGAAAAATGTTCATTAAAATTTATTGAATATTGCCAGTTAAATTAATAATTATTTGTTTCACATAAAATACTTTAATATAATAAATATAAATTTAGCATTATTTCCATTGTTTTAGTTTTAAATAAAAATTTTATCATTTATATAATAGTTCGCGGAAACAGATATTCACCGTCTTTCTTCATTTGTATGAAATTAAAAAGTATACATTATATTGATACATTGTATTTCGTCCAACAGTCAGTCCAGCCACGAATCAACCCCTTCCAATTGACTAAAACATGAACCGGAAAATCTTCAAAAGTATAAATCACGATAGGCACGAGTTCTTGATCAAAAACCCGATAAAATCCAGAGCAAACAGTCGTGCTCTGGTTGCGATCTCCTCCCTTCTACCGGTATCAACAATCAGCCCTCTTGCGCCCTCCTATAATAATTTATAACTTGCGCTCGCGCTTGCAGCGCAACGTGCGGACTCATCTCTTTCGTCCTCCGCGTCTCTCTTTCTCTCTCTTTCTCGAATCGAGATTCGCGCGTCCGATATCCCGGAATCCCCCTCTGCGCACGATTCTATCATCGCTCTCTCACAGAGCAGCTCTTATCGATAACGCAGAAAGAGCACTCGGATGAAATTTTTTAATCGTAGCCGCGATTAAAATCCTGCACCGTAATCACGCAGGTCGCGTGCGCGTAGGGAACCTCCAGTGGAGTTGGATTCCTGTGCAACCGGCGAGTGATCGTTACGCAGCAATAATCGCAAGCATGAGGACTTTGTTTGTTGTACGACGCGAGCGAGGCAGCGATTTATCGAGTGCAGAGTCATACCGCTCGAGTGCGCGCGTGTATAAACTTTTACTTTTCGTGAAGATGTTGTGTTCTTGGATTTTTTTAGCATGGGGTTGGACTTGGTCTTGTTAGGAGGGATGGGGTGAAGATTTTTCGAGCAAGGCTAAAGAGTGGCTCTGTGCTGTAGGTGATTTTTATCGGTGGAGTGATTGGTTTTAGATTTTTATGGATGGTACGATGGCGGGGCGTAATTTAATTTAGATGTTTCAACAGTCATTTTTTCCTAGACAAGTGTCTCTATCATGTTCTACGTAATTATTTATTTCTAAACCATAAGGGAGCAGCTAATCGCTCGCTCCATCGCCCGCATGTAACATATTTTATATAGAATTATTAAATTCAAAGAATAATTTCATTATTTTAATATATCAGAGTTTGTGAAAACATGCAATTTTTTTAACTATTTGCTACTTGTGGGTATGCTGTTTTAATAAACAGTTTAGTAATCACGTATTTACTGCGAAATATACACCCCTCATGGTACACATATCGCAATATATGGTAAGCACGAGAAAGATGTCGACAGGAATTGTTTATGCTAATCCGTGGAGTCCTCCCATTCTTCATCCAAGAAAAATTACATGAATATAGCACAATTACGAAAGAGAAGTTCTCAAAATTTTCCAAACTCTTAATGAATAATTAATGATTTAATAATGATAATTACAGCTCAGCTAATAAAGATTAATATCCTATTACCTTGTGTATTAAAATGAATATATTTGTTTATTCTGTTTACTATCATTAGTAAAATTTTATACCAAGAAAAGCGCAGTATAGTTGGTACAGAAATAATAAGCACTTCAACCGAGAATTCAAAGTATATAAAATTATTCATATAATTATAATTAAATATTTTTTATTTCATACTTCATCCATTGACAGATAGAAAACTTCTTTTGAACAGCGCCGATTACAGAGGATCCCGGACTTTCTATTCTCAAACTAGACCACTCGACATCGCTCGCGTATATGCAAAATAGTCGATTCGAGCTCACACGTGGTGTAATTGGCGGGACTACACATCTGTACGGGGTATAAGTCCCAAAGTATCGCCACGATAATTCACGATCCGTCCACACGAGGCGTGAGTTATTTTCACGCGTACACAATATACCGTACGGGTATGGCATTAGCATCGGCCGCGAGCTTTTTGTATAAAAACGAATTTAAACAAAGCCATTAGGAATCATTACGCCGCTCGCTGAGATATCGCAAATTGTTTAGAATCTTCGCGTGTTCGACTTCAATTTTCCGCGCGCAATAAGTGCTGCTATTTTCGGATTATCGCGCGAATGTACCCGAGATTGTGCTTATTCCCACGTATTCTTCTTTACTAATAGTTAATTCTTAAATCAATTTTGTATTGAAAACTTTTTTACTTTTTTCTCTACGTCTTTCACTGATTTCCAAATTATAATAGCCAAGTATAAAAATAAATCCGATGACAAAAAAAGAATATAAAAAAATGGCTAGGACCGATTATAAAGTGCGAATTCTTTCTCATGGCGAGCAAAAACCGGCGTGACCACCAATAGCGCTCACCCACAAAACAAGCGTCGAGCGATACATCGATCCCATATATCGCGCGGAGCACTATTTGTTGAACCCATCTAAATATAAGGCGTTCTTCCCTCTCCCCCTCTCTCTTACACTCTTTTCTCTCTGTCGCTGGGCCAGAAATCTCTATACATGATTAATGCATGAGAGATATCCACAACCGGCTCTCGGTCGCGCGCGAAGCCGTATAGCAGCGTAGTAGAGAGAAAGAGAGAGAGAGAGAGAGAGAGAGAGAGAGAGAGAGAGAGAGAGAGACGAGAGGATACTTTCTATATACCGGGCCCGTAGGTTTATTTGATTATATAGGCGCGTCGCAGGCGACTTTCAAATGCGGGATGATCGATCGACGAGCTCGCGCCGGGCGCATAATGAGACTTTTGGCTTTATATTCCGCGAGAGCGAGCAAGCAGCCGATCTTCTGTCGCAGCTACAGCAGCAGCAGCAACGCGCACACGTGCGTCTTTCGAAACTCTGACGACGCTTCCGTTCTATTAAATCATAACGTGGGAATGATACGTCGAAGGTCGCTGACTTGTTGCTCTCGGATTCCTTCCGCGCGTCTATCTTTCTTTCTTTTTTTTATCTCCATCAAGTGGAGTTATTAGAAATCGATTCGCGCGTACGCCGGGCCATGCTAATGGACCAACGGGAGCTTTTTTGCGCACTTGCTCGGACGATCTAACGAGCTTCGCGTGCTTTACTTTTTCACCTGTCTAATCGACGTTATTGCGTCGTGCCTGCTAATCTTTTGCGAGATGTTGATTAATTGCACTGTGATTAGCGTTAATTCGAAATTAAATAATCTCTTATAAGGTAACTGTTCTCGCGAGAGAAATTAAAGCTATATATACTCTCTCGTGCCATTCTGGTTTCCGCATGCAAATGAGATATTTGTCTTTTTAGCTCTAAACAACGACTGCGGCTATTTAAATAACGAAGATTAATGAAACAGATATATACGCGTTTGCAAATTGATTAGCATTAAAATTGTTTTGAAATATTATTTGTTACTATAGATAATGCATCGTAATACTTGTTCTACATTGATATATTTAGTATAAAACATCTAAAACCCCTGACAGCTGAATTAAAATTTTATTCTGTAGTTGGAAATATCGTAAATAAGATAAGATGAGAATGATGTTTTGAAAGTTGAATATTTGTAGTTAATTAAAACTTATTTAATTACATTGACTTTTATTTATTACGCTTTTATTAAGAAATTGTTATATTTGAATAAAAATATAAAATAGATTTAGAAGAAATTATTACATTTTTAACCAGCTTAAACCTTTCATACGTTGTAGAATTTCTTGAAATTTGCTGATAAGTATTTGATTAATAATACGAAATAACTATACTTCCGAAAATTCATTTAACAAAGTCACAAAGAACAATAGACACTTCAGAACTACGACAAATATTCGCGCTGCGAAATACGTCGTCCGAGAAAAGAGAGCGCGCAGTATAAAGTGGCGCATGCCTTTGAAATTAAAACTTCGAAGGGCACGTACGTGAAAACTCGCGCGTGCGCAGAAGAGAGCAATTACTGATCCCCTATATATCTATCTGTAACATAGCCGGGGAGATGATCCTTGGGCAGTGAACGGTATATGTCTACGTCGAGTGGGTATTATTGCCAACGTCACTTGCGTCTACGCGCACGTGCATAATGCGAAATTATCTCGGGGATGCTCTACGTGCGCTCAGGGTTTGTTGCGACCTTTTTAAACTTGAGCATTCCAGTATCCAGACTATATGATATATATCTGAAATTGTATGGACAAAATTTATCGTGAAAACTTTTTAATTTAGTATATGTTTGAGGTTATATTAGATTCTTATTAGTCTTCATATAGCAAACTATTTACATAATCAGAAAATTTTTTATCCAAGTCGAACATGATATCGTTGACTAAAGGAACTTCATAAATTAGATGTGAAAATGCTGTTTATTTAAATTTTGAGAAAAATACTTTGTACGTGGAATTTGTTTCAGTCTGAAAGGATTGTTTTCTTCCGACCAAATCATTACCTTTAAGCTATCATTAACTTCAATCGGCTCATGCTAATGCTCAACTAGAGCATCACTGATGAGTCCACTCTAGTAGCCGGGACGAAACCCTCATTGATTGTTGTTTAAATTTAATTTTTTTTTTTTATTTAAATTGATTTTATTCCATTTTGAGCCTTTATATAAAAAAGGACATAGGAGTACTCTTGTCTGTATGTACGTTAGAGTCATTTTTAATAATATTAATAAATAATATTTGAGATAGCTAAGTGCCAATAAATTAACAGCGGTTTTTTGTCTGTAGATATAATTTTTTGTAATTTATCCGATTTTAAGGATTATGTACATTCAAACATGATTTTAAGTCACTACAATTTGTTCTTAAAAAAATTAATAGCAGCAATAAAATTTGAATCTTATAAAAATAAGATCTATCACTGATGCATATAGATATTCGATCAGAATACGTTAACACAAACAAATGTTGGATCTGGTTGATACGTATTCGCTTTTCTTTTTTGTGAGAGCTAGAAACTAATTTTGGAGTAAATGCATAATATATGTTTATTCTGAGGAGTTTTTTTTGCTATAAGATAAAATCATGTTTCAATATATATTTAAAAATTAAGTTCTAGTTGAGAAATTTATTATTTTTTATCTGCTAGGAATCATATTTGATAAAAAAAGAAAAAACTGTTTTTGTGTTTAGGTAAGAATCATTTCATATACAAACACTTGTATTTAGTTGTATATAAGTATCGTTTTTGCTTTAAAAATAATTTATAACCTGATATAAGTTTTTAAGACCTATAATTTTTCAAACGCAGTTCTATTCAAGTGATGTTAATTTATATTAAAATGTAGGATTTACCAAATAGAAACTGGATCAAGCGTATAAAGGGCTTGCATATATTAGAAGAACGACAAAAAGGAAGGACACAGCATGGTCACGTCGCCTCGCTACGCTTCTCGGAGCGCGTAAAACTTCAACGCGCGGAACTACGACAGCAACTTCATAGAATAAAAGAGCGAGGCATCGCAACGGGGTAATCGCTCGAGCGCGCTAAGGAAACAACGCGAGCCGTCGCGTGGGAGGAGCTTGCACGCGCCTCTGGAGAAGAATAGAACGCCGGCACGCCGCGGAAAATGAGCCGCTGGGATAATTTGAGGGTGGGAGAGATGTATAAGCGCGCAGAGACGCGTACGCTGAATGATTTTCCACTTACGAAATATATAGCGTTTATTACGTTATTATTGTTATTGCCATTGTCGGCATTTTGCCTTCGCAGACGGGGTATAATGACCAAACGCATTATGCTCATTTCGCGTAGACGCGGTGTTTTATGGGTTCATTTTGAAGCTGAATGGAGCGTTTTGCGAGTTTCGTAAGACGAAATTTTGAGTTACTTTTTCCTGTCGAGAGAATGTGCTAATTTGTCAAAAATTTTGTGAAATCATGTGTTTACCTTAGGTTAAAAAATATAAATTTAAAATCTACAATGTAGTTTTTTTATTCCAAATAATGTTATAAAGACAAAACCAGTTATCATAATTAAAAACATGTAAAATATTTATCAATGTATTATTTATAAATTTCTTTACCACACTTAGCATCTCATCAAGATAGTGATTTTTTAATGAATTTATATTTTCAATAATATTCGTAAGAGTTACAAAGTGAAAAGAAATAACATTTTATTGTATTCGGTCAACACGAAATTCAAGAAATTCAAGAATCCTCTTGACTTATTACAACGTATCAATCAAGTCCCTTTAAATCGATTTAATTAAAGTGCCCTCGTGCTCCCAGATCGATTCCGGTCGCATAAGAGAATAATCTCCGCGAGATTTCAGATTCGCGCGAATACACTCGCAATAACGCGGACGACGATACTCACGGCAGCTGACCAGAACTCATGAATGAACCAACCTGCTCCGCTGGCTCTTTCATTCGCCGCAGCATATACAGATAAATCTGCGCCCCGAAAAAGGAAACGAGCATCGCCCAGGTAAATAAAAAGAGACGAGGCACCAGCGCGTCTGGGGAATAAGCAAGAAAGAAAGAGAGAAAAGGAAAGAGAAAGAGAGACGTGAAATAAGGCCGAAGGCGCACGCGCGCTCACGATGATCGCACACAAAAGAGAAAGAGAGAGAGAGAGAGAGAGAGAGCGCGCGCAGATTACGACGTACGCTGGTCACTAGGGCGTTGACCTGTGGTGATAGTCCGCGTATACGAGCTGGACCAGAAATGTAGAATTTCTGTGGAGTTGTGTGGATATGTCATTGACAGAAGCGGGGAGGCGAGGAAAGAGATAAAATCCGATGATACGGTGAACGAAGTAAAAAGAAGCAAAAGAAGAGACACAAAAAAAGTGAATGAAAGAAGAAGGAAATGCGCAGAATCGATACGGATTTATATTAGTTGATACATTGCTTATGATATCATGATAATGTTTGGTATTTTGCTGACTTATCAGAGGAATTTTAACAAACTCATAAAAAATTAACTAAATGTAATACAATTTAAAAAAGAAACAGTCTTATGTTTATGATTTGAAAAGCGACATAGATTACAAGGAAAAAAGCGTTGAAAATAAGTATTCAATTAAGGAAATAGCACAGAAAAATAAAGTCTGATAATTAAGAAATAAATTGAATTAAAAAGAAACATTAAGCGAGTGACAAAAAGAGTAATAGTAACAAGTGAAGTACAAGATAGTACTTACATGGAAAAATTAAGGGTGAAAAGAGAAAAATGCGACAAGCTCGCGAAGGACATTGGGCAAACTTTATCTTGATCGCGCGTCTTCCCGCGCGAGTTCGCATCGGTGATTTCTCCATTTGAGGAGCGTAATAAAACTCGGACTTGTCTCCCCCAGCGCTCGTGAAAGATTTGGTCAATCCCCGTGCGTGTGCGTGCACCGAAGTCGGTCGCGGGCTTTTTATTTTTTGGATTTTCTCTTTTTTTATGGAGGATGGCACAAGGATTTTATTGGAATAATTAATGATCGCTTATTCTCTTTGGCTTTCTCGCACGCGCGCGTTCGCTCGCGCTCCCGAGAGGAGGTGAAAGCTCGCTCTTTGTGCGCGATCGAGGAAGAAAAAAAAGCAGAAGAGAATTTGGCAATTCGAATATTGTTCTTGAATTATCAAGTATAAATCTCGCGAAGCGCTGACGCGCTTGAGGATATAATTGTATGCGAAGTATTAACCTAAAATCAAAATAGGTGGATATTTTTTAATATTCGACAAGGTCCTGCGAATGATGAAGTCATGCGGCGTATTTATAAACTTGCCAGTTTTGGATACCGGTTTTCGCTTATCCTTTTTAAACAGATAAGCTTCATTTTTAGCTAATTGCGTAAAAAAACTTATCTGATTTCAGTAACAAATTTAACTATGGTAAAAGATGTTAAATGTAATGATCAAGTACATAGAACTTTAATCAAATAAAAGTAATAACACAATTTTTTTATAATTATATGGTATAATTTATAAGATGTATAACTATTTTATATAAACTAATCAATTTCCAAATGAAATAACAATCTTCTGTATTCAACTTTAATTTTATCATAAATAGAAAAAAGTGCATAAAAAATTGGCCCGATTCATCAACATAAACCATAGATCTTAAATTGAATAATTGACAATTTGTCTTTCCAGCAAGGATAAATTATCAGCTTGTAATTGCAGCAGAAGCCTGAAAACTTCGTCACTCCATTAACATCCATCACGAACAATGTCCGTGCAACATACCAACCGAAAAGTCCTGTACACTCGCGCGCACCTACCTCGCTTTCACATAGGGCGTGCGAACTGGAGTATATATATCTGGCAGCAAAGATCCTCTCTCGCGCCTCCGCGAAGACACGCGAGGACTCATGCGCGAGCGCGCGAGGCTTGATTTATTGCCGGATCCGCGCCGGCGACGTGTCCTCGTTATACGCGCGGCCCTTTGATGATCGCGAGTCCCGCGGGAGATTCGACTTCTTTTTCGACATCGCCCTCGAATTTTCTCGCGTCTGCGCGCACCTTCCGCGGCTCCTATACATATACATATATACGTGCGAGCTCGTATACAGCAGCTTTTCTTATTATTACTCTATATGTGCGCGAGAGAAATAAAATAGGTTTAAACTTTCATCTGGAATTATGTAAATCGACGGGATAGTTAAAATTTTATCCCTGTAGTTTTTAAGCGCATATTGAACATTTTTCATAGATTGATGAAATAAAAGTCGTTGAAATTGGCTTTAAAACGTTATATAGTCGGGCGCTTCTATTCAATATGCTTTAACACTCTTATGAACGGCAGCAATAAAACCATACTTATACGTACGCGCTCGTATTGGAAAAAAACGTAGCTATCAAGTTTAAAAAGCTGTGAAAATAGCCAGAAGAAAAGTAAAAAAAGATAAAAGAAACGAAAGCGTACCGCAGGCGTACGTGCCGCTCGAAGATTATACTGCCGTTTCGCGTTCGGTCGAATAGTTTACGGCGCGTCTCTCTTTCTCTCTTTCTTCTTCTCTTGCAGCGGCAGCCACTCGCTATCCGCCAGAAAATAAATAATACATGCTGCACTCGGCCATTAGGACACGTACACGCACAGGCGCGCGTACACGCGTCTACCCTCGGACTTCTGTCTCTTTCTCTCTCTCTTCCTCAGCACTCGTACTTGCGGTTTGCAAGTCGACCGCACGTATATCGATACCCTGCACACGATGCTCGCCTATATATACACTCTCCTCGACGGTTCTCCTTACGCTCGCTCGCTGCTCCTTTTGCGCGCAATTAGACTTTTATTTCGAATGCGGGGAAAAAATGCAAATAGCGCGCGCATCCACGCGGACGATCGATCGAGATATCATTCGAAAGTGGGATGCGATCGTTGATCGCGCGTTGCAGCCTCTATTATGTGGGCGCTGAATTAACGATTTTCACGATCGTTTATTGTGGTTTAGGTATTTTTATAATGGCTCTGGATTATTGCGATTTTTCTTACGTTCGGAAAGTAATTTTCCACTTTTTTTCATCCAGTCTAGTGTATTATACATGGAATGATTTGTAGTTCGAATTTCAGAGATTGAAATTACCACGGTTCTAACTTTAATGCAAGCTGCAAAATTTTCTATTTACTAATAAATTTTTCTATTTTCATTTACATCGAATTCGGTTTTGAAAAACTTGAAACCAAACATATACTTTTTACAATATTCTTTTTGCATAAAAATATTACATATATAATGGTATATAAAATATAACGTTGTCATCATTAACTTGATATCCGTGCAGCTAAATGAACCTATCAAGCTATATACACGAACACAATTTCCTCACATCTTTGTCCTTAATTGATGCATAAAGGAACGACTTCCGCGGCTAATAAAAATATCTCCGGGCTTTAACACCGAGGTAAATAATTGGACAACGCGGATTTCTTTATCCTCGGCTGAAAGATTTGTGCGATCCGTACCGGGCAAAGTGCAGACAACATAAACCCAGCGAGTTTTACGCACAATTCGGCACCGCTCACTTATTCGACCGACGCGCCAACGCCGTCGAAAAATTTACAGTTCTCGTTTCTGCGTTCATATCTCTTTAATTATCACCTACCAACGTAAAACCTCCAAAAAACTACTTAACCTTTCAGGACGCGCATGCGCAGGTAAAAAACACCTTGTAACCGTTGAAAGTTTAACGCTGATTTTAAAAAACGGGCTTAACGTCGGCGAGGTAAATTATACGTTTTTACAACATTCTTTTCATCAAATCATTAAGATTTTTCAATTTATTCAATAGCTTCTTGGGAAAAGGCAAAAAAAATTTAAATGTTTCCGTCAAATTAATCTAGAATACACGGTATTGTGTAAGAGTAAATTAATTAAAACAACAAGTGTGCTTTAATAATGGTTTATCCACAAATTTATGAGCTGCCACGAATTAATTTTTCTTTTGACTCAGACAAAATAGTTAACATTCTTTCAACTATAAAGAAACAATTTAATAATATTCATGAATTTGATTGGTAAACCTTACATAAGTGGCGCACCCAATTTGCTAGCTATTAACACCGGCTCTACTAAATCTCGCCGAATGTTCTCTTTATCATCGATATTATATGTATAGCCAGGCGCGCCTGCACGACGACCATCATCGCGCCCTTCTTCAAGAATGTCAAAAAAAGGAACTCTTCGGGCTCAAGTTCCGTTAAACCACGGCGGGGGCCGACGCAATTTTTCTGGCATCTTGATGTTCGTCGGCGTGCTCGCGCACACGCGCTTCTCTTCTCTCGCTCTCCTCGTTTTTCTCAGATTTTAAATTATATTCCGGCGCTCATGTGTGCGCGCGTGCGCCGTTTTTCTCCCTTTTCTCTCTCTCCCTTCTCTCTCTCTCTCGCGCGCGCGGGGATAAGAATTTTTCGGGGCCTTTCAGCTAATTAATGAAATGTCGTATGAATACGTAATGAAGGGCAATTAGGCGCGTAAGTGGGGAATTATGCTGCGCGGCGCGCGAGAGCGAATATTTTGATAAACGCGCCCCGCGCGTCTTGAAATTGAGTCGCGATAATGCGCTGAGTATATACGTGCACACAGGCCGTGGCCAAATGCGGAAACTTGCTTATTTTGTGAAATTCGAGGAGCGAAGGTATTGATAAGAGGACACGTTCAGCGTTATGTTACAAACTATTATCCTCACTCGGCTTACTTTGTATGGTTTCCAGATAATATTAATATATCGAGTTTCGCTTAAAAAATTAAGTCATATTTATATTAAAACTATATTCATATTTTTTTGGAATCGAAAAGCATCATTTGCTCCGGCATTTATTTTTTAAATTTACTGTCAAGTTTACTTTAAAAATATCGTAAAATTATGGAAATTAATAGTATCAGCGACATGAATTTTACAACTTTTATTCACTCTCAAGATAAAAAGGTCGGGAAGAGCAGTCTTTTTCCTTGAAAATCATTACGCATACACGCACATACGCAGTCTTTTCATAAAATATACCATTTCAGCTCGCGTTTAAATATAACCTGCAATTACATTATCACTCCACGATAAATCACCGGCTCCTCAAAAACGTCCGCGGCCCTTGCGCGCGAAAATTCCCACAGTCGTTTTTGTATGAGATGCATATACATATAAACACGTACACATACATGGGCTCGTGCAATAATAATCGAGCTCCTCTCTGCAGTGTGCCGAAAATCAATAGATGAAATCACCCAGCGAGCAGATAACCGTTTGCCCTCTCCAAGCTTGCGCGCGGAGAAGAGGAGGAAGAGGAGGATGAGGAAGAAGCGGTTCTTGCAGAAAGAGGATGCGCTCTTATCCCCCCGCGTGCGACCGCACAAAAGGCGCCACAGTGTGTAACCCGAGGACCGCGATAGTCTGCGCGAAAAAAGCGCCGTGCAGAGATTTAGATAGGGACGGGGAGGTAAGAGAGAGGGAGGCAGAGAGGGAATGAGGAAGGGAATGCACGCGTGCGAGGAAAAAGTGGAAAGCGCACAATTGGAAGAGGAGAGAGAACGAGAGGATGGATTGAATGTCGGCGAAGATGTGTTTGCAGAGCGCGGTAGCGAGACAGCTCGAGAGAGTTCGCGCAGATTCTTGGTTAATTAATTAATCGTAATAATTGCGCAGGAATTTTATTGTTTTGCTTATTTTTTCGAGTAGTTAAAGCAAGTATGTAAACATAAATAGTATAGTATTATATCAACATATATATCAAAGGTATCTTATTCAGTCGAATTAATTCAGTATATATTACAGTTTAAGACCATATACTTTGGACGCCCTTTTCTTTCCTTTCTTCAATTCGATAAAGGCCCACGACGATTTCAATGGCAGCAAAATTGCTACACACGCATTTGCATATACAGACGAAAAAGAGTGTGAAAGCCAGTCTGCAGCGTAGATAGCAGGACAACCGCAGCTATACACGTAGAGAAAATAAAGGAGAGAAAGACTGTGTGAGTGTGAGGGCGAGCATCGCGCACCTACACGAGAGAGAAGCAGATGCCCTGGCCATTTTAGCAGGCAATATTTTTACAGCGGCGTTCGCGAGGCCATTATATACATCGTATATCGCGGATGGCCTTTCCCATCAAGCCGCGCCACCAGCTTCGCGCGCTTTGTGTGCTTTTTTAACTCATATACACAGACATACGCTTATATACATATTGTGCGCCGCCACGAGTCCTAGCGCTATCTGCATCCGGCAGAGACGCGCCCGGACAGACGTGAAAATATGCCCGGGGATTCCTCCTGGGGAAGCACGCGGGAGAATGTATCGAAGGGCAGTTAATCTCGCGTGCAGAGCAGTGCCAGTTGCGTGTGTACATGTGTATGTGTGGGTGTATGTTGATCGAAAGGGAATAGTCGAGGTGGTGGCGCGCGCTCCCTTTTCTTCGCGCACGAAGAGATTGGTCTTCAAACTGCTGTACACGGGATGGTGTAGGTAGTCGATTTGCCCTCGCGAATTTGAATTTGCTCGAAAGGATTGTTATCTACCGGTTATTCGGTGAGGAGAGTAAACCTGCATTGAACTCTGGTTTTCTTGTAAAGTTTTTAAAAGATATTTTTGTTGTTTGTGCCATAATGTCTTTAATATTACACTGATTTATAATTACACAACGTGCACGAAACAACACAAAGTACAAAAGATATAATGAAATTGAAAATCAGAACTCTCTTTACACGTTATAGGATAAAAACATGAAATTATGCTTCGCTATGCACCACGCGGTATACATATATAAATCATAACGAGACAGATCTGGAATAACGAAGTCATACAGCGCTCTGAAATTGCGTAGTCAACACCTGCAGCGAGCTAACAACACTGCTGCTCAATGAACGCGCCCGCATATATATACACACAGGTTGTGCGTACGCGCGTTCCATTGAAGACTGGGTTGCTCGTGTGCGGCTAAACAGCTCGCAGGCAGAAAAACAACGCCCGGAGCTGCGTAGATTCTCCTACACGGCGCGAGAGAAGAAAGATAAAAAGAGGCAGCAGTGAAAGCCCCGAGGCTCAAGGTCCTGTGCATTCGGGCCGCGCAGCGCGAAACTTATTAGCGTTTAATGGCGATCATTGTTCGATCGCGTTGGAGCTAGATTTATGGGTTCAACACGTGCCGTCGCTTATGAATATGGATGGAACTCTGCGCTTCTAAGTAAGTAATTAAAAAAGCGTCGCGCGATTGATTTTGTCATTCTTCATTCGGCTCAGCGGCCAATCGTGCGGTAATTGGACGGGATGGATTTTGAAGTAAATATAAGCTGCAATTGGATTAATTTACACCGCGCTGTATCTTTTCAAATAAAACCGAGCGAGATTTTCAACGAATGTTAATTATTTTGAAATTAAGACTCGATTAATCACTCGTGAATCATTAAACAATTATTTGCAAAGATTTTTAAAGAATCTTTATACAGCTTTCCATAAAACTAACTCAGATAATTAAAGTTCTCTTCGGTTCAATTAACGACCACCGTGTTACGCATTTGTTTAAGAAAAAAAGGGTCTCTTCAAGCCGAGATCTCGTAAAAATGACGAAACTTTCCAAAAATCCACGAACAAAAGTCACTCGCATAAAGTCGAAACGAGAAAGTCTCGCGGCAACGGTGAGTTATAAATACCAAGCGCTTGCGCGATCTCTTCCTTCTCGTGTGAAATTTCAGCGGAATCGTACGGAGCCGCGTAACGAAGCAGCAAAAAGAAGGCAGTTGAACGCGCGCGCGCATACATCTCCACGTGAAAACATAAATTTCGCATTACTTTCCTCTCGGGCTGCGCGTGTCTGCACCGATAGCGCGGTGAGTACGTTTACGCGTATATATACATATATACGCGCAAGCACGAGTTGTCGGCTCGAATTGTCTTACCGTGTACACGTATACACACACCACAGGTAATTATAAATTCGCTCGGTGTGAGTATATATGTATACGGTGTTGCGAAACTGACGCGAGTGCCGCGTGTTATCGGGGTTGTTTTAGCAGTAATGTAATTTGCGCGATAGGAAGGCACTGGCAGGAGAGAAAGAGACACGCGGGTGATTAAAAAATTGTTAACTCGATTTCAATTTAATTTTCGCGCGATTAACGTTTTTTCAGTTAATCAGAGTAATTGCTTCATTACTGTCTTTGAGAAAGGGAATACTTTGTTAGGAGTAACCGATTGATTCTGTATTGAATTAGAACTTCATTCCAGAATAAGAAATGTACGACTGAATGAATATATTTTAAACTTGGAATGTTACAGAAAGCAATACCGTTTTGTTACATAATTTTTTTTCTTAAATATATTGTTTATTTTTCGCAATATTGATAAAATATTATTCTCATAAGCTATGGCGTATTCGTATTTTATAACTCGACAAGTGGATCATTCTTATGCCACCATATTAAAAAAAAAGATATAAACTTCAGTCCCAATAGCGGTACACACTTCAGTTAAAAACCGGCCGATTGCTCATATATGGACTGCAACGATCCACAACTTACCGGACGCATCAAGCATTCTTTACACTTGCCAGGCCGCGCAACCGCTCTCAAATTTACGATAAATATTACCCTTAATTATTCGAGCGTCCTCTTAAGGCCCGAAATTCTGCAACAGCCGCCTCCTCCTCCTCGACAATCGCTCGAGCCCAAAAACAATCCGAGCATGCGCTGATAGCGATCTTCAATCCCGGCGGCATAACATCGCATCGGTCTCGCTTCATTTTTTGCGCGTCATTTACCCCGGCGAGTTTTTCTCTCTCTCTCTCTCTCTCTCTCTCTCTCTCTCTCTCGGCGAAATAAATCCGACGTACTTTTTGGGTCGTCCTCTCGAGGACATGGATGCGACGGGCAACGACGACGACGAACAATCGTCGAGCTACCGCTGACGGCGACGTTGCATTCTTTCTTAACGAGCCGCTGTGCGCGCGGCGCGCAACTGCGTTTTATTTGGGTTAACGTATGGAGGAATGCCACCGCGGTGACAAGCTAATTCGACGACGTGTGGTGGCGGCTGCATGTGGTTGTAGTAGCGGCGACGGCGGCAGCTTTTCGAACGAACGATGATCAGTCGGACGCGGGTATCGAAGTGCAGAGTCATTTTCGTTGTCGTCGATGGGTATCAATTTCGGTGATAATAACAAGGGGTGCGTATTCTGCACTGTCCTTCGAACTGATTATGTTGTTCGCCTGCTGATAGGGAGCCTGTAAATATAAGTCAAAATATAACTGTCAATTTTGTAGATCTCGACGAAACGTTGCAAGTGATTATTAATTATTGTAAAAAATATTATTAGTTCTTCACTTGATATATTACTTTCGAAAATTCTAAAGTTTCAACTATAAGAATTGTGTAAGGGTACAAGTGATTGTTCTAACTATATTTAATTGAGAAATTAATCTAAAACTATAATAACTTATTTTTCAAAACTTAAGTATAAGAGTGCAAGAGTAACCCAATTATCAATAAATGCGGCAGAACTCTGAAAGCAAGTATCAATGATTGCCGTAATGAATTTCAGACTGATCTAACCAAAATACTCGGTAATAGAATGATAAAAAACTGGCTTCATTAATCCCGACATTTTATTATCCTGTTTTAAATTCTCTTGTTTTGTCAAGTTGAAAAAATTCACTGGAAAGGTGAAAACAAGAATCAATTTTTATCGTCGAATCATGTAGATTCGTTCGTTACCTCGAAGAAGTATTGAATAATGGCAGCAATGCTTCGACATCCACACGCAAAAGCACAGCAAGTATGTATATACTTGTATATTGGTAACATACCTATATGTGATTTAATGGAATTACAAAAACGTCAATTACGTCACGAATAAGCGTCTGATTTCTTCTGCTATTATAAACCTTATTAGAGAAGGCAGTTTTAAAACTCGCTCCTGTACCGAATCCACTTCTATATTTGATTTCACTGATAATGAGGATAGGAGCGCGTAAAATGCATTTATATCAAAAAGAATGTCGTTTTGATATAAAGGATATTTCAATCAGATTTTTCACGTTCCGGATGTCATTCGGTTAACCGTTCGCTCGTAGTTTCATTGGTCGTTAATACTACAACAACTTGTAAGACAGCAGCTTTCACTAATACGCTAATCATTGAAAACTTTCAAGCTATTTCATACACGTTATTAACTCTTAATTTCAGTAAAGGAGAAAGAATCGAGAAAAAAAATAAGTAAAACTTATATTCATACTGTATTAACATATTAATGTATCATAAAATTGAGTTATTTTTCATTTTGAATACCTGCATTAGATGATCTTGATTTTTCAAAATAGACAATTAACACCATCTAGAAACTTTACTATTAATTATATAAGTGTTATTCTCTGACATAGCAATTCCAGCATTCCACTAAATTAGCTGCACTAAAATATTTTCTTATCCGCACGACTATCTATATTTATTCGACTGTCTCTTCCACCTCGAAACCCATGATCTCTTCGAATGGCGCAGTCGTGCGCAGAAAACTCGGCGCATGTGACATCTCCTATACAGTACTACATCGCACCCGCGTGCGGCACACCCTGCGCGGGCTCGCGAAAGGAAATAAATAATAACGAGCTTCAGGTGGTATCCGTTTTCTCGGCCTCGCGTCGCACTCTCGCACACATAAGCGCGCGCACCTCCATAGTTTGAAAAGGCCCCGGCGCGGCTCTTATCTCGAGCTCTCGCCTTTTCAATAGACCCCTCGAGAGGGAGAGAGAGAATCGTGCTGCCTCATGGATGAAAACGAGTTCCTTCGCGAGTGTATACATACACACACAGCTGATCTCCTACGTCGTGAGAGTAAGAGAGAGAGAGAGAGAGAGAGAGCAGGAAGCGCATCGGCTGCTAATAGGAAATATATCTCCAAGCGGTAACAATGGCCATTTGCATCGCGCGCGCCGAGCATTTCACAATGCACCGTGTGCTCGCGCTTGCGGTCGAGCAGCAGCAACAGCAGCACGCATTGTCGTGCGCTCGCATTTCACCTGCGGCTCGTTAAACGGCTAGTTGGGGGGACACGCGCGCGCGCGAGATATAAACTAGATTCGCTTTATCTGCTCCCTTTTTCACCGGTGCACACACGAGCGCGCGCGCACTCGTCGTTTCTTTTCCTTCTTTTTTTATCGCTACCAGTGCGTTTCGCCGTCTTTTTGATCGTGGCTTCCGGTCTTACGGCTGTAGTATATCCACGCGAGAGCAGCGGCTTTTCAGCTGTGCGGCTCGATTCATTGATGCGAGCGCGTGAGCTACGAGAACATGTGCGGAGAGAGAGAGAGAGCGCGCAGATTGAGTTGACTCGCGACGATTTCAAACGTCGACGGCTAGAGTTATACCTCGCCGTTTTATATATATGCTGTGCTTTCTTTCGTCTTTGTTCGTATAGGAGAGACGACGGAGTGGGAAGATTTTTCCATGTTACAATATAGTGTTGTGCTCCGACAAGGATTTCAGTGTCGGGTGCATATTTATACATGTAATCCTGTGATTAATTATTATTGTATATAGTAGAATGTAGAATGAGAAAGTTAAGAAAAATTGATAGATTCATATAGTCAGTAAAAATTTATCATTGCAAATGTATACAATTTTTCCATTTCAAGAAAAGTTATCTGCGCACAACGAATTCATTAAATCAAATGTATTGTGTATCTCTTACATACGCGATTAGATACGGCAAACAAATTTCTTGTTTCGCAAAGCATAAAATCCTCTGCCCATGATATTCAATTACACGTACGACTATATAAGTGTATCTTGAAGTTTCACTATCAAAATGATAAATCAATGTCACGGTCTATTACAACACCTCTTACGAACGGCGTGACAAATACATCACGCGCCTCGTGGACAACTCAACATTAGTCCGTGAAAATGGGATAAGTTTAAGTGTCCGTGACATGTACTACCTTCGACTCGTGTGAAATTTCTTGGATTTTCAAAAATGAGAAAAGACGCGTGAGAAGAGTCAGGTTTATCTGTATACAACAATTTTAACGAACGAGGTATTACAGCGACAGAAATTTTACATCATCCCAACTACTGATAAGAACAATGTACCCAATATCTTAAAATTTCCCAGTATATACGAATGCCTAAGTCACCGAGAATTGCCATATGGTAATAACATGAGGGATTTAATCAACATCCATAATATATGTGATGGATACAATGACACATTGTTGGGAACATCAGTCATTCAAAATTCAAACAGATTGACTGGTAAATAATGAATCAGAATAATTTCAGACTCTTCTGTACACTTGATTTATTGTACCTATACGTCGAAAAAAGTAAAAATAATCAAATACACCCACTACAAGAATGTACTATATACGAATCTTTTAAAGCTTACCAAGATACTCAGCTTTCACCTCGCTCATTCCTCCTTGCGAACATTGCAAAATCTACGAAACAATCCCAGCTTCGGCGCTGGAACAACAAAACGAACGAATTCCTAGTCCATCGTAGCTCTCATGTACTATCCACCTATACACGCGCCGTGCGAATCCGGAAAAGCCGCGAGCACGCGAGAACAGAGAAGAGACCACTTGGCGGTGCGCTTGTCAATCCCCATGAGCGTGCACTGGCTGTTGCAAGCGGCGGATAAAGGAACGTTGGAATCTAATCCGAGCTCCGTATAGAAGTTGTAGGAACGCTAAATAAATGCGTGGAATGGGAGGTTGAAGTGGGTGGAACGAAGTTATAACTGACGCGATGCTCCGTTGTTTGCAACAGTTGATATGTTATATTTTATATAAGATAATGTAGGACATTTTTTACAACACGCATTGTTGTGATATTTACATTATTACGTGAAGTAAGATACTAAAGGCTTACGTTTATCCCAGCGAGTATAAGCTCACATCTATATTGTCTGTATATATATGCACCTGACAAGGTATTCCCCATGATTCACATATCGCTTCGTTTATTGCTACATACACCGGTCATTTTATTGATTTGTATCTCATGCAATCCCCGCGCGCGCACACGCGCTGCCACATGTTTTATTCAACAGCCTCTCCGAACACTCCTTCTCGGGCATAAATTTTCCCTTTTGCGCGTGCATTTGAAATTTGACTTATTCTGCAACGAACTAAATCCATCGTCAAACACGCTCGGGACAAAATATCCGCCACGTTCGTGTATATATATACACGCGCGTTTCCTCCAAATATCGACTACAGACTATCGCAGCAAATAACTCAACTCCCGTTGGCAATTTACAACCGCATCGATTGAGCCTCCGCTATATAGCGAACGAGATGAGGATAGAGAGAGGGAGAGAGAGAGAGAGACAGCTCAATAGACCTATCGCTCGCACGGAAAAACGAATAACTCGCGCGTGCGCGGCGTAAACAAGACACGCGCATCATCTCGTCGTTCATATATAATACGCATCTTCGTGCACGCGGCCTACAATGCGCCTTGGCAAAGCGAAAAAAAAGCAACACTCGTCCTGGTATACGAGTGAAAGATGAATTAAAATCACTCGAGGCTAAGAGAAAGAGGAGGGACGGAATAATCGATCCTACGCGTGTGCATAACTCCGACTATTTTATGCGCACACATGCGGTAATGCTTGAATTGGCCAAACGATAAAGAGAAGGAGAGGAAAGATAAGGATGCGCGTACACAGTCTAGTTAGGTCCGTGGAGAGGTAAGAGGCCGCGGGAATTCAAGTCTGCGCGGCCGTGGGTGGAGGTGGTCGCGTCAGGAGAAGGAGAGAACGAGAATTGTCCTGCGACGGTGCAGGTGGTACGTACCTCTCGCGCGCTCTCTCTCTCCTCTCTCTCTCTCTCTCTCTCTCTCTCTCTCTTCGTCGACGTTTCACACGCTGCGAGGAAGATTATAAGTGGATACACTGATATTTACGAAAAGGGACGCGTGGGTTTGAAGAGCGCTAAATGATTTCTCGCATTGGACATTGTGTATTTTATGAAAACTTATATGCTAGATACTTGGTACTGGATTTTGAACTGTGATTTTACTCATTTTATTATTTATATATGGAAAAAATACAACTATAAATTTTTTACGAATTTTCGAGAGAAAAACAAAAAATGATTCTATATTATTAAAGACTACGAATACCACCCTATAAGTAGAAACAGACCACAGTGTAAGACACATTGGCGCTTTTACTACTTCTTCGAATTTCATTAATTTTAAATACTTCATTCTTAACTTTCTCCCGAGAAAATAGGTCTGATTTTTAAAATTCATATTTTTTGCCATAAACCACAGATAGAAACTTCATAAACTTCTTTCAGCCGTCGACACATCGATTTTCTCAGATCCTTCCTGTTAAATATTCCGATGATCTAATGCCTTTAATTCTGCTCAACCACTTTCCAAGATTAAGCCGGCTATTCCCGCAAATTATACTTCTTCAACAACTTTGAAGTTTGATTCGTTATTTATTCTCATATTATATACATGTTATATACGATGCTGGTTTTTCTATTCCGAGACTTGATCCGAGCGAGAAAAAAATTTGTTAAAAACCAACTACCTATCAGATGCTTAATGTTGCACAAACTCGGCAGATACGAGCAGAAAGCCATTGATAACGAAAGAAAGAGGTAGCGAGAAGTAAAGAGTATAAGAGAGGGAGAGAGAGATCCACCTGCCCCCTCCCGCCGCAGGCGGCGCCACCACTCTCGACTTCTCTTTCTCCCCGAGCGCTCAGCTCGGCGCGAACACGCGCGAGCTCCTCTCTCTCTCCTCTTTTCTCCTCTAGGCCATTCCGGAGGAGACGAGCGCGCGCCCGCGCCGTGTGTGTACGCGTACAAGCTCGCGCTGCGACCGCAGCTGCATCGGCAGCCTCCTTGCCGCGCTTTTCCGCTTTTTCCGAATAAAACTGGTGTTCTCTCTGGCTCTCCCTCCCTCTTGCTCTCTCTCTCTCTCTCTGTATCTCTGGCTCGCACGCCCACGTGACTAGAGCCACCTGTTTAGCGCGCGCGTAGCGCTCTCGCGAGCACGTGGAGAGCCCGGGGCAAGGCCAATGCCGTCGTCGTTGCGTGCGAGGAGCAGTAGCAACAGTGTCGGATGTGGGTTGGCCGGAAGGTCGCTGACACGCATAGCTGACGAGTGTAAATAAACGCCGAGAGACTGAGAGAGAAGTGGGAAACAGAGGATAGACCGACTGAAGCACTGGGACTTTTCGTGGGCACAGTGGATTTGGATGACAAGTGATTGTGTCAATTTGGAGCCGGAGAAGTTTGTTGAATGAAGTGACAATGACCTCGCTGGATCTTGTGGGTGATTTTCGTGTGTATCGGAGGTGCGGTTCAGTAAGAGAACGTACGTCTAGACTTTGTAATATTTTAGCCAATTTTTAGAATTAACAAAGTGGTGTATAAATTTTTAAATTACGTTAATTCTACATTCTTCAAGCTAAATGATAGCAGTGGTCTAATGGTACGCCGTTATACTGCGAGTCGATAGAAATAAGTCTACGTCGGGCGTATAGCACTGGAGATTTCAATGCTTGCAGTGAATGTGTAGAGGTAGTTTTCTACTCGGCAGTGACCGCACTTCCTACTGATAATTCGATGCGTTCCACTACCGGCGAACGCGCGCAGTAGTTTACTATCATTAAGTAATCAACATATTTAACGAGTGAAATACCTCCCAAATTCTTACCGATCAACGTATCCAATTTACCGAAGACTATCAGTGCAAATACTTGGAATCGCTAACACGCAGGCTTCTAGATTATCAGCTTCAAAGCTGTGCCACATATTGAGATGTTTTGAGCTGAAACTTTTACTCCGCAGATATTGACATCCTTACTGCGGTCATGTTACCCGTGCATACGTTAACGTAACGCAAGTAACGTATACATACACACGACGCGTGTACGAAGAAAAGCGATAATGTCATCGATCCTCGACTCTGACGTTGAGCGCACGAAGATGTCACCGCTCGACGACATCAAATCACCGACGAGCGTCGAGTCTGAGCTCATGGTCACGGATATGCTCGAAGATCATCACGAGAGCCATCATGGCCATCATCAGCATCAGCATCATCATCATCAGCACCAGCATCATCAACAGCACAGTATCGGCCTGGGTGGCGAGCTTCGGAAGCGGAAAAGGGAGGACGAGAACGACGAGGACCCGCGGAAGCTGTCTTCCCTCTCCAGTAACAACAACGACGTAAGCTTTGTGCTGGAGGACCAAAGCGTTGACGATCCGCTACATGATGATACCGATGATGTGAGTTTATTGACGTTTCGAAGACTTCAAATATTTTGTTAATTAATACGCATTATACCAATAGTTTAAAATTTTATTAAATATGAACACATTTTTATTAACAAAAATTATTAAATGTAAATCAGAGGTAACTAGATCCATATCACTTAAAATTCATACAAATGGAAAAAAAACCGAGAGGAATATATAACCCAGTTGGTCAATAAAAAGAACACTTGCTCCGACGTGCTTACGGCAGGCTTCGACGGCGCAGCGCAACTGTAAAGCGACTAACAGGCCAGTAAATCATCGGCGCATCGACACATATTCATATTTCCGAAAGCTCGTGGGACCGCTCGTACTCTCCTCCTCATCGGAGCGGAAGACGCGCGCATAGCGGACCACGACATATATAACAGGTTTCACGTGCATCACGAGAGACACGCGTGCTGCTGCTGATGCTGCTCCCTCGAGAGCATTACGCAAGCCCGTAAAATTCTCGTAAAACCTTTGAAAATCATCGTGATGATCGGCGGGGACCACCGACCGCCGCCGCCGCAGCAGCAGCAGCAGCAACCCTGCGCCCACTTTTCTCGGAATATCGAGAACCAGTTCCTCATCGGTATATACCTCTATATAGATATATATATACGTAAACGTAAACGCGTATACGTGTATATACGTATATTCGCTTTCTTTCGACTGTGCAACGTGAAGCAGCAGCGCACGAGAGTTTACGCCTGTGCTGATATTTTATTGTTCTATTTTCGCGTCTTTACGACGAAGGTGTACTGCCGCAGGAGGAGGCGAGCGACTTTCTCCTTTTTATATGTGTATCGGTATATGGAGAACGCTGCTGGATCGGGATCGCTTGCCGCCACGCTTTGTTTACGTTTCCATTTATCGGTCCCGAGAGCTGATGGGGAAGGGGACTTGGGATAATATTGATTTTTCACGATGCACACGATTTTATCGCAGCCACGAGTACAATGGGTCGAAAGTGAAATTAAGCCAATTCAGGAGTGCTAATGTTGGTCGGAATTTATCGAATGCATAATGTAGCCTCTGTTTGTCGAGACTATATATATGTGCTTGATTGTGTTTGTACAAAACGAAACGGTTGTTATATTATGAAACATTATTTGTGGTTCATTCATGTATCGTGAAGAGCCGTAATTAAATGACATGCAAAAATATAGAAAGATATCGTTAACTCAATATTTTTACGACGATAGTATCATCTAATGAATGGAGTAATAAAGAAGATGAAGAAACTCACCGAATGCACCCGGAAAGCCGCGCGTAATTAATCGATCTGCTCCCTAATGCAAATAAACATTAATATTAGCCTCTCGCAGTAATCATAACTACATAAATACTTCTTTCCCGTCCCATAAGAAGGCCGCAAGATACGCTGCAACCGTACACCCATCGCGTGTCATCAATTCACACACACACACATACTTATAAATGGAAACGGTAGATGCTCGAGGAGAGGGTTCCCCAGTAACCCTCGGGGTGTTATCGTAGCTTTGACTCACCTGACCCCACGGGCAAAACCGCGTCATTACTAATCCTTCTGTTGGCTCGCTTGCGGCGAGGCTCGCGTTCTTCCTACTCTTCGTCCTCTTCTTTTTAGAGGAGCGCGCGTGATGAGCTCAAGGGCTTATGTTGTGCTGTCGGTGTGCTCAGCTGACGCTCGCGAGATATGCCGGCTTTTTGTAACGCCGAGTTCTCTCGCTCTGTCGGGATACGCGGAATTATTAGACGGGAATCGGCATAGGGTTTTACTGGTAGAAGATTGCCCGCGGTAATTACGGGTTGTGAATTGGTCTGGGATTTTCAGTATAGCAAGATGTTTTGATTTGATATTTTTCAAATTCGGTCGAATATAAGATTTATTCTAAATTCTCAAGATTCGATCAAACCAGTTCATTATTTGAGTATTCTGTTTCTTGTTTTATTTATTAAGATGTTTATATAATAAAGGTTATGATGATTTTAAGATATATAATTATATAAAGCCATTATCGTTAAGATTTTTAATAATAGTAGCATAAGTGATTTTCCGTGTTGCGTTCAGAAGAATGATAACTTATACGAGGTAATTCAAAATAACATAAGCAGAATTATGTAAAAGAAATAACCAAATCGACAATATATTATCAACCACATGAAGATCTAATAATAAAGTACGCTTCGTGACCCTAGTCACGCATAACATTTAAACTTTAACCTATCGAAGCAACAAACCGGATCGATCGTCAATATACGATTTCCTTTCTCTTCCCAACCTCGGCCCTTACATACTTTCTTCCCTCCTCCCTCGCCTCTCCTTTCATTTCTCTTTCTCTATCTCTCATGCCCTCACGCATGCGCGCACTCGGACGCCGAAGCCTCTCTCTGTCATTCCACTAGCGAGGAAAAGGAGGCCGCGTGGCGAGGCAGCAGCTAGGCACATACACACACAGCGCGTAGGCAGGACAGTCGCTGGATTAGCGCTACCGCGACGGCGGCGGCGAGGTCACGGAACGGGTTTCAGGAAAAATCTATGCGAGAGCCGCAAGTGCTCACTTATAACTGCTGGATGCTGCTGCTGCCGCCGCTGCCGTATCCCCGCCCTGTCGCGGCGCAGGTTCATCGGGCGCTCCTTCACTTTGCAGTACGCCTGTACTTATATATGTGTATGTACATATACACCTATCTGTAGTGTCGTTGACATGCTTCTTTCTGTGCGAGTTTCGCGATAACGAAGAAGAGGGTGTGGTGAAAGATTGACTTCAAAGTGAAATTGAAGATTTCGCAGTTGACAAATATTTATTTGCATTTCGATAAAGTTAGGGTAAGAAAGGAACTGGCGAATAACAAAGCCTTGAGTTTGTTTATCCAAGTAAATTTAAAGTAGTTTTTAGAGCTACTTTATAATACTGTATATTTATATATATGATTTTAAAATTACTTATATAATGACAACAATTTCAAGTTAATGACAGATGAAATAAACTACTTTCTTTGTTGCTGGCTTTGAAATTAATACCTGATTAGCATATGGTTTTTATCGGATACTATCCCGATTCCTCCGGTTGATTAATCCAACTTTCACAATGGCTATAAGGATGTATTCCAAAAGCACGTATAGTACAGCCAAGATTTTACAAGTCGTACGTGTCAACGGTCACGCGTTGTATAAATTTCCAATTATAATTACTAAAATTCTTAATCTTCCGATTAACTGCGTGCTCACAAAGGCTTTAATTCAGCGGTTTTATTGAGAGAATGGTGCAATAAAGACTTTTAAGTCACTGTAATTTCTCGTGTCGTAAAATACAAGAGAAATTTCGAAGTTCGTGTCAAAAACTGCCGAAATTTCGAGTCAAAGAATGCATACTTGACTCTTGTGTTTTGCAAACTGTCAAGATGCCGTGGCAACATATATAGGTCAGCAATTTTTTCAAAAGCAAAAGTGATTTAAAAATAGCAGTACCTTAAAGTAGTAAATAATCCGATAAGACCTAGATGTAGATTAATATGGCGTACCTTGAACAACTCGCCGAGTGCACTGATAAACGACCAATATTACACTTCATTTTTCTCTCCGCACTAGATATTTCTAATTTACGATCGGCAATAAAGAGCGGATACGCTCCGTGTGTGTGTTTGTGTGTGTGCACGCGCACGACATTATAAGCACTTATTCAGCTCTTATTTTATATAGTTCAGTTACTTACACAAAGTGCTCTCTGCCTAATTCAATTTCTCGCTTTTATTAATAACTGCTCGCATTAACTTGCCTTATTAGATAACTAAATTGAATAGTGTGTATTGAGAAAGTTTGTATTTATACAGTTACACGATAAAGTAAATATCTTATGTAAATTATTATTTTTTTTATAAAACTCAATGAGTTACCATAGTTTACTCTAAAATAATTATTTTACTGTTTCTTACTTATAAGAGTGATCAACAAACATAATGAAAAGACGTTTTAATCCGTTAGAAGTAATAATCACAAGAATCGCATAACAGTATTATTCCATTGAATACTAATATATCAAATGAAATAAGTAATATGAAAGCATGTAACTATGATGCTTTTTATGCAATTCGATTCAGATATCTTTTTCTTCTTAAGTATATCATCCATCACTTGGTAATACAATTAGAACAAAAGTTGTGTAACATATGAAAATCACATATTCTGATGAAAAAGAATAAGATTAAATAATTAAATTATCGCAAATAACATGATTTCGATGTAAGATCAAACTATTTTATTATGTAAAAATATTACTATTATATAAGAATTCAGTGTAATAAAATGTAATTAATTACTTCGATCTTTCTTCAAAATACACAAATACAGTTAATTTACGTCTACATCAGGAAGTTAATTCAAATACAACTTGAAATTCATATAAGTATTGCGAGCACAGTATGTGAAACAAAAATAGAAACTTTATTCAAACTGATCAAAGGATTATTACTAATTAGAATGAAAATAGAATCATAAAAGTTCTCAAAGTTTCTCTACATAGTAATATTTCTGTAGAAAAAATTTGATTAATCATAAACCACTGTTAAATATTTATCTGTTATTCATATAATTTTTCCATACTATAATTTACTACTACTGTAATTAAAAAATGAAAAAATCTCAATAAAGTCTGTTATTTCTCTACTGCTGTCAAATAAATTAAAACTATCCTAGATAATCTGAGCAAGTAAATACACGCGTGCATATACCAACTATACGTAACAAAATTATCAACGATTACACAGCCTCTTATCCAATCCAACGATTTCTCGAACGCCACAATAGCGTGCAGATGCTATATCGAATCCGATTGTTTTGCACGCAATCTATCCGCCTATAATATTTCCCTCGAAGAGCGTCTCCGCCATTCAACGCGAGCTTTCGATTAATCGCTACGCGACGTATTAGATATATAATAAACCCTACCTGGCACACACACGCACAGACGAGCAGCTCACGCAGCATCTCTCTCTCTATATATATATATATATATTCATAAATGCATTGTGGGCCGCGCGATAGATCATCGAGGCACGAGAGCGGCAGTTAAAATTCCTCGCCGGTGAATCTTCTCGCGTATTCTTCTGTGCGCTCGGCTATATTCCTGGAATTTCTACGCGAGAGCCATCGATCAGCCGATCGAATATTATCGGGATTCTCTTCGCTCGTTTTTTCGCTCGTGCGCAGCTTTTCTTTTCGCGTCGAGCGAGCGCATTTCGCAACGCGTGCGCTTTTGTGTCATTTATAAGCCCGAGTTTTGCCACACGCGGGCAGAACGAGAGCCGAGACCAATTAAAGTCGAGCTCTACTGCTATAGAAAAATGTCGATTCATGCCGGCCGCGCGCAGGTTTCTTTGACAAACTGTGTCTCGCCGGTGCGTATAATATGTGTATTTATAGAAAGAAAAATAGTCCCGCGTGCTTGTAATATCCATGTTATGCCGTTGTTGGAGGGAATGTTTCATCTTGTTCCGATGAATGAATCGATGAATGATTGATTGACTGCGGCTGACCGATGCTAATTTAAGCGCAACTTGTCTAAATATATCATTATAAACAAATTAATAAAATATAGTATTTTTTAGAAAATATTAATAAAATTGGGAAAAAATGTTGCTTTCTATAGTTTGTAGTTTAATTATATAACCAAAATCAAAGCTTGTTTAGTTCTATATTGGTTCAAAGAATAATACAATACTAAAAAGATCCGCCAAAGTATATATCCAACGGGCAATCTATCAACCTTGAACTACCAAAAAATTACCTCACCACCACTCCATACGGTTGGTAGAAAGCCAGGTAAAATAAGGTCAGAACCGAAAGACCCCGCGAATGGTATCTCGTTTCGCCCGTATATCTTCTCCCCCATCTCGCCCCGCCTCCTTGCGATCCGGCCCGTTATACAATATATGTATGCGCGCGTATAATCGCATCCTCGGCGATTTGCGCGAACGCGCCGACAATTATATTGACCCCCTCTTTCCACCCCCCGTGATCGATGCTTATCTCGGTTGGGCTCAGTCTCGAAAGTCAAAAGCCGCGCGGAACAATGATTCCGTTTTCGGAGTGCGAACGCGCCGACACTTGCCCCGCTAGGCTATTATATATTATACGCACGTACAGATGATGATGATGGTTTACAGACAGTGCGCGGCTGTGTTGTTGGTGGTATCGGCGTCATCGATATATAGATATAGATGCGAGGTGCGATGTCTATAATGAATGAGCGGTTGATTGTTTATTGTCGTATTAGAGCTCTTGAGAAACTACTGGGTTCTGGTTTCACTGAGAAGATGATGCTAGCTATCATTTTGTTTCCATTTTTTAATCGAAAAATCATATTTTCTATGAATTTTATGGGACAAAGGAGGTTTTGTATTTTTCAGTTGACTCATAATATAGTTGATAAATGTGTATACTTTGTACGACTTCTATTCTTAATCACATTACGAAATTTCATTATTTAAGTTAATTTCATCGGTAATTGCTGCATAATGAAGAAAAATACTTGGAATTTTTCTTTATTACCTTCGATATTTAAATGTACACACTTGTATCGTTATTATCCTTATTTTTTATGAAGATTAATATATATAAACAATTTTGAACACCAATTTTTCATAATCGATAAAAAAAATCTTAAGGGAAGTAAAATTTCTTAACTTCTTATAAAATGCATTCCTGAGCACACCGAAAATTATACCCACCATATAATTATTACTGCGAAGACAGTAATTAGAATCCGTTTCACTTGGGTCATAAGCTAAGTATTTCAAAGCTTTTACGTAATGAGAAAACTTTTTTGTTAAAATAAATTGAAAATAACCTAATTAAAATTCTATTTGACATTTTAAATGTATATTAAAGAAAAACGAATACGAAAGAAAATAATTCATTTTACATAAAATACATAATAATATTACTAGAAGATTTCATAATAGATGCATTTTGATATAAATGATAAAGACACGCTTTTTTACTCTTTGATAAGGCATTTATTTTTAATAAAAGTTGAATGTTGAATAAAATCAGTGATAATGTTAATTTATAGCAAATACAGTTGAAGATAAGTTATACATTCACTTCGTATAATCGAAATCAAATTTAGATTTTTTAAAATTATATTGTCAATTTAATCTGTTATTATACTTCATTGAATTGACACAATAAATTGCATTACAGTCATTGCCAATTACTCTTTTTACTAATTAAGATTTATTAAAACATTGCTAACAAGATCCTTCATTTATTAAAAAATAAATATTTAATAATTTTAAATCGTCATGAGCGCTTTTAGATACTAATAACCAACTGGTTCTTGAGTAATCGCCCACAGAATAATTCTACAGCTAAAAATCATCAATTTACAAAGTAAAACATGACCGAGTAGGCATTTCGTCGAAACCCAAACGAGAAATTGGAAAAATTTCTGCTATATGCTTTTCCTCGTATAGACGCAAAGGTGTGTACACTTATTAGCGATCACCATTCGGGTATGTAACTCGAACGAAATAGAAAAAGAAAATGAATAACCAACAAACTCGATTCATAAACTCGCAACTGTAAGTATATACCGGCAATTCGTTTTACGTCATGCGCTTCACATTTTCCCTAGTCGCGCTTTTCCATTTTTCACCTCGACAAAAAAGCGACGACGATTGCGTCTAATGGGTCAGCCTCTCTGCGATCCGCGCCTCTTAGTCATTGCGTGCGCTCGGCGCGGCGGCATCTCTAGGATCGGGTTTCGCGCGCGGCATTTGCATCTTTAACTGTATTCGCTCGCTGCGACTTTGTTGCGTTAGAGTCGATTATTTATGTACATCGACGCCTCGATACTTTTTTTTGGTTTCTGTTACCTCGCGCGTGAAGGATCTTGAAAAATCAATTTCGAAAATGTTTTATGGGCTATTGAATGTACAGGGAGATCTCGTGTACGATTCGGTGCTGGGTTTAAGGCTCTCCATTTAATTGGATTACGCCGTATGTTAACAATTTATCGGTGTGTATACGTAACGATTTTTACTTTTAATTATTTTATTAGGAAATTTAATTAAATAAATATAAATGATTTTCTGTTTTTTCTTCCTCCTAGTTTTTAATTTACTTAGCCGATTGAAAAATTTATGACATTGCTTATTATTTCAAAAGTAACTTAATTTTAAAATATAGTTATTAACAAGAGTCTTTTAATTACCATAAATTTTATTAACAAATGAATTTTAATAGCAATTAATAAGATAATATTTGCCAACGCTTAACATCTTTGGAAGTCAAAATCAAAATACCGATTAGCACACGACTCAAAAGTTTCTCACAATTTCGTCAATTTCCTTTTACTCGTGCTGAATTGCAGACAGGAAAGTCTACGCATGAAACATGTATTTCACTAATCTTATCTCTATTTTTTTAATTAAGAGAAAAATTTTGAAAAAAAACTGCGAGTGTCTGTTTTAGTATCTAACCTTACACCATTGTAATAAGTCGTAAAAATCTCTGTAATATATAGCATGATAAAAATGTGACAATAATGCAATAAATTTTTCGTAATTTATGTGTATAGGTTCTTTTTTCGATGACCCAAAAAATTCTCAATTTACTTTGGATGTTTAAATCTTCTACTTTGTCGAGCGTAAAAAAAATTAATAAACTATGTTCTGATTTATTAAAAAAAGAAGTAGTGAAATACAATAGCAGTAACTTTACAATTCTAACAGACTTAAAAGTCTCGACGTCCAAAAGCACGAAAAAAGAGTAGGAACAGGAAATGTACGAGATAATAAGGAAGAATGTAACCTGGCACAAAAAAGCAGTGAAGATGCGCGTAAAAAGAAAGGGTAAAAAAGAAGAAAGGGATAGATAACGTAAATGAGAAGGAGCGCGAAGCAAGTAGAAAAAGGAAAGACGCGAACACTAAGACAAACCTACGCATACTCTCTTCTCATTCTCTCTCTCTCTCTCTCTCTCTCTCTCTCTCTCTCTCTCTCTCTCTCTCCGGCGTATCAAGAAAGAGAAAGAGGTGAGGGGGGAGAGAAGACTGCGCTAATGAGCTGCGGATGAAATGCCGCTTAAGTGGCCGAGAGAGACTATTTTTGCGACGTTGGCGAGATCCGCGCGCAATTTTTTTTTCCTCGCTTCCTGTCCGATGTATAACGGCTCTCAGCGCTCACGTGTGCTCACACATACACGTATGCGTATGTATATACGTGTATAATGGCTAAACGAATTTTGCGAACCGCAGGTCACTGTATTATAATATTGCACAGTACGCTCGGCGGGCAAAAGTCGCAGTGTATACCCTAATAACATAGGCGCGAAAACGCCGTAAAACTTTACTACGCCTTCGGCAGCGGCTACGGCCGTTCCGCAAGCGTTTTACCTCCGACTCTATTTCATCGGCTATCCACTTCCCTCGCCCTGTCTCACTCTTGCTGTCTTGTGTTGCGCGCACGCGCGCGTACCATGGGCTGTAATCTTGGCTAAAGGATACGTGAGTCGTTTGTTCTCGCGAGATTTTGAGTAAGGGTCGTGGCTTTCAGATTAGAGAACATTGTATAAAAACTTTTAATTTTTTAACTTTATTTTAAAGAGTGTGCTTTTTTATTGAATGGTATCATTTTGGTGATCCTAAAATAACATTTATATATTCATCAAATTAGTAAAATATTTACAAAAATATTTATCTTCAGACATATTTGATGCTTAATGGGTTGCTCGAAAAATTATTAAACTAACATAAACACAAAGAAAAATAATCTGAAGTAAAACAAATGCATCAATTCTTATTCCCGCAAAGAATGAAAATAAAATTTAAGTACA
Organism: Torymus tubicola; assembly: GCA_035583055.1. Taxonomy (NCBI): domain Eukaryota; kingdom Metazoa; phylum Arthropoda; class Insecta; order Hymenoptera; family Torymidae; genus Torymus; species Torymus tubicola. Next base: position 23,035,470 of record JAWWEQ010000001.1, on the reverse strand, counting down.
TTCTTTATAAGCAAGCTAAATGCTTTCAAGCTTATTTTCAACCTACTTCTAAACAAAAATGACCATTGCTTTTTCGCTCAGCTATACATTAAACCTTACGCTATTGTTAATTAGCAATTGGGTAAGCTTCGAGAATTCCAAATTTTCCCCTAAAATTCAACGAGCACATACAAAGAAACCGGCGCAACGTGCGCGTAATGAACCGCTGAAAAAGTCTCAGTTTTTTCCTCGCCAAACTCCCGCTCTCGCTCTTACGTCTGTCTCTGTATAGCTGACGAGAGAACGCGGGAAGTTATAGCGCGCCCATAAACCGTTTGTGCATTTCATTATTTACGTTCCTCGTGGTCTATGGTATCGCCCCGCACGCGCACTCGGATTCCAGGCATTCCCACACAGAGCCAGTAGTTCGATGACTTATTACCATTATTTCGCAGCTTTTATTTTACACTGCGCGGCCCCCACGGCGGCTTATGTTAATTACCCGCAGTTATACGGCCTTTGACACGAGCTCGCTAAGTGCGCCCCACGCGCAATTTTTTTCCTCGGCACTCTTCCCTCGATTTGCCGGAGGTCCTTTTATCCCCGCGAAGTGAAGTTGACGTTGAATTTTCAGTTTGAGTGGACATTGTACAAAACATTTTTGCGGTAGTAATATTTGAGAAAAACTTTACACATTACCGGTTGTTTTTAGTGTTTACTTTTTTGAATAAGGCACTTAACCTCCTTTCGACTGAGGTACTTCTAATTAGGAATACATTTCTTTAGTATGAAACATTGCATGATGTCATTCAATTTTTTCTAAATACAACAAAAATTTGATGCAATTAATTAAATCAATTTTTCATTCGCGGTTTAAAATTTTCATACGAACATTAATTTTGTTAACAATTAAAATACCCTAATGAAGTACATCTACCACAACATATTGAGAAAAGTTAAAAGTATCTTTTCGCACTTCAAAAGAAACTTCTCTTAGCGGTCGACATCTTCAAATGTAAACATTGGCAACTTCATCGAAATAAAAAGCGTTTCCACGTAGACTCGGCCAATATTTTCGAAACTTCTATATGCATTCCGTGCGCGAATTGACGCCAAAAGAAAGAAGAATCTCGCGGCGGTGGCAGCAGTGATACAAAATGTGCGCTAATAAGTAGGCGTGGTCTGCGTGTACATGCTCGAGATTGCAAAAGCAGGCGCGAGCGCAGGTGTAATTGGAGATTAATTAAAGGGAACTGCTGAAACTCCCGTTTGGCGAAACAGTGTTGCTCTTTCTGCCGCCTTTGCCGATTCTCATATTTCCGTGCTCCCGACCGCATTTCTGATTTCACCTGTATGTATATAATATACATACGTGCAATCGTCATACGCGTAAAATTTTCATTTTAATTTTACGGCTCATGGTATCTCGAGATTTAATTGAGCTGTTGCCAAATACTAGAGTTGAGTGCAGATCTTTTGCATTTAAGTTTATTTACCTGATTTTCTCAGAGATCACGTTTATTAAATTATTAAACTTATTTATATATTTCTGTAATATAGAATCACTGTTGCTACAACTTTGAAATCAATTGCACATTATGTCGGGCGTACTCTGCTCTTCAATTTTGACTGTATATAGTGAAGACAGCAGCAAGTAGCGCGGCGTTAGGCAAGGTGAAATCGAAGTATTGTCATTGGCAGACACGTAGAAAGCCGCAGCTGACCGAGCGAGTACAGCAACGGAGAGAGAAACTATTTACGATTCGACGGCAGATAATGCCTCGGTCGTTATGGGACCGCCTAATTGCAACGCGCTGACACAGTCCGGTGGGAAATAAGTGAAAATTAATACGCTTCGCGGAGGAATTTCGAAATCTCCCCTTTTTTCGCCCTCCTCGGAAATGCCGCATACTGTATTCTAGCTGAATTCGAAACAGTCGTTATATCCGCGTCTCAAGTGTATGTACGGAAATTCTTGTATAGCAATGAAATTCTACGTAAGTTTAAATGTCGCAGTGACGTATTATGATTGATTCGTTAATTGATTCAAATATTTTTCAGTTACTTCATAACTATTCACATTTATCGTATATTTGAAAACAAATTAAAATATAGGTTCAGGTTTTAAAATGCAGCAACATTTTGTAGCAGATTAGTAAAGTGGAATAAAATATCGAATGGAATATTTCACAAATAAACATATAACGTACACTACATTTAAAAAAATATAATATATATACATCTTCGTCCAGCTCATGAAGCTCTGAATAATTTCAATGATCATTAAAAAGCAATGAAACTCAATATTTCCGTTAAAATTTAATCAATATAGAAATACATACCAATCGGCACGAATCGTCTTAACATTTTGGAATGCACATTTATGGTCAACAAACATTTTATTGCAACTGTTTATTTCATTCTTTGACGCACTTACAAATTTTTAATACACCTTAAAATTAATTTAAGCACACCGTAAAAACAAACGAAACGCCAAATACCTTTTTTTATTCATTCTCGACACTTAAAAACTTTGATTCGAGATAGCCATCAAATTGAAATAAAATCAAAAATAACATTGAAACGTTTCTGAAATCTCCAATTCCTTTTTTGTATCTCTTAACAAACGCACTTATTTAAATTTACTCTTCATTAACCAAACCGAGCATTCACAATGACACAATGCACGCGACGTGCAATTTCGGCGCGTTATAATAGGCCCGCACACATACAGTCGGTCCGCGACGTGGCGTCCATTAAGTCGTTCTCTCCTCCGTAATTTGCGCACGCGCGCTGGCCCTTCGCTTGGAGAAAAAATATTGCGCCTTAATGACCGGCCAGCGCGCCTAATTTCATGTACACACAGTCCGGATTCTTTCTCGTTCTCGCTTTATTTATGCACCTTCGCGCGAGGAACTGTGAATGTCTCGAAACCGCTGGTGTTTTACCTGCTCACTTCTTGTTCCTCATTTCCTTCATTCGCGTGTTCCTGAAATTCTGTATCTACTATACTACTTTGTTACTTCATAACATGATATTTTTAATAATACAAAATAAATGAGTATATTCAACTATTTAAAAAAATGTTTTCAAACATGTCTCATGATGTATTTATTTGTCTTTGTTACAGGTGAGTAAAACAAGTCAGCATTCCCCAACTCCCTCTGCCTACGTAAGTTCTGTATGTATATACATTTAAATACGATTTTAATGCCTCAGCTCGAAAAATAAAAAGTTTCGTACGTCTTATAAAATATTTCCGAATATAAATTAAAATCAAATTTAATTGCGAGCTTGCAATCCTACGGTATATAATCACTGGCCGATATAAAAAATCCTATAACGAGAAATTAAAAGGAGCTGCGAATACAAAGTATTTCCGCGAAAAAGTTATTACACACAACAGGCTGTGGACGCGCGTATAACACGGGGGGCGCGAGTGGTAAATTTCGAGAGCGAGCGAGCGGGCCGACGCAAAAAGTAAAGACTTTCACATCCTCTTAATCCTCTCTCTCTCTCTCTCTCTCATGCGCGCGCTCTCTTGCGCAGCATTTGACAAGAGTTGTAGTTTCGGCGAGTAATTTAAGAGCCAAGAGATTCGCCCGCGTCCGGGTAATTGCCCCCATGTAAATTTCACCGAGCGTAATCAGCCTCGCGCGCGCACACTCACTCGCGATCGCGCAATTTGCCGGCTCGTAAAAATCGCGGTCAATCGCGCGCGAGTTTTTTGAATTTCCCGAGCGCAAGATGCTTTCCTTCCTTCTCCTTCTCCCTCTCCTCTACTCTCTGCTCGTCCTTTACCAATTTTTGCGCGAGGGAGGGAGACGTAACGGTACGCATAATTGAAAACTACGGTGCGCTCGGCCGAGATAAGAAAGTATTATATATATACACCTGTATATATATGTTTTCACCGGTACATACGTGACCAGTAGTGAATGAACGTGCGCGATGTTGCGTAGCTTTTTTTTCACGGACGCACCGAGCGCGCTGTAGCACTGCTCGATATACAGATGTTTTATGACGTGATAAAAAACCCGCGGTGCGCGCACGCGAGATTCGCTGAATTTGTGCGTGCGTGCGTATGCGCGTATACACACGCGCGGGCGACGTCCCTCGTGCTGCTCCTTTTTGCGAAATACATCATTAACGCGCTTGAAATATTTCACGAATGTTCCGCGTGCCTTTTTTCGGATGCATTTGCATACGCTTGCGCCCGTGATATTCACTTCGATTAATTATTTCATTGAATTCCTTGCGGCCTGAAAATACGCCGAGCTTGTAAATCAAAGTTCGTATATTTAAGTTGGACTGGAACGCAAATTGATTAACATTGGGGTATCCCTGTTTTCGCTGAAAAATTTTGTTATGAAAATTGAGGGTATTAATTTTAACCTGATCATATACCTTGATAAGACAAAAGTGTATCATTTATTATACAGGCAGTAATATAAGTATGTGGATGGGAAACTTTTTTTTTAAGTGTAAATATCATTCAGTACATATACAAAGCAATTACGGAATTACGTAATTATATCGTTTGCCAAAGGGTTATTCAACTTTATCGTTATTAATAAAATTTATGTGACGGTTTATTATAAACATTTTCAGTTTTACTGTATATATATGTCACCTTAAAGTTACGTAATCCACGGCGATTAAGATCTTATATTATAATAAAGTGCATATATATATTATACAACTCACACACAATCTGCAACTGCCAATCCGATCCTCCGTCCTCACCGGTATACATACATAACGATTACTTACCAAAGAGGAGGCGCACTTATGCGCGCTCGTAAATCACTCCCCGCAATCCGTGACGTTCTATACGCGAAAAATCGAAAACGCGTCGCGCGACGCGCTGCCGGAAGGAAAAGCTCATGTGCGCGGGAGAAAACAAATTAGTTGCAGGTGCATCAGTCGCCATTTTTCCGTATGCTTATACCTGCAAGCAACAACTCGAGACGCCCATATGCCGATGTGGCCTATACCCGAAGGGCTCGTGCACCCGCCTTGGGCGCCGCGCATGTATTTATGCATGAGCCACACGGGAAGTGCGAGTTAGTTTAAGGTGGTAGAAGAGTCGTGTAGCTTCAGATTGGACAGTGATTACCGCCCGGTGATTTTAGAGAGAGTGAGAAAGCTTTTAGCAAGCGGGTAAGAAATTGGTTAGGACGAGGGTGCGTATATATAATTGGTTTTCCATGTACGCGCTTTGTAGGTCCTTATTATTCATCGGCATTAACTAGACGAGTAGGACTCTAGATAGAAGAATCAAGTATCATTCATTATATTTTCAATTCTAATTATAAAGTGTATGTGAAATACAATAAGTTATATGTTATACACGGATAAATTTAAATAGTATGCTTTAATAAGCATTGTAATAAATAAAACGGAAATTTTGTATAAAAAAACTTAAATACATTATTCTTGAAAACGATTATTGCACACATTATTTCTTATACGATAAATTTAGTTGACAAGAATTTGAATATAATTTATACAGCTTCCTTCACTATATTCAGTTTTCCTGCAATTCAATAAATCATTATTTAATGAATAAAATTTCAATTTTTTTTTCTCAAAAAAAACACGGTTACCACCAGTTTCTAATAAAAAAATCATAAGACCTATGGCCAATGGGTATTGATCATGTATTAACAAAACACAATTTACGATCTTGCAACACAAAGTGATACATCGTAAAGTACGAGATCAACGTTATAATTTACATTGATTGCGATTACAGGGCGGAATACATTATTCTAGTGCGCGCAGGGCAATAAAAATCGCAGTAAAAAAGACGCGAAGATAAGGTAAGTTCAATTGCCGATTGGAGCAACAAACACACCTTTTTCGTCGCATAAAACTGAGCAAATGTGCAGTAAAAATAACGTAAATAACATTACAAAGAGCGGCGATGCATGCAAGTCCAGAAATTAAACTTTCGAGAAGTGTTATGCATAACGCATCGTAATGTCTTTCCAATGTTTTCGAGGCTTTAAATGATGATCGTTATGTGCGGGACCACACATGCTTAAAAATTGATGTATAAGACTCATAATAACTTTCGCGTAATTGCACAGACTTGTAATATCATTTTGATATAATTACGGTGGATTTCAACCGATAAAAAAATATGATTACGTTTGAGAATAAACATGTATAAAACTTAAATTATAGAAAATATTTTTTTTTACAACATTAAAGTACTAACAGCTATAAATAGGTTCATCCTAACTAATAACTATCAATTAATTTATTATTAATTTTTAATCCTATGTCTCATTTACTTTTTTTAATTTAAATCACAATTCTTTTATATAAAAACTTAATGAAAAGATCATTTTTTAATAGTCTCTATCACAAAGTGCAACAACTTAATCCAAGCTCATAGCTCATATCACTCTTAGTTACTATATCCAATTATAAAAAAGCCAAAAGGTATACATAAATTGGCATCACACTCCCATCACATTTTTCCTTTCGTCTCGAACCGTCATACACGATCTGTACCCGCCTGTTTATTGCGTATCGGAGTACGTACCTATAGATCACGCGGATATAGTATATAGCTGTGCGCGTAATAACAGTACACACACACACACACACGTACGAGCTCACAACACAACTCGGTAGCTACCGAGTACTTAGCCGAGCCCCCGTGAAAGATGATTGGTGCGCGCTACAGCGACTACGGCATTAGCATAACACGGCGCTCGCCTAATTGACGTTATGTAGCCGAGCGTACGCGCGTTTCGCCCCGCTGCGAGATGCTCTCTGCGCGAGTCATTAAAGATCGATTAAACGGGGCATAAGTGTACATGGCGAGCTTTTCCAGGAGGACGGAAAGCCAATGCGAGATAGGGGAAAATTGATCGACGTATGGCCGTCGTGTCGTATAGTCGTCGTCGCCGCGACTACTGGCTGTAATTATACGATTGCGAGTCGTTAAATCGCGAGCGGAAGTCGTCGCGCGCTTTGCTTTATACATATATACGCGCGTGCGCTCCATGAGATGGATAATTGCCAAGACTTTTTGCGCCTTCTTTCAATTACAATTTTCACCGGATCAGTAGTAGCTACTGGATTAAATTCTTTTTTTTCTCAAAGAATTGCTCGGAGTATCTTTAAAGAAGCAAAATTTATCTTTAGACCTCGCCGCTTGATTTCAACTTACAAACGGTTAATAGAACAAGCGAGGATGTGGTGTTAATTTTCTTCAAGTAGATAATGACGCGGTTGTATTAAAATTAAATTCGAAACCATTTTATTATTACCCGTGCACAAAATGGCACGCATCCTCGAATAAAATAGAAAGCGCGCTGGGTTAAACTCGCCGGCGACTATCGAATAAACAACGCTAAAAGCACTATCCACACAGGCGGAGAAAAACTTCCGTCGGGTTCATAACGATTTCAAACCGGTAAAACCGTCGCGAACGCGTGACGCAAAAACGTCATCTCTCTCCCTCCTTCTCTCTCGCTCTCCCTGGATTCGCTCATATGCCACGAGGGTCAACGCGCGAGTCGTAAAAGATTATCAGTACATTTGCGGGGCAGTAATCGTCGCGTAAAACATCGGTGGTTTAACAGCTGCGGAGCGACTGATATACGCGCCGGTTACGCCTGTAAATCTTTGCCGTCGATGTGTGTACTTAGAGGATTAATTGCGCCTGGCGTTTGTTATGTGCATTTCGCGTGTTGCATTAAGGTATTTATTGAGGCCTTTTTTTGTTGATTGATTAAACGTGGATAGGATTAGTAAAATTAACAAGTTTTAGCTTTATCGCGCTATTCATCTTAAAGACATAATAAACATCTAAAATAGTTATTATAATTTAATGAAAGTTTTAACGAATAATTTTTTCAACTCAATTTATAATCACATATATCGTTTATTCGCCATGAAGTAAATGTCGAAATATTATGAAAGTATGATATTTCAACTGAATTTTTAAACTCACAAAATAATTTTATATTACCGATATAAATAAAAGGATTACTTACAACGTTCTATAAATGTGTCTGCAAATGAATTATAAAATAAATCGTATAAGTGTGGGTTTATCAGAACATGCGGTGTTAAACAGATGATATATTGTGGAAGAAAGCCTATTTAATAGTTCATCATCGTTAAAATGTTTAAATAATCAAAAACTACGATAATACCAGAGCCACATAAAGATCCGACTGTATAATAGAAGCATCGAACGATAATAAAAAATTTCTAACCCTTTCACGGCTTTCACAAGCTTCCAATAAAACAGCGTGCGATCAATATCCGGCGTGTTTACGTAATATCTCACCTCACGCGTATGAGCCGACATTAGCCGGGGACTCTCCGAAAAGAAGAAAAGAAGCGGAAAATAAAAAGGACGGTCTCTCCGCGGGTTGTCTCACGCCACTGCCGCGCGAGCGCGTATATGTGCTTTACGCAAAGGACGCAGACAGCCGGTGCGGTGTGGGTTATAATGCGCGCGCACAGTCGATCGCCGGTTCCTCTGTGTATATATGTGTGTGTGTGTGTATGTTCGTCTGTCCCGTTAGGCCGATCCCTCGTTTCTTCTTTAACTTCTTCTGCTTCTTCCTCCTTCTTCTCCTCCTCCCCCTCCTTCTCTGCAGCTTCTTCTTCTTCTTTGCCTTCGTGTTCTTTCCTCCTCGTCTCTCGTTTCGCTTGAATACGATGTGTAACTATAAAATCTACTTGTATTGCCTCTTATTGTCTCATTTTGCCTTTTTTACAACCTTCTTTGTGTTCTTTTATACTATGCGTCTTCTTTGTTCTAATTTGAAGTCATTGAAGTACGTATTTGTGCCAATTCATTTCTTCTGACAAGTTTTAAATATCAAATAAAAAAAATACCTTACTCTGTTCGTCTAAGTAGTTACAGTGTAGTCGGCTAAACACCATAAATTGAATATAATGTATAACCATTCATGAACTTTGTGTATATTAAACTATCATGTACTTATTGAACATTTTTCTAAATTTATATACATTGCGTAAATAATTTATAAGCCTTTGAAATTATAAATAATTCATCATCGCTATTTATTGTACGACCAATAAGTTCAGTGCATTACGTTTTATATCTTTCCCTTCATGATATTTTTTTATATATGCATACAAAGCAATGACTATTATGTTCAATAATAAGAAAACAATTCCTTTATGACTTGAATTTATTAGCTCTTGATATCGTAAATTTTTCTATGTCATGCTCGATTTCTGCGTTATTCTCTGCAAATTTATGAATAAATCTTGTCTTTGACTTTATTACATTCAATCTGCATCTCCTACACTTTTTATTACCTCTTAACTAGGTAAAAATATTTCTGCTTATCGTTTTGTTTGCGTCAATAATTTATTATTGATCCATGGAAAAGTTTTGATTCAACGCAAATAGGAAACTTTTCTAAATAATATTGTCTGCATATAACATTTCAATCATTCTATAACTTTGTATTTCGTTTTTTCTACTTTTAAGACACGATTATTCTTCTTGTATAAAATATACATAAAAAATAAAGGATAGAGTTATGTAGAATTCCTATCGCACGCAAAATATGCACAATATTTTGATGCTTCCGATGCACAAAAACATTGAAGTGCCAATTTCGCTGTAATCTTTTTATCCAGTCAGAGTCGAGTGCATTGAGTTTGCATGCAAATGATTTTCACGCTCTTGGTGCACCAAAAAACCTGTTGAGGCCGAACGAAAGACAAGCAACCTTGTTACGTCTGTGGTTAGCGCTACTTTTTGTACTTATGTTAAAATGTAAAGATTCCAAATAAAGCTTTTATTTGTTTTAACATTGACGAAAAAAGTGTGATAACTAAATACGAGTCCACGTAATTAGAGCACTGAAATGAAAACCAATAATAACTAATGAAATATTTTCATAAAAAAATAACGAATACACATTCATTACACAAATCATTAAAAGCATTAGTAAAAGAAGTGATGGTCGCTTCAAATTCTAAAAAAAAAGCTATTCTTCATTATAAATGCATATACTTACATATCTCTATTTATTGCTTTTATTGAAAGTTACATAGTTACAAAAATACATTATTTTCTTTGATTTTCTTCGAATGCACTTGGATGTTTTGCAATCTTCCGCAATATTTCATTATTAATCATAAATCCATCGAGCAATAAAACAGCAGGTTTGATAATGTCGTCACGGAAAATTATTGCCTATAAAATTTTGAAATCATAACAAGAAATTCATGGCCAATCATTATGGCTTTTTATCGCTATTTTTTAACATTCCTGCTTAATAAATGGGTTACCTAGAATAAGTCCTTACAATTGAAAGTAATGTGCTACTTACGTTTTATACGCTTAATGTAATGTAATTTGACGCGGGATGTATTTCACGAGTGCTGTAAAATTTCAATTACCTAAATTTCCTTAATTGCTTTTTATATTCAAAAAGTGCATAAATATTATTTTAACAGAGAACTTATATGGAGATGTAATAAACCATTTTGATTGTAATTTGCCAATTTGCAATGGTAGTATGGGTTGTAAATTGATTAAATAATATAATTAATATAGATAATTAATGAACAGATAAATCATAAGCCTACGCATCTGTTTATTATAGACACATAAATATCAAACTTTAAGAAAAAAAGCTTCCACTTCCGAACAATTTATCAATCAAACGAAATCCAAATCACCGACTCTGTCGGCTCTTCTCAAGCCGCGCGCGACAACCGCCGAGGGGGAAAGTCGCATCGCCCGCATCGCCGAAGACACGGTATATACACAGTGTGTTGCGCATCTATGACGTATACACGTGGAGATAAGGGCTCGTCGGTTACCGTTGGGTGGCGCTGGACTTGGTCCGGCTGGAATGCCGCTAAGCGGCTTCCCTCTCCCGAGAATGAAAGAGAGAGAAAGAGAGAGAGAGACCATCGCAGCAGCTCGTCTCTCTCTCTCTCTGTTACGCGCGTCCTTTATTTGCGCTTGTATACATGTATGTGTGCGCGACTTGCCATCTCTTCAGGATTTCCTCGCAGGCTTTTTGTGCTATTCCCCCTTGCTGATCGTCATCTTACGCCTGCATCTAGTTTTCTTTTATACTGTTTCCATTCGTTTTCCATTTTCGATCTGAATTTAAAATGTTATTTTAGTGATTTGTCTTTAAGTTTTATCGAGTTTCATGAAAGGATTTTCCTCTGCTTATAAATGTCATGGAAAATTAAAAAGCTTATTTATTGTTGAGAAATGTAAGAATTTCAAAACACTCTCTGCTGAGTTATATTTTATTATGTATGAAAATATTAAAACATATTTACGAGTTTATGAATGATAGTAGAAAGTGCAAACATTAACAAATTTTAATACCTCAATAATAAAACAAAATATTGCAAAAAGCTCTGCATGTTTGTTTTATCATTTTTTTTTATTTTCGCTTTGAATGATACGTTATAAGGACAATGTATTTATCTTGCGTAAATTTCTTAATGAATAATAAATATATGTTTATTTAAGCATTTTCTTGTTAATGGCAAAGACGTATTTGCTTTTATAGCATAATAAAAACTTGGTATTTCAACTATAATAAAAAACCATAATTTTTCATGTTTCCTACTTACCATTCACATCACGGCGCTCGGCTTCCTTGTATCAGCCGATTTAAGAAAAAATTATAATTCAAAATTGCGGTTCTGGAATTAAAACACTGCGATGATGTTTTCTTCAAAATTACACTGTGCCGATATACAGACCGTAATCGCACTTAATTGCTTGACACATCGTAATGTAATTTGGATACCGTCGCTTCTTGTTTTTCTTGTCCTGAAAATTGCAAGACTCCTTTTATGAGAGACTGTCGACGAGTTGTGGGTTCTCGTGTTATAAACAAAAATTCAGATATACTTCTTTAATTACGTTTTTTAGGCTAAAGCCATTTTTAAAGAAAGCTCAACAATTTTGGCGTGTTATAAAGACATTAAGTGTACTTGTAATTAAAAATAACATTTATATCGTGGGAATAAAAGACAGTAATTATTAAACCTTATTTCTTGAGCTATTAAGAAATGAAAATGGATATTGCTATATTTTTTATTTAAATACTATAGTATCTTTTCAATGTATATAAAACTGTTAACTTTCTGTTTTCCTTGATATTTATCAGTCATCATATAATTTTGCTTTATAAAAATATCAAAGAGAATTTTTATTTTATTTTCTACTCTCTAAAGTTGAATTATTGAAAATTGCTCCACCATTTCAATTAGTGAAAAAACTACTATTTTATTAGTGCATATTTACTATTTTATTCAGTAATTTTTTAAAACTACTAATTTAATTTGTATTTTCTACTAATTTGATTAGTAGTTTAAAAGAATACTAATCAAATAGTGAATATTTAGTAATAAATTAGTATTTTTTTTTCACTAATTGAAATGGTGGAGCAATTTTCAACTAATTCGACTTTTGAGAGTATTATTCCGTAGAATATCTTTGAAGGATTCATTTGATAATAAACTGACTTCTTTCTTAAAAGCATCTTCCCTATATAAATGTAATTATATAGTCAATTAAAAAATAAAAATAAAAATTATAACTCTTTTTTCCATAACACATCAAGTAGTATATAGTTATTTCGAACCTTCGAAAAATGAGATTGATTTCTATCAGTAAAGTAATTCGACAAATTTATGGCATATCACTATGCATTTCCGAAGATCAAGTGACATCGTAAATTCCCCGAATTTTTTCTCACGCACAGAGGTCATCGAGAGAAAGGCGCGAGAATATCGTATCATGAAACACAGAGCCATCCGAAAGAGGCGCAGTGCATGCAGGAGGGCAGGTGAAATAAAATCACGAACCTCGTTCATTGAAGTCGCTAATAATAACCGGTCGATGCGACTTGGATGCACGCGTGATTACGAGTTGCGGTGGCGGCGATGAAATTTACGACGGTCTCGAGAAAATGACGAGGGCATAGTTCGTTCGTTACACATGCACGCATGCATATACACCGACGCCGCTATAACCTCTTTCAATTCTTCATTTATAATGCGGCTACGAACGACGCTGGTTTTGAATTTTTCCTTTAGCGCCTCTAATAAAGTGATTTATTGCTTTTTATACTGTGAAATAACGGCCTCGCAGAAGTGTCGTTGTATTGATGTTTGGTGATATGACGCTTTCTTATGTGTCTATTTTGACCTTTTACGGGATTTGAAAAAGTTATGCTTGAAACGAGTTTTTGTCGTAGCATTTAATGATATAAAAAATAGAAAATTTTTCGTATGGTATCTTATATCCTTCATTTATAATTTTAATTTATTCATAATAAATTACTAAATCATTATTCTTCTTAGTATACGGAGGAGCTTTAGGTATACTGTATAAATTCAATCTATAAAGTTTAAACATGTATGATAATTGTAATATAAATTATGGTAATTGAATAAAATTCTATCTTTGCAAGGTATTCCAATGAAAATATTTTTTTCTTGCATTCATTGCATTTTCAAGTTTTCGTTTCTTTACCTTTAATGGGGCCTAAAAGTAAATTTGCACGTACCTCTATTACGTACTTATTTACCGCTAGTAAATTTTAATGTCCCTACCAAGTTTATATTTTCTAATTAGTTATAGACGGCTAAATGATGGCTTGAAAATTAATGTCAACAAGTATAACATTTAGCAATAAATCCTTAGCTTTAGAGGCTTCTGTGTAAGAAGAAATTTTCGATTATGTACAACAGAATATATACATTTCTATTGTACATAATCGAAGTATGTCATATAGAATTCAAACGTCACAATATTGCTGATGAAATCAAACACCAAATTATGCTATACATTTCGAAAAGTAGATCACAGTTAGATCTAGTATATTGTCGCTCTTTCATCTGCGGCGCCATAAATCAATTAGTTTAGTACTGTAACGACGCAATTATCATTCCTATTTCTTCATCATCATCGGCAGTCGGTATAACCAACTGACGGACGCGAGACGAGCTGTAGTCGAAAAACTGCTAGCGTGTAAATCTCGAGATACACGATACCGGTCCACCGAAAAAAGATCCGACCGCCGTAATTGGCCATTAGAAAACCGATAACGGCCCACTTTTGGCCAGGCCTTTTTTCGCACGCGAATCCGCTTCATCTCGAGATTCTAATCGCTCGGCTACGCTCATATATGCAAAACACAAGCTCGTCACTTCCTGGGCACCTCGAAGTAGCCTCGGGTGACGAGCTAAATTAAAAAGCCAAATCCGAAAGTCGAGCTCGCGCTGCCAGGCAAATCGATTACCTACACGCGGCCCTTCCACTGCGTGTATAGAGAGATTTCGCGATGGATTAGATTTAAATAAGAGTATAGGAGTGCAGCGAGAATGCATGTGTGCGAGCAAAATCGAGCCGAGCTCTTTCGCAATATCAGTGTGCAGAAGGTGACTTTTAACGAAATCAGGTGGCGAGAGTCTTCGGGCGATTGGCCGGAGGGTGTAAATGTGCGAGCGTTCGAGACTGCTTCCGATTTTTTTTCACGAGAGCTTGTTCGTTGCTTTAAATCTTCGATGCTGGCTGATTATTCGATCAGTCAGGTAGGCTGGACCGGTATTATTAAATATTTAGCTTTACGTGAGCGAAAGTGGTTTTGGAGTTTAAGTTTTGTGAATTAAAATAATAATAAAAACTATACCGAAATTATTTTTTTTCATATTTAACCATGTAACACGTATCGGTGATTCTTCTCCATAAAACTTGTTTACGTAAATATTATTTTTAACAGAGAAATATCATAAATATGCACTTAACAGATGAAAATTCATTTTATTCCGAAATAAGATAGATTTTATTTATAATGTTACTTATTTCATCAGTATAAAATTTTAATGTCATTTATGATGTAGTAGCATTTTAGCTTGGATATAAAATTGAATGTTAAGCGAAACATTTTAATTGACGATTCAAAAACTGAAAAATCCGTAATAAAAATGCCAAGGTTTAGTTTTTGTGTCTATGCGTGCATGATGTAACTATAACTTTTCCAAAACGAGTTTCCTTCTTATAGTTTAAAAAGACTTTCTAGTTATAAAATAATGGCGCTACATTCATTCGTATTTACTTCATCAACATCGGCGTTACTAAAAAAAAAAGCTATAGCACGCATTTCGGAAAACGCATTAACCTGCGCGCGATGAGAGTTCAACTTCTAAGACCAATCCCTTACGTAAAGGCGGCGATGACTACACGGCCTGTCGGCGTGTGAAATAAAATGAGAATTTCTCTGATCATTAGTCGCTTGTAATTTATAGAAATGAAAAATGCAATAATGTATCTTTACAGAAGTTTATGTCTAATAAATATATCTAGATTCATATATTTTAGCTTACACTCACAGAAATGTGTATTACGAAATGCTACTTATAAGTGATCTTATACTAAATATGAGATAACTCTCTCACAGTAAATTGAAAACTACATCTTCTATAATTAAAATTTGTTCAAAAAATCATTTATTAACTTGAACCTAACTTTAAATATAAAAAATAGTTAATGATTTCAATCAGTATTTGAATTTTGAATGTATACATTTTTTGTTGAAAAAAACAGCAGAGTCGCTGTAAAAATAAACATTGAATTTCTCTAAAAAAATATGAAATATTATAAAAATAAAAAACAGTAGGACTCTGGTTGTTCTAACTTTAGTTATTCTTGACTCAAACTAAATTGAAAAATCTTGAGTTACTTCATTGTAAAATGTAATCAACAATTTTTTTTTAATAATTTGATCACTGATGTTACATATTTGGTCATATATCAGAGTTTAATAGCTTACACTACCTAATAGGAATAATAGTGTCGAACCCACTGGACCAACGAATATTCCTTTTTTTTGTGGACTTGCGTTATTGCATAAATGAAAGAAAAATACATAGTATTTCAATGAAAATCTATTCCTACTAAAAATTTCTTCCAGCGCATGCATAAACCTAAGAATTTACAGAGACAAGCACAACGCCGATCCGCGTGCAGTCTCTAATGTAAACCTCAAAACCTGCGTTTACCAACAACTACACCCTACGGTCGCGCTGACTCGGCTCAATTAATTAACCCCGCTCGCGCGCTCGGCTAAAATACCAGCTCTGCTTGGCTCTCCTCCTCTTTCTCCTCCACCTCCAGCACTCGATCCTCGCCGGCGATAAATTGCAGCACGCCACTGCTGCACTCTCGTGCACTGCGCCGACGTCGCGAATGACACGGTTCGCGTAATCGCGCGCGCACGCGAGACGCCCCTTCCCTCCACGACGCGCGCGCACGGGGCGTCTCCCGGGGCCGCGGTGGGGAGAGGAGGCCGCCGCCCGGAGCAACGCCGCCACCGCCGCGTCGGCGCTCCAGGGCTTCCGGATTTTATAGACGCACGGGTCCTCTGTGAGCCCGAGATGGTTTGTTTGCATTCGAGGTTTTTTCTTTTTTTAGATGGGTCTGTGAACTGACTCGGCTGAGAAAGCGAGAGTGATTCGTAGGACTTATTGATTTGAATTTAATTATATTAAAAAATAAGTTGCTCAAATCCTTTCGTGATTTTTAATGAATTTTAACACTGTGTGTACAAAGTAGTAAAATTATAATAATTTTAATTCACCGATCCCATACGGTTTAAAGAACTACCTCTTACCAAGCGATAGTCCCGTAATAACTGCAGTCATTTTCATGGAGTAGCTACTGTAAGCACAGTAGTACCTGCATATATGTAGTCATCCGGCAGCAAAATGGTATATCTTGCTCATTGCTAGCTACCAACTGTTTTAACAGCAGCTTACTCTAACGGAAGATCAATAGATGCAAATTGAATAATCAAATGCAAGTTACTAAAAATGCAACTATTTGTTTTCGTAATCAAATGTTGAATAACGCTATCTAAAAAGTTTTCCTTCTAAACTTTCTAGTTATAAAATAACGGTTTTCTGATTTCTCATTCACATCTATCTGTTGTATGAGAACTATAAACTCATGTAAAACACGTAGTCGACTCATTATGTAAAATCGACATCTTCATATTCTATTATATATTCGCATTATGTATGATTTAATTAAAAAATACGCACCAACCGTAATATATGTCTACAGAATCAACTATTTATAAACTTTTCTAGTCGGGAGTATGGATTTTTCAATAATTGTTGTACAGCATCATTTTCATAAAAATCCAAATATAAATAAATAATAAAATGATCTACTAACAAGCAAACTTCGATTCAGCTACAATAAACACATATATCAAATTCTGCTCCGGTTTAGAAAAACAAAAATACCATTATTTTTTACCACAAAATACCGTTTCCGAGTCTCCGTGCAAAAACACGTATAATACCACCACGTGCGTTCTCGTGCTCCGGTATATATTCCGTTCGCCTTAATGGCAACGTTGTTCCTCAAGAAAAGGCGGTAGCCGCGTACACGCGCGAAGTGATTCCGCTGCACCTTGGCCGCGTGAAAAACTAAACTTTCAAGTGTAACTCGATAATCCGATGCCGCGACTTTCCGAGCGCGCGGCGCGACAGTAATTAAGACCGCGCGGCGCGCGCGCGCCTACAGCGAGCAACTTCAAAGAAGGTGCGACTTTCTTGGGATTTCACGCGGCTAAGATTAATGAATTAAGCGATGAAGCGAGCGAGCAACAAAAGCTGATACTGGACGATGATGGATCTTTCAGAAAACGCGTCGCCGTGTGTATGTGTGTGTGTGTGTGTAAGCGCTGGAGTATTGCTCGAGATGAAAGGAAAAAGAGAGAGGTGCACCATGGAGTGAATCAAAGCGAAAGAGATCAGGAGTATTGAGGATTCAGAAGGAAGGTTTTTATGAGCGTGATAATGGGAGGAGAAAAATATTAAGACGTCAGATTAAGATTGTCCAAAATAAAGGATTAAGAAAGTTTTCTATCGGCGCTATATCAAGCTTTTTTTATTTTAAAATGAAGTTGTTGAAATGTCATGAGAAATTTTTTCAGTTGTAAGAAATCGAGTAATCAAGTGTTCATCGCTCATTCAGTAAAAATTACTGTGAACTTAATAAGTAATTGATAGAGAAAATTAAGATACACTGTATAAATTTTGATGCTCGATAATGAAAGTAGATTTCATTACAGTAATGCAAATGATATTTTTTTCATTTTAAGTTCCGTAATTTCAAAAAAATTATGTCTACATTAGAACAAATACTGCATACTTCTTTGAGCAATTCATAGACCTCACTGATAACTTGTTAGTCAACCGATCTCCCATTTTTTGGTAGTTTTTTATTCTCACAAGCACACAACAAAGTACAACTATGTATGCCTTCTATATACACAACGGTGCTAAAAAGTATGCGAGCATGACCAACGCCTCCAGGCTGCACCATCTCTCCCCTCTCGCAAAAAATCGCTCACACACACACACACACTCATTGCACGTGGGGGGAAATCCCTGCGCACGATCGCTACGTGCCGAGAAAATCCTCGGACCTCGCTCTATAGACAGCGTCGTCGCGCTCGTGTGTGTATGTATATACCCAGGCAAGCGTGAAAGTGACACGCCTCGAAAAATGCCCGGCTCCAATAGTAGAGCACACCGAGAGGCCGCGCGCGCCTCTCTTTCTCTCTCCTCGCCGCTTAGGTACAGTGGTGGTGGGTGCTAGAGGAGGCGGCGGCGGCGGCGGTGGCGACGGCGGTAGTGGTGGCGCCGGGATACACGCGCGCCGGCGCGCAATCCTCACAGTCATCACTCGTAGCCGCACCGGCGCGCATAGCGGCGTGTATACACACACACATATATACACACACACGCGTGTAGCGCACGCGAGATGACGCGATCAGCTGTTGCCCGCTGAGCCGTCTGCTCTCGGATGAGGACGCAGTCAGCGATCCATATAGTCTTTAATTCTTCTGTATATCCGAGAAAGGAAAGGGGTGTTACGAGTCGTGCGCGAGGGATTTCGAGGGCCGAGGATTGTGAGATGTGCGCGCTGTGAAATACATATAGAGTTGTTGTATATTTGTCTGTGAATTTCGAGGTGTTGGAGAGCACCGCATCGTTTTTCTCGTGCGCCGGAGGAAGAAGGAATTGTGAACGTGTAAGATAATCGGGGCTTTGGTGCCTCGATATAAAGGAGAGTCGGCAAAGCTGGAGGTCCTCGGGATGTTTCCGCCGCGCACGGAGGCGCCGAGCG
This sequence comes from Torymus tubicola, assembly GCA_035583055.1. Classification (NCBI taxonomy): domain Eukaryota; kingdom Metazoa; phylum Arthropoda; class Insecta; order Hymenoptera; family Torymidae; genus Torymus; species Torymus tubicola. The sequence goes on along the minus strand of JAWWEQ010000001.1, from coordinate 23,016,287 downwards.
CCGAGAAGCTCGCGCTCTGCTACGCGCCCCACGTGGACATGACCACCGTTATCGAAGTTGAGGTGAATAGTGAGAGAAAAGTGGCACATTGCCAATGTTCTGTGTCCAATTAGTGCTTTTCAGTGAATAAGTTATAAGTATTATAACTCGATGTTGAATTGTTGTTGCTTGCTCAGTAAAGGTTTTACGCAAAACAACATGAAATCTTATCTAGATTTTCCTCATTATCAGCTCTACCTCAATAGTATAACGATATCCAAAGCTATATACTGTTTTTAATATCTTAAATTGTACATAGATAAAAGTGTATTTTTTATACAAATTAAAAGCATAAAAGTTCAAAATACTAATTTTAACAGATTATGTCTAGCAGCGATATTTGTTACAATTAACAACTTTATGCAGTACAGTTAACTATTCTATGAAAATGTATAAATTAACTTTTAACCTTTAGACGTACACTGCTAGCTAAATTTTAATGTCTTGAACATGAAATAACTAGAGAGCTTTCGTTAGTATTAACAATAATATTAATGGTTGACAAGGATAAAAATTATTATTGGTAATTAATTTAATGTAATGTAAATTAAAATATTATGCAGTATAAAAATAACATTGGAAGTGATAAAAATTTAATGAAAACTTTTGTTTATAATGTCAACACTAATTAATCATGAGCAATCGGGAAAAGTTTAGATATAATGGAGAGGTAATGTGTACCTTCAAAATGTCTTTAATGCACCTCGATATCGAATTCGGTTGGTTTGCGAGTCACTTACATTATCATCACTGTCGATCGTTATCGTTGGCACCGTTATGGACTTCACATTTTTTCGGGCAATTAAGCATCAGTACGTCCTAAAATGAATTAAATTTCGGTTTCACCACACGACGATGAAATTACTCGCATTTTTTCTGAGAAATCGACAAGTCCCTGTATCATTTTCTTAACAAATGAACGGTACATATGTTTCCATTACGAAATTGCTTAACCGTATATAGATAAATAAGTAATTTTAAACTGCGACAAATTTTACGAATAACACTTTAAAGGAGGATGCTCTTTCCTATGTGAGCAAAATTATTGAACTACTTCTTAACGATTTTATCCGACAACCCACGCAAAATATTATAGTAAACATATTGTTACGGGCTTTTACCCCAGCCTCCACCGTTCTCCAACAATACCCAAAACAAACACTCGGAAAAGCTCTTGGCGAGCAGCAAAATTCCGAAGGCTATAGGTCTAAAAAAGAGCCGAGAAACAGGCGTCGTTGCCGGCACATCCTGCCTTTTATATATACGGCGCAGGAAGAAAACGAGAAACACACGGAAAAGACGGGGAATAATGTCTTGTGTTCCGCGTGCGCGCATGAATTGCACAGTTTGCGCGGATAATCGCGAGCGCACGAGAGAGAGAGGAGAGAGCACCGGATGCGTCTCTTTGATTATGCAAGTCCGCCTTGCCATGAAGATATTAAAGATCGTATCGCAACGTAGCCCTCGTCGAAGGAGGAAGGTAAAGGGAAGAGGGAAGGAACACATATGCGCTTATCCGTGACAAATCTTATGGCGAGGGGATTCGTAAAAGTACACTTTTTGCTGATATTAAGATTTAAATGCCGTGATTGTACCGCATAATATGCTGCGTTACTGAGTCAATTTAACTCATTTTTTTATTTTCTTGACCGATCAGGAAGGTCATCTCATAATTTCGTTTAAATTTTAAAATTTTCATGATAATATTATTCAAACTTGATTATTTCAAAATAGAAAGAAACTCAACAGTCTTGATTTAAAACAAATGTGTAAATTTACTGTACAGATTTAATATAGACAAATTCTTATATTTTAAAATAATTTTTTCAAAAACTTCTTTTGCCATATAAATTTTTCAGCACACGGAATTGTTTAAAATTTTAAAAAATATATAAAACATACTGATTCCTTAAATGGTTAATCTAATTTACTTAGATATACTTGCAGTAATTCTATGAATTTAAAAAAAATTAAAGATATAAACTAAAAAAATCTTAAACTAGATGCGGATTAGTGTAATTACTCTACTGAAATTAAATCAAACATATATAACAATTTTATTTTAAGTTTTTATTTAGTTAAAGTATGTGTGAATGACAAAGCCATCTTTATTAACTTTTAAATAAACCTAAATCTACGAATGAAAGGGTTAAGTAATAAATGGAGACAAAGTACAGTTAAGTGCTGACTTTATGCAAATACGATAATGCAAACATGACATTTTACTGTAACTGCTTGAGTGACGACATCGTATATTATGTTCTTTTCATTCAACTGTAAGCTTGGGTTTCCTATTAATCTTTCAAAAAGAATTAGAAGTATTGCTTTTAGCTTTGCTCAGAAACAATTCATCGGAATTTACGCTAAATCCTCAACGGTACATAAGTATTCACAATTTTTGCTTAAAATATTATATTAATTATCAAAACTTTTTGAATGATTTTAATAAACTACAAAAAATGTTTTTATCTATTTTGGAAAAAAGACTCGGACTTACTAGAGTAAGTACTGGGGCAACAGTAACCGAAGAACAATTATCTATTGAGACAAAAAATGGCTTTTTCGATATTCCGATACGACCTTTGCTCTACTAACACATATTTTGCATAACTCCCACTGACTAATAACGGAGCTCATATTCACGCTACCGCAAAAGTGCGCTCAGCGAATGCCAATATTTCAATGACGAGAGGATACTCAGATGACCTCTTCCACTAGTAGGAAACGTACTTGACCCTTTTCAATATTGGAACGTCTAGACCGACTCCTACTTCAGAATTTTAATAGTGTTCGCAAAAGAATAGAAGAGGAATTATAGTTGATTGTGGTATTTGTATCATAACGAAAATGTAATAAATCACTATGTTAAAAATAAGAGCAAACGATTCTATTTTACATGATTATTATTCTGCAAATACTTTTCAATCTCGATATATCTTTGGACCACCCCGATTCTCAATGTTTTTGAATAGCCTTTAGGAGTACTCGCAAAACCTCAATTATAGCACTGTTATGCCAATTTGCGTATCTACATCTGATAAATGCTACCCCTGTAAAAAAAATTATCTTCTCGTCAAACGCCCAGAGTAAAAAGCATATATACGTATCGAACGCGCACAAACGTGAGAACCAGAGTGGCCGTCGCTAAATTGCCAACTATATAGACGAACCGTGCAGTGACGCACGCCGCGAGGTGAGAGAACCATCAGAGGATTTATGAATGGGCTGCGAGTGGCGCGTACGCGAAGGAGCCTTACCGCGATGCTTTATTACCTCTAATAATGACTTATCGGATTATCGCGCGCGATACCATCGACCGTTGCTGCTCGGTTTTTCTAACTCACTGCTTTCTTGGTTTTTTTTTCTTTCGTTGTGAAAAGAGACTTGTACTTCCTTGTAATACATGTAACAGATCCTGAAATTGGAGTTTTACCGAAAACAATCGTTTGACATTTAAAGTAACATTAAAAACAACGTCGCATAATTAATACAAAAATAGCAATAATCACAAACATTACGCCTATAACATCAATTCCAGCAAATAAATGAAAAACAATGTTGGAATCGAATTATTTTGAAAATTATTCTCATCACCGCATTTTCATTGAATGCCATTCTAAGAGAAACACGTACAAAAAATTCCTTTCCACAAATCCTTTAACCTTAAAATATATGTTTCCTCGACCACAGTCCGGTATCAATACCCCACGCGTTTCTCTTTATCGTTCCTTCTCTCTTATCCTCTTCCTTTGCGATGTGCAGTTATTCAGACAGCGCGTCTGCGACACACCTACGTTTTCTGCCCGTGAGCTATTTGCGTTGCGACAGGTTGCTACTCCCCCGATTTGCATAGTTTACGATCTTTCTCTCTCTCTTTCTCTCCCAGTCGCTCTCTCATACGCGCGCGCGCATCGGCTACATTATGACGCGTACGAGCGTTCCTTCTTCCTCGTTTCTTTCCGTCTTTTTTACCATAAATTGTGAACACTTTTTTGCCGTTTTTTTCTTATTTTTTTTATTCTCGTACACGTACAAAACAGAGAAGAATTTCTTTCCCGACCATCAGCAGTAAATTATCGCCGCGATGGGCACTTTTTTTCGGAGCACCGCGAGAAAGTAAATTGCGCTTTCGAGCGAAATGTAAGATTCGTTATTAAGGGCAGAGTCCTGGCGAGTGTGATATTGATGATGCGAGCGGAACGATTATAATTTATCGGGTGGTCTTCGTCAACGTCTCTGCGCACGTATTATTAAAAGATTTGTTTGCATAGTTGATTGATTATATAACAGAGCATGTGACAGGAAAATTCGTTTTAACCTTAATTTTTCATCCAGACGCCTCGGGAGAAAAACGTGCATTTAATTGATATGAAATTATTATGATGGCCTTTATCGTCTTTTATCTTCTGGTGATATAGAAAGTCAACCAGATTCGGCCGATGTAACATTATGGAATATGTAACGCGGAATATTTTACGGGTGAAATGCAAAAAAAACTAATAAGTGTAACGTAAAATATTTTGTTTCGCGAATTTCATGCTCGAAGACTAATTGATTTTTTTCGCGGCAACAACACCTATAAATTTTTTATGAACGTCTTGAATGTAATTAAAATGGAAGTTATTTACGATATATTACGATTTATGATAAGAATTATTAAACTAAAAGGTGTAAGAACGCAGCTCGTGCTGTATTTTCTGCGAAACTTCCGTAACCAATAAATTCCTTACTTATTAAAGGTGTGCTACATTAATTTTCTAAGAAAACTTGCTGAAATTGGTTGGAATTATGAATTAAAAATCAAAACACTGCATATCCCAAAATTTAATTGTTTAAACTTATACTGATCTTAATTCCATAATACAACAGAACCTTCGATATCCTTATCATATTATTATACAAACTAAATACGATTAGCAATCAGGAATGAAACCAAACATGTTACATTTGCATCGAACTTCACAACCTCTTTCGTCTGTTAATCTGGCACTCGTAATAACTTCATTTTTACTCTTTCGTGCGTGAACGCCTTTGTGCGCGAAATCCAACCAACACCCACGCGTCTGCCCTCTTCTTTTCCACTCACAAGTTAAAAAATTTATGCGATCGAACGCGAGTCTCATAAGCTGCGAATAAACGGGATCCCCCGCTTTGCGCATGCATATATACGCTCGAACACGTTATTTATGGAAATGCGCGAGCGCGTTTTGTTCGACGTCTCTTTGCCGGGCGACAGTGTACGGCATGTTTACGAGCATGGGAATCAGTTCATTAAGAGCGGTCTTACGGGCGCGAAGAAGGCGAAGGGTTTATATTTTTTCGATGAGGGGTCAGAAAATATTAAAATATGTAACACTAATATAAGTACTTCCTTATTCTTAAGCTCTGAATTAATTTGGTTTTATTTTTAATTTAAATCGAAGACACTTGTATAAAACAGTTCCTCTAAACTTGTAAAAATAGTATATAGTTCTGTTATTTCTAGGAATGTTCTAGCACTGAATGAAATTCAAATCCGGGAAATTTTGCTTTTCGAAATAAAAAGATTCAATCTACAGGAGGTTTAAGAATATTAAATAGAAAGTCGAAAAGAATACATAAAAATATAGCATGTTCGGCTGCTTAGATGGATATCATCACAACGATCCTCTATACCTGTCATAGCAAGTCACTTTTGTAGAAGTGTCATCATTTCGGTTGTAGATTTTATCGTCTTCCAAAATTTCTTATTGTACGCAACGGTAACATTATCTTAAGAACATTTAATCCTCTTTAATATCGGATAATCAACATGCCGACGTAAGAAACCATAAAATTTTATATAAATTTTTTTTAAGTAAACATAAATATTTAAAGAAATACAAGTTAACCTTCTCCAGTTCGAATTGTATATACAATATTTAGTTAACATAAGTACTTAAACTAATATAAAAAAAATTACATACATATATTTATGTCATGTTAATCCTTTATACCACACTAAAACATGAACAATTCAATGAATTAACCATCGTTGTTTTTTCTCGTCTATCCAGGACCGGCTAACGGGCCATGGCGGCATCTCGTCGCTCGGCGGCGGCAACAGCTCGCCGTACTCCGGGGCCCATCACCATGGGCACCGGGGCCAGGGCAACGGGGGTGGTATGCCCCATCACGGTGGCGCGTCACTGCCCACCGCTTCGGACTTTCAACCCCCGTACTTCCCGCCCCCGTTCCCCTCGCACCATCACGCCCCGGCGAGTCCGCAGCACCCGGGCCTCGGACAGCCCCAGCACCTCGACTACCTCGTCGGCGACCCCTACACCCAGACCCTCAACACCCTTCACCAGCACCATTATAACCACCTCAGCGCCGCGGTCACGGCCGGACAGAGGAGTGGTGATCTACGGAGGGATACAGAGGCCATTCATGTCGTGAGTATAATTTTTATTTATGCTTTAGCAATTGTATTGAAACAATTGTTCAAGTCAATGATTTCAGTTAATATGTCTATATAAAGAATTATTTACAAATAGTATGGTAAGAATTGTGATTCAGAGATAAATGTTGAAAGGTTGAATTTTTAACCTAGAACGCGTTTATCGATTAAGCAACGTGAACATTTCATGTACACAGTTAAAACTACGATGAAAAGAATTCCAATCCAGCGGTATCACAATGAGTTTGTTTGAATTTTTCATTTAATTGAAACGGGACGAAAATCAAGAGCAGGCGCCCTTTAAAGTTTGCGCTATGCGGGTAGCGACGGTTACGATCGAGTTTTCCCCCTGCATTCTTAAAATCGTGCACATAGTTAACAGCCAAATCACTGACCGTGTTGTATGTACAACTTACATCTGTAAACATCGTTAGTCGTATAGAGCAAACATTTGTTTTTTTTTCATTAAATTGCGGTATAAATAACAAAAAGAAATCACCCAATAAGTCATTTAACTTTTACATTATCGGCTGACGCGCTAACTAAATGCTCACGCGTATATGTATACAAATGCACGCACAGCACACTTACTCTCTAACAAGCATCGCGCCATTAAATCGATCAAATAAATAATGACATGCGTTTTACGATAATTGCAAAAGTCCAAACGAGCGAGTATACATACACACACACAATTCAACGCTTCCCGAACACACAAGCTCTCACCGGAAAAATCTTAATTAGTATCCGCACGCGGGGCAGCATAATAGAGGCTCGTCCGGCTGGCGTAAAAAGACGCGAAAAACAATATTTCACCTCGAAGCGTTCATTTATAATGCACTAATTGACAAAGATTCTCGCGCGAGGCGAGGGTCAGCGGCGGTGCTGTGAGTTTAACGACTAGCGTACTGCGAACGCGCGCGAAAAAGTTTCCCGCGAGCGATAAATCAGCGCAATTAAAAGCTTTCCGCGCGATCGCCTCGATGAATGCCGTGCGCGGTGCAGCTTCGTCGTCTTCGTCGTCGTCGCCTCTTCATATTCGAGAGGCTGTTATTAGCATTTGAAACTCGCCGTCGCTCGGCGCCGTCCGTCGTATGTATATGTATGTATGCGTGTGTACAGGAGAATCGCCGACGAATTGGCACTCGAGTACCGTTAAAGTGCGCCGATGATCTTCGAGCTCTTTCTTCGCGTGCGTGTGTATACACGCGTGAACACACGCGTTATACGTGCACACACGCGCGTGCAAACGCAGAGAGAGAAGAGAGAGAGAGAGAGCAGCTACTCCCTTCTTAGCCATTCGACGCGTCGGGCACTTTTCAGCGCGCTGCAGCTGTCGTCGTCCCTGTCGTCGACTGTCGTCGCTACTTTGTTGCGCTCGAATGAAAAGCCTACGTTTCTTTTTCATCTAATTATTACAAATGATGGCTTTAGTAGTTGCTGATTACACCTTTACACCGACAGCTATGTAATTGTACTTGATTACGCGAATTTCGTTGGTTATAGAGTTATTGTGACAATAAGCTTAACATTCTCGAACCCTAATTTGAAATCTTTCGCGGTACGGATATTATCTATCCGATAAAAAGTCAACGAAAATTCAATATGCTTTTACTTATATGGACCATTGACGATAAGCAAAGAAAATGGTTCTTTAAATATCCGATGACAAACTCATTTCGATTCAATTAGCGGCATTATATATTCACTTTCTACATGCTCTCCTCGTTGCCGTGACAATCAAAAGAGCCACGAGCATTATGAGAACCCCCTCCCTCTTTAATTAATTCACATCGGACCGCAAGGCTATCTCTCATCTTCCACAAGCGACACACGCACCGCAGCTCCTATAAAAAATAAACAAGACCCGTTTACAAAACCATCATTGCCAACATACACACACATACACTGATGTCCCCGCACTGATTCTCTCACGTGTATATATCCAGGACGAAAACACAAAAAGCGCTCTCGTCGCGTGTCCCATGCCCGGCGAAATCTAATCCGGTATCAGCTTTCACGTCGTGTTTCGAGCTCTGTGTGTATATAATGTATGTGTCGCTTGGCTCTATTCATCCGGGCAATTTCGTGGCTTCGAGTACGCGACATCTGTCACGCCATCCGTTAAAATACTCTAGAAGAGAGGGAGAGAGAATAGAGGGGAGTACATCGACAAGTTCTCCGTCGGCGTAAAGACGCGCGAAGATTGTGGTCGCGCTACGTGTCTAACCCTGGCGCGCGCCGAACTTCGCGGAGAAGGATGAAGAGGGATGAGGAGTCGAACTATCGGAGGATCCTGCGATTTCAGCGCATAGTTTTCAAGCGTCACGTATGGGATTTAGAGAGAGTTTGTTGGTGAACCATGGATGAGGCGTGAAAATCGTTTGCAAAGATTTACTTGTGCTGCTGCAATTGAAATAGTTAGAAGCTGGTTTAAAGAATACGATTGTTGATGATTTTCTAGTTCTTGCAATGAATTATTAAGCTTTTTTATCACAACTTTAAATTATAGCTTCGTTATGAATTCTCGTTTTATTGGTTTGAAGACTTTTTACCTTAATTTACATTTCACATGAAACGTGAAATATTCAAATATTACTTAATTTGATACGAACAAGCAATGTCGTTATTTAAAAAGAAAATAAAGATTATGTAAAATGTAATAAAATGTTTGACGCAAGTAACTAAATATTTTGCACGAATCGAAATTGTTAAAATTCTCGGTTTTCGTAGACAAAAATATCCCCTACATATTGCACACACCTATATACGTATATATATAGCACGAAACTCAACTAATATTTATTTTACGTGAATGCAACATATTTGTTTTTAAAACATGTAAATAATGCAAATATGCGTTATTAAAATTAATGATCGAATACATTTTATCTACTCAATCAAATTTTTTTACGCCCACGTGGAAAACATAAGTTATTAGCTATAAATTTCACAGTTCAATGATTTTCAAGTCTGAATCACACCTTGGACAACCGTTACATCTTTCTCACGGTAATTTATCATTCCCGCTATACCTCTCACCAATTAAAAAATTAACAGTACAATAATCGCGTTATAAACAAACCTCCTGCGCCAGCCAGTCTCTTGACTATAGAAAAAGACAAAACTCATCCTCGAGACTTACCGATAACTACGTCATATTTCGCAGTTATTGCATCTCTAACCTCTCAGGGTCTCGCTTGCAGTTGTTGTGCCATTAGAAGGGAATATATACGAGCCGAAAGACAGAAGATAATACGAAGGAAAGCAAAGCCTTGGTATATACCTATACGAGTAAGGGCGTCGTCATCGTCGTCGTCGTCGTCTTCTTCCGGGACTTAGCATTCTTGGCTGCACGCAGTAATTTACTTATTAAGTTCCGGGCGGACCTTCGCCACGGCATTCCCGAAGAAGCGCGCGCGGGGGTCGCAGGATGCCGGGGACGTTTACTTTGTACGGGGCATGCCGCGAATAACGACGGTTCGTGGGGAGGGATGGAAAGAGAGAGAGAGAGATGATGTTGCTGCCTCGCTGACGTAGCTCTTACACGTGTACATGCGTTTCGTATTTAAGATATTTATTAGTCCGCTGAAGAGTAATGTCGAAGAGGTTTCGTGTGCGGGGTTAAACTTTCGGAGCAAAGTTGAGGGAAAGATTCGTCAGAGCATATTTGAATTAAATCGTAATAATGTTCCTGATTTATTGAAAAAAGGAAATATTAAAAACGAATATATTTTTAATAATTCATGTAATACTTTGAAAATTCCACTAACAATATATTTTCTGAATTCTCCACAACGACATACCAAAATATCTCATCCTTGCATCTATACCATAAATAATCCACGTCAACACGCGCATCGGAGAATCGACGCGCAATACATCAGGCGATAAGAGGTCAGAATTTTGAATAGCCGAAAATCGATGGCAAGCGTTTGCGCGGATGTACACAAGACGCCGACGTCGACGACTACGGAGACGGCGACGGATGATGGCGGACGTCCGCCCGCATAGTCCTTTCTCGGAGGGGTGCGAAATCTGCGGCTGGGAAATGAATGTGCTTGAGACGCGGTGCGACAATGCCGATAATCAGGCGTTCGAGTGTCTCGACGATGACGGCGGCGACGAAAGCGACAACGACAGCGGTGTCTTGGTTATCTCACGATGTCTAAACTATATGCCTGTGGATTTCGCTCTATACGCGCTTTCACACTCGATCGAGGGGTGTTGTTGGCGAAAGTCATAGGAGAAAGAAACGAGATTTTCAAAATGGAATTATGATGGATTAATAAAGATAAATTAAAGTAAAAATATGCAAATTTTGTACAAAAAAAAATATAGTATATTTAACAAAAGGAAAAAATAACGAAAAAATTTATTTTCATTGATAGACGTAACTTATTAGATTACTAAAATTTAGTTATTGGAAGTTGCTTAATATAAAACATATAGTAAAACTCGTTTTCATTAAATAACCATAAACAGTAAGAGTGGTGATTCACAACCGCTTAATAACTGTTATAAACATTCATCAGAAGCTCTCACGGCATGTTCGAAACCTCGATCGAGTCGTACCACCCATACATCAAATTTCGCGCAGTCCACGCTCGTAATTGCCGCTTGGTCGATTAAACTTTTAATCAACGCCACTGCAATCCCATTATCCCAAAAACCACACACGCCGCTCGGTATGATGCATCGCCGGAGTTACGCAGCGTCAACACCTGCACGCTTGAGTCGTCATCCGTCAGACCGGACATACGTGGATCTCTATCTACAACTGCGATCGCCACAGAAAGTAGTACAGCTGCCCGCGAGTTGTGAGCGGCACAAAACTTCTTTTTTTTTTGCACTCGTCGGACAAATGATAACTCGGTGGAAATCCAAGACGCGTAGGAGCCTTTTTCAAAGTAAATTAATCCGAGGGGGTTGATGCTATCGCGCTCGGGGATTCACGTCGGGCTTCGCGCAATTAAAAATTGAGATGTGCGCTTTTCGAGGGTCGATGATGGCCACAGATTACAGAAGGAGTTGTGATTGGATTGGGGAACGGGGAGAGTGCGAAGAGCGCCGACGACATTTTAGTCTAAACGTCAGGATAAATTAAGCGTGTGGAGGTAGTAAAAGCGGATAAGTGGCGTGTAATGATACTCATTTAACGGTTTTGACGATTACAAAGAAAAAACGCTCACTTCGAGGTAATCTCCGTCGGCTTATCTTGAGTTATGGATTTTAGCAAGTAAGTCCATTCCCAATCCAACACTGTTGATTAAGCCTTTTCTAATTTAGCAATTTTGAAAGCAATATATCGCAATATACCAAACGAAATTTTCATTTTAACTTTAATAAATACTGTTAAATCCTCGGTTAAATCATATGTTCAGAATGTACACTTTCTAAATACACCTACTATAAATAATTATAATCATTCAAAACTAATTACATAATGTTTAAAGGAAAACGTTCCCTCGTTATTAAAGACGGAAATTTCTTAATCTGACAACTCGGAAGGCAGCGCCTTAGTTTTTCGAAAATTCCATATCAAAATATCTGGTTTTTCCTCCTCTCTCTTTCCCAGTCCGTCGCATCGATCTCTCGCTTGCGCGCATCAAAAAGCAGCCTCGCCTTCCACGTTCTTCCGCTCGCGTCTCTCCCCTACATTATATACATATATATATACACATCCCTCTCTTCTCTCTTTCTCTCTCTCTCTCTCTCTCTCTGTTTCTCTCCCGTTACACACGCATCGCTCTCCGAATGAAAGTATTCTAAGAATCGAAGGACTGGATTCGGAGCCGCTGCGCTCGGAATCTTAATCGCGCTCGCAGAGATCACGCAAAAAGCAGCGGCGGCTGCGGCGACAGTCAGCGCGGCGCGCGCAAGCGTTTTTTGCCGCCCCTCCGTTATCGTAGATAATGCGCCGCGATATACGGACTGGTTCTCTCTTTCTCTCTCGCATATATATAAGCGTGCGTATAGCAGCAGCCGAAGAAGGCGCGATCGGGTGGCGATCGAAAAGCCATTTGCTTACGGCATTAGCGGCGGCGCAGCGGCAGCGCCGGAAATCGTAAAGCCGACGATTGCCAGTGTGGGAACTAGTTTTTATTGCGTCTGGGCTTTATTGCTCGCGCGGATCGAGCGCGCGTCGATTGACACGAGCCGAGAGTGTGTACCAAGTCGTGTAATCGTAATCGTGTAATCGCGCCGCTGATGAACCTCGCGCGACGCGACGAGACAGCCGCAGCTTCGTATATGGCGCGCGGTTTTTTTTCAATCATTTTCTTTCGCTCCATCGGAGAGTGTTCTTTTGCCGTGGTAGTCGAGTCTGGGTTATTTTAAATATTGACATAATATTTAATGATAGACATTTAACGTCCATTAATTATATGCACAGGCAATAAAACGTCATTAAATGGTAGGAAATTATATATTTCAGCGTTCAGTTGGGGGTTACGTAAAAGTATATCCTTTTTGCACCAATTTTTCATTATCGAAATATGCACAATCAGCGACTGTATATAAATATACCGATGGTTCTTTATACTGTTACCAAGAATAATCAAGCATCGCTATTTAAATGACTTGGAAGTCATTTTATTAAATTATGAAATACGCAATTTGAACAATTCCGCTAATGGAGGAAAATCGCAGAATAATCAGCATAGAAACTAGTTGCTGCTTGCTGTGCAATAATCTTTTTCTTAGCCCGGGCAACGTAATACCAGAGACCGGGACAAAAAGCGCCACGAAGAATGCGAACCGCGCGCTCGCGCTCGATTAAAGAGCTCGCGGGCGAAATATTCGGGACGATCGCGGTGGGCCGACGAGCAACTGGACCGGGCCGGAAACTGCCGGCGATCCTGATTAATAACCGCCGGGATTACGTGCCTTCGTATACTATATATATATGGGCAATTCTCTGGTGAATCGAGAGGTCAAAAATTTTTTTTCTTTTAAAATCACCTAAATCGCTTTGTAACCATCCCATATGTTATCCTGAATTTTTTCAGATTTTTTTCACTTC
>JAWWEQ010000001.1:22989127-23002706 GCA_035583055.1 Torymus tubicola | reverse complement strand
AAAAATGCAGAAAATGCTAAAATCACCAACTTTGACCCTCTGCCACCAAAAAACTAGAAGTGAAAAAAATCTGAAAATATTCAGGGTAACATATGGGATGGATACAAAGCGGTTTAGGTGATTTTGAAAGAAAAAAGAATTTGGACCTCTCGATTCACCTGAGAACTGCCCATATATATATATATATATATGTTTATATATACGTGTGTATATATATGTGTAACGGGTTCCTCGAATGGACTTTCACATGGCAATGCTGCGGTAGAAGGAGCAGGAAGATATGACGCTCAGGTCCATTCTAAAATCGTCGCCGAGTGACGGTTGCTTTTGTGTGCGTCTAGAGTTTTGATGTTTTTGATTAATTGAGTTAAATAATGTACGTCATATGATAATTATCAATAAAATGTGGAAAAAATTTAAATCTGGGACAACGTTTTTTATTGACATGTAACATTGAGCTGAAGCTATAACAATTTAATTTAATCACGGCGTCGTAAAAAAATTATTTTTTGCATATAACAATCAACTGCTATAAAAGATATAGTTTTAAAAATATCGTTTTATTTATGATTCGTAATAAAAGTTATTAATACCAGATGATAATAATATTTAATAATATCAAAGCATTATCATTTAATAATTATAAGGAATGGCTTAATCACTTTGTACATGAAAAATCAATTATACCGTCAATAACTTTTTCACAGAATAACAATTTTTTCATTACAGATCGCACCTTTATTTTCGCATATTTGCCTCCAACAAAACCAAAAGCATCGCATTCTCCAACGGCACTAACTAATTTCCCTAACCGACCTCGCAAACAATTACCGTCGCTCTCCCTCACATCATGCCATCCAGCCGATCCACATTTCCACTCTTACTCGCACGCCCTTCCTCTCGCTAATAAGCCATTATATCATGAACGCTCGGCATGGTCATCATATACAAGTATATCCGTCGCGTGCCGTCGCGCGCACGCGCAAGAACGCAACGGCGGCGATCGGGCAAAAAAGCCAGGCGCGCTCAGAGATCGAGCAACTGCATCCCCGATCGCGACGTCCGGCCCAATTAACCGTCGTCGTCGCGGCGTCAACGCGGTACACGCATCCATATTCCGAATATCCCGTCGTCCTTCCAGTCCTGCGCAACAACCGCGCGCGTTTTCATTTTCCAAAGAGCTAACGAGAGAAAGGCGCCTATACCAGCGCGTGCGCGCGTTTCATCTTATTAGAGAAGTGAGCGCTCACGTATATATATATAAGTGAAGTTAGACGCGCGAACGTCGATTTATTAAGAGCGGCGAGAGAGCCGTATCGTTAATTAGCCCGCGATATCAGTTCTTTACTTCCACCTCCGCGCGTGCGCTGCACCGGCAGCTTCTTTGTGCGCGCACGTGGCTGCAGCTACTATACTTGTCCTTTCGGTTATACGGCGCGACTCGCAGAACGCTTTAATTGGTTTTATGGCTGGGCGTGTGCACCGCGCGGACTGGCTCGCTTTCCGCTGAACTATTTCAAAACTGGTATATCCTTTGCTCCGGAGCTTTGCTCTTTTTTTAAGCGCCGCGCAACCAAAGTTTTTTTCGTTGTTTATTTTTCCCCTTGATTTGAACATTGACGTTGCGTTTTAGATTCTGCACGATAATAAATCTTCATAGTTCAGTTTGAGGAACGAATGACTTATTCAATAGCTCCATCTCCAAGTTTGAATTATGCCATTTTCGTTATTTATTGATTTACTTTTCATATTTACCTACTGAGTAATATTTTTATATTTATCACAACGTTATTATAAATTGTAAAATTAAGTCACATAAGTAATTTAGAATGTTATTTATAACCATTTCATGCGTGAAAAGCATTCTGCAATAAATTTCATGCTTTTCAACGTAAATCATAAACGGGAGATTAGAAAGCTTTAATTTCGTTAAAATACATCTTGCTGCAGTTACACAATCGTGAATCTTGGAAAGCTAAGAGGTGAAATGATTAACAAAATTTTTAAGTTCTGTAATATTTAGAACCATTAAATAATTGCTGTTTTAAATGTAATTAAAAAAAAATATTAATGATGATTTATTGAATTAAGATTCGTTTTCAGGTTCGATACAAGAAAATTAAATGTCCATTACGTTTAGAAACCTGTACTGTTTATTTTATATTTAAAATATTTTCTTAAAAGGTGAAAATATTTTTACAAAATTGTATTTAAATTATACAAAAAAGAAGAAAGAAATCAAGTTGATTTAGTTAATTTTGAAGCTTTTACGCAATGA
This sequence comes from Torymus tubicola, assembly GCA_035583055.1. Classification (NCBI taxonomy): domain Eukaryota; kingdom Metazoa; phylum Arthropoda; class Insecta; order Hymenoptera; family Torymidae; genus Torymus; species Torymus tubicola. The sequence goes on along the minus strand of JAWWEQ010000001.1, from coordinate 23,000,428 downwards.
AAAAATGTTCATGACTTTGTTGACACTGTTTACAATGAGAATGCAATTCCAAGATCTTAAAAACACGTCAACACGGGGAAAAAGCGCGTCAACAATACGTAACCAGCGTAAATTGCCCTTAATCCATCTATTGATAGTAATCGGCAATAAACATCCCCTTCCCTTTCGGAAACGACGCTCAAGAATCTCTCGCAATTGCAGAGATGCTATCGGTATCTCTCTCCAGTCCTGCCTCGAAAATCCGTCAGCCTGCGTAAAGCTCCCGCACTATCCGCCGAGTCATCGCGTAACATCGTGTGGGAATTGGGTCCGCGCGAAATTCGCGAATTCCCTGCGCACCGCGCGAGATTGATGCAAGCGCGAAAACGCGTACACGTGCTCGCAGCGCGAGCTCATTCTACGAGAGGCAGTGCACATTCGTTACGACGATGATTCGATTTATTATGTGGGGAGTGCATTAATAAGAATAATTAGCGGTTTTCCCCGGCTAATACCAGTGTGCGCTCGCACGCAAGACAGAGAGAAGGAGAAAATCTGACAAATTGGCAACGTTTACAAATAGCGAGAGAGGAGTGCGCGTTATTTATGGAGTAAAGTAGGAAATGCCGGGAGAGTCTTTGAGGTGGTAAAAATCGTTTTGCTATACGCTCGGTTATGGGTGGCTCTCCCTGTGCCGTGGAGGTGCAAAATGTTTGCTGCTGGTATTTCATTATTTGTCTTTTACACGTGTAATGACGCTGAAGAAGACAAGACGAGAAAAATGTTGAATTATTAATGAAACTTTGTAAATTCAAAGTGAATATTATTATGCTAGAAATTCATTAATGCGATTTCTCAATAGCAATCGTAGAGTAAATTTTTAAGTTGCTTGGTACAGACTATACTCACGACATCTCACAGCTATATCTAAATCTACTACAATTTTAGAAGAAATTAACTGGGTAATAATTATAAATTAGATATTTACTTGAACTTGACTATTTCTCATGTAGCCTTTCACAAAATATACGCAGAAAGAAGTAAATATTTTACGCTAAGCTCAACAAAAACTAACAGTAGAATCTCCTAGACATAGTAGATGGTTAAACCCTCGCATTTACCAGGCGCGCGCACAATACACCTGGAGAATCTTAAACGGCCAATAAACATTGCATTCATATAACGACGCTCCCTCGTTATACGCCATCTCGAGGCCTCGATTCTCCCGAGCGCACGCGCGCACCGCGAGAGAAAAACTCCGCACGCCGCAGAATCTCGCGAAAAGTTCGTGGAAATCCGCAGCTCGTCCTCTCGTGAACAAACTCACTCGTTTCGCAACGAGTCTGCAACGAGATTCCCTGCAAGATCCTCTCATACGCGCGTATTCACTCATATACATACAGAGAGTGAGAGACACACTGAGACACAGGTATACGAGCATAATACGCACAACGACGAAGATTAATTTCGCCCATCAATTACCGTGGCGTCGACGGCGTGAAGTGCGCTCCTAATTAACGATTCAATTTGTGCGTTATCGCGGTGCAGTCGACTCCTCGGCCTTGACGCCGCAGGAAAACGGGGTTAAGCGCGACGAGTATATGATACCTTTATGATCAGAGCACGCGAGTAATGAGTTTCTCTGAGTCCGACGCTTAGTGAGTGATACAATTAAAACGCTATGTGCGTGCGTTCATTTCGTCGTTGACTGCTGCAGTGTATGAGTATTGTCTTGGTGAGTGAGGTGAGCTGCTCCGATTACGTACAGTCTCAATGAGTAATTCAACTGACTTATTGGATGTGCTTTTCAGGTAGATTACTGTTAAAATTGCCTAGCGAGATGCTTTTATCGCTTACAATGTTTATGTTATATTTTAAATGAATTTACTTTTTGACAAAAATACAAGTTACTCATGTATACCTATAATAAAAATAATATCTACAGTGTAATAGAAATTTCAAACCCATACAGTATAATGTTGAATAGTATATTACAAAAACTTTTTAGAATATTATTATATCCTTGGATTATAATTAACGTATTAAAAAAAATAATTTTGTATATAAATACATAATCGAAATCCAACTCAACAATCAGATAAGATATTTTAATTTGAATAAATGTCCAAAAGCAAACATTCGTATAAAATAGCCTACACAATAAATAAATCATCTAAAATTATTCCTCAATTAACAGTAATTACAATGTGTGTACGTTTCTAGTACATAAATTTCTCAATCAAACAGGTTAGCTTATCAGATGTGAATACAAACAGGTAAAAAGTTCTCATACGGTAGATAATGCCCATAAAATTATTATTCTATACAAAGTCAAACCTTCGCTGGTGTTAAACTTACGTCCAACAATTTACTACTTAAAACGCCTCAGCGAAAAAGTTCAAAAATTTTAGAAACAATATATATTTTGTCAATAGTATAATTGTACTGTTTTTTTTTACATACCCAGTATAATTTTTTAGCAAACTTATTATTATGTATAATACTAAAATGATTTTATTCTCTTCTGCGGTTTAATCATTTCACGCACACTCACAGTCGGCACTTGTCTTACCTCTTACTCACCGCACATCACAAATACATCCACTTCAAAGTCCGCTAACGGTCCGCGTATTTACGGTCGATAAATAGAACCTGAAGATTGAGACGGCAGCATAACTCGACAGAAATAAAAACTCTCGTCTAATGAAGTTGATGAGATCACTATTGGCTTCCAGCACGTGTGGATCCTCGTTTACAGTTTCGAGGGACGAAAAGTAGCGCTGTAAATCAGTGTTTCGCGTACTATTTGCATGTCCGCGCGCGCTATAGCGTGATTTATGGGAGATAAGCGAAGACGCGTAATAAGCGCCCCACGTTCCGCGAGAGAAGTGACCAACCAGTTCGCGCTCCAAATTAATTTTTCTGAACTCGTCCATAAATTTTTATACTTTTCTAATTTAATTGCTTGATTGCACGACCTCGGAAATTTGCATATTCCGCCGTTAATTGAAACGGGAGGCCGAAAAATATCGAGTGCGGAGCGCCATGAATGAGCAATGTTTGATATATTGTTTCCGGGCGGTAATTATGAACTTTTTGCGAGAGCGAATTTGTTTTTTCCATATTCTCAATTAAAAGGATTTCTTTACGAGTCGACAATTAATAATGCAAATTCATCATCTTGCAAAACATATATCAATAAAATTAGTGATTTTAACAGTCATTTTCTAAATCTTCTTAATTTTGCTACATAATCAACTATAGATGACACATTTGTCAAGATTATATACTAATTGATATTTTAAATTCGTTGAAACTATTTAATATAACCAAACTTGGAAATTTTCATCAACCCAAAAAATTCTAAATCCCAAGATTATAGACTTCAAAGCATCGACTACACTTAATCATATTTTGACGTAGTTTGTACCATCTTACAAAGAATGCATAATGTTCAATCTTACAAAAATGTATACATTAAGAACCCAGCATCAGGTGTAATATCGATAAACGGCACTAAATCGCGCGAACATTTCACTTCGTCAATCGAGCCGTTCAATCGCGGTCGTTGCCGCGAGACGAGTATAATACAGAGGCATTAATGTTAGACGTTCCGATGCATCAAATTAGTTTCTGCGAATTGTGAACCAACGGCTTCATGGAAAGCGGAAATTATTTGAAATTTAATTAATAATGCCCTATTATTAGCCGATTTAGGTTATGCCGTTACTTTAATGAAATTATGTGATAAGTGCATCATAAAGCTAAAGCGATGGGAGGAATTTCTAAAATTACTTTCGCAAGACAATTTCTAAGCAGATGTTATTTTACTCGGGTATTTTGAAATTCTGAGATTTAGCATAAAAGAAAAAAGGTTTATTTTCAAATAGTAATATAAATGAGTATAGAATAAATTTCTTGATACGAGATCCAATATTTTGTTTAGAATATTTTTAAATTTTGCAGAGATATTTTTCTCAGAAACGGTACTAATTGTAACTTATATAAGACTGATAAGTAGTGAATTCAAATTAACCACAAATGAAAAATTTGAAAAAAAGATTAAAAGTTCAGTAATTTCATATTTACTAACTTACAAATTCGCTTCAGTAGATTCATTTTTCTTAAACATATTCGAAAAAGGTATCACCAACCTCTATTCAATATTTTAGAATATTTGCTGTATAGTAATATAATTTTGATAAAATAATATAAATTGTTAGAAACAATATTAAAGCTACACATACTTGAAAAAATTCTATGTTCGCAAAGTTTACTTTAAATCTTTGTCTTGAAAAAACTATAAATCAAAATCTATTTGCGTATAGCTACTTACTTCTTAACGCGTCTAAGTGAAAACTTGTCACTTACCGCATTTTACTTTCTTTCCTCTGTTTACTCATAAAAATGAGAAACACCACAGAACACATACCCGCGGAAAACCTAAAAATTGAAAAAAAGACAATTCCAGAAAGCGCATTTACCTCTAGCAACTGCAATATTTATAAACGGCTGGACATTTGCATGCACGAACTGCAGGCCGGTGCATCGGCACATCAAGTACCGAAGTTTACGGCGCACAAGGTCAGCTAATCAGATGCAACGGCAGCAGCAGCAGCAACAGCAGCCGAGTTTCACGTGCGTGCGCGCATTCGGCGAAGACTTTTCTAAAAAGAGATATCGCGGGATGACATTAGTATTCAGTGCGCGCATGGACTCATCAGCGCGCGCGCGATCCGCGATGACGAGTGCCGCTGTATATACTTCCATACGCTTTTTACAAACGCGAGTCATCGACGGTACGCACGCTTTACGTATATACACACGCATATATATATATGTATATTTTTCTTCGGTACTCGCGGAATACGAAAACGTCCTGCTTTTCTCGAGGCTCACGTATCGGGACAACGATTGTCGCTGTACGCCGCGATGAGAGTTTTGAGGTTTTATAGACTGAATTTTCATATTAATCGACGCTGCGCATGAGTAGAGTGAGAGCTTATACCGTGACTCTGAGGACAGCTGGGTGATCGACAACTGGCCAGGTGATGAAAGCCTTTTTTAGGGTTTATGACGGAGATTACTGTGAAACTGGTTTCAGAAAAGTCTTTTAAGACTTTTATTCTTTCGTACTCATTTTTCTACTTTATTTTATGAGTATAATACATTTTATTACTTAATATACTGCTTTTAAATAAATAATGTAACTTTGTCATTCTCATTATATAGGATACACTAATTATACTAAATTTACATAAAATAATTCTCGTATTTTGAAAAACAGATATAAAAAAGATTTAATCAAATTAATTCATAGTATATGATATCCTGATAAATATATACTTTTACACTCTCTCTTATAAGGCCAGTGGGCTAGTTATCTTCGAAAGCAAGGACAAGTATTTTTAATAGTAAACACATTTACTAACACACACGATAACATTGACACACCATTATTTTTACATACAATCTTTTAATAATATTTATATTTGAAATCATTGTACTTGGTAAATCGTTTTAAAAGCATATTATTTAAAAGATAAGCAACATCTTGTAAAAGCTAACCTTATATCCTTTCCAGACAAACATGCACGCGTCGTTTCCGTACGACGGCGGTCGGAATAGCGGCGGTGGTGGCGGAGGCGGAGGCGGGGGTGGAGGTGGCGGTGGCGGAGGCGGCGGTGGTGGAGGCGGAAGGGGCGTCGACTACGGGGCTGTGAGGCGCCCGGATGCGCTACTACCACCGCCTGGCCTCGACCAGACCGACCTCGTGCTACACACCAGTCTGGTAGACGACCCCCAGGTGAGCGACGATGTACGTAATCGCAAAAATGCAGAGCATTGTATATTTTATATTTATATATTTCTTATTCACGCATATGCTCTTTTATTTTCTAATCTTTTATTTCTCAATATCCATATTATTGTAAGACTTTCAATATGAGAACGTATAAAGGATATTTTTTTCTATTCGATAACAAAACCTTTGAGACCTTGGAGAAATCTACAGTATGTCCTGCCAACTAACGTAGCATAAAAACTAAGTTTTCAAAAAAAAAAGTATAATAAGGCATCGCGCTTAAATTCATGAAAAATGTTATTAAAAATGTCCCAGTGCAGCTTAACTGCAAAAAAACAACTTCTCTTAAAACGTCGGGAAAATTGTTGTCTTTCATACGTTCCCATGATCCTGCCAAATGCAAACGCTCGCGTTGGGAGACACGTATTTTTTGTGCAACATTCATGAGGAATGTACTTTCATTTTTAAAATAATTCCTCGAGACGAAAAGCCGAGAATTACCGGCGCGCGCGCGCGTGCACAAAGTGAGAGTACGATCGTAAAACAGATCGTTGTTATTTTCGCTCGCTTGCTCGCGCGCGCAAACGAGAGAGCAAGAGAGAGAGAGAGAAAGAGAGCTTTGTTGCGGCTAAAAACTTTTTCTTATTCCCCGCGTCGCAATCGCATAGTTCCGAGTCCGGTGGTTATCTCGCCGAAAATTCCAAAGTATGCGTTGGTCCCCTTTTAAAAATACATAAATTTACGGGATTTTTTGAAAGCTGCAGCAGCCGACAGAGTTATTTCTCTCTCTCTCTCTCTCTATCTCTCTCTCTCTCTCTCTCTCTCTGTATCCCTCTTGTACTGTTGTGCAACGCGGGAATGAGACTGTTCGTTTCTAATTGACATAATTTGCTTGTAAAGTACTAACGATCGTTACGCGTCGAGAAAAATCATTTAATCTTATTAGACTTGTCAAGGCGCCACAGCTGCATTTCTGTTATACAATTTTCGGAGCATAGGGCAATCCCTTGTTGCGCGCGCGTGACAAGCAAATAACGTGAAATTACACTTTGTTTTTATAATAACAGTGGTTACCGTGACTACGGAGCGTATGATAACTCTAAATTAATTTTCTCAGTCTATAATTACAACTGTACAAATATATATGTGTATGTGTGTGTCGTAATCACAATGAAATCTTTCTGTCCATTCTTGTAGAACACAAACGTGGACGACGGTGGCTTCATGAACGACCTGCCGCTCCTGAAAAGTAAGTACCCCTATATACGAACATATATATGTAATAATTTTCTCTGCCTCTCGCACCTATGACCATTCTCGCGACCCTTCGGGGCTACGGATTCTTCCATATACGCGAACAGAAGAAAGAGAAACGTCAGGAGGGTGTCGGCAAGAGTCCATACACCGCACGCCCGACTCGCTGTGTATTACCTGCTTATTAGCCGACAATGCGTGCCATGCGACACCGAGTCGGGCACGATGCAGGATCCCGGCGGCTCATGTGGGGTACGTGGGCCAGTCTCCGCCCGACGCCACGTGATGCCCGTATTGACAAGTTTTTTTTATAAATAATCTCAGATATTTCTCAAAACTTTAGTAAAAGTAAATTGAGGTATATTAATATTAGCAAATTTTCTAAAACAATACAGTGTTGTAAAAACAATGCGACAAAGATGCTTTTAGAATAAGTAATCTACCGCGAAAAAGAAATCAAAACATACACTATGTGCAAGTCTGCCGATGCAACAGACAACGAAACGTAGGTTATAAAGAGAAAAGGTCCGCAAAGCAGAAAGCATGTCACCTATGACAATAGACTCGGAGACATAATAAGCAGTTCAAAAAAAGCGAGACAGAAGCATATACGCGTGTAGAAAAATCACGGGCGAAGCGCGAGGTGTGTAATAAACGTACCTACTTACTCTCGGCAGTCGAAATAGAGAGCATGGATGGCGACGCTGGTGGTGGTGGTGCGTGCATGCCCGCGGGCGAGTCGGATTTCGGCATTGTCATTGTAATTTCTCGCGAGAGTTTTTCGGGGCGGTCTCGAGCACCGCGGGGCGCACGGCTACAGATGGCTGTTTGTTCGACTGTACGTCAACTAGGGTTATTATACGCCTCGTTACTCTTCGCGCCGAGCCGTGTTCTAGTATATATACATACGCAGTACAGAGACTCGAGTCCGATTTCGAGGCGTCGGTTTGCGCTCTCGCTTCTGCGCACCGTTTCCCGAATACTTATGTTATATTGTATACACATACATATTTTTTCCGAATAGGTAAGCCGCGAATATAAGTTTAGGGAGAAATACCGTGGGGAAACCGATGTACGGTTTGAGGTATTTCCGCTCCGATTTGTGGATTGGGAATTCAATGTAGACGTTTAGTAAGCTTTTTGGGTCTAATCGTTACAGATGCAATATTATTCTCGTTTTGTTGGATATTCATATTTAGCAGTATGATTGTGGATTAGTAACTGGGTATGCAAAATCTCTAGTTTATTGTTGATATTTAGAACGGCGTGAAAGGTGATTATTGGTAGTCAAATGTCATTCGAATAAATTTTCAGAGTACAATAATAGTAAGGGGTTTCAAAAGCATTTGTATAATTTTTTTTTACAATGACATAGTGGAACGCTGTAAACGTAACATATCGAAGAGCGAAACTTTCTACAAATGTACCGCAATTCTTTCGACTTCTGAATATTCAGCAGCGCGCAACTGTGCGGACAAAAACATGATAGATCTCTCTCCGTACAACTCGCGGAAACCCATATGAAAATAGGTCTTAAGGGACGCGTGCCTTCAGCGCACAGCGTATATCTCGCGTAGCCGAGAAAACGGGAAGAACCGCGCGGTGAAATAAAAGGATATCTTTCAGTCGGTGCAATTGCATAACCGGCTCGGGGGGCCGTCGATCTTTCCGCGCGCGCCGCGCCTTTCTTTGAGCTGCGACCGCGCGCGCAAAAACTTAATTCGCTACTCGCGTGCCGACGGAAAAACTCACGGGGACGCACGACATTGAAAAATATCGCGAACGCACGTGCGCTTACGAGGATAATCGCAGCTGACCCGCGCGGAAGAGCGAGAGACAGAAGCTATTATATGCTTCGAGAGAAAGAGAGATGACAGTGAAATAGGCGCCGGTGTGCGTGAATTGAGATGCCGGCTATCGGAATTGTCAACGAAGGCAGGGAGCTTTGGAGGTAAAGGATGAAAAAAATGCGGTTTCTCGTACTGGCGAAACTATTTTTTTTTTAAATGCGAGAAAAGAGAAGGAGAGTGACATATGATCGTGGAATATTTTTATTGGAAAAGGATAGAATAAATCTCATAAGTGTCATTGAACATTGGACGAAAAGCTTCAAATATTTGATGTACTATATACCGATTGTAAATTGATGTATACTACTTTAATTATTTAAAACTACTCTAAATTGTTCTTCTTCAAAACCCGGCGTTCAATGTAGTAATATGCAAAAGTGATAATACACCAGCTACAAAAATTTACTTTTCTATTGTATTGCATTTGTGCTATATACATACAATTTTTTGCTCGTACATTAAAATAAATCACTTTGTACTAGTTTTGCAACAAAAAGCGGTAATGCGAAGTCTAATGAAGTAATTACAGCCATTTTTTTAACGTGTATGTTATAAGAGTAATTAGAATATGCACTTTACGACTGCGGGGTAATGATAATGAAGAGTAACTAAAATCTCAACTGGCATTTACCGTCGACTGCGGCGAACGCAATAAGTTTCAAAGTCGTCTTTTATTAATTGCGCGGTGCCGTTAATGACAGTAAGAAAGTCAATATAATTCCGTCAACGCATAAATAAACGCATAAAATTCCAACGAAATATGCGCATGCATAATTGCGAATTACCAAGAAGTTTGCAGCCGTACTGTGTATAGCTATACTAATCGGAAAAACGATCTTGTTTCAGAAGTTATGAATTGAGGTTGGACTTGGAGATTCACTCGAAGTCTTCGCGATTATACAATATTTTGTCGTACGAAAATTCACCATGCTTTAGTCCAGACCATTGCAAAAGTAAAAAATGATATATGTAGATATATATCTCGGAATATTTAAATTAAAATACCATACCATTTCTTTTTTTTCGAATACATAGAACAATTGTCAACCCCCTTCGGTAAAAAAAAATCAATAATTAAATGATTAATAACTCAATTTGCACATCAGACATATTTACACGAGGCTCAAATTCTGCGGCACTCGGAGACTTATAAATAATTCTTGCACCGCGGTGGCGGCTCATCTTCCTTCGCAGGTGCGCACGTATACACCTTAAATCGCGCGGACGAAAATAAACCACCCGCCGGACTATTTTGTCTCCTGCTCACCGCTCGCGCGCGCGTAACGGTACCGCCAAATTAACGAGGAAATTCTCGAAAGCCATAAAAAAAATCTGCCACGCGTTCCGCGAAAACCGTCGCGCAACTCTGTCTCTGCGGTCGCGCGGCATGCACGAAATTCGCGTCACGATCGCTTTCCGCGCGCACGCGCATGCGCGCTCTTCTCGTTAATCCTGCCGCGAGAAGAAAAGCGCAAACAGGTGAATCACGCGGCCGAATAATGAATCAGTCGTGGTGGCTCGCGCGTTTTTATTCCCTCGCTTTTCTCTTGCCGAGCGTAAAGAATCCTTATCGGACGTCGGATTTTTCGTTGACGTCATCTTACGCTGAATTGCACGCGAGGGATCTACCTGTGCTCAGGAGAAAGAGAGAGAGAGAGAGAGAGATATATAAGTCAGCAAGCTGAGTGAGATATGCGTCCGTCGGACGGGAGAGCATCTTGTATGTGGGTCACATCCGTTTTTTTCGAAGGGGAAGAGGGATTGAGAATTCGAATCGGCGATAATGTTGTGATTGTAATTACAATTTAATTATTACAATGCAGACGAGCGTACGGATAATTAATCAGTTAAAGCCTAATGGGCGTGTTTTACACTCCGAAAACGAGCGATCAATAAGTACTGTACTGAATTTTCGGGCAATATACACGTGTCGATTTATTTATTTTTTTTTTCTTTTAACAAAAAGTAGTTCGCTGCTTATATATTGACAGTGAATGTTATTCACGTACAAAATAATTAATTTTTGTAATAAAAAACTCAGAGTTACTTTTAATTTGTCAATGAATATATTGCCAAGAAATATAGTATAATCAATTGTCACGAGTTGAATCCTTGTAACACTATATCTACATCGACCTTATTATATATGTAAATTAACTATTATACATTCAAAAGTTAATTTAACCACTTACTTCAATTTCGGTTGGACTTACATAAAAAATTACGACAACTTTCTCATAATTTGATGCCACCTCCAAAACGCAGCTAGAAGATTAGACCTAGAAAGTAGTCGTCCCTACGTAGATATCACCAAGCGCGCGCGCGTACAATGTCATTTCACTATACAACGTGTTCTCTAATTGTATGTTTTACTCAACGGGATCGGGTAGAGCGCGAAATTCTAACGAAAAAGGG
>JAWWEQ010000001.1:22914489-22989027 GCA_035583055.1 Torymus tubicola | reverse complement strand
TTTTTTCGGACGCCTGTAACGGCGTAAAAACGCCGTTTTGCAAAGAACGGCAAGACACCCTTTTTCGTTAGAATTTCACGCTCTACCCGATCCCGTTGAGTAAAACATACAATTAGAGAACACGTTGTATATCATTCATTCAAACGACACGACACTCAGCTTATCATCAGTACGCATCCAATCTCGCAAGCCTCGCCATTTGTTTTGATCAAATCGTCAAATATCTACTCATGCGCTCACGCGCTGTAAAAACCGGGTCGCTTTCGAAAAGAAAAGAAAAAGACAACAACGACGAAATCATATCGCGCGCGTGCTATCACGCTCGAGATGAGGGACGCGCGATTGAGCCATTCCTAGAGCGCAGGAGAGAAAGGGACGAGATATGACATCGCCGGCAACGACTTTTCAGGGGATTTTCACGATTCCAAATTGCACGCCGTTGTTGTGTCTTTGTGCCACGACGCGCGATTTGTCAATTTTTCTAGTGAAAGTCGACCGAGCGTTACATCATCGGGCCTGTGTGACGATGTAGTTTTGAGTTTTAAATCGTGCGTGTTCGGCGTGTATCGAGAATAATTAACTCGGGACGATTGTATTTTGTCGCGGTGAAATGCTGTGTAATGATATTCAACGATATAAAGTTTCAAAGTGACGGCGAACGCCGGTGTGGTGAGTTTTTCCGACAGCGTAAGAACCGTCGATTTACCATGAAGTTATGTAGGATTCATTAGACAGGAATAAGCTATACTACGGGGAAATGTACACTATTTATTTTGTTGTCTGTTTTATTTTGTGGATTGATGCTATAATGTATTTACCACGTCGTTCGTGCTCTCATTTAAAATGCACTATTAAATTTTTTATTAACACTTAAGAAGCTACAGATTTTTTTTTATAAATTAAAGTAAAATTCACATTTTATCTTTATGTAACCACCATATGTAATACGAGAGCTTCAAAACCATGCCCTGATTTTTTTGCACCTCAATTTCAATTTTGATACGCGCCATACGTAATTATCCATTACCGTCGATTGTATCTCAAGGAAAAAATTAAGGTACGCCTCCCTCTCTCTTCCTCTCTTCGCAATTAAACTCTCGCTCTCCCAATTACCTTTCGATATCGAAAAAAAAATTGACGAGCGACAATAGAAAGTGTAGCGAAAATCCGAAGCGCGATATTAATCACGTGTGCTGCCCGGCAAAGGTCAGCTTGTCCGTCAACTTCGAGTGTGCAAGTATTATACTTGTGTACACATTTATCAAGAGACGCGTACGCGCGCGTTCTTTGATGATGGGGAGCTTAATTTTCCCGCGCTTTCTCCTGTCGAAATGAATAGCCGGGATGTGTACTTATGTACGATCCAGACTTTTCAATTTCGTGCTTCGGTTCCACGCCTTTAATATTTTTGCGTATACGCGACGTTTAATAAAAGCATGCGATTTAATGTGATTTTTTATGAAAATCGAAAACAATTTTGGCGAGTTTACATTAAGAAAGTACGTTCTCATAATTTATGGTTGGTACATATTAAATTCACCTTTCAAGGTAAAAATTTCCTTAAGAAGAAAGAATATAGATCAATAAGCGCTTTAAATAATTTATTTAAGTAAGTGAACAGTCGAGACTCATATAAAAGCGGTATTGATTCACACTAAGAAATGAGTTTTTTTTATTGTGTATAAATTCTATTCATGTGCATATCTTCTGTATAGTTGCACTTCTTTAAAGCCAAGTGAACATAATGACTTCGGAACCATAGCCCTGCTTGAACGAACAAGCACAGCCCATCGAAATACACATCAATTCCCCGACAACAACGCACATATTCACATGTACTTACGACTCCTTCGTTGCTCCGTACGCGCGGGCATCTCATGTACTTAGCTACTAAACAGCCGCGCAAACGCGCAGGCAAATTGCGATCGAGCCGATCGAGGAGAAAATATGGGCGGCGAATTAGAGACGCGCTCGCAGCTCAGCTTGAAAATGACGTTTCAATTACGCGTAAATCACACCGATGATTTGCTCTATGCTACGTATACATATATACATACGTACACATTCATACACCACGCGTTACCGTTAAAGCAGATTAATGGCCGGGAGATTTTGCCGGCGACGTAGCGCTCGCATCTGTGTGTATACACGCGGTCCGTTTATTTATTGCGGCAAGCAGTCAGGGATCGAAGACAATGGTCGCCTGACTGTCGCGCGATGGTCTTCGCTCTGTGTCGGTGAATTAATTGTTCCGCCGTTCCGCGCGGCTTTTCCATTGTTTTTGAGATACCGGCTCGTCGCGGCTAATTTTTGTCGTGTTCGCGAGCAGCGGTTGCCGCGGCGTGTGGAGCTCCGGAATAACGTTTCAGTTTCAAATTGAAGTTGAATCTCGTCTTATTGAATACAATAGTGATTCATTGTTTCGCTGATTTTTCAGACTTTCTTTTTCTCCAACCTGATGCTTTTGTTAAAGGTTTCAATCGATACGTACTTCTACAAGTTGTATCCGATTGGAAAAAAGTAAAGAACGCGTAAATGTTGTTAAATGCGTCGTAGTAAGTATTATGTCGATAGTTTCTTCATGATTTCCAATTCCGAGGAAACGTTTGTGGCAAACAGATAGTAATCATTGCCAAACGATTTTCCGAGAAAATATAATTAGTTCCAGGTTCTAATTTAATTATTTTCGAGTGCACTAAATTATTTAGTTCGTTTACGGAAAGTGCAGCGACAACTTACACGGCATTTGATATTGATCCAGTATACCAGTTTAGCGACATCGGCATCTCATTATCATAAAAGTATCATTAAAATACTGTTCTGTTTGTACGTTTGTATCAAAACGAGTCTCCTTTTTATGTAACCGAACTAAGTTTCTCAACATGGGCGTGTTGAGCAAAAAATCCGTCTTGAGATCTTTGGACACATTAATTATTGCGACGTAGAAATCAAGACGCAACTGTCAGCTGATACACAATCGGATAGGACCGAAATGTAATTGTCAATTTTATATTGATCAGCTTCTTGCATCATTTTTTACATGAAATTTATCATACTGATTTATTATTATAAAATATCGAAGAATTTCAAAACTATTTGGTATCTCTAAATAAATTCCTACTACGAATCGATTACTGTAACTATGTGTAAGTATATCAATCATTGCTCTAATTGCCTATAGTAAACTGAACCACCCTTCCATTGGAACTCTATCAAACTCAATCGGACACGTTCCGCAGCGAATCGACATCAACCGGTAGCAACCGAATATTCCATTAAAGCAAATATTATAGCAAATACCCCATCAAAGTGCGCTTCCCGCGCGTAAACTCGCGCTTCTCTCACTCTCCTTTTACATAAGCCAATCGGCCCTCGTGTCTATTAGTCTCTCTCATTCTGTCGCGCATGTGCTCAACATGGGCGTGTTCCAGAAGCGCGCGAACCAGCACGACGCGACGTGCTCGACTGGAAAAAATGAAAATACACGCGTAGCGTTGCACATTAATTTCCACGGGAGAGAAAGAGCGGGAGCGAGGGAGAGAAAAAGGCTGGCGGATCGGACAAATGGCCGCCGCCTGGATATGGCTGCACGGAGCGCGCGCGCGCGTATAAGGCGCAAAACCGATCGGGTTTTTGCCGGCGCGCACCGGCCGGAATTAGAGGTAATTAATCACATTCGAAGGGAGGAGGGATACGACGATATGTTTGACGCGGGCGAGCACGTGTTTCTCGCGCTCGGACTGCAACCGTCGCGTGTATATATGTACAAGGTTTACGAAGACGGCGGCCAGGAAACCGGGACGGCCAGTACGGCGAGGTACTTGACTTTTATTGGGAGAGGTTCGTGTCCATACGGCGAGGATTTGATTTTTATGGGGTGGTTCGCTGCCGAGGTATTATATGGTCTTTCCGATAGCTCGAGCGTCCAGTAGTGTGGATTGCTAATGCTGTCCGATGCTGATGAAGAAAACTCGTTCGGTTATGTGATCGGCCGTTGCTGAGATGAATAAACGGTTTATTTTCTTACATCCACAAATTCAATTCGAAGAAATTATTACTTTGATTGCCATAAGAGCTTTATATAGTAATATTTGGTAATAAATGTTGATACAGAAAAACTTTTATCATCGAAAATAATTTATCTATTTCAAAATCTGCATGATGTTATTGGCCCAACTTCAGATCATTTCCTGACACAAAATCCCTCGAAACAGAGAACCACGCAATCCACCATCGTGCGTCTACCGTACATCAACATACACCCAAATTTGAAACTCGCACATTCAGATGAGCCAATCGTCGTCAGCCCTATAACCATCGGCAAGAATCAATTTCTCTCTCTGTCTCTTGCGAGCATCTCGCGGATAAACTGACGCCGAACCCTCGCATCCGTCGAAAGAAAAGCTTCCGCCTCTGTGCGAGCTCCCCCTCGCGCCTCGGTAATTTCCAATATCCTTAGTCCCTCCTTTGCACACGCGTGCATACGCACAATTTTCGCGCTCGCATAGGGGGAGAGAGAGAGACTCGCTCGGCCCCTAATCAGTGCCGCCGGAAACGGACCAATCGAATACGCTCGAGCGCGACTTCTCGACCCCTTGGACTGGTAATTTCATTAGAGGGAAGGATTTTATGGATCTGAGAGAGAGAAAGAGACCCCTCGCGAGGAGAGGCGCGTGAACGGGTGGGATGGGCCAGCTGATTCAGGGAGAGGTCGGGCGGATGAAAGGTTAATGATTTTTCGCACTGACAAAATGGAGTACGGTTGGGGGACACGAGGGCAGGGGTCGCTTTTCGAACTGAGGTGCCTTTCATGGCGGATAGTCTTTTGTTGTCTTGAATGTTGTTGAGAACTGTAGGGTTCACTGGCTTTTTAATCTGGTGGGAATAATTTTAATATCTCAATTCTATATTTTTAATATTATGAACGCAAAGTACAAATCGATGTTTTATCATAATTGTATATTTCTCGCTTTCTATTTTCTACACTAAAGTTTAGAAACTCAACATGTGTTGGAATTAATGTATCGCATACCTTTATCATGCAAAATTTTTTAATTAAAAAGCAACTGTTTTCACCGTCGTTAAAAAGCGTCTGTTAATTTATTCAATGACAAGAGCGTTTTAATTAAATCTAAAGACAATGTCATACAGAAATTTCCTTTTATCCCGATACATACAGTGTTGGCTTAGCGTGGAAACGCCAAACTAGACATGCAAAATCACTCGGGACGAAAAGTTATTTCACAGTATAATGCGTTAAAACCCTGTCATAAAAACCTCATCAATAAAGCGCCTCGGCATCACACCGAAACAATTAATTCCTATGGCTCCCCTCCGCACTCAACGGGCGCGCAATAATCGAAGTGGATTTTTTGCAACTTTCTACTTCAAAGTCACTGACCACATGTGTTCGCTTGCTGGTAAGATTTTTCGCGCGTGAAAATACAGCTACGCAAGAGAAAGAGCGCGAGTGAGAGAGAGAGAGAGAGGGAGAGAGAGAGGAAAAAATTAATCGAACACGCATTTATAATTAATCGAGGGATAGAGCGAGAGCCTACTACGATCGATAAGACTTACTCCTTTACGTAACCATTATTATAATGCCCATAACCCCGATCTCGGCCGATACGCGCGCGCTTGTTCGTTCGGTATATACTACGACGCGCCACGCGAGAATGAAAAGAAGTGACGCGCGTTGCTTTGTCCCGTAATTACTTTTGAGATTAAAATTGTTTCGCACGTCGCGTCCGTTCACCTTTCTGTCGACGCGAGCCTATATATCTAGGACGATATTGTTGGCGCGCGCCCGAGCGTTGGTCAAACTTGCGTCACTTTATTTTCGGCCGCTCGAACGTAATTACGAGTATGTACCAAATGTTAATACATCGAATTGATAAATGCTCCGCGTTCCAAGCGTGTATATTTACGTAATTCGAGTTTGCGTAAATAAAGAACTGTTTATTTTCATATCCATGTTTATCTCATGCTTGGTCTCAAACAATGAGCACGTTATTAAAACGTAATTTTAGTTCAATTTACGAAACGAGTATTTGGTTTTTGCAACACTACTTCCACCGCATATATTTATAGCGCTTATTAAATATAAGTTCTTAACGTGAAATTCTCTGAATCGAATAAAAGTCCTTAATCAAAAAAATCAACTTTAACATTTCCGCGATACAACCCATCTAATTTGAAGTTATGTAAAAAAGTGAAATGTCTTTTACTCCGAAAAAAAATCATTCTCCGAAGTAAATGTATGCCTGGTGTCCGACAATAAACATTTATAAACAGCAATAATCCCACCGGGTAGAAAAGAAACCCAAAACTTTCACTGAACCGCGAGCCGCAAGATGTAATCTATCAAAAATCTCGTCATCCACGTCGCACGTGTATACGCGTCTCTCTCTCTCTCTCTCTCGAAATCTCGCGCCTAAGTGACTCCGTTAATCATTAATGATTATTAATCGTCCCTCTACAGAGCTCATTATTTCTCTCCTACTTCTGGACCAGCGGAATGCAGCTCAGATCCGGAAGTGGCGAATTCCACGCGATGCGCGGCTTTGCTCGTACGCGACCGCGTTATTAATTTATCAGTGCGTAGCCTACCTGTATATACACGCATGCAGAGAGCAGTGCTATACGCGCGCCTCGTAATAATCACATCACATAATCTGGCCATAAATCACGCGCGCTGCGCGTTTCGCGCCGAGTCATTAAACTCTCTTTCTCTACTCCTTCGGGGTCCCTCACGTGTGCGGGAGGCCTCCGCTGTCCAGGGTGAGCGCGAGTGCTTTTTTTCGAAGGAGTTTGCGATGATGATGATGATGATGATGAGTAAGGCAAAGTTCGCGTATCGGTGAACGAAGGTATTGTTTCCGATGGTCTTGTACCGCGAGAATGAAGTCGACTTTTTCTGACGAGTTTTCCGCTAGTTATCTCCTTTTGTTTTGGTAGAATGTACGACGAGGGTTGATTTTTTGTCAGGTGATAGACAGTGCAAGCCGTTATTGAAGCAATAAGATTGGAATGTATAAAGCGAAATTTATTGTATAATTTCCAATTCTATTTTACATATGGTACGTAGTCTAGAATTTCTATAAAATTTTAATTCAATCTTATTATTTTCTTAGTGACTTAGACCCTCTTCTTAAAAGAACATCGCTACCTCAGTTCTCTTTACCGCAGCCATCAGCACACTTTTCTCTCTCTTTCTTAATTCTCTCTCGGATCACCACTGTTCAAAAAAGGGCCGTTAAGAGGCATTTCGCGATTCGCGCGTAATAACCATAATCGTTGCGCGCTCGCGTGGCCCCGGCAATTAGAAAGACGCTCCGTGAGAACATTGAATTCGATATCGGCCGAAACTCTGCGGGACCGGGCGATTAACGGGACCAGGAGAGACCGAGAAAGATGATCGAATCGCACGTGCGGACAAGAGACCTGTTTCCTCTCCAGCTTCACCGTATTTTTTTCTCGGTTTTTAATTTTTTTTTTTTTAATTTTTTTTTTTTAATTTTTTTTTTTATTAGCGGATGTAATAAAATTAGAGCTTATTTGAATACGTCGCTGCGGCTGACGATTATATCACAGCTGACAAAATATGTGAGAACTTTTTCGATGCGATTTGGTGTATTTCAAATCATGTTTTTTATGATAGGGTTGCTTTCGAAGGATCGTTTTGTAATTTGGTGATTGTATTATATCAAATAACGTTGAATCAATAATAATTCGCGCGTTTACATTGAGAAAGCGAGGTTATCAAACTATGTCATTTTTAAATCTCAGCGTATATTTATGTATACCTGAGATTGGGTCAACTGCCGATCGTTTTTGGATCGAAATTTCTTCCTTCTCATCTCATCGCGCGAAACAGTTCAGTGGGACCGGACAAGCGCGTCTTCTAACGAATATCTAATTCATAGTTGGGTAAATCTATGATTTTTTTCTCTTCCGTGACGCGTGTGTCGCAAGCCGCACGAGGGATCATTACAGATCTGTTCGGGGATAAGATCGTCCGCTCGCGCGCGCGCAGAAGGTATATACACGTACAAGACAGCGCGACGTAAACACGTACACCCGGTTTTTGCGCGCTCGCGCTGCTAGAACTGCTGCCATCTAAAACACATACATTAGTGCGCCTTTACGAGACGCGAGTTTTATCTTGATGAAACGTCCACGGCTGTTATACTTCTCGGGATTTATATGGATCTCGTAAGGGGAAAAATGTAAATGGATTTGATCTCGTTGTCTTTCCGCGTATATGAATGGATCGTCGCTGGATAAAAATCTGGATCATAAAGTAATTTTACGAGTAAGAGGTGGATTTATAACGACGGGACGAGCGCGTAATATCTAAATAATTTCGCGTTTAAGAACAAATATATTTTACCTCGACGGTATTCGAGAGTTTATTTCCACTTGAATGCTTACTTTCTTTATTTCTTCACTCACTCTTTCACTTGGCTTTTTTAATGATATATTTATCGAATTAATGTATATGACTTTTTATATACGAAGTAATTTCAAAATGTTAAATGGTATATGAAATGATTTTTTACATATTAAAATTAAAAAATACATATAGAAATACACAAACAGAAAGCATACTTAACCGAAAAATATGACGTACTGTTTGTCATGGAATATTTGTCTTGATTGGGAAAGTAATCTTACAGCTACACTGAGAAAATATTTACTAAATGTTACTATACTGTCTCGTAAAGCTATCACAGACTCTAAAGACTCAAAAAATTGCCATATTTTACGGTAAATGTAACAATATAATATAGTAAATTGTACTATAATTTTAGTAAAATTTCGTATAAAATATGGTAATTTTTTTGATTTTCTACAGTGTGGTGGCTTTACGAGACAGTATGGTAATTTTTATAAAATTTTTGCTACACTTTTTCTCAGTGTATAAGAACAACTGCTTTGATAATACTGTACCAACTTATTTGACATTCAAAATTGATATAACAATCAGGTTGTAATCATTGTTATAGTGCACTTAGATACTGATATGATTTTTATGGATACACATTTTTATTAAAAACGCTTCCATTTGATTAACTCATTACCAATAAAATACGATTCATTTTTTACCAAAATATATCTAGAGCAGAATCGCTACTTTTGTTAATTTTCAAAATTCAAAATCTGAGCCCGAACTGAACGATACGGCGTACAGTTTACGGGCACCTGTTCGGATAAAATTCCGAATAAGAATGAGAAGACAATAAAAAACACACCTTACTTACGTATGTATACAGAAGGAAGATAAAAGACGCGCGCGTGAAAGTATAAACTGGTCCGGCGATGTTTTCTTATTAACCTTTTTTTTCGCGCACGCACACATCTCTTGCGCGTCGTTTCGCAATGTAGCGGGCCGTGCGCTCGCGCCAATCATTTCCGCGTCATTAATTAAATTCGTAAGGAAGTTAACCCGAAGACACACTCACGGGAAAGAGAGAGGGAGAAAGAAAGAGGGGGACCGGAATAATACATGAGCGCGGCGTGTGAATGAAATCAAAGCTTCTTCTTCTCGGTATAAGTTGCGCGAAAACCGGGTCACGATTACTAATGCCTATTTTTTTCCTCTCCTTCGAGTCTTTCTTTTGCCGTTATTAAAAATGAATCATTCGTGATATATATACATAATAGGCACGAAGCAGTTTAAAATGACATTTCTGACCCTTTCATCTATTTTTCTTTTTTTTTTTGTTAATTGTAAATATCAATTTACTTGTATGTTTTCAATACAATTGTTGTTTATTTATAAGCACTTATACATCTGATTTATCTTTCCACAACTATCAAGTTAAACGAATTCAATTTATAGTACTAAAAGTATACTTAAATGTGTAACC
Organism: Torymus tubicola; assembly: GCA_035583055.1. NCBI lineage: Eukaryota > Metazoa > Arthropoda > Insecta > Hymenoptera > Torymidae > Torymus > Torymus tubicola. The sequence continues at coordinate 22,979,155 of JAWWEQ010000001.1, read as the reverse complement.
TATATATTGAATTGCAAAAATTAAAAGCTACAACAGCTCTAATTAATCATTGGCACGATGCATTACGCCGCGCGCAACTTCGCAATGCGTCGTATTTCATTTCCGTTTTACTTTCAGCGTATATAAGCGCGACAGGTACCTTTTTCTTCTTCAATTAGTCATATTTCTTCATTAACGGCGAATAAAAGCGAAAAATATAGCCAGGACGCGTAATTATAATGTATCGATAAATCACGCGCGCGCATACTGACGATTTCACAATTTTTTTTCTTCTTCTCCCGCAAAGCCAAATCGAATAAATTAATAAGCCGAAGCAACACGCGGAGGATGCTAAACAAAAGTGAAAGACACTATAGAGAGTGACGTCGTTGGAGAAGTGACGAATTGGGGCGTAGGACGTCTTTATGTGCACGGGAGACGCGCAGCTCTTGTCCTCGTTTCAACGACCGAATGATAAATAAGCCATTAAGAACTCATTAAAAGTGAATAGCTCCGCAATGACACGCGGTTACACCGAATATGATTTCTTGGAGTTTCTCACGGTTAAATTTTCGATAAAAGGTGACTGCATCTGGGTACACACAGATTTTTGTATTTCAACAATTACCTGAAGAGATAAAACTTGAATAGTAAATTACGTTAATGTTTTTTTTTTGTAGCATTATCAAAGTTTTCGCTCTTACTAGATTGCTCTTTAAGTTCAACTGCGAGATCATACATCTTATTTCTTTTTACACCGACAAATCACAGCCATACCTTCATTACAAACGCACGTTCCATTTTTATTATTTATAGACTTCTAGCTGAAACCTTGAATGCGTAATACGCGCAATAGTACGATTTTTTTCCTAACTACGAATAAATTCTACCATTGCGAAATCCATTTTTCGTGCGTACATATATATACACAAAAGACTCGCGTTTTTCGCGGATGTCTTTATACGCGAGCGTGCGCGTTCTTGCGACAAGATTTACGATCGTTTTACGGGGAAGCGAAATGATTTTTAATATCGAACGCGTGAGAAAAGCTACTGCGCGCGCGGGCAATAAACGCGCGCACTATCAATGTAAAGTAGTCGCTGGGAGGCTCGCTAGTTTCGAAAGGCTGCACTTAGAAGTGCTAAATACACTACTTGCTAGTTGTTGGCGCGCGTGCAGATTTATACCGCGCATTTGAATGCGTCAAGTGCAGCGCACGCGCGCTCCCTAAGTGTACATTGTCTCGGGGTATTAAAATTTACGAGGATTTTTGCCACCGTATTAAGTGCATTTGCTTCGTGTAAACGTATTTTCTATATTATCAATACCGGTATTATCGAGTATATATCATATTTTTATTGAAAAAGTATGTTTACTTTACCGCTATACATTGAATATTGACATTGTGAAAGTGTGTCTTGAATTTGCAGAACTATTTTCAGTACCGTTGATAATATATTTTTCCGTGCTGCAATAGAACTTACTTTGATCTAGGGTATATCCACGAGCTAACGATGTAATTTGTTGCCTGTCAATCATGAGATCTCACATCGTTTTTGATATCTTATATGAGTGTAGTAGCGGTCCCTTGTGAACTCCCATAAAAAATAATCACGCGGATACGTGTCCAACCAGACACCTTCATTGGTAAACTCAAAATGTCCAAATCCAATTACACGCTTGCACCATAAACTTTTTTTACGTTTTTACGTAGGCTACTTTTTTTCCTAACAACTCCACGTAAATTCCTTTTGAGGTTTTATCTCTTGATATAGGCCTAGCCTTATTTATCGACACTTTGTTAAAGTCGAACCCCATTCGATTTGCATGAATTTCATGGTTGCGGCTACCAGAGTGATCTGTTGGCAGATTTTACGCGTCGGTACGTAGTGGCCGACCATGTCGGCATTGACGGGTCAATATTATATGAGGATGAAGCTGTAGAAAATCTTTTAGGCTAATCCATGATGATGATTTGCATTCACCATCTATCGCCGTAACTATACTTAATGTACAGCTTATAATAAGTACATACATAATTAACCTATAAATAATAATACTACCGACAAATATTATTGTTTTTTTTCGATCCTCGAATCAAAAGTGTTCTAGCAGAATTAATTCAGCTCTAAAAAAACTAAGAAGCCTAATGATAGATAAGCAAAAAACTTTCTTTCTAAGCGTATGCAAACACTCATGGCATGGTAACATTTTTTTTTCTTTCTTAGCTTCCAGTCGGCCCCGATACCAGGGTGTTTACTTAAGAAAACATAGCTTCCAATCTCCATACGACCCGATAAAATACTCAGCCGCTCATCAGAAAAACCTTTTTGGGCCCTCGTACATGGCAAAATTATAGAGTCTGCATGGTACACTAAATTTGGAGCTATACCTTTCTCTCCCCCTCTTTCCCTCTCCTTCATCCTCCCAAGATGCATAATTAGCTCGAATGGCAGATTGACGATCCTTCTAGCCTTATTAAAGGCAATGATGGAGTGCATCTGATTTTGCGCTTTGTAAATGCGAAACTAATGCTCTCGAGTGCAAGTTTTGCATCGACACGTTTTTATTTATATTAGAGCGATTATGTAATTTGTGGTAGCATCAAGTATTAAATTAACCAACTTCAGTAAATTTTATTTTAAAGAACGGTGTTAGTTATTGCCTCGTGACTAATGATAGATAATGAGGTAAAAAAGATTAGTTGCATATGGAAAACTTATGTGAATCAAAATAAAGTACCATTTTTGCAGTTAAACCGATCATTAGTTAACATGATGTTGTAATGTATGTTATTAGTAAACTCAGCATTCTATTTCTGATTTACTAGCAATCATATATACCTCGAGAATCTATTACGTTTGAAAAAAAGTAATACTTATTCTAAAAGAAATCAATTAAAACTTTATCTAGATCGATACATGTCAATTTTTAAAAAAACTTTAATATACTCTCTCTCTCTTTAAACATACTTACTTAAAAATTATTTTAATTCTCGAGACTCAATAAGGATATATAAGTTAAACATTTTATGAAAAAATTATCGCATATGGAATTCCATTTACAAAATAGAATATGACTGCCATCTATATCATCGAGATAACCTACTTTAATAAAGTTATTATTAAGCGTATTAAATAAACTCTGACATTAACGAGAACACGTGTACTCGATTCGAATGCAAATTCATATTAAGTATACAAGTACTCAACGCAGCGCAGGTGGTGATTAGGACTTCAAGATCAGGGAAATCAGTGAAAGTTGCATAAGATCGCGGAACATGTAAGCGTGCTTTTCTCGCCACCATACATTTCAACTGATTAATTATATACGATGAGCTAGAGTAGCAAAAAATCCAGAGCGTTGGTTTTGTATGAAAAGTACTCAGTTTGAATAGCAAAATTTAATACAATAATGTAACTTCTGAGGTAAATAATATCATTTACATTATATTCTATAACCGGAGCATACAGTGCAACCAAGAACTCAATGACTTCTATATGCAAAAAAAATCGCGAATGTATATGGAATTTAATAGCATTATTCTTTGCTTACATATCAATCTGCAGCAATCGCAGCACTTTATGGAATCTTGACGTTTCATCAAACCTCGTAAAATTCAATAGCGCGGAAACTCGCGCGCGTGCCGACACACACAGAGTCAGAAACAGAGAGAGAGAGAGAGAGAGAGAGAGAGAGAGAGAGAAAATCGGTGCGCGATTGATTCCCTATCGCAGTCATCGCACCGCGCGCCATGCTCCCGGTCTTTATTTCTTCCCCCGTCGTGCGCGCGCGCTCGCGTTCCCTTTTCCGTTGGAATGAAAATTACAGTCCGCTCCCGAGGCACGATCGCTATTAGGACACAGGCGGCGGCAGCAGCTCGTGTGCACTCCGGGAGTCGATGAACGCTCGGATCTTCGTCTCTCTTCTTCTGCTTCTCTCTTACTCTCCCGTCGTCTTTTTTCTCATTTATCGAATATTCTTGACGATGCCTTTTTGTTTCGACGAAGTGGAAGAAATGGGAAGGTTCCGTTAGACGTGGTATGATGATTCTTTCTTTACTATTTGGTGACTATTTTTTCTATAAATGACTTCTGCTGGTATTTTGAATAACTACGTTGTAGAAGTAATACTTTATTTAATCTTAATGCTGTACCCAAAATCTAAATATTTTCAAAGCTTTGTACACACTTCCATCCACTAGCGCATTCCGCTGAATTGAAATGCCAGCAGCTCGTTTGCTCGGAATGGAGTAGTCGGGCGCATCGGCGCTCCATTTTTCTCCCGACGCTCACGCAGGTACTTACTCGCTTGGCAATAAATCATCGCGTGCCATTTTTAATTGATCTTCGGGGCGTATTCTTTGAAGTGCACTGCGCGAAACTTACAAATCGAACGTGTTCCGTTGCCGAAGTTGGGATCGTGGTGAACGCGCAAGTTCGAAGGGGGCGGCGAGACGTAGAGGAATTGAATTTTTTGGTTACGCAGAGAACGGTTCAGTCGATTCTAAAGAAGGTTTGAATGGCTTTTAAAAAATGAGGGGTGGGCGGTTCAGCGTGCGTTTATAATTAACTTTTAATGGTTTAATTATGTATTTAGATGAATATAATGCGCGTTTAAACGCATACCAATTTATTTATTTAATGAAAAACGGAATAGTAAATGTAATATTTAATTGGGTGCGAATAAATTTGGTACGTGTTTAAGAAAGTACAGTAATAACATTATACTTCTGCGTTTTTTTAAAATGAAAAAATACATGAGTGTACTGCAAATAAACAATATTCTATCTGAAAATAAGAAAATGAATTTTATTAAGCTACTTCAAATTCGCAATAAACAATATTCAACTACCTATATTCAACTAGTCTTTGAACAAACAAGAACGGGTATAATCATATTCAATCACTTATTTTGATTAATAGCTTTTCAGAAAAAAGAATTATCACAAATTATGCACTAACTTTAAAGCGTCAAAGCATTGACCAATGAATAGCATATAATTAAGTACAGCATGAAATAGTGTATAATTATCATCAGTCGTTAACCTAAAGTTTGAAAGATCAAAAAATTCTATATTCCGATATTAATGGCACACAAAAATATGGCCTATTTATATAGAACAGTACACGCCATTTATTATCATAAATAGTAAAGAGCTTCTTGTGGTAAATATAGGTCAAACATTGATTTCTTTCGAATAGTAAAGAATCCGATGAAGATATCGAAATTCTGACCAATTTTGTCACAACGGGGGTCAATCCACCAAAGCTTTTTTTACATCATATTGAAATTTTGCCACATTTCAAGATTATATATATAGAAACAAACGGCATTATTTTTGTAAAATAACGCACAGCAGCCAAGGGAATTGCAACTTTGCCCGATCGATCAAGCCCTCGAAAAATAACACGTAACTTGAAATCGCAATCGGATCCTGAACTCCAAGCGCAAGGTCAAACACTAAGCAGCACGATTAATTCTCTCCCTCTCGGTCTCTCCTTCTCTCTCTCTCTCTCTCTCTCTCTCTCTTCTTTACTCGCGAGTCGCAATATAATTATCCCTATAGATCGTGACCGCGGGGCGTGAGCCGCGCTGCACGTGACAAATTATTTCTCGGCTACTTGCGCAGCGCCTCTCCGTCATTTATTCGAGCTCTCCTTGCTCGCCGGAAAAGGCCTGCGCACGCGCATATACACGCTAATGATTTATGACGCCGACGGGCCGCGTAACGATGATGATTATCGGATTTGTTTTTGGATCGGACACGCGAGTACGCGCACAAACGATAGGATCGCGTCAGACAAGTCTTGAATGTTTATTAATGGAATTTGTTTTAGAACGATAGGAAGAGAAAGAGCGACAGGGAGGTTCATTTGTTACGTATTAGAATTATTGTTCTCAGTCGCTGTGACTTTGAAGAATGATTAATATGCCGAGAGTTAAACGGTCTAATGGTTTAGTTGGGATTTTCATTTATTTAAATCCTTGATTCTATACGTTTTTACCAATTCAAAACTATTTTTATTCCAACATTCTAACATTTTATTATATCAAATTTAGCTTTTATTAAAAATAAGCTCAAATATAAAATGAATTATTATCATATTCATCAATACATTAATCCAATATACATTTAATCAAAAGGATCATGGTCTTTAATTTTCTCTCCTTCCAAGTGAAACTTTTTGACCTTTTTAAACTAGCCCAAGATTATTTAAATAAGCATGATTTTTTTCGTTCCCCGCATAACCGTATACACACACACCCACGGAATGGCGCGTATATGCAAAATTGATTTATCTCCCCCCATAATTTCTCTTTTGAAAAGCGCGAAACACCTCGCGTAAAAATAAGCCGGATTCACGGACAGGTGTATATATATATATACACGTGATCAACCAAAAATACAAGCTCCGAACGAAAGGAAAGTAGAAATATTTATCATATGCGCGCGCGTGTCAGTCGACAAGAGTCGTGCGGACGTATGCAAATGCGTGCGCAGGCGACAGGTGATCCTCGGGAGACGCGCGGGAATTAATTCGCGCGTGGGCGCGAGGGACGCTTGATACGACGATTCGCCATCTAATCGTTTTCCGTAACCTGTCGAACGCGCCGTTTAATTAATTTGTCGGTATGAGCGCGCGCCGTCATGTTAAGGAGGTTGCGTAAAGCGCATGCGCGTTTCGGGATTGACTCTTCGCCAACGAGTGAATGTGAAAGGGGTTTGTATATATCCGTGCGTGTGTGTATACGAGAAGTAGAAAGCTATGTGCGCAAGCGGGCCTCAGTGAAAAATTGCGAATCAATGTTCGGATTAATTTGTAATCGTACTTGTTGAGCTTTACGAGCACAAGTGGTAATTAAATGGAAATCCTTCGAACTTATGTAATTAGGAGGATGTAGCCTTTGACGGCACTGACAATGAAAAATTGGTGAGGCAATTAAAAACCATCCGTTTTTATTAACTCTCCGCTATTGACAATTTCTCGGTAAAGAGCAATAATTTCCTTTCTATTAGACAGCTAAAATTAAGGAAATTATTGCTCTTACGGCAAGTATTCGATTAAGAATATTCTTCAAATACACGTAACAGACAACATTTTTATTCATATATATGCTTTCGGTGCACATATACCGATTTAATAACACTCCGGGCGTAAAACGAGCGTGTAGACCAAAACTCAAATAATGTAAATTCTTAAGCATCTCTCTCTCTCTCCTTCTAAAATCGATTATTACACTCTTCGGGGGCCGTGCGTACTCTAAAGACTATAAGTACGCGCTCCTGGAAAGTTGTGCTCGCTACGCCTGCCGCGCAAGAATTTCGCGAGCCATGCTCTTAAAATTGCCCTGGACCTTCCAGCCGTGCTCGGCTAATAATCTCTCTTCTTCGGCAATACATGCGCGGCTGGACTTCCGCTTTCTTCCTCCGCCGGCTGTGCGCGAACGCTGAAGAAGCCGAGCGAGCTTATATCTTATCGATATGAGTCGAGGCTTTTGAGCTGAGGCTGCCGCCCTTTTCCCCGATATATTAAGCATTCCTACGGACCGGAGAGGAGGTGGGCCGCGATGCAATAACGCCGGGCCATCGATGCATTGTAGGAATGAAAATTCGGCCGAGCGCGAGGAGACCAGTTGTGAGGTATAATATTTATGTAAGGGATGCCGGGGTTGCGTAATATTAGCGAGACTAGAGGTATTATTATTACCCTTTTTGTTTCTTTATTAAGTATATATTATTCGGTCAAGTTTTGTACGTCAGCTTGTATTATTGGTCTGACAAAAAAACAGCAAGCAACATTTGATATCTTAATTAATATGAATTTATAATTCAAATTTATGTTCGAAGATTAAATCAAAAGCGATTCCTTGATCCATTAGATTCTATCGAGAGATACAAATTTCTCAGTTGTTACTAATTAAACGAACGTGTAACAAGACTCCTGTATAGTCCCATTTAATAACTTAGTATTAACTTCGAAACATTAAGTACCGCTCAATTTTTTTAATTTTCCCATGGAGATCATCGAGGATAGAACGCGTGCCCCCCGGAAATCAGGTAATTGGCTCCATCTAGAAATTCAAAGGCCGGTGCGCAATGAAATATGCTAATGATCGGGCTAATCTTCGAAAAAAAGCCCGAAAAGATCGCCGGTCAGCTGAGATAACGGTTCTGTATCGAGTCGAGGGGGAAAAAAGCTACGCGCCGCTAAAAAGTCACATTCCCCCCTGCGATCGCCAAACTAACGATGGAAAGTACGATTTTGAGCGGCGCCATTAGTGCCAAATAAAAATAATTAAGAGGACTGGCTTGCTCGCGCAGCTTCTTCTTCCTCTCTCGGAAAAAAGCTCACTTTCACCGTAATGCGCCGCGCGTATTCCATACCGTATAATATTATATTATGACCCCGTCGGCTCGCCTCTTTTACCTTTTTTTTCCCAAACAGCGCGTTGTAATTACGCCGATTGAAAGAGAAAGAGAGAGGGAAAGAGAGAGAGAGAGAGAGAGAGAGAGAGAGAGAAAGAGAGAGAAGCTTTCGAGGGAGTTGAATGTTGCGTAGCTCGCGCGTGCGCAGGTAATTGCCGCGTGTGCCTCTTTGAGAAACTAGTTTTACGGTGGAAGACCTCTTTACAGACGATGTTGATTTTGATTTGGAAGTGATAAGAATGATAAGCGATGCTAATGCGAGGCTTCTTGGTAAAACTTTAAAAAGAACTCAGATGTTTTTATCTATAAGTGTGTTTCTGGATGTGAGATGAATGAAATTGCCTGATTAAAATCTACTTTATAAGAAAGCACTTGGGTTTCTCTTTTGAAAACAAAATATTTACTTATTTACTGCGTTTTATTTACTTATTTTAGTGATATTTTATAGTTATTTGGCATTTATTATTATAAATAAAAATATTGCAAAGAATATTATTTCGTAATGCCGAAGATACATTTCCTCAAAATTATCGACGCATTTCATACAAAATATACATATATATAGAATAATTCTTAAAATTTTATATAACTGTCATTATATTAAAATTGCTTTATAATAATATTTTAGTAAATTAACTTGAGTTAATTCTCATTGATGCTTTAAACTTATAAGACATGTGTAATCGGAAACTTTCACAATGAGTATTTATTGATAAAACAGTTGGATTTTGAGTTATGTAAATTACGCATCCAATGAAGTAGTATATCTATGCAGCAAGAAAGTGTATAGTTCATTTGCGTCTGTGAATCTACTTGTAATTCAATAGTAATTCCCTATAATTACTTCCGATAAATTATGCTGACTGTATGCCAATATGCGGATGAACGATCTGTGATAAGTTTTATTTTGGCGTAACCGAAAACAGAGTCTTTATATTATATGCTACTTTACGAGTTATAGTGAATTGAGAGATTTTATTTGGGGCCGGAAGGTTTTTTATTCTCAAAACTCCGAGCCACCCATTTATCTACCATAAAAGTAAAATATTACGCGATTAAAATGCAAAATAAGAAAGAGAATAAGACGTTTCAAGAATAAAATAGACTTTTTTTCTACGTTTCATTCATTAGTTTTTGTAGCACGAAAAGATTAATATCCGGCGCGCTTCTCGTAATCTCTCGTGACATGTTTTAGAAACTAAGTAGACACTATACGTTTTATATTCAACTTGTACGGATAATATTGCGTTTTAATATGTATACATGAGGCAAAATTTACTTTTTTACGTTTTTTAATATATTATCGCTATTTAAAATAAGCAGTGTTTTAGAATTAACTTTTATAAACAAGTTAAAAAAAAATTTTTCAAAACTATATAATCTGTAACTTTAGGAGTAAAAATATTAATGAACTTGTATCTTGTGTTTTCAGATATGAAACCCTCGGAACGGGGAGACAAGGCGATGCTGACGGGGAACGCGCAGCCCTCGGACGTATTTTGTTCAGTCCCCGGTCGGTTATCGTTACTGAGCAGCACCAGCAAGTACAAAGTCACAGTGGCGGAGGTCCAGAGACGGCTATCACCTCCCGAGTGCTTGAACGCAAGTTTACTCGGCGGCGTCTTACGGAGGTAAGCTATCGATTTATTCCCAGATGCAAATTTTTATGCTTTTCTTCAACCATTTATTGAAATTTTTAAATCTAAATTTGCAATAGATTAAGTTTGTTTAAAAAAAGACATAGCATATGCATTCTAAAAGCAATTTTAAATTCTTAAAGATATCTTTTCTTCTGACAACATTACTGCGCTATTATATGTATCTAAATAACTGTATTTAAATTGCTTAATAACACGACCGCTTAACCCTGTTTACAACATGTAAAATCACACTCGTTCGTATATATACGTCTGATTCTAAACGCAGAAGACAGTGGTAACGCGCATTATAACAAACTTCAAGACAGCATAATCCGCGAATTAACATATTACATGGACTCAGTCGTATATATAAGTATACACTTTTAACGCACAATGTCTCACGTGCGTATCTGGAAAACGTTATTCTAGAAAACCATACACGCGTATATAGAAGAGACAAGTGCATCGGCAGAAGCGCATGAATGAACGGGGCTCGCTCGCGCTGTCCTTCTCTCGCGTGGAATTCTCGAAGCGTGAATGGACTGTTCGCTCGGGCATTTGCATATATGCGCGCTGTCGTCGTGGGCTATCCGTTTTGCGAGATTCCGCAGAATCGATGGGAAAGCGAGTTTATCTCGACAGTCCGCAATGACGTCAGAATTCAGAAGCGAATTGAGCTTGATGTACCGCGATCGATCATAGCTTCGAAATGGGATTGATATAATTCATTTTGACATTTTTGACGAATAGAAATCGGGACTATGAATTTAAACGTTCTAAACTCTTCAAATAATTTTAAATATTTTTTTTGTACAATTTTTATCCTCTAAGGGTCTTTAAAGTAACTTAAAATCTCACTAAATGATCACCTTCATAATCATTCGTATTTTCACTCCACTTGAAGAATCTCTAGTTCAACGCTTATATCCCCTCGTAATTTCTCGAACGCACTCGTCCTCCCCGCTCACTCTCATAATACACCTCTTTTAAATCTCAGAGACGAGGAGTAGATACGGCGGTTTTTCCACAAGACAAGACGCGCGTTAACGATCCTCCATCGCGCGTAGATCGCGGATCGTCACGTTCAGGGCGACGAGCTTCGAGAGCGCGCAGCCAATAATCTCTCAAAATCTTCGCTCTCCCTCCGTCGTCAATGGCTTAATTAACACGATCGCTCGGCGCCACTGCTCGTTCACTGCCTGCGTGCACTTTGGCAAGGGTGCGACGGATTAACGAAGCTGTTTGTTGACTATACTGCTGAGAAATTATTGTTTTTTCTTTAGAAGGTACGGTTGCGTGATTCGAAAGTGTTATTAACGAAACGCAGTTTATAATTTAAAGCACTTTTTGGAGAATATAATTCTTTAAAAGCCCTTGTATAGATTGTATCTGAGCGTGTTTTTTTAAAAGTTTCACTGCGGGATGTAAGCGATAATGTAAGAAGATAATAAATCATCTTTAAATTGGAACACGGTCGAAATTACGCATTGCCGAAAAAATTCTTGCTGGGTGTTGCACGCGATGATTTCCAATGCGAAATAATCGTTTATTTCGATATTAAGCTTTGATACGATCGTTCAGAACAAGAGCATAATTTTTAAAATTAATGTGCACCCGCGGTTTGGAAGAGAACTCCAAAACAGATTAAAAGAAAAATTACACGGTTTCGTACCGTTCTAGAGCATCAAAAAATAATTTAATATGTACCGAGACGTGCAATTCTTATAATTACAGACAACAACGACGATAATTATAATAATTGATTGTAAATATAATGATTCAGAGTGAGTAGTATATGTACACTTAAAAAATTTTTTACTATTTATAATTATGTTTTACCTTTACCTAATTAAGCAATATTTGCATTCGAGTATTCATAAATTATAGCAAGCGCGTTTTATATGTTTGTAAATGATAATAACTTTGAGTTATAGCATATTAAAATATATAATATAAACATTTTCCTGAAAATTCTCACTTTGAGAATCATAAATTATCCAATCCAGCCAGCTATTAAACCTAATTAAATTTCATTGTTCACGCTTTAAAATATATACCAAACTTTCTTAAAATTTAAGAAAAAATATTATATATCTGTTGAAAAACTTTTACAAATATAATCACAGGCTTCCGTCTGGTTATCCAAATCATCAGCTTTGTGCGAACGGGTCGTTGAAATTCCGAACGAACCAATTATCCGACCTCGAGATAAGACCCGACAAAGGCACCGTTACAGAGCGCAGGCGCGAAGCAGAGAGAAGTTGGCATGATGGATGAAACGCGAGGGGTGTATATGCACGAAGCGAAACCTCGCTCGTTAGATATCAGGTTGCGCTATAAAGAGGGGTTAAAAAGGGCCAAAAAACGTCCTCTCCTCGCGCATGCGCTAAATTTACAACAATCGTTTCGAGATTCAGATTTACTACCGGCGCGGCTATCCGCTGACTGACGCGTAAAGCGATACCTCTATATATACATTCGCTCTGTGTGTGTGTGTGTATGTGTACTCGTGACGGAGATCCTAGATTAGAATGCAGCGCGTATTTTCGCTAAAAAAAGTGCGCATCGCGCGCGCCTCGACTGTATATTAGCATTTAGCGTTAACGTCCGCTATATATATGTACATAGTATGCACTGTGTATAGCATACTTTTGCGGAGTGAATTTAACGATTCGCGGGTGTAAGGGCTGCGCGATATTTCAGTTTTAGTGCCACGGGCTAGGGAGTGTGAGACTTGGGACGCGCGTTGAGATGGAAAAAATCGCATAGTGATTTACCGATGCTGCTTTGGCGTTTTGGTGAAACGCTGCGGTTCCGCCTCGTATGTCGTTATCAGAAATGTTACGTGAAATTTTTGCAATATTTAAAGCTGAATGTGGGATGTACATAGGTTATACTTGAAGTGTGTACAAAATTAAAAGGATAAGATGGAGAAAAAGAAAGCGCGTGCTTATACTTGTGCGATTGCGTTAGAAACTACGGTGCAGTGAAATGATTAAACGTAAATTACTGTCTTTACAGTTTGAATTCTATTTTTCGATAATTACTTCCAACTAAACTCGTATATTTTCACATTTAGAATTTAACAATAATTAAAAATACCGTTAGAGACATTTTGAAATTAATGGTTCTATAAATTATTCCTTTCTTTGGCAAATGTCATCTGTGAAAGTCATGGAAAGGCGTTGAGCTTTATAATGAGAGTTACGTATTTACTGACTATTTTTCAGCTTGCGCAAATTAATTTACAGTCAATGTGTCGAGAAAATCTTGATTGCAGTAGTCAGTGCTTAAATTCCCAAAACTGTTTTAGTGTTTAGCTGATTCCATGAAAATTATGATTTATACCAATGAATATCTCATTTAGTTTATTAACGCCAAACGGGATAAAAAATAATATGATTTATTAGGCTAATAATGCTATGTTCATAGAGATATACATAAATTTCGACACGTCAAATCTTCGTCTTCTCAAGATTATCACAAAGATAATTACATGCAAATTTATTTATAAAAAGAAAACATTTGTTAATGATTCCGATTTTTCATTTTTATGATATGGAAACACTAAATTTTAATGTCGTTTCTCCATTCAAACACTGCTTCAATTCACTTTCGAAACAATAACGGCATTCCTCAATACAACGTAAAACTTTATGTTAAAACTTTCGTCAAGATACAAACTCCTCTCGCTTTAAATTTAAATAACCATTCACAGCCGTACTCGCAGTTGTAAATTAACGGGCCCTTCTGCGTTTTATTGGTCTTTGCGCAATAAACTCGCGCCACCGAAGTCGCCATGGCAGGAGAAAACCTCGTCACGATCGAAACTTTTCATTTTCAATAAATCACATCGAACTGCCAGAAGTCGAGAATCCAATTTTCGTTTCTGGAACGAAAACCGAAAACGCAATGACAGGGAACAGCTGGTGCAGTGCCAATCGCGATTATGCTAATTTTCGTTCCTTTACGAGTTCGAGTGCGTATTCTTACCTCCTTCGAACCTCTTTGGTAAGATGATTAATGCCTCGCACCGCGTTTCGAAATTTTTATCTCCGTTGTTTTTTTTTCGGACACTGCTTCGTTCTCACTTACACTCCTGTGTTTTCCTTATGTGGTACCGTTTCTTTCCTCTTGTTTTCTTTACTTTTTTTAGTCTCAGTTTAAGTATACCACTTTTTTCATTCTTTTCTATCTGCTTTCTCACGCAGTCGATAAACTCTCTTTTGAATGTCATAACATTTGATTGTTTTCTGACTAATATACTTTTTGAATCTTTTTTCATCAAAGTTTTTTTACTTGAAAAATTTCCATTTTGTTTTCATTTTTTACATTTGTAATCCTAACTGACCTACTTTTTAGTGAAACTTATAAAACATCAAAAATATATTCACTTTGCATTTTAATAGCCAACTAAAATAAAAATATTGACATTTTGTTACCTATTGGTCGTTAATGTTCTTATGCTCGTACTATGTTGAAATAAGTGTAAAAACTAAACACTTAGCAAGTAAGAGAAGTTCAATCTGGTATATATTAAATTGACAGTATCTCATTATTTCTCAAGTAGGTCTTAAGCACACTCGAAGTTAAACAAGTTTTTGCATATTATCATTTTTTTTTCTTAGTATATAATCTGTTTGCCTAATTAAACTACTATCTAATTAATGTCTCGTATTAAATTTCACTTTTAAAAGAAATAGAACTTAATAAATTCTATGATATAACTATGGATAACAAAATAATATGTAAGACGCCGATAATTTTACTTAATAAACGCCCGAAACTTTATATTAAATAAAAATTTTTTATATTTCAGGGCGAAGTCCAAAAATGGTGGCCGATTACTTAGGGAGAAACTCGAAAAAATTGGACTGAATCTTCCTGCTGGAAGGAGGAAGGCTGCCAACGTCACATTGTTAACGTCCTTGGTGGAAGGTAAGAGTTTTCATTATAAACGATACTACAAAAAGATCAATTACAGCAAAAAAATTAAATATATAACAAATATTATGAATTAAATGAAGAAATTTATCACTTTCAATGGGAATACTGAATAGATTATAGTTAGAAATCGAAATGTTTATCGAACAACAGACAAATTTAAATAAGAATACGTTCCTACATCATTGACAACCACAATAGCCCTTACAAAAAGAAGTATCCTCCGATAAATCTAACCTATTCATAAAATGATCCGATTCGGTTTCAAATTCCAGGGCAACCAATAACAAAATTTCTTAAAAATGCAAACCTCGACGACCGGTAAAAAACAACTTCTAATCTTGATATGCACCTGCGTAACTCATCGCCGAAAGTTTCGGGTCGTGTAGCCCAGGTTCAAAGGGCCAAAAGGCGCGATCCCGGGTACAAAGTCTAGCCGCTCCAGTCTAATGACGCGCGCTGGGTGTCGCCGCGGACGCTGATTATAATTTACGATCGGCGTGCCGTCGTAAAACACGCAGCGCACGGCCGTGCTGTGCTGACGAGGAACCGTGAATAATGAGGGAAAAGGGTTTACACGCGTGTCGTGCAGGAAGGGAGACAGAAAGAGAGAGAGAAAGAATGGGAGACCTTGATCGCGCTGATGAAGGGCAATGAAAAAGTTTATTGGTCGGAATTTTATTTCGCGCGGGAGGATGGTCAGAATATGCCATGTATATATGGAGCTGCGTTGGCTTTCAAATTCTAGATTGCCTGTGGTTTTGTTGTTTAGATTTTAAGTATTGTAGATTTATTGTAGCAATGAGTTTTATCTGCATTTTATTAGCTGAAATAATATATATTTTCAAATTTATGTTGAAACTGAAAAATTTTTCTTGTTATAGTTCTTTACTATTATTTTAATTGAATATATTTTCTATTCGATGTGTCCTTGTTAAAATAAGTTAAATTTGTTTAATCACATATACAACTAAATCCACTTACTTACAATTTTATAGTTAATTATGATTCCTTGTACTTGATAGCATTTTAATAGATGTTCAACGCTTTCTTTTATATTCATAATGATGATGACTAAGATGAATCAAGTGAAATGGACTATTACGTAATCGAAAGTAACTCTCTTTGGTACTACAACGTGTTTGCTAGCAACGAAATACAAATGATTGAATAAATTACAAAATCAATATGTTTGATTGTGTGAAAAGAAAGTTATTTAAATGAAGTCGTATAATATTTTACTATCGTACGATTTATTCTTCACTTGCTAAAGAAAATAAATTTGCATGCAATAAGTACATATTCATCTGGCATTCATCAAATGCGTGGAAATATAAAATTGAACAAATACTATTTGCATGTATAATTAGACTCAAAACTCGTAATTATATCATAAAAATCAGAATTTATCTACTATAAACAATAACAACTCAGAATTATTGTCTAACCTGCTATCTTTGTAAAGTTTATAGCGACTGTAGCAAGCTCACTCACGTAATTTTAGAAATTCTTTAGTTTTTAGATTAACAGTAAAATAAATTCTATTATTTGCATAAATTGAAATTAATTGCTTAAATACAACAACGAGGTAGATTTCATTCCTGCAATTTTTTTCATACTCTTAAAAATCTATTACTACGGATACTTCAGGATAAATGTGACTTGTCGATACCTCAATTAGTACATTCCCAAAAAGAAGCGCAACGAAATCTTGTTAACTGAAACGCCGCGATAAAAACGAAGTCGATACAGTGGGCTTGACAATGCAAACGAGGAGAAAAGAAAAGGCTCTCCCATATACTTGTTCCGGTTTTCGCGGGGGCGGAGCGTACCGAGATCTCTCTATTTGCTGGGCGAAAAAAGCGCGCAATGACTCTGCAGAGTTTACCCGCACGCCCCTCGGTTACGTCAGGCGAACTGCATTCGAAAGTGAGAGAGTGAATCATTTGCTGATTTCCTTGCGCTCTATTTTTAATTCGTCCTTACCTTAAAATGGAAATTCTTACGCTGATGCTGGTCTTGATTTTCATGCGTTTGCTTATTTTTGCCCCCGATGTAATTTGCTAAACTTCCAACTTCCATTTGTCAAGAATCTAGCAGTGAAATTTTTTATTCTCTATAACTATTTTTTAATTAGATAGATTTCATTTTAAGAAAATTCCAAGTACACAGAGTTAGCTTCAGTATAGGTACATTAAAGTTTGGTATGATTTATGAACTTTCATGATCGTTAATATTCGCAAATAGTAGCCCATTCCGTATATAGAAAATAATAAGCAATATTTTGAAGAAAACAAAATGAGTAATCAAGCAAAACTATTAAATGTCGTAAGAACTTTAATTAAACAACGTTGGCATTTTATTTAGTATACTGAAATAGAAGAGATTTTTGTCTTCTTAATTCATAAACGCAATTCTCGTCATCACTTTTCTGTATGAATTAGTAAGGGTCTTTTGAATCATTAGTAGACATATCTCTTCTTATTCAAATATATACAGAATAAAATTTACTTACTGCCAGTCGAATATACCTAGAATAACAATAAACATCTAAATGTATTAGTTTACTTCTTTCAAAGAAAATATAAAATGATTTCGCATTAATTTTTCTCATTTCTTGCATTATATTATTGTTTTACTTTTAATATTTCCTTACTAACTAATTTTTTACATGTAATTTTTAATAACAATGAAAATTTAGTAAAAGGAGTAAGTTATTAACCGCAACCATTTCGCAGAGAAAGTGGGCATTTATTGTGATATAATGAAATGTCGATTGAATCTTTTTTACATATTTAATATTATAAAATAACGACTCTTTAAATCAAAAGGAGATCATTTGCATTATGTTAACACGCGTTTCTTAACTCTCCAACCCATAAAAAACCGTCATTACATTTATTATATTAATATAATTCGTACACGCGCGCACCTCGAACCTTCGCAATTAATAACCGAGAAAGAAAGAAGGCGGGCATTTTTCACACTTTCTCCGCGAGATCTCTTAAAAATGATGATAAATTCCGTTAACCCAAATCGCCATCTTTTCCCAAAAAGCACAACGCCAGTCGCGAGTGAAAAATCCCCGTGAGAATCAGCATCGGCTTCCCGAAAAGCTCCAGTCGCAGCCTGTCGCCGTGTCTGACAAAAACTCACCGCCGTTCTAACCGTATTAATTGTATAATACAGCTCCCGGAACGGCTGTGGACACCGATACACTCGATAATCGGCCGATTATCGCGGCATTTTTCCCCGTAAGGGGTTAATCCATTAACCGACTCTTCCTTCCTTTGACTCTACGCCGGCGCTTTTCACGTTCTTTTTTTTCATCTTACACGTGCGCTCGCGAGTCTGCCGCTCGGTTCCCACACTTTCGCGCGTGTATATGGACCGCGCGCGGACAATTACATACATACGCCCGCGTGCGTGGGCATACACACGCGCGGAGTGAGAGCAGACGCTCGGGAGCCGAGCGAGCGGCGAAACGAGATCGAACAATGCGATCTCGTCGACCTGATGAATTGCACGGCGTGTGTCAGCCGCCTGACGTCACCTTTCGGCTTCTCTTTTTCACGGCTCGTGTGTGTACTGATGCAATGGCTTTTAATAATAGACTCTTCTGTCTTTTATTTGTATTTTTTGAGTGTGTGTGCGCGCGCGCATTCGCGTATGTAAAGGCGGCCAGTTTCTTTCTCCTTTTTGCGTTCGGCGCTCCAAAACTGGTTCTTTCAGTATTGCGCAATGTCTGATGTATATTCGGTCGATCTCGTTTGAATCTATGCGACAGCCGATTTTTGACACGTGTCCACTGCGCTACTTTTTGCAGGTGATGCCAATTTCGTTCGTCTATTTATTTTTCAAAAAGTGCAATTCTGATGCGCTGGTAAATGGGGGTAATTAAAGGCAATTATCGATAAATAAACCGTTTTTTCGCGTGCCTTTTAATCGGTTCGGTAAGAGGTTGTGGAATTTGGGCTTTCGCAGAGTCATCGCACGTGTATAAAAAGCCGTTCAGTGTTTTACGCGTGGGTTGGTATTTAATTCGAAAGAGCCAAAGAGAGTTGTCAAATAATTGAAACGATCAAAAGGTTCTGTGATGTAACTTGTAAATCTGACGCACCTTTTTTAAATAAATAATTACAAATCATAATTAGATCTTGATTATTTTATTACTCCAAGTATTTCTCTCAAATATGAATTTCACATTTTTTTCATTCGTTGTTCTAATCACTTCAGTAAAAAAAAAGTAAATTGCTTGACATACAAATTAAAAATTCTAAGTGACGTTGACAAAGCTCTGTGCGAAAGTCCGTTTTGGAAAGCAGCTGGAAGATTTCGCCTCTCTTCTTTATATCGCTAACCGAACAGCAAATTTCATACAAGAAATCAATCTAATGATCTTTACGAACACCGTTTAATTTTCATGGCTAGAGAGTTGTCCAAAAGTTACCTACTACTGTGACGAGTAATAGAACGCAATTATTGTGCTGATGAAAATCAGAGCGCCGATCTCTCGGACGATGTAACGAAAAGATTAAAGAACTACCAGCGAACTGTTCTCCCGATATTGTCTGTATTGATCCTGTTAACATAGTATACGATTATTGCCTGAGGTGATCTGTAGGTGATAATATAACATAGATTGAGACTTTTATTTTAAATTGATAAATTTCGTTTGCGCGTTAAATGCTGTTTTACTGTCCCTAAAAAAATCAAGATGATAAGAATCTCTCGCGAAGCAATCAATTAAAATCAATTATATCTAATAAATTGAATCGCGCGATCCTGTCTACAAAGATTCACAATAAATCAACAATATCTGCATCATCGCAGCCTCAATATTATGACGGGCCGACACGTGGTCGAAATCACGTGACTGATCGCCGCGAAGAGATTGACCTCCCGCGAAACGGTATATATCCACTCATTGCTATATCCCGCGCATGATTTACGTATCTAGATGTATATGTCTATACTCATGGTACCAAAATTAAAATCTGTCTTTTGCGCGAATTTTTTTCCGGCCGCGGCTTCATTAAAATCTTTTATTGATTTCCGCCAGTCGCGATAGACGAACGCGGTAGGAAGGAGAAAAAAAACTTTATTACCTCTTGGGAGTCATTATCGCGCGAGCGGCGGCGGCGCGCGCGAGACAAAAAATCGGGTTAATGGAAAGATTGCGCGAGCCGAATTTGATATGAGTTATATTGTGTTATAAACCTTTCTCGTCGTTTTTGCCAGGCTGTCGCTGAGGCTGCGAAGTTAATGTAGGAAAGAGGAACGGACCAAATCGGTTCTGCTGTTACAATGAATGACGTAAAATTTAATAATGAATGTGCACTTTCATATTTTTGCAAGGGAAGTCAATGTGAAACAAAAATTTATCGTAAACTACGCGCGCAAAACTAGGCTAAAACTTCCGACAATTATGAATTTCCAACAATAAAATTAAATTAAAGGGGAAATGAAATATAATTTAATATAAGTTTAAAGGATTCTCAGTTTAAAGTCTTAATCTTTACGGACAACGCTGAAGAAGAGTTGGGAGAAAAAAAGAAAGGAAATACAAACAACGCTCGAAAAAAAGAAAGGCGATGCGAATCGTTGTATGCACAAAAACAGAAAAGCCGTGTCAACGCGTAAAGTCTCGAATTTATTTTTTCCCGTCATCGAAGGGCCTCACACTGCACTTTCTCACGGTGACTTATCGCGGTAATTAAGCGAGTATAGCACCGCTCGCGCGCGGTTACGTGTGTGAATGCGTATTCTTGCGTCTCGCGCGCACGCGGGAGATGAGGAAAAAGCCGATGGAGCGAGAGATAAAAGACGCGCCAAGGGAAGAGACGAAGAAATAACCGAGAACGAGGTGAAAGTAGCCGCTCGCAAGCGCGAGGAAAAACATCGATTATCGCAACGCTCGTGCGCGCAGTTTCATTGTCCCCTCGATTCGGGAATGCGGTATTGATGCACTATTATGTCGTTAGACCCGAATGTAAGCGTGTATGTGTTTGTGTGTGTGTGTGGGAAAAAGTTGCTTCCTAATTTATGCGGAATGGTTGCGCGAGTATTAGCATTTTTGTCGGATTACGGTGAATTATGGCCCGAGCTCGATGATATTTTATAATGTAATTGTAAACGTCCAGGTGAATTGGACGTCGTTTCTTCCGTTTTATAACATAGCTGTAAAATCTGTTTGCATGTAGCAAGAGGTCGAGTCTTGAATTGAAAAATTTATGTCCGACTGATTGACATGGTAAAGATGAAAAATTACTTTTGAACGAAATAGTCTTTTCGAATGAATATTTTCATAATTTATGTATTTGAAACAAGTTGTTACAAATATCTCCTTACTTTTTATTCTGAATCAATTTTTTTTTCATATAGTTCACAACGCAAGCGTCTTACTTAATCGGCCAAAAAAATTTACAAAAAATTTCTTTCTTCCATCAACGCGCAAAAACAACGCGTAATCTTTTTAATTCTCAGTCGCTAAACCTAATCAATCTGCGAGTTGGAAATAAGTCCCTCGCAAAAACGTCTCTCCATATGTATATCTCATCAACGAATTCATCAACCGAATGAAAGTGCGGGCTCGCACGTAGGCGGCGAAATAGAAAACAGATGGCATAATGATACACATACATGCGCGCGGGATGGTAACAAAGCGACGACTACGACCTAGTAGACGTTCCAATTTCGCGAGCAAGTCACCTGCCCCAATCTCCTGCGTAGGAAGCCCGAGCGAGAGCTTACAGCACGCGAAATCGCGGCGGCCTTTGGGCGAGATAAATTCGCCTTAGCACGTAGCGACGTGCGAATTGGCGGAAGTAAAATTGATGTTAGTCTTTTAATTATCTTTAATGTTTATCTTTACAAGCGAGACACGCAAGTTGTACCCAGAGTTTAATGAGTGTTCAAGCTTGAATTACATAAACAATTAAAATGACTTTTTGTTCTTTATTCAAAATATTTTTTCAAGATATCTCTTATGCGGAAATAACTCACAATTATTTTAAATAATTTCGCACATTGCGTAATTCAAGTCTTTATTATTAAATTGCGAAATAGAAAATTATATGTAATTGATCTTTTTTCACAAAATAACATCGCTTACTACATTATACTATAAAACGTTGACTCGCAGTTCACTAATCATGTTCTTTTTTGCAGGAGAAGCCATTCACCTGGCCCGCGACTTCGGCTACGTCTGTGAGACGGAGTTCCCGGCGAAGCAGGTTGCCGAATACCTGAGCCGGCAGCACTGCGAGCCGCAGGAGTCGTACAGGAGAAAAGAACTTCTACACGCCACCAAGTGAGTATACCTTTAACTCTTGCAACGCGCGGACGCTTCATCGTCTTCTCTAACTGATCTGAGCAACTCGAATGCTTTGGATTCTTGCTCTATTGGGACATCTGCTGTCATTATAGCTTTAGTTTTAATGTTAAAAAGAGAGTTGATGGGAGAAAATGACAGAATATGTTGAAGTAACAGTTGGTATAATAAATATTTATCGCTTTGCAGGCAGATCACCAAAGAGCTAATGGACCTTCTGAACCAGGACAGGTCACCTCTGTGCAATACCCGACCGCAGCACATTTTGGACCCGAGCATACAGAGACATCTCACACACTTTTCTCTCATATCACACGGTTTCGGTAGTCCGGCCATCGTCGCTGCTCTCACAGCCATACAGGTTGATACTTCGTACATAAAACCATAAACTTGTTCTCCTTGAATAACGAAACTAACGCACGACGTCCGTCCTTGAATTTTGCAGAAGTTCCTAAGCGAGTCCCTGAACCACCTGGAGAAGATGTACCCGGGCAACGGTAGCGGCGTGACCAGCAGTCAACAGTCGAGCCTCGACGTGAAGAACAAGGACGGCAGCCTCATGAACGACATGAAGAAGTGACGCCCGGACGACCCGCCGACCTCGAACGTCGTCACCTCGATCAGGCACTCGTGGCCGTACAACTGAACGGGCCGCGAGCGGCGCTTTGTCGCGGCAGCGTCGCGCGGGGATCGGCAGGTTCATAGCCCGAAGACGGACCCTTACCTCCTTCGTCGTCACTGCGGACAGAGGTCCAGGCCCTTGCCCCATCCCCCTCGTCCTCCGGGCGACAGCGGCAGGACGAGAGGAGAAATTGCATGCGCTCCCGAGCGCGCGCACGCACCGAAGCCGTCCGAGGCTAAACGAGGGAAATTCACACTCACACACAGACACGCACACACAGTACATAGGAGCGCGCGTGGATTATCGCGTCTAGTGCTACCGAGAGCGAGATAATCTTCGTGAAACAGACGTTTGTAGTCAGCGACCGTTGTTTTGTTGATCGTTTCAATGCGGACTTTGGCAAGGATCTCGTATTCGTGCATTATATCTTATTTTCTTTTTCTGCGGAAAAGCTTGTGTATTAATTAATCTATATATATATATGACATATCGTTTTATCGTTTTATTGTACAGAGTTTGTAAAAATGAAAAGAAAGCCGAAATCGATTATGATATGAGTTTACCATGACGCGTACTTAACGGGGTTACTTAACGATAGGAATATACTTTAGAAACGAGTACGTATCGTAAATATATAAATATAGCTGTACCATTTTTGCGTTATCGAGTGTGCACTGCGTAGATTTAATTTTTGAGAAGAGTTGTCAAATTAGGGACCTAATCTTTTTTATCTCTTACGAAATAAAAAAAAACATACATCTATTCTAAAAAAAAATCATACATAATAAGACGTACAGATAGCGTGTCAATTTATTGATAATTGTACCATCTAAATATTTTATCGTTTACAATTACAAATACAACTTTTAAAGCTTAGGACAATCTTTGTACTGACTCTTCTTACAAAAGTAAATCGTGCTGTCGAACATTTTATTGTGTATGTGCAACAACGACAAGAGTAACGCGAAATTATAGGATCCCTTTGCTCAATACGAAATCTTTGCTGCTCTCAGAAAGAAAGAAATAAGCGCAGAGAGGAAGTGAGAGTGAAAAAGGGGGTGGGAGTACCGGAAATCTTTCAATCATCGTGCCAATACGAATATAAAAACTTGCCATTATTGAGGTGTGCCAATTATAGCGCCGAGCGCGCGAGAAGATAGCGTGATCGGACGCATCGGCAAGCTCGATGATCCTGTACGATATATATAGGTCAACGAGTAAAAGTGAACACTGGAGAGATGACGAATTGTCTTGCGGGAGTCGAGCGACGTATGTACTCAAGTTCGCCGTCGGCCGGATCTAACGCCGAAATTAACCCAATCGCACAGACGAAATTCAAATTCGTTTGATTTCGCAAGTCACGAATTTTAATGGATTTCGTCTTCTCTTCGCCGTTTAAGTATTTGCGAAGTGTACAGAATCTCAGGATGACATTTGACAAGTTCGATTAACTTGTGTGTGTCTTCGCGTGATAATAATACACGCTAAAGATTACGTGGCGGCGTAATCTCGGTATCTTCGGAACACAGCGCTGTAAGCTCGAATCTCGTAAGACAATGGAAAGATGTACTGCATGACATGTATGTATATGTATATACTTCAGTACACCCGTACGTAATTCAGCGTAAGAGAATGAAGATGAAAAAAACACATTCGAGAGCGCGAGATCGATTCGCAGTAGCGTTTAATGAATCGTATGAAGTACAATATCAGGTGAACCTGAGACATATCTAACTTTGTAAACTAAAAATTATAGGAGTCTAAAAAATAAAAAATTTGCAAATCGCTATAAGTTTAAATAAATAAATAAAAAAACTTGAGAGCATTTGATGCTCCGAAGTAAACCTGTACAGAGCATTTGAATCTTTCTTGTGATATAATCATATACAGTTTATTAAGATAATATAAATAAATAAATATATACATATGTATGTGTATATATAAATTGCGAATAAAAGAGAAAATACATGTTTTCAAACTAGTTACGATAAATTAGCGAAACGTATAATTCGAGGTTTTTTCTTATTAATGTGAAATAGACATGGGTAAAATTCATTGTAACAAATGGCATTGTTGTTTGTGCCACATTTCCGAGCATTGATCTGCATTTTAAAATTATGCTATCTTTATCCAACACTTGTTAGTTCAACTTTTTCCGAATTCTCCTGTATTGAAAAGATTTAGTACTTCGAAATGTCATATCAACACGTATTTATAATTGAATGGATAATTTTAAAAAATGTGGCACGAATAAGTTTTCAACATTCCAGTATCGATACAATAGCTAAAACATGAAAGCTACCCATGTCTAGTGTATAGAAAGACTCCATGTTCGAACAGAATAATTCGAACGAGCCATAGTGAACAGATGGAATGCGAGGCAGGCCGGACTAAGCAAAGTTGATGCTACTCGAAATTGCAATAAAAAAAAAGGCGAAGGAAGAAAACTTACGTAGTCGCGTTTGCGTTCGAAACATGGAGTTTTCCATCGGGGCGTATAGCGCTCCTTGCGCCGTAGCTGAAGGCGCGTCTCAAACCTTTTTCGAATTATTTTCACTCATGATACTACACTCACACACATAGTGGAATTCGTTAGTGACTTAATCTTCTCTCAACCCTCGTAAATTAAAAGAAAAAATGGCGAAGTAACGAAAGACAAAAAATCGCACTTATTTATAATCTCGCTAGAGCCAGCGTAGAAAATGCTATTTTCTACCAGAATTTCTGTGCCAACTATGAAGAATGTTGTAGACGATTTTTTTGTTGACACATCATTCTAATCTTGTAAGATACTCAGATATAACTTTATTGAATATATTTCAAGTTAGTAGCATATTATATTCTGATATTAATACGGTTCATTTTTTGTATATTGGTGTGTGATGAATAAATAAGAATATTGTTTCTAAGCAAACGTATCCTCGTTTTCTTTTATACCCTTTTCTTCGTTACTTTTCTCATCTCTTAAATTGAATTCTTTTAACTAGAAATTTCATACACCTGTACTTATAACTTCGTAATACCTTATTCAGTTTCTGATTATTCTGATTCCCGTATTTTAATATTGAATTTTATAAACCCTTATATACTAAAAATATATTTGTTTCTGAAATTGCAGTATGTATTCAAATAAAAAAAAAAACATTTTTCTGACCTTTTCACGTTTTATTTTTAAATCAGTACAAAATAACATTAAAGGCACAGTTTTATAGAACCAATCATGGTCTGATATATTGAAATCTCTAATCTTTAAAATTATAATGAATTAAAATAACATGATAGCAAGTTTTACAATCTAAACTTTAATCCCAATACTGGAAGCTAAAATATATTCTGAGAAATAATTTTTATATTGATCAGATATATTTCAAGGTAAATTAAAACTTTATAATCATTATAAAATTAGTAATGGTCATCTATTTTACCCGTTTTGAATTTCGTTTTCCTTTATACTGCTGCCATCTATTGAACTTTGCTGGAGTCCGATAAAACAGTGAACATTTAGTCATTTACCGACAGTTGATCAACGAATGCGATTTTCATTTATCAAAAAGTATTTTCGTCCTATCACAGTTAGTACCAAACAAACATAAAATTTAAAATGAAGTACAATATCATGAAATTAATAAAGTATATTTTCCATACATGTATATCAGTATTAAATAGCCAAATATCAATTTCGAAATCAAAGATAAGAGAAAATATTTCATTTTTAAATTACTTCAACATTACTGACTATTTTTTCGCAAAACAATATATTTAGTACTATTGAATAATAAGTATGCCTTCCAAAATCATAGTTTATAATGTGTTATAGAATATAATTATAAAATGGGAAGATAAATAAACTAAATGCATTATGTATGTAGAAAAATATATAATTTATCTCAAGTTTTAAATTATTTACAGAGGATAATAAATTAATTTGTAATAGTATGTAGTAACAGTTCAGGATCGGTTACCAGTCGAGTCCCAGTCAAGCAAGCATTTTTAGCTAAACAAATAAAATGCATTATTAAGTGTATGAGAATAATAAAAGCAAATGATGCAATTGTCATGAATGATTTAATCCTAAAACTTAAAATTAAATTATTTAATATAATACATAATTAAAATCATATAAAAATATTTGTATACCTTCATTCAAACTTATATTAAAGTTCAGATGACAAAAAAATAGAAATAATTTAATGATAATACCTAGTTGTGGGACTACTTTTTACTTAATATTTTGAATTATTTATTTAACATCAGAAGGGTTTTGCGAAACTTTTGAAGTTTTACGATTAGTGAGAACAAAATCTAATAGAGTTTAGATTTGTTTAAAAATCTCGAATTTGAGAATCAAAGAAGTTACCCACTGTAACGGGATTGGGTAGCCAAAATGCGAATTCTAGCACGAATCGGACCTTCATTCCGATGACTATTTTAAGGCAATTACGTTAGAGCGGTTCGAAAAGTGGCAATATATTATTATTATTAAATCGTTTGAATATTTACAATTATCCTCT
Organism: Torymus tubicola; assembly: GCA_035583055.1. Classification (NCBI taxonomy): domain Eukaryota; kingdom Metazoa; phylum Arthropoda; class Insecta; order Hymenoptera; family Torymidae; genus Torymus; species Torymus tubicola. Next base: position 22,951,695 of record JAWWEQ010000001.1, on the reverse strand, counting down.
CTTAAAACGTGATAATCGGAGTAAAAAGCCAGAATAAAACGATTGCGATTCTTATATAATCTTTTATACATTATTAACAACGTTACCTGACTTGGGGAGATCTGCCACGATTATTACTAAATATTTCATCATTAAATTTAAAAGCTACGATAAATTATAATATGATTGTGAAATTTTTATATAAAAAAAAAATGACAATATTTAAATTGCTAAATTTTTTAGCTTCAAATTACAGTCACACAATATCATTACTAAAATGCGCATGAATTGAAGTAAGTTTATATTTTATCATTTGGACTAATATAACTCGTGTTGTAATAAAATTTAAAAGTCCTGTATACACAAATCTTACGATTTTCTTGTAAGAAATCATATAATTTCACAAAAAATATTCAAACTAATTTCACAACAAGACAAACAACAGTATAGTAACAAATACATATCCAAAGCAACTAGAGCTCAAGGATATAAGAGCAAGTACCACTATTATGTAGGAACCTGAATGACGCGGTGCTTTAGAGCTGACCTCCTCTACCGCGTACCTCAAAGTTACACTTCCGGCGAAGCAGTCTCCGTAGTGGTACTTACTCTCAGCAACACCTACAGCCCTAGCAAATTGGAGAATGTTGGTCGGTCGAATGAAAGGGAACCGCGTGCGAAGTACAAATAGCCGTTAATTCTTGTCGGCACTACAATTACGCGACGTAAAAAGCCCAGGCAGTTTCGACGCGACCTCGCGTTATGAATTTGCGATTAGCGTACACGTGCACACGTATAGGGTCATCTTAGTTTTGATGGTTACATTGTTGGTATTGGCTACTATACAAAGATTAAGCGTTACTGGATAATGTGTGACCCTGGCGAGTTTGATTGTTAATTTTACAAGTGCGTGAAAGTTAAAACTGAAGCTGGTAATTCAGAAATATTGTTACTTTTCGAATCTATTTACAAGAATAGTACGTATAGAAACAAAAATTTTTTTCTATCGATAGAGATATTTTAACATAGTTTTTCAAGAATTTTAATAGTATGTCTAGAAATGTTAACAAACCCTCTGTAGAAAATGAGGTCACACATTTCCAGATTGCTCGTTTAATTTGTTGAACAGGTCATTGATGCCAATTGTTTCTTAAGCTTATAAATTCGGAATTTATAACAAAATATAAACTTTAACATCAAATAAAATTTACAAAACGAATAAAAAGTAAAAAGATAAACTTAAAAGATGTAATCTAAACAGTAAAAAAATGACATAAATTATGACCTGATTTACAACTGCAAATAAAAATATATATACCCAGCATTTCATTTTGATCAATCTTCACTCATTACAGTCTATATTCTCTGGTTGATCAATAATCTTCGTATGCACTTGTCCGCCTGTAACAACATCCTTCTGGCTTATAGAGATTAGGAGACGGTTAAAAGGTCAAATATAACACCAAAATATAAAATATTATCAATACTAAAATAAAATGTATACAATATTGTGATGTATCTTATCATTTTTTAAATAATTTATCAATGTATATCTATGCAATGTACTAATGATCACTTCTTTCGTGATCAATTTATTATTTATTTCTCTAAAATAAAGTATGAAATTAAAACAAAATTCACGTGTATTTATATGAATTCTAAATTTTTGAAGACTACTAAATAGTGTTTATGATAGGAAAAAGTTAGAGTGAATGTTTTCGCCTAAGTAAGCTCTGATATTCCTTTCAGAATTTCGAAACATACGTAAAAATTAAAAAAAGAATATATATATATGGTAGATCTTACACCTTATTAAAATTAATACTAATTGGTATACCTTCAACAACGACTCCGAAGTAGCTTGTTTCAATAAGAGTTCGCCTTTGGTATAAGCCAAAGTAAACATCATGCTGAGATACTTACATCAAAAGACTCCAGTTTAATCCGATACCGCGAGGACATCAGACCCCACGATAGCATTTCCGCGCCATTTGCCTCGATTGTCTGTAGACCTGATAATGATACATATTAAGATTATACCAAAATCATCAACTTTGTATTACCAGTACACTTAATCCTTTGTTTAAAATATAAAAATGAGACTGATATTTTTGTTTATTAAATTTTTTTTTGATTCTTACAAAAAAAGATTATTGTTGCTTCTATAGTTCAAACAGTGTATACTGTAACCCAGTTATAAAGTGATAATTCACTTATTCTATTAAATTTATCAAATTTTTAACATAAGTTATTAAAAATTTATGTTAAAAATTTTGTAGGATTTTCAACTAGCTTGCAAACATCTTCAAAGGATTAAGTCAACGTACAAATAAGTGTAGAAAAATAAAAAATAAATCAATGGAAAAGAAAGAAAAAAAAGAGATACTTAGATTTAAATAAAGTAAATGCCAAATGATGAAACAGATGTGAATTTTTTTCTGTGGAATTTAGATCTGATAATCTTCTTAATTATATCGAAAACAATTAAATTTATAATATTTTATTTTAATATAAAAATAATATTTAGATGAAAATAAGACCTTTTTACCTGGAATTATAATATATCTTTAATTAGATATTATTTTTGTTCATATGTGATTAATGTGTCCAGTGATTATTTTACCCTCAATATATTAATACTTCAATATTGGAGATAATTATGTTTTTATTGAGATACACACTTTTATCCTTCAATTATAATACATTTTAAAGTATTAAATTAATTTATGTTTACAGAATTTCATTTGTTCACTATTTGAAATCAATTAGGTTGAATCTATAAACAAACTTCCTTGTAACTTGTATTCATAATATATTAAGAAAAAAATAATTTATAGTATCTAATAAGCAAGTACATCACTGTCAAGGCATGATACAATTTAATTGGTAACATAATGTATGAAGATGTAAATTAAAACTTAGAATATTCAATATACTATTTATACATGTTGGAGTATAAAATAATAAAGTAATTTAATGAAAATTTTTATTTATTTTTGTATAATCATATTTTTAGGATTTAGAGCTAATTACCACTACAGGTAAATTATGTTGGTTATGTTTTGTTCGTGGACAAATGATTTATCTTAAATACATCTTTTTGGCGCAGAAAATAGTATTATTTACGTCAGTGTAATCAAACTATTTTTAATTTTTATTTGTATTTCTAAGAAGTTATAATAGCAGTAATTTATTTTCACATTTTTTGTCCACGAACTTAAGTAATTGGAAAATGAAAAGGTATTCAAATTTTAACAATTTTTTTATTTGTCAAGTATTTACTTTTATTTCGTAAGTGGTAATTATTACAGTCGTAAAATAGAAAGAATTAATCGAATACGTGAAAATTGATGAGATAATTTGAAACTTTCCTACTACGTATTATTTGATATTTTGTTTCCTTATTATAAGAAATAAAATTTATTTTATTCATACCTAATTTACTACTTACGTACATTACATTGAAATATATTAGGAAGAGTACATTGTTCTTACTTTGATTAATACATTTATTTTGTTTACGCGTGTAGCTATTTATGATTGAATTTGTTAGTCTAACTGAATAAAGTTTTAACAGTTGTGTTCGCTGACAATATCGATTACATTCTTATTAAAGTTGAGTCAGATGAAGTAATTATCATATACCATTGCTGTTTGAACCAGAGATTACATTTCATTGTTGTAGCATCTATTTCAATACATTAATTGGAATTTCTGTTTGTTAATCACGTTTCTTAAACAAGATCATGTACTTGATTTGATTTGAAGGTACATTGATATTAATAATTCAGAGCTATTTAAAAAGTATTATAAAATTTTGTAATCGTCGGAAAGTCATGATTTCGTTAATATTTATGTTAAACCCAAACCTTTTACTTGGCCAAGGCGCCACGTAAATTAAATTATTAATTTCGTCGCGGGTCTTGAAAATTGTCTTGATCTTTAAATTCTCCAATTTTAATTGCTTTTATTAATTCTTATTACGCAGTTTCAGTGTTATACAAGTTTCAATATATATTCGTAGGATTCGTTTACAACATGGATAATCGTTTCAAAGTCAATATTTTTTGTCATAAAGATAAAGATCATTTATAAAAAAAAATCATTTATGATTGCGAAAACGTTTTACGCCGAATTTATTATCGTAGATTTTTCTATAAAAATGCTAATTATACGCCCGCGTTAAAAAAAAAATTAACGCATTGAAATAATTGATTCTCCTCTTAAATGTATAACAATACATTTAATTTTCTTTATCATATATTAAAACGAAGGAAATGTAACGTATGGTACATTATAATCTAAGTAAAAAATTTGTATCACAACGGCTACTGGTAAATTGAGAAGCAAAGAAGCTATCAGTATATGTTTATATGGTTATAGTATTTCGATAAGAAAGAATATTGTAAAGTGACATAAGCATGCCGCGCGGATTAATCCCTGGTCATATACGCCTACGAGCCGCGGCGGAATTTACTCGGGCTGTTAGCCGACCAGCTTTTTACCTCTCAGCAAGTTTAACTTTCGGCATGTACATGCCATCCCTGGGACGGGAGGGATAGGGGGCGGCGCGGTAGCGCGAGCTTGCGCTCGAGCCGCCCGCCCCGGTGGTCGTTGTCTTGTATGACTTCCATGCGCGGCTAGATGAGTCGTCAAATTTCATCGATCGTTGCACTTGAATATTAGAGGAGGGTTTTTAAAATTCATTAGTTAGTATTGTGTCAATTGATTTTACTTAATTAGTGGCGTCCAGTCGATCGCTTTTTATAACTCATTTTTTTTTAAATGCTTATTGCTATACAACAATTTTAATAATTATTCTATACATGAATATTATTTAATATAGTCGTATGATTGTATTATTATTTGTAAATAATTATTTTTCTGTTTAAGGAAGCGATTGATTGTTTGACGTTTTTTAAAGCACATTTTCTCGTCATTGGAAAATTAATCGCTTATTCATGATAATTTAATATGCTACTTTCAACTTGAATGAGTAAAGGTAAATATTGAAAATAATTTAACTATATTACTCTGTTTTATTATAAATTATGAAACATTTATGAAATTTTACATAAATTCAAAGTATAAAGAGTTAATTTAAATATTTGAAGAAGAATATTAATACTTTTTATTTCAAGAAAATTTCATAATAAAGTTAATTATAAATATATTTTAATTTTAAACATTAAGAAATAGTTCAATTAATTTTTTTAAATATCTAGGTTTACAAACTTTTTAACTATTGTATTAGAAAATTGAGTTTCTATGGATAGAGATGTTAACGTGAAAGAGCTAGAAATTCATTTTTAAATAAAAGGTCATTTATGAATATCGAGTATAATGTTACTATTTCTCATACGAATCGTAATTTAAATAACAAACAAAATAATATTGATACTCGTTATACACGCATGAATCGAGATGATTATGAAGCGACTACAATAGCTGCACTACTAACTACAATAGGTAAATGTACATATCCAGTAATTTTATTTTGTTAACATCAAAACTAAACGGATATTCAAATAATTTTTAAGAAGCAATTTATTTTAATTTATTTATCGATTATTTACAATTGAATATAACATTGTTTCAAACAAGGAAACAATAAAATATCCAATGAATAAAGTTTTACAATACAAACACAGAAAGCTTTCAGAAGAAATTTAAAATTTTGATGTGACTGTTATTTGCAATAAAGTGTTTATTTATTTACTTCGTCACTTAACCCTATCAATCAAGTATAAAAATATCACTAAAAATCACAGTCATTGTTAAACCATATTACAGAAATATCAATAAATGTACTCCAATTGCATTTTATACTTTCCAGCTCTTTCACGGCAATCTAGAACGACACACATTGTGTATACGTGTAAAATCATATAATATAAATACCTGGATACTCGGGAGTATCGTAGTAATCGTGGGAGGAGCCATGTGGGCCGGAATCATCTTCATATTCATACGAGCCACCACCTCCATATCGCGAGGACGGCGGAGGCGGGTACATATCGTCACTGGAAAAAGATGAAGTAGAACGAAGGTGAAAAATGAAATTATTTTGTTATATTGAAATACACAAGTGTTTTTCATTTAAGATGGATGGTTTATATGTATTAGTATGAATTTTCATGCAATTTGATGACACCAAGTTTTCTTCTTTATTTAACTTCTTTTAATTAATTAATGTTGCTGCTTTGAATACGTACTAAATAATAATAATAATAATAATATAAATAAAAATGCTGCTTTCATGGATGCTATAGGTTTTGTAATACAGATCGATTTTTAAACATGCGGCATTTGCAATCAAAATAGTTTTACGTCTTTCTGCAATATGCATTAGAGATTTTAGTATGCGTATTTAATTAGACCAAAGTATGATAAACATTCTATTCTACAAACTCATGCGTATGAGATGATTTGTCACTAGACAAGCAGTACGGAGTTTATGTATACTGGAAAGTTCTAAAGAGTTTTACTTATAGCTATAATTCTAAAGTTTCAAAACAATTTACGTGACAACTCATTATTCAAAGATTCATCGTCTTAAGGGAAGTTGTTTTAATAATATAGTACGTCAGCATCAAACTCTATTTATTAAATAATGGGGAATTAATTTATAATGAAACTTAAAATTTGATAGTAATGATCACACTTATCGAAAAGTTTCAACATTTTTATGATTATTTATTATATAAATCTTACACGTCATAGTTATTTTTTAATGAAAAGATTTAAAAATATTATAAAGTTTAAATGCTACAAGCATTAATTTAATTATTAAGCGTTATGAACTTATGAATGATTAAATAAAATTTGTTAATGATTTTTTATGTCTATGAGGTTTGCAAACAAAAAAAACTATACTAGTCGTTTCTTCACTTTAACAATTAGCGTTTGAATTTTATAGCTTGACAGTCGGAGGAACGGCGATTGGTATAATAAACAAGCAGACTATATTGATTTAAGGACGTTGAACCAAAAGTTAAATCACATAGCCCATATAGACATTTTTTCTCGGATGCAGAAAATGTAACGTGAAGGAGTTCCAAGGTCAATGGAGAGATGTGAATGATAAGTAAGAGCGGCATTTTTGCGGCGAAAGAAGCACAAAATAGGAGACGAGGAGAGAAAAAGGAAAGAGACAGAGGGCAAGCATGCGCGACGAGTTGGAGCAATTCTTTACAAACTTATTCCTCTGCGTGTAAGTCGATATTGGAATCGACTTGGCCTCGTTTTAACTCAAGGAGAGTCGAATATCTGAAGTAAGGAACATCCGTCCTTCTGATTAATTGCGAGGAATCGCTGCGCGCGGCCTGACTTTATTCCTTTTGGAACTATGGATTTTCTATTAATCTCTCATGTATCTTTGCTATTCTTGGTCAAAACTTTCGTTTGGATTTGCGAATCGGATTGAGAAGATCCGGGATCCAGCCGAGGTCAAGTTAAGAAAAATTGTGAATGTCTTACATGTTAGATTATTTTAGCGGAGTCCTGAACATGCAGGATCACAAAATAACATTGTCTAAGGTTTTAATTCCGAATTTAATTTATACGAAATATTTTTTAAATAAAATTTGATAAACGGTTTGACATACCGATAATTTTTAAGAACTCTTCGCAATACTAGTAAAGAAGAAAGGTTTTCAAAAAAAGACCCAAAGGAAGGTATGAAGAAAGCACATTTTTACTTTGTGAATTTCAAGCATCATGCTAATGTAGAAAATCTTTAAAACTATAAAAACTTAGCTTTAGGGATCCTTGATATGCATTATTTTTCAATCGTTTGAATGTTTTTCAAGCAGAAAGTTTTCGAGAAAAGCAGCTATGGTGTAGTGAAAACAGTTTTTATAAGCAAACGCAAACCCATTCATGCATGCATAACACAAGACACTAGTTTTAAATTAAAAACATTTACATGCTGTCGTTTTACAACGAACTCGAACTATGAGGAATTATTTCGAGTGGAAGGATTAAAGGTGTAGGAAACAATTTTGAATTTCGTTAGCCCGCTACTCACTTTGCAGATGACGAGTAATGACGATCACCAGAGGGGTAACGGCTGCTACTTGAGGAGCCGTGATAATCGTAATCATGGTGGGAACCGCGACTGGCGGATGCTGGAGCAGCTGATTCATACCTATGTGTGCGTCGACAGAAATCCATTTTGGTTATAGTTTTGTTTTATTTAATTTCGTACTAAATTAATTCTGTTTAGTATTTTTATATGATTTAAAAAATTGGTCAAACTTATTTAAAAACTTTCGTTTTGTTTTTAAGCTTTTTAACCCTTATGTTAAATTAGGAAATATCACGTACGTTTTTTTAAACTTCTATAATTAGTTTCTGAAATGAATTTCAAGGAGTTTTTATATTTGAAATAAAAATTAATTTTCATCATTGTAAAAATACATTTAGAAGCTTTATGCCATATCTTTTGATAAAAGGGAAAACCGTTTTAGTCGTAACATATTCAATTAATCAGTTTTCATTATATAGTGTATTGCAAATTGTGACTTACCCATAGCTTTGGTCCATAGCTACTCTAGCGCGGTCCAAGATCGAAAATACCTTGGTCTTGGCTGGGACTGGACGAGTAACAGGTGCTCGTGCTGGTGGTGGCGGCGGGAGAATGGCTAAAATGTAAATGATTGATGCAATATTCATGACAAGCTGAATAAATAGTTCATACTGAAGATTTTCTAGGAATTCATCTTTTGAACAAGTTCTACAAAACGAGACTAGATAATTTCCTCGAAATTTGTCTTTCAAACAAATTTTGTTGAAGTAAAAATAACATTTCACGTTTCACGCGTTTAAGATGATTTCTTCCCTTAAAACATAAATATCATGAGTTTGATAAAAAAAGAAACCTACGTCTAGCTGGTCCGCGCATGCCTGGTGGTGGTGGTGGTCCGGGCCTGGCAGCTGGGCGGAGGATACCTCCTCGAGCACTGGGTCGTCTGTCATCCATCGGCTCGTCCACAGTCATCTCCATCTCGCGCATCTGCTCCTGGCGAATGTTGTCATTGTTGTCAGGGATCAGGTACTTGCGCACCTCCGCAAGGGCAAAAGCAATACGAGCGTGTGCCTCGGCAGGTGGTGCCAGGGCTGTGATCTCGACGTGGAGATCGTCCGTCAGGTGAGAGTATTTCGGGTCCAGGGAGTTACGGAGATCATCCTCCTAGAATTTCCATCGAATTTAGGGCAAGTAGAAGAGGGTGTCGATAATGGCATAATAGTTATAAATAATTTAATTATTCTTAGATAAAATATAAGCTATCAGTCAGTAAAATTTCGATTTAAATGTATTGTTCAGTAAATTTTGTAATAATTGGTTTTAACGTTCCAAAAATTAAATTAAAATAAATGATGAATATTGCATTATTTTGTTCGATTATATTTATATTTATTTTTTTCCTTAATTTGTTATAAATGCGTTAGAAGTATTAGGGGTTATTCAGAAACGTTCGACTGATTATCATTTACATACATTTAATGAATCAGTAAAACAAAGATTATTCCATTTTCCGTTATTTTCTCTGATAATAATAAAATTAAAGTATATCAATAGATGGAATTTACGCTTTCGCAATTACTCACGGTACACAAGGCATGAAAAATATTTCACGAATTTTATTAACTTACATATAACTCTGTCGATTGAATCGTTAAAATTTGAAATTTAAAATCGTCGAGATAAAAGATTTAATGCATCAGTATTAAGATAAACGCAATATTTCAATGATAATTAAAAAAAAGATTCAATTATACCACAGTACACAAGTACAACCCTTTGTTTTTGAGATAATAAACGAGAAAATACTGCGAAAGCTTGGTGTTGAAAAATATCGTTACATTGTGTGTGTGTATATATATGTGTGTACCAAGCGTGTGTTTGCAATGAATGTCCGATGACCAATTAGCTTTCATAAAATCCAAAGAAAAAGTATAATGATATTAAAATATATAAAATACATATATCCAGCGATGCAAAATCATTTTCTATTTACAGCACAATCGCTATTCAGTCCGCGGGAAGCATTGTGCGCAGCTAGTCAACCGATCAACGGCCCAACATGCGAGCGCGCCCCATAATGTTCCACCGACCGATCTTCCGTGTCTTTAGCGAAATTCGCAACAATGGACCGCGTTAATAAACCGACCGGTCCAATAAATTCGTACGACGCGTTGGGGAAAACGAAGGGCGTGCGGGCGGCGAAAAATAATGGTCGTGCCGCTGTACGTCTTTGCCTCGCGTGCGTGGCGCAAGATGCGAGATGAATGGAAGGGACGCAAGTGCATGGCGGCAAAAGGCAATTTGTACTGTCCCTTTTTTATTCGATTTTTTAAAAGCTTTTTTCACACTTGCGCTTTCACGCGATTCCTGTTTCCTTTTTGCGGTCTGCGCGTGAAATATGAGCGTCTCGCCTACGCAGGCTAGTCGCCGTTTGTATTTTCCTTTTTTTTCCACTAGGTCGATACAAAGTGAACGAGAGATCGACTTTCGCGGTTATTTGTTGCTGTTCGAAGTGACTCTGAGGTTATTCGAGAGCAGTTGTTGGATTGGGAAGTTTTTGCTGTGTAAAAAATTGCTCTGAACCGAGTACGTACGTTAATTTGTATATACTTTTTGAAAATGTCGCTCTTGTTTCAGGGCATGGGGAAAAGTTGGTTGGCGCTTTCAGTTCTGGTTATTGTTTGGGGAAGTTTAGAAGATAAATTGAAAATGCCGGTGGGAGAACATGGTATTAAAAGTTAAAAGTCGTTCTTGGCACTTTTATGAAAACGAAGATAATTGAAAGAATCAAAATTATTTTTAGTTTCAGTTTAGAAAGTTATTAGATCTAGAAAATGAAATACGCAAGTTCTTGCACCGTTTATAAAACGTCGAAAATAAAGAAAAGTTAAACGATTAAAAAATAGTTTTAGTAACTGAAATACACAAATGTCAGTTTTCGTGAAATTTGAAATCTCTGATAATCCTGGCACCTCTAAAGTGGTACATTCTTTATTATAAAGTAACGCCGAGCTTCTTTTGCCTTTGTGTATTCCTTATCACTATTGCTGTAGAAAAGTGAGCAGGAGAGAAAGAGACTACGTATATGAAATATTTCTCCGTCAATAATCCTCCTGAATTTTTCATCAAAAGATCGCGAAGTTCCTTTTTATCAGTATCGCCTGTACTGTAGAAACGAAAGTAAGCAAGAAACGAAATTTCCGTATACAAGAAAAGGTAAACACAGTCGCAGAATGTATAAAAGAGATGAGAATTCCAGACGATTTCACGCGAAACGTACCGTAACAATAACGACGAAAAAGCAACGATAAACGTAAAGATTATCCGGTCATGGGCGTTTGAGCTTTAATCCGCGAAATAAGATCTTATAAGCTAGATTGTTAGACACTACGCGTCCCTAGATACATATAGTAGACAAGCCTGATTAACAGGCAGTACAAAGTAACTGAAAAATTTTACTCGTATTATTATCTATTATTTATTTAAATAAATCTCTATAATTAATAATTTTCGATTCAGACTCGCACGTGTTAATTAATATTACGAATTGTTAATATGTGTCAATTTTATACTTCGATTTTTATGAAAATGGAATTGTTATTAGAAACAGAAGGTGCTTTAATGCAGTAACCGAACTATAAAATGTACTATACTATAAAATAAACTTTGTATGATTTTATCTTATGATGATTATTTCAATTATGGAGGTGTAAAAGGAATAAAATTCAATTTAGCGAATCTTCTTTATGAAATTTAAAAGCTTAAAACAAATTGTACCAGATATGTTCATTGTTACATAAAAATTTACATAAAAAAATAACATAAAAGGCAATTTAAAAGTTGATAAAATTAACATTCAATTTATTAAAAAAAGTTGTTTTGCGCTAATTAAAACTTTTGTTACTAATTAGTATCGATGGAAACGTCGACTGTACTTAACTTATGCACCGTATTTAAATTAATAATTTACACATTTTTTAACAAATAATGAATTACATTTTTTGATACCGTCGCAATATTAAATCTCAATGGTAATTAAAAAAGTCAAAAAACAATATACAAGTAAGTAGATGTAGGTAAAATTAGTCCGTCATTACACACCGACAGTTTTCCGCTCATTCATAATTTCGTTTGAGTAAATAAATGTGACAATTACAAATGGTATTAATTTAAATGTTAAATGATGTTGTAGAGGAACAAATCTATTGCATATTAAAATAGAGGGAGTTTCATTTCTGTATCAAATTTGAATGAATGATTCATAAATTGATTATAATTTTTACAAAGAAAGTTTCAATTTTAGTTAGGGGGAATGAAAATATGTCAATATTGCAAAACGAGTTTGTATAGTAAACTATCATTTCGTAAGATTGTCATTGTAGATGCAGACAAAATAACTTACAAACTTACACAGGCACTGATAGTAAAATTAAATTGCCAGGTGTAGGTTTAGTAAGAGAATGGCAAAGGAAAACTTTCTCGACGTAACGTAAAAATCAGTAAGACTCTGCCGGCGTCAGGGAGAGAGAGGAGACACCCAGAAGAAGCCGAAAGAAAGTCACACTCCCGTGCTAGACTTGGAAGGGGGATAAAAAAAGAGGAAGAGGAAGAAAGAGATCGTGGATGGAAAAGTAAGAAAGGGGTATATCGACGGGAGTAAAGTATAGGCATTCTAAGATAAAAAGTTTAAGGGAGATACATCCGGCGGGGGTTGGGAAAATACTACCGGCGATAAATCATTGTCTCTATTGCAGATTGAGGCGGACATTGCCAGGGAAAACAGGCGCGCGTCGTATTCCGAACGACTGCGAGAGCCAATGTTACGACGGATGTCTCGCACAAATCCGCGACACGTTTTTCCAGTTGCCCTTTCCTGCCCCCTGTACTCTCTCACAGTCTACCCTGACATTGTACATCTGTCGCGTTCCTTGATATAATTTACGCGATGCACTACGAAAACAAGTGAAAATTTAGTCCGCAACCTTCCGAAGCTATGTCTCGAGGCGTGCGACGCGGGCTGACTGAAAAATGACGTTGCTTTGTTTTCTGTATTTTTATCTCTTTTACGCTTGCGGGTGTATTTATTTTGGAAAAGTAGAAAGTTCAATATTTTAAATAAATATTAAATGATAGTATGAATAGATTTTATTAACTGAAAAGTTAATTTTTTTGTTATTGTTCTTCCATAATATTAAAAATGTGGTGAAATAGTTCTTATATTATGAAATCTTTTAAGGTTCATACGAAGAAATTGAAAATAGGCAGGTCAATTTTTGCGAAAGGTACACAATTTTATATAAATAAAGCAATAGATATCTGTCTTAACGAAGAACTCTTCTCTTAATCCGGCTCTCAGTCTCTCTTCGTATCTTGTGATACGTGCAAAGGAACGTCGTTATTTCCCAGTTGATTGGAAAAGAAAGCTTGCGCGTAATCCACGCGTTATGCTCGTGCCGCTTAAAAATTCAATACTCCGAGAAAACGAGGAATCCGAGAGGGGGAAAGAGGCAAGTGAGGGGGAAAAGAGTGAGAGAGAGCTACTACATATACTAAATTATTCGAGGCGGACGAGCGACGCGCGAGCGCTTTCTATTCAACGAATTCACGCGGCTCGCGGGGTGTGCGGAGGATCCCCTCGAATTTATCGACCGATCACGCCTGGGCCCATTGTTATACAGTCGGCCATTTTCCACGGTGTGCTGAATTTCAACGGAGGGAAGGGGAAGGAGGGACGGAAAGAAGAGGAATTCAGCCCTCGGGGACCGAACCGGGGGTGTCTTTCTTATTCGTTCTTTATTTATTTTTTTTTTTCGTTATAGTTTTTTTTCTACAGAGAGGCGAAGGCATCTGTGGGTTATTGAGTCCGTATCTTAATGTTGCATGTTCCGGGGCGACGGGCTAAACAGCGAGAGTCTCTCGGCAAGCTTTTGGGGCTTTCGGTGAAGAAGATATTGGGAGTGTTACGCAAAGACGGTTCTCATGCGGATGGAAAACAAGCCAGCGTGGAAAATTCGCGGATAAATTCAATTGTAGGTGAAACTGACTTTTTCATTGAAATTGTAAAACCGAATGTTTTTTTAAGTAGAGCTGATGTTTTTTGTCCCACACAATACCGTTTGTATTAGATGTAGAAGTTTCAGTAAAATATTTAACTCTTAATAGTAAAGAAAATTACAATACGTACAATTTCAATCAGGAAATTTTAAAACGATCTATTGAGATATTATTTGAGTCCATTATTATTTTAACTTAATTAAACACTAAATAAATAGTTTCGTACGTAGCCGACAATCTACTAACAGGCCTTGCAGCCAGTCAAATCCTATCACGAGAGACATCAAATCAACGGCAACTAGCCATGCACGAAACTACCGACGAACGCGACCAGCCGCAGCTCGCAAAAACGTCATCGCGCGCTAATCGATTTTTACTCACCTACACGTGCAGTATGTATAGACACACGTATGCGTTTCACGCTGTAACACGACACGACAGCCGTAAAACGAGATCCATGCGCGCTGGTGACAAAAATGAGAGGGACACGCGCATGTGCGTGAGTAATTTACAAAATAACGCAGCCGGAAAAGACACGCGCGGCGCAACTTTAATGAGGACCTCTTCACGCGAAAATCGTTAAAGCTGGTTGAGCGCAATTTTTGTGAAACCCGCGCCTCGCTCGATCAAGTGAAAACCGAGATATATTGAATTGTTGCGAACGAAAAAGCGAGAGTTTCCCACGGTAATTAGCATGATAAATCATGGTTGCGGCTTCGAGCGCCGTTACTTTTTCGCGGCTCCTTCGTAGACCCCCAAGTTGATTAATCGGTCTCGCGCGAGTTACTTTTTCGGGGGTGGGATCGAAAGAGATAATTTGCAAAGAGCTTCCCGTTGTTCGCTGGAGATTTGCATTATTACTGGCTATGTTGGAGCAAGGTAAGGGGGATCAGCGCGTGATCACTGATGTATATTATACTTGTGAAAAATGGATTTCACGTGCTTTTTTGAATCTCGAACGCGCGATGTTAAGATAAATCTCCTGACAGGCGGTACGCACTTCACGTAATGGAAGAATTGTTATAGTCATGCAATAACCTGCTTTGCCATTTTTCATTAAAATCCAAAGGAATTCATCACAGGCTTCGTTTTGTGCAGAAGTGACAATCAAGATCATTCCGTTTTACTACAGTTGGAGATTTCATGAACCAACGACCATCGTAGTGGTCTTGGAAATTATGCAAGCGCTTGTTACTATGCTTACAGTTGCACCGCTCGCTCGTGGATGCGCGAAGCAAAATCTCCGTTGACACACACGCACACACGCGCGCTTAATCTACGAACTTCGCGAAGCGGATTCAACAGCTGCACATTTACATTAAAGCAGATTTATTAAATTATCGTTTAACTTCACGACCCTACTACGCTAAGTTTCCTTGCTAATGGTTTTTCTTAACATTTTCAGCGATATTAGCCTCGTGTAGAGTATAATTTTGACGAAACTAGTTTATGAATTATGATTGATAGGAAGACGCGAAGGAAAATTCTGTCAAAAGTGACGAAATAAGTTTGCTATGGTTGCTGAATTGGGGTTATTTTGAAAAGATCAGCAACACATTTTTCTATGCTGTATAAAAAAGTAAAATCTTTAAAATATATCAATTTCTGATAAATTTTCAGTTCAGTATACAGTTATCATGTGTAGAATATAGTTAGACTTTTCGGCAGGTAACTAACTATAGGAGCAATTTTAAAAATCTCAGTTTTTACTGGAGTATATTCAATTTCCCGTAATCATTTGTTGATATAAGATGTACAAACATGTGGTATATACGCCATCCTTGCACTGTAGAGAGGCAGTGCCGCTCCATTTGTTGTTTTTGTTTTCATAATCATGCGCGCGCGAAAGACACACTTTTTTTTTTTTTTTTTATATGCGAGTAAAGAAAAATAGGTTCTATAAATTTTTCGACAGTCTCAAACGTTAATGATTTCCATTAATTATTATCCTTTTAAATGAGCTTAATCACTTTATTTTCATAATTTCACTAATTAAAGATTTAACGGTAATTTATATATTTGATCACGCAAATATTAATTATTTACCCTTATTAAATACAGTAACTACATTTATAATTTAATGAAAAACTCCTATATTGACTAATTATACCAGTACTACGTAAATTTAAAGGTAAATAAATAATGGTCAAAGACTTCCAAAATGACTGATTTAGAACGTCCATTATAGGGAACATAATTTTTTAACCAGCAAAACAATCAAACTTTGTCACGGATTTTGTAAATTATTTTGTTGAAATCTGGATCCCTAAGAGCCCATTATCATAGTGAAACGTTCGTTAACATTAAAATTTTATGCGTCTACTTTACGTAAAATATTAAACTCTTAAAGACTCTTTTTACTATTACACGATAATTAAATCATTCACGCTCGATCTCCTCCCATATTCAACGGAATTCTGTACCTTTCAGCCATCCCTAAAATTCAACGTCTTGCCCGTAAAGTCCTCTTTATGCGTCATATCGCAAAATGTTGCGAGCCGCAAAATGATAAAACAAAACGCGCGTGTAGGGCATCATCGCCCTTCAAGAATTTGTCGTAAAACGAAGGAAGTCTGGGGATGGCGGCTTCTGGTAAAAAAAGACCGGTCACTATTATACGGACTGGTGCAAAGAAAATATCATAATGTTGAAAAGGTTTTATACATATACGCAGAAAAGTATATCGTAAAAATCGATTACCCGAGTGTTACGCAAATCTTTTTACGATTCGCGTGTGGACTTTACCCAAACCTTTTCTTGATAAAAAACATCTAAATAATTTAAAAAAAATTGTTTTTAATTTTATTTAAAAATATCCCCTATTTTACTTTAATAAGTAAAATATATTATATCAGCGAAAAGCTTATATATTTTTCCAAATCTTCAACCGACAAACATTCTTTTTTTTTTATATTATTTCATTAAAAGTTTTAGCTGTATCATTACCACTGGCCACGAAAACCATTACCACTGTAATTTATCAAACTTTCGAAAGAAATTTAATAAATATCGGCAAAAAATAAAAGAAACAAAGTCTTGGCGAAAAGTAGTTTTTACACCGCCAGCACTATACTCCGGACTTTAATAAAACTTTCCTCCTTGGCTTTCATTATTATATAACTCGAGAGCAGAGCAAAGACCAGACGAAAAAGGAAAGGGAGAAATTATATCTCAAATCTGCATCTCTCTCTCTCCTCTCTTCATCCACGAAACCCGAGAGTCCTTCACGGAAAATTTTTCGCCGCGCGCATACCCGCGCTTTCGTCGCGCTGGAAGTATGTATAGACAGGTAGAAGCCGTGCAAAAGGCGAAACGAGGCCGAAGACGAGCTGAGAATCTGAAAATTTCGAATCTCAGAAACGCCTGGCGTCCGAGTAGAGCCGAGTGCGATCCCGTGTTAATTCCGTTATAAATATGCATCGTGGCATAGCGTTCGGTCTTTTTACTACGTTTTCTCCCTTCTATCCCTGGTTCACACCTTTTATACGCGTTCGCGTTTCACCCGTCCTCGTTATAGCTTACAAATACGTGTGTGTATGGCACCTTCATCCTTTTTTGCGAGTACTATTTTTACGTTTCTCTCTAGCTCGTTTGCTTCCTATATCTCTTGACCGGCCTTTCCCGCTGACAATATTTGCATTATTCATGAGACAACATAAACGACTTCGTAATTAAAACCTTTTATTAACCTAGTTAGATTAAATCAGGATTTCGTTTAATTTAATTGCATCAGCTTTGTATGATAGCTGCGTACATACAAATTTGTAAACCATATTCAAAGAAAATATATTTCAAACAAATTTGTCAAATAAACGCAAGAACTTGAAATACATCGTTGATTGTGAGAAATTAAAAAAAAATAATAGAAGACAAATTTAGTCAGACTAGTGTCATTATAGCCGCACTCCATTTATTTAATCAATCCCGATACGCTTTTCTCGATATTTAATTTAAAATATCCTAAAGTACATTTCTTCATTTCCTCGGAATACTTTGATATTTGAAATAAAATCAGCTCGGCCCCGACATTAAATCTCATTAAATTCGTCAACCATCAGACATTGGCAATTTTAATCTCTGCCCTCTATAACCCCTAGCAAATATCATTTTATCATCTCTCTAAATTATTTTTGCCGGCAAAATGCATACACACGTGTACACCAATCAATCGAGCCGTGAAGCCTCGCCCTCTACTAACGTCCTCCCCCCGTTCTACGATCTCCTCTTATTTTGAGCCTTTGCTAAGGGCACCCAGCGGAAAAAGTGCTCGGTGAATCTATATATATATATATATATATATATACACGTCTCACTTGCTCTCCTTTCCTCTCTCTCTCTCTCTCTCTCTCTCTCTCTCTCTCTCTCTCTCTCTCTCTCTCTCTCTCTCTCTCTCTCTATCATTGCCCCTTCGGGATCTACGACGGGCTATCTCCGACTCCCTCCTCCTCTTTCTCTTCTCGCTCGCCGACTTCTCGAGTAGTTTTCGAGGTTAACGGTGGCGGGCGCGCATCCTCTCAAAATTACAACCACCGCCGACGCGCGGACTCTGAGCCGCTTATTTCATGCATTACGTATACGATGCGAGCAGTCGGGGAAAATATATACACATGCAAATGCTCTTCTCCCTTTTACGCGCTCGTTCTCTCTCTCCATCTTTCTCCCTCTTTTTTTTATAGTACTCTTAGCGCTGCTCGTCTTTCGCTTTTTTTGTGAAAATAGGGAAAAGTGTTGTGTACCGCGCGTGTTGCTGTTGCCTACGCTGCCACACCTGTCACGGATTTCGCAAAATTTGATTAGGCGTTATAATTTTTACGAGAGCCTTTTTGAGCTATACTTTTTATAATGTAAATCTTTTCCTTTGGACGTGCGTCTGGTGAAAAGAATTTTTCTCAAAAAGATAGCAAAGCGTTATATTCATTTCGTATATTTTAGTGCTGCGATGCGTGCATTAATACATTTTTTTTATATAGAAAAAGATTCAAAAAAGTCGTTAACGTTGTTATTTTAAAGCACTTTCCCGTATATTTTTACATTTACAAAATATATTCTTATTATCAATTAATTAACAAATTTGTTACATTTTCATTTCAGTTATATATAATTTTAAATAAATTTATAGGAGTAAAAGTTCAACCAGATATCTTCATTAGAGTAGGTTCAATTAATTTAAATATAAATATATTAGAGTATTTATGATTGTGTAATTTAATCTATTTATATTCAATTACATAGTGTGATTTTGATTTGAATATATATTGGGCATTGTTGCGTACAATATTATTAAATGATACTAATCGAATTAGCCCAATTGTTCGTAGTTTACTCTAAACTGCATCTATTACTAATTTCCACGAATAATTTCGTATAACATTTTCACTTTGAAAGCGCAGCCATTATGTATATCTCGAACAATTCTCCCTGAAGCGGTTACGCAGTAACGTACACATAAAAATCTGCACACGCACGAACCGTACAAAATTTTTAAGAATGACGAAATACGTTCGTATGCAGCGCGGTGCTCTCTTCCTCTCTCTCTTTTTCACAATGCGCGCGATTATTACGACCAATAAAGCTGTCAGACGGCTTTTGCACGGGCGTGCGTTCGCTCGGTGGGACTAGAGCTACCTCCTCGGCCCTTATCGCCGGAGGACAGACGTCGCCTGAAATTTTGCCGAGTGGCAAATTTTGTATATATGTCTATTATGCCGCAGCGGCAGCTTTTAAGACTTACGAGCTAGCAGGAGAAACTGGAAGACTCGCGTTTTTAGGATTTCTCTTCTCTGTCTTCCTACTTAGTTTTTGTCTCGCGAACGTGTGGACCAGAATAACGTAATCATTTCTTTATAGTAGCGATCAATATAGGGGCAGAAAATGTTTGTATATTCTTTTTTATTTAATATAATATATTAGTGAGCATGATTATGTTATGGCAAATTATCATGGAAAACTTTATTTTCCGCGTCTTGGATGGATGGAAATTAATTATTTATTATTTGCACTATAAACCGTACTACCTGTTAGGTTACAAAAAACGTAAAATAAATGTTGATGTGTCTAATAGAAGAACACCGCAAACAACGTTGTTTTTTTAGTCTCTAAAAGCAACACATGTAGCTCGAAAAACACAAGAAATGCGAAATATAGCAGAAAAATGGTTACTATCCACAAAATGAAAACTTTTTCAACCACTACTATTTTGCAAAACAATGCTACTTTCTTTTGAAATACGTGTTAGGCGTATTAATAAACATTCCGTTTAGCAAGTTAAAATGTAATAACTGATAAAGTCGCGGTTGTGACCAAAGGTCGTAGAAGTTAGTAGAAACTTTTTTTTTACTCGATTCACGGGGTACGACATATTCGACGCTGAGAATCTGTTGACGCGAGATGAGCAAATCAAAACTCGCGTATCAAAGTGGACCATCGGTAGGAATTTCAAAGTGAAAAATTGGCATCAATGGTTCAATAGAAACTGACTCGATTAAGTTGAAAAACAAAGAATGGGTTGATACTTTCTCTCATTTTTTTATGATGCAATTTTGTGGGCGGCTTATAACAATAACTTTTAATGGAAGAAAATTTTAAAAGGATTTATTCATTAAATCAAGCATAAATAAATGTTTTTGAAACAGTAAGAGTGAGGTACAACGCTATCGTAAAGATACATCGATTCCAAGTTTCAACTGAGAAAATAATGAGAAATCAATACGCGGGCTATAATTTACCACTTAATTACAAACGCAAATCGAAACTTTAAATTTTGCCCGATGTTGGGCATATATAATGGAAAAAGTCGATAATTCAGCGCTAAATAACTGTTATCCAATAATTATTCCCAGATAAGCCGCACAAATCACAACATTACATGACAAACTTGGCCCAATTTAGAATTGGCCCGTTCGTTTCCAAGTTTTGCGCGGCTGTGTTTTTGCCCCTTTCACTTTTACGAGTAAATCGAGAACAACGGTAGGTAATAACGTGAGGCAAGCAGGCGAAAAGAAAGAAATAAAACAAAAAAAAGTGGGATAGAGGAGAAAAGTAGAAGCCGCGAGCCGAGTCAAGAGCTTCTTTTCAATTTCCATCTGCCAGCAGCGGTCGGGGCCGCGTGAGACGTGGCGGGTAATACGAGCGGCTGTATAATGGGAAACTCACCTTCTGCCTATCCTTCATAGATCCCCTACCAAGAACAGCCATCTTGCACATCGTCTCCTCCTGCAGACGCTTCATGGAATTGCCTTTGGGACCGAGCAGCTTGCCGACAAAGTTGAACTGCAACAGACAAAATGAGAATTCGATTTTAGCCGCAACTTCCAAAGTAGATAAACACACATACGTGGCCGTGCGGTGTTCAAAGCTTCTGTAGTCAACTCTCGTTCGTTGCTTCTTTACGACAGCGTCGTAATTAAATAGCATTAATACAGTGTATACTTCAAACATTCGCTGTAGTTTACGAAATATTTTTCTTTACTATGTTATACGTAAGCAATTTTTTGTTAAAACTATAAGATTATTGTATGTATTTTAGATTTATCCACCTGTAACCTATTTGGATTAAAAGTGATCTACACTTTTTTCTATATTCATTTTTTAAACCAATACTCTGTAAATATAAAAAGCTCTGTGTGAATACAGATCATTACCATCGAATGCCCGAATATAGTTTAGATCTATTAGTAAGCGCAAGTACTAGCAATACCGAGTACTGTTTAACTTCGGTGGTCGACCAAGGTACAGTTTCGCTATCCCACTAAATTTCCAACTTTATAATATAAGTTTACCACCTTGAATGTAAAAAACAATATTGCTATTAGTAAAAATAATATTAAGCTTCCATTAGTTATATTACTATCCATTACATTATGTAAACTTAAAAATAATAAGAACATAGAAATTAATGTGCAAGCTTTCAACCATCATAGAATAGCCTATTTTTTTTAATGAAAAGAGAATAAGATAAACCCTCGTTTTTGAGCTAAAGAAAAATTGTTGCACGCAATATTTACATGTTAGACTCAACATAGGTTTAGATTACTCGTCACAAGTAATTTATTTCCAGCTCCGCGCGAATGCAATGTAAATTAATTTACCCGCAATTTCTGCGTATACCGATCTCGCTATTTAAAACTAGACAGCATTTAGACGAGCTGCAGTTAGCGAATGTGGTGGAAGCAATGAGCTCCGCTCATACGCGTTCTCGCACACATAGTAGCGACAGAATAGGAAGGAAACCCGTAGGTAATGTTCGTTGTACGCGATGGGGGGTCTCGCTATCATACTACGACCCGCGCGCGTGCAACGCCACCGCCGCCGTCGCCGCATGGCAAAACAGACTCGCACTTAACTAGTTAGCGCGGGACATTTGTACACGTGTAATTGTATTTTACCTAATGCACAGCGTGGAACTTATTACCGGGCAAAGCAGATTTGAAAAGTTATGTTATGACGCATTTCGCTTTGGGTCGTGCGAAAACTTGAAGGATGCTGCGTCAGCTTGCATCTCCCTTGCATACTGCACGGACAAACAAAAATGAGCCTTTGTACGCTATGCGCCCACTCGCGCATTTGTTTTCGCGAGGATTGCGTCTTCGGTGGGCGGTAATGCTTTCCAGCGCTGTTTTCGCCTTGTTATTCAGCGTCGTAAGCTCGTACATAATTACTTTCGAAGCGCTTCTGCTGGCGAACGGAAATTCTTGGAAATACACGGGTGAATGTAACGTAACACGAATTCTTTGACAATAAATGATTTTTTTTAATTAGTGGAGCCAAGTATGTAACGTTTATATTTAATATACAGAATAATTTGTAATAATAGTAATTATCATTAAAAAAAAATACCCTTTTCCAAATATATTAGCAAATTTTAATTAATGTAATATAAAAGCTTTCTACATGTAGTTTAACCTCTCTGAGAATACTACTAGACCTCGATAAAGTCGTCTCTTTAAAATAGGACTCTTAATGTCACCCTAATTCTACCAAAAACCATTAAGAAACACAATGTATGGCAATGGCTCTCTCACAGTTTCAGTATTTCTAGTACAAAATGTAAGATGAAGCAGTTTATCTAGTTCTACTGGGTGAGAATACATTATCAACCTCTGAAAGAATTTAATTTGGATATGTTAATAAAAATATGACTCTAGAATGAAATTTATTATCAACTTATTTATCATTATGACATAACAATAAAAAAATGATTTAATCT
Source organism: Torymus tubicola (assembly GCA_035583055.1). Taxonomy (NCBI): domain Eukaryota; kingdom Metazoa; phylum Arthropoda; class Insecta; order Hymenoptera; family Torymidae; genus Torymus; species Torymus tubicola. The sequence goes on along the minus strand of JAWWEQ010000001.1, from coordinate 22,928,428 downwards.
AACATTATATAAAGTCACCTTTGCTATTTTAACGTAACAAATCTGTGGGAAAAAAATAACTTCGTTATTTGAAGGAAAGAGATTTTATATTCTCGCACCGAACAAAAAAAAAAGATATTTCACTATAAAAGATCAATTTTGAAAGTTGTAGCGACTGCTTTTAGAACCTTTTAAGATAAAAGCTTTAGTTTTTGAATTTCAATGAAAAACTTGGCGTATTTAAAAATATATTAATTTTGTAATAAAATATTCTGGAGTTCAAATTCTAAATCTCGAATTTTACTCAATTAAATAAAATAGTGTAATAACCTAAAATAGATATTAAGTGTATTTAAAGATAATAATAAAGGAATGAAGGGACCATACGATTACGAATTTGGGGGTGGAACTTCTAAGTTCAAAATCGTGTTTGAATTGTCATTTGAATACATCAAAACTTTAACTGTTGTTAGATTTTCATTTCAATTGCACCAATTGCCATTTGGAAATTTTGTCCAACTTATTGTCAAACCATATCAACGGCTACGAAAGTTTTAAGTATAATGATAATCGTGCGAGGGCTAAAGTAAAGCAAATTGCTCATTATTCGTAGTCAAAAATTGTAATTGTATGTTTTTTAATTTAGAAACATTTTCATTATTTAAGTTAAAAAAGTTTTAAATCGTAAAAAGGACATTGTCTTTTAATAATCAACTACCTTTCAAACTTTACGGTTTATGTAAACATAATAAGACGGAAAATTACAGTGCATCCAAGAAGTAATGTAATTTATTAAAATCGAAAATATTGTAAGTTCTCAAACAAGAATTATTGATAACAACTTTTCTCGAAAAACGAACATTATAAAGCCATTTTCTATTTGTACGCATTCAGTTTCGAAAGACGACTTGCGATCGTTCGAACGCACGCGTGCAGCGCACATTTCGGACGGAATCCCACGCATCTAGAATTCTTATGCGATTCGCGTATCGCTAGACAGAATCCAAGAAAAAGAAGAGTCGCGAATGTATAAGGTCCGCACCGCTAGCGTTGTATATTCCGCTCACGTCGCTCAGCTCGGTCCACGCCCGCGTTATTTTCTTGGCCGCGCGCGTGCGCGTTCGACTGCACAATTTGCCTGGCCGCGATCAACGAGGGACAAGTTTTAATTAAGCCGATTACACGAGAGACCGGACCCATTATATTTTCAATCAACTTCAGGTGGCAGGCGTTCCACCCTTAGGTCAGCGTCATTGTTTCGCGTCGTGCGAAGGAGCGCCTGTCGATCGGGAAACGCGAGCTGCGCGCGGGAGAGGAAAGAATGGGAGCATTTTCTCGTCCTCGCGCTTGAACGCTTTGAGTGTCGTACAGCGGCGACGCTTGAGTGTGATCGAGGGACGATGTGTGATGCATGTCACCGTGTGCGTGGGGGAATGGAATTTCAAAGTCGCGCAGTTAGAGCGAAGTTACAGATATTTTATGAATGTCAATTAAAAAATTCTTCGACGTACTTTGTCTTTGCAAAAAGTTCACTCATAATTTAGCGAAGAATGACCATTTATTGTTTTTAATTTATAACTGAGTAGTTGGAGCAATAAAGATTTACTCGTTAATATGACTTCTCATTAATATAACGAAAACATCACATTACATCACAGATCATTTTTATTCCTTAACGATTAAAATTCAGAGCACGTGGGCACATGCATTTTTCTTTCAATTTATACAAAAAAACTACGCAAAGCGTAGAATACAGATAAAATCATCTACACTCCTTCGAAGCTGGTCCATATTTGTTATACCTAACCGACAGACATAATCACGCACAAAACGTTCGCGCTGTATATCCTATAGATAGTCGAGCTATGTATTAGCATTTTCCAGTCTTCCCCGGTTCGAACGATGATTCGCCACGACCGATAAAGTAGATGCAGTTCCCGCTTCCCCAGCCCCGCCGCTGTATTGCCACACTACGGGAGAGGAGATTTGTATCGCGAGTAATAATCTCGCCAGCGCGGAGACAGGCGGGTCGACGACTTAATGGAGTGCGACCTGCGGGATTAGTACGCGGAGCGGGTAATGCCGCCGAGTGGTATCGAAGCACGCAGTCGCTCGCAGTGCGTCGGCATCTATTGTCTGCAGCCCCGCGGAGTGCTGTGTATATGAACGGTAGGAGAGGAAGCTGGGCGTGTTGCGTGAAGGTGTATTAAGGAAGTGTCGCTGGCTCGGAGCTGCGGGATATTGCCGATGCAGTGTTGTAGCAAGAGAGAATTTTCTTGCAAGGGTTTGCGAGGTACGAGTTGTACAAGCAGTACTGCTGGGATGTATAGTGATTGTTCTACTTGAATTTAATATTAATGAGTGTTTAAATGTAGGACGGTCTTTAATTGCTATGAGTTGTTTATGAATCTCCAGATAGTTCTCTTAACGTTGTACGTTTGTTTGGTTATGATATTACTTATTAGCGCTTTACAATTTCTTTAAGTACGTATACAAGATTAGTACAAATATACTTGTATAATATTTGTAATTATTATTGTTATAGATTAGACACGATAGAATTCAATTTTCTGTTTTGTATCTAAAATGCAGGAAATTCATTGATGTGCAACGAAACGAAAAGCAGAAACATACAGCACGGTTGAAGTTATTGCGAAAAGCTTTCTTTTTCAATTTTTCATTTCACGTTCTCAGTGTACATAAGGTTTTACCTCAAATTTGAAGTAACAACGAAACAAACAGCCTGGCATTCTATGACTACAGTAATATTCTCGTAGTAATGCAGTGTGAATGATACACTGAGAAAAATGATGTAGGAAATGTTACTATATATCTAACAAAAACTGCTATTTTAGGGAGGAGTTGAGGGATATACTCGACTTATGGCAAATTTTACTATATTTTTAGTAAAATTTGCTACACATGTAATAATTTTTACAATACTCGCTATAATAAAAATTCCTATATAATATAATAAAAATTCGAGTACTTAGAAACCGCTATTTGAATAAGAAATTTTACTACGACATATAGTAAAAATTGCAATATAAAATAGCAACAATTCCTATAAACGTAACAAAATTTATAGCATTCAATAGGAGATTTGCGAATTTCTCCACATGGTTTATTGAGTTCTACGACAACATAGCAAAATTTATTTCATCTGTTAGCAGATTCGTGAATTTTTCCACGTGATTTTTTAAGCTTATGTTGTCTTTGAAAGGGTTTTTATTCTTCAATATACATTAAGCTATTATACTATATCAATTATATTTTAGAATATTTTGTGTTTTTCAATCTCATGTAACGCAAATAGATAATTATTAGCATATTATTATTTAAACTTTATTTACAATTAATACGTGCAGCTAATGTATCAGTTTCAAAATTTTATACGTAAGAGGTCTTGCTCGGGTAAATGGTTAGCGCGCCCGCCTGCTGTTCCAAGGGTCCCGTGTTCGAATTCCACCGCCGTAATAATAAAATTGTTTTTTTTCTTCGTTAATATTATTCTTTATTTAATAATATATAAACATATAAAGCGCTTCTCTCTTTCAAATGCTCTAGAAAATGTAAATAAAGTCGAGTAAAAAAAAATAATAAATTTTTAGCTTTTCGCCTTCAATGTCAAAATTATATGTGTTAGCAAAATTTACTATTTTTCGAGTATATCCCACGGTTCCTATAAAAAATAATATTTCCGATATATTTAATAAATTTTCCTACGACATTTTTCTCAGTGTACTTTAAAATTTAACGGAAACCTAAAAAATTGTAATTATAGAGAAAACATAACAAAATTGTTCAGTATAAAGGAATACTACGAAAGGCTTGAAGAATCAATACAGAAGAAATAAAAGAAACAATGCTCATAAGACAAAACGATTTTCCATCTCGTTATTTACTTTGCTTACGCAGTCAATATCCATGTAACACTCGAGGTTAGCCGTCCTGTAGAAAAAGGCAATTTAAGTACAATTTTCAACACGTGAAAAAATCCTCTTGTTATTCGCTTATCGTAAAGACTACTTCAAACAAATTCGCTTACTGATACCCTGCCCCTCTCTATCTTTCTTCCTAGCAAAAAATTTCGCGTAATAAAAAATGTCAAGCTTGGCGACATCCGTTATTTTATGGAGGACTCAATCTCTAAGAAAAAATTTGCCGCAAAAATAACGTCAACGACCATTAAAAATGTGCCAGACGCATACGCGATCTCGAGGGCTTTGCAGCGCGGCGACAATGATAAGAGTGAAAAAAGAAGAGGAAACCAAATAACAATCGTACCCGGGAAGTCGCGCGCCCTGCACTCGTGTCTCCGTACTACTAGAAACTTGTGTGTTTTGCGAGTAGGAGTGGGAGGAGCTGGGAGTAGGAGGTTATAACAGTTTGCATAGGGAAAATACGTCAATCGACAATTAATGCAGATTTCCCCGGAGTGGAGGTGACTCGCTCGCGTTTACAGTTGCATCGAAGTTCTGGCTTAAAAAATTGTTTTCTTTCAATTCGGTAAAATGTCAGGTATGCGCTTTTTTAATTATGTTTTTCCGTTGTACGTCATCCTTTTTAGTGTTTAATAATTTCCAATAATTATTGATAATAAAAGAAAATAAAATTTTTATGTTGGATTTATGTTAGAAAATAAACATTTATGATGAACATTTTTGTTTCTGATAAATACAATGATTTTTCGCTGAAATTCTATATTTTGAACTCTTTAAAGTATACGAATCTGCCATAAGTTTACATTATACTTAAAAACGCATAATAAAACGTGTTTATAATCAACAAATCTAATATTAAAGAAAAAACAAATCGCAATTTCAATCAATTTTTCATGCAACGGTCTAATTGCGTCGTTCGAATGCAACGCGAACGTTTACCCTCTCTCCTCGCAAATTCTCTCCCCTTATACATATTCAACAAAACCCCCGCGCGTCCGGTATAAAGTTACTAAAATTGCATCTAATTAAACGGAGCAACGCGCGAAAGTATACACGGACTCGGATTCGTGTTTGCACAACGCGGGCACGCGGGCACGCGGACACAGCGCTACCGTATCATTACCGTCCGCGACATGAAGGAAACGCAATATCGAAAATTTTGGCTGGGGTGAGGCGCGCACGAAAGTGAACTTTAATTTCGTCCTCCGTACGCTCGCCTAATTCGTAGCCACCGCCGCCGCCATCGCCATCGCCGGATGCCATTAATATCGCGCGCGTTCGCGCAATCGATTAACTTTCGGCGAGAATGAAGCTTTACGAGCTTTGCTTACGCGCCGAAATAACGCTGTCTTATTGCGCGAATAATTATGCATTAGCGTAGTGCGTGCGAGCGCTCGTTATTATCGAAACGTGGAACGATATAGGTGCGGTAATAACGGAAACGTTCCCGTCTAAACGAAATGGCTATACGTGTACATGCACGCGCGAACAGCAAGAGTAAGAGCAGGGGATAACAGAGTGCTGCGAATATTTATTTACGCCGTATTCTGTAAATTTAAGATTTATTATTAAACGGGCTCTTAAAGCTACTGTGTGATGTTGGCAGATACGAATTTTTCTATTTAATGCGCAAAATAATGCTGCGTTGGAGTTGCAAAATAAGACTCTCCTAAATTGTAGTATTGTGTGAGCTGAGGTATGAATATACACGACGAAATATTCGGAAAAATATGTTCTTATACTTATTAGGTAATTTCATATATTAATAGAAGTTTTATCGTCCGTTTATCAAATTTACACTTGATACTCGGCCAAAATTATAGGTTTGAGAAATTATGCCATTTCATCATTTTAGAAAATTATATAATGTTAAATTATCGTTATGTATCATCATTAGCGTAATTATATTAAAAAAGACATTTATTGAGTATCTTTTAGTAGGAGGAAAATTGAGACGATGACACGGTTCTCTCAAACAGGTCAACTAAAATTCTTCAGTTAAAGACGATTTGTTAATTTTACCTAGAAGTGAACATTCGTCTCAAGTTTCAAGTAAAAAAAAGCTCTTCGCGATGAAAGTTCCACGAGAAGATGCCTCTCCGCTTAAGTTTTTTATTTTTGCAAAATGCCTCTTAAAACTTGGAATTTAAATTAAATTTCGTATAGCGCGTGAAACATTAAGATATGCATTAGAGACGACACTCGCGAGCCTTAAAATTACGAAGACAAATGCACAATAACGTCGAGCATTAATTCACGTCGTGTGCCCACTCGCCGTCTCGTTTTCGCCGAAATAAAGAATGGATAATGAACTTTAAACTACCTCCCTAACGAACGAAAGCGCAACATTTTTCTAGAACACACCGATGCTTCCAAGCAACGCAAGCGCGCAAAGTTGGCCCCGGAATTCGGTCAAACCTCTCCTCTCTCGCGCCTCTATTTTTCATGGAACCTAAGTTTACAAGACTAATTAGGAGAGAAGCGGGGGAGGGCGAAGGGAGAGGCAACGCGCAGCGACGAAAAAAGGAATACGTGATCAGGGCAGCGAACTAACAAGACAAGTTCGTTACATGGCTGAATCCCTGATACGTTCCCTTTAACGCGAGCGAGGGAGAAAAAGCGAACGGACAAACTAGTTACGCGCTCGCGCTGCTGTGCGAATCCTGCGAGGCACTGCGCATGCGTTATACACGCGTATAAAACTGCATGCGCGAGTCTTAGCTATCTATAATTCACCAAACGGCTTACCCATTTTTTTTTTGTTATTCGTTAAGACGCACGCGGCTCCGCCGGCGCCATGCAATTATATACGTTGTTCTAGGGGGCTGTGTTTTTCAACATTCTTTTTCGTTTTTGAGTTTTTCTTTCGAGTTTCTCCTTTTCGAAAAAAAATATCTTTTAGTCTCTTTCAGAAACATAGACCCGCGGTGCGGAACCTCTCGAGTCCCATCTACGCTGGCAAAGTTAAATACTTGCAAAAGTCGCGGGGGCAAAACTTCTGGCTATACTCTACACGTCTATACACACGCACATCAGAATCTCTTTTTCCCGTATTTTCATTGTATTATTATCAGGAAAGTTATGAATCTTTTCTCCCTTGATATTTATGCGCATATCTTATCATTCATGGATTTGGAAAGTTTGTAAACGTATTTTCCTTTTCACCTTTTTTGGCATTTTGGTGTGATCAAATTGTTGGATTTTCATAAAATATACAGTCACAGAAGATTTTTATCTTAGAAAATGCTATGTACATTAATAGAATGAAATAATTTTAGTAACTCATGAACAAAAATCTTATAAAACCGTATATATCTGTACACGGAAAGAAATATCTTATGAAAAATTAGTGAAATGTCTATTAAAAATTAGTACTGTGGTATGGACAAGTGGGACAAACTCGCATTCTATCAAATTTTACAAGAAAATATAGTAATTTTTACGAGGCTGAAATTTATGAGAAAAAAAAGAGCCGAGTGGTAAATTCAAACCCTCAATTCTCCGATTACGAAGCTACACTTTTATCGACTTGGCCACTGCCGTACTTATGAGTAAAGTTTCGATCTGTGTACATATGCTATATCCTGCTTTACCGACGACTCTCACGCCATCCAAATTACTATACTGTCTATTAAATTGTTAGTATACACTGAGGTAAGGATTTATTTATAGTTAATATATTTAGTAACAGTTAATACTAAAATAGTTGATTTTGAGGAAATAAGGAAATTATAATGTGAAAACATTCACATTTGACTGAAATTCCAAAATATTACTATTAATGATGCGCATATTAATAGTTAATATGCTTAGTTAATAAGGGTTCACAAAGAGTAAATGTAAATAAATTTTTCTGTATATTTTTAATATATCTTCTTATTAACTAGAAACAAATTCTCAGTGTAGCTTCGACTGAAAATTAAACCGATTTTATTAATTTTTAACAGAACTATGGTAAAAATTATTTTCTATTGTTAAAATTTAGATTTCAAATTTTTACCATATTATCTACTAAATATTAATCGTAATTATAAAAAAATTTTAAACTTTTTCTAATTATTTTTAATAGAACTATGCTAATAATTAGTAGAAGTATACTAAATTACTTAAGAGTGTTAGTTTGTCCCAGCATTACCAGAGATTCTACTAATTTTTCATAAAATATTTCTTTCCGTGAATAGGATTCTTTTTAAAACGTTAGTAAAACCAACAAATTTTCTTATTTTTCTAATAAACCACTTGATTTTTCACTTCTACAAAGCTGCAGCTACCCTTTTAATTATCCATTTCGCATTTTGTGTATTTTAACGCGCCGAAAAGAGGACAAAAATATAGCGAGCGCGCGTTCCTGAAAAAGTGCGAGAGTGTACAGAGAGCGAGTGCCCAGTGCACGCAAATGCTAAAAGTTCCCGTCGAAAGGTTAGGAAAAAGCGTATTTTCCCCGGTGCGATGCGAGACGAGACGAATCGTGCGGTCAAACCCCCGTAGCCGGAAATAAATGCTTGTGCACCGAGGAATTTTAATGAAGTTCGCTCCAAGCGCGCGCTGGCCGCCCTTATTATTTGCATTAATTTTCAAATCTTTTGCTAGTCGCGCAACTGGTACCTCTCTTCTACCTTCTCGCTTTATGTTTTTGGTAGTTTTTAAGTATATCCAGAATAGCGACGGAATTTGCGTTCTCTGAAAAGGTGAAAAAGTAGGACGCTCGTTTTCACGAATAATATATGGGTATTTTCATATAGATTTCATGATAGGATTATTTCGTTTTTGCATTATTTATTTGAAAATTTTTTAAAAAACATACAGCCATATATTCATGGATCAGAAATAACGAAGATTTGTTCAAATTATTATTTCAAATGCGAATTTTTTTATAATAACTATTCAAAACTTATAGGAATTAAAGAGAAGATTTTTATGAACTTTTTTGGTCTATTAAATACAGCGAGAGTTGGCATACATTTATATAAATTCAGTTTATTATGTTAGAAAATAAGTGAACGTACTGGAGCAGAAAAATAAATGTAAATGTAACCCCGTTTCCGAAGAATAGATTAGATTACAGATATATCTGAAAAATGCTATTTTTACACAGGTATTTTTTGTCGGAATGGATTATTTGGTCAACATTAGCACGGCCGGTCACATCATAAAAGCAACGTCTGAACGTGTGTGCGCTTTGCCTAACGAAACGCGGTCGACATTTCATTTGGAATAACGAAAAAGAATCGGATAATCGGACTGTCCCCTTTGATTACACGCTTTTTCCATTTGCCCGTCACGAGTCGGGCCAGCAATAGGCCGACAGCGCGGTTGACCGGGCACAATGACCGAACCGTATTATCATCTTCGTGACGTATCGACAGCCCAGTGGAATTAAGTGTCAATGGCAGAAAGCGCGGCTGTGCACGTCCGCAGTATAGTAATTTGAAAACACGAGTTCGTTAGCGCCGCCCGCGCAAAGGATTCGAGACCGCGAGTAGAGCTTGGGACACGGCGACCGTTATTAGAGCTTTTTCTCCCCTATAAAGGTACTAGTAATGACTTTTCTCCCTGGCCTAAATACCGGATAATTAGTGCGCAAATGTAGGTGAAAAATGCCCTCGTGGTATGTTTTACGATTATTACAACTGTTAGTAGCCGCGTGTAAAAAGCTTCGTTACAACTTAATCTGCGCTTTAAGTGCGCGTAATAGATTCGACTTATCGCACGCGTAAAGTATTTCACGCCGTGACAGTCGAAAATTGATATTGAAAAGAGAGCATAAAATATTTGTTCTCCGTACTTATTTACAGAATACTCGAAATCGACATTGACCCATCTAACGAAAACTTGGAAGCGTTTAATTCGGTCCAGCCAAAGGAGGCGGCCCCGAAGCATGTAAATTTAGAAGTTGCAAGTAGGAATATTGAAATTCACTTGCCGAAGTCTATAAAACCGATGCACTTAGCTGGGCAACAAACTTGTATTGTTAGCCCGTAGCCTCATTCGTAACGCTCCATTAAGAATTCAACGTTAGCTCACTCGCGGAGGAACATCTGGCCCGTATAAATAGCCAACCGCACCGAATACTCGCCTCCTTAAATAACCCATCGACTCTGCTGAAACTTGCAAAGCCACGCAGACAGATGCACGCACACAAACAGACAGACATGCACAAGCATCAGCACGTAGGCAATCGAGCGAGCGTCATCGAATCGAACCTCGTGCAAGTCCCGTAGAAGCGATTGTCCATTAAGCTCGGATCGCGCGGCCAGTCCGACTTACTTCGATGATCCGTTCATTACGCGCTAAACAACGGATCCCCAATCACAGCGGCAATGGACAAAGCTCGTGCACGTCGGCACAAGAGAGAGGCACGACTCAACCCCTCCCTCCCCCCGCAGCCGAGGCTCTACTCGTAAATATGACAGGACAGGTAAATTGGATACTGCGCGCACAGTTCGTCGAGTGGCAAACACACACATACACACACAAAGGGGATGTACCGGAGGGCCTAGACGACTCGGGCATTAAGCAACGAGACGACTGTTCGTTCCTAGGGTTCTGCACGCTGGGCTTTCTTCCTTGTTTCGCGTCTAGCTGCAGGCAGCAGCGGCTCTACGGCGACAGCTCGATTAAAGCCGAAATGCCGCGGGTTGTTTACGTAGTTGCCGGCCAAGTTTTAAGTAGGCCGTAAACAACAACGCGCGCCCCGCCACCGCCGCTTTTTTGCCATAATTATATATTCCGCTACGCCTCGTCTTGATTACGATTTACGCGCACACACGCGTGCGTGCGTGTGTAATGTTCGAGAGTCATTAAGTATAGGCGGAGGGGGAGAGATTTCACGAGCGGCGGGGGGCGTTTGAGAGTAGCGCGCACCGGTTGCGCTCGGCCGTGGAATTTATGTTACTATCGGGAAACTCGATGAGGCGTAAGAATGAGGTGTGTATTTAGGAAAATGTTGCTTTATATATTAACGAACGCCTCGAATCACGTGGTTGTTATACGTTTAATAAACGCGAGTTTTTTTCCTTTAATCTCGTTAAACGATCTCAAAGAATTCAAGAATATTTCATACAGTATAGTAGTTAAAAAAGCAAATGTCATTTGGAAAGACAGAGAGAAAGTCTTTCTCCTTGAAAAATGAAAAAGGTCGGATTACATAGGAGGCAGTATCAATAGTCTGACCCAAGCTAGGGTTTTACTACTTTTAGAAATTTATATTGATGCTATCTTATAGGTCGTGTGTTAAACTTTAATGTACCCCGCAAGAAATTACGCTCGCTTGAACCCTCTATATTCGTAAGCGCTCAAAAAAGCCGGCAGGGAGGTTAGGTCCATAACCGTCCGGGCGGGCAGGAATTATGGCATTGCTACAAATGGATTCAGCGATATCAGGAAACGCGCGATAAAAAATTTATCGCTAATAACGATTTCTTATTAAAACATACCGCATCGATGAATAAAAAAAGGAAAAAACAACGCGCGGTCTCATTTCGTAATCAAAGGCAATTCCAAGCAACTCGCGTAATGGAGAATAATAAACCTGGACTGTATTGCAGCGGTGCGAGCCATCTTCCTTATCAAATTGAACGGAAGGCAAATGAAATAACGACGAGGCAGCGCGTGTGCCCTCGTAAACGGCATAGGCGGCCGGAGGGGCGGACTTTCACGATTGATAATCAGGCTACGCTGTGTTTGGTTTACCGCCGGAGCTTCCCCCGATTTGTCATGCATCATTTTGCGCTACGCACGAGTAGTCGTTCCACCCTGCACGTTCCCCTCGCGGGGGGAAACCGCGCAAATATGGCGGAGCTATTGCACGCACTGCGCGTTACGAGGCTCGCTTGCTCGCTCCGCGTTGTCGTTGTCAGCTGTGCGTTTATGCATACAGGCGATTGAATTCCTTTTCCCGTACAGTAAAATCAATTTTTCGAAAATATCGACAAGATATTCGATTTTGTGTTGAGATTGAAATTTTTTTCGAATTTTCGAAAGTGTTTCTTTTTTTACTAACAATATAAGGGAGCCTTTTTTAGAATCTGAATTTAAAATCACATTTCGGTTATTTAAGTGCAAAGAAAAATAACAGTGAATTTGTAATAAACGCATCAGAAAAAGTACTGACTAAAAAAAAGTGCGCTTCTCGAAAAGATTAAAGGGAGTGCTACGAAGGGACCAAATCAAATTTTTCAAGACGTTTTTTCAAATTAAGAAAATATAATAGAAAAGAGCTTATAAGGGTGTATATCCAGCGACTCGTTAAAAAACTTTATTAACTGGAGAGCTTCTGCGATTGGCTCTTAATTCCAAAATCACGTCACTGAAAACTCGATAAAACTTTATAAGCCAGCAGCGACGAGACGCGGAGAGAAAGAGAAAGCGGGTGAGAGGAAAAGAGAGAGAGAGAGGGAGAGAGAGAACGACGCGCGGAGTCAATATTCTTAAAAGCAAAATGAGTCCCAGGCGCGATATCGCGCGCTGTGTACCGTGGCGTCGAGAAATTTGTTAGATCGATCACCTCCCCCGAGGTTCTTAAGAAATTTGAAATAAATTATTAAAAAATGTATGAGGCCAGGCTTTTCGCATCTTGGCGCCCTCCTCTCTCTCTTTCGTGTATCCTATGAATTCTTAAAGGCGCGCATGGAAATTTTTATGCGGCCTTAAAATGCGCCTTACAATAATGCGATACATTATGTAGAGGAAAGTTACATCTTATTGGTTTCACATTTCGCGCGTTTTTATGGAAAAAAGATTGATGGATCTCCTTCGCGAAGCGGCGCCGTAGTGCCGCAAGCAAAAAAAAGTTTTGTAAATCTGGCACAATGAAGAAAGATTGGATGCAAGAAAGTTCATTGAATTGACAGAAAATTAAGTGTTTCTATAATAAAACTGGAATTTAGTAATTCAGTAACTCAACTCTACAATCAAAATTTAAAAAATAAAAAATCTGGACCCAAAACTTTTTTATGATCGACACGAGCACATCATGCTTCGCGCGCACGTTGGCTAAGTTTATTTTCTTCTGAGCGCGTGCCACGAAACTCCATTGTCAGTCGATAAGGAGTAAATCAAATTCCGCCCAGTCGCCTCTCTTCCTCCACACGCGCGCGCTCACACTGTCGAAACTTCAATGCTATTTATGACTCGTGATTTAGTGGGTCGCCCGTACGCGTCGTGCCTTTCGATACGTATATATATACAGGAGAGAGCGGAGGCCGCGTGTCTCGCCGTCCTCCGGGACGAAATGACTAATTTCATCCGCGGCAACTGCATCCCCCGACAAATTCCTCTGCGGAGCGCGAGAGCCGTCCATTGTTTATTAGAAGGCTCACGCCCGAGAAGTGAGGCTTTTCCGGTATGTGTAGGTGAATTATATAGAGACTATGCTTAGCTCCAAGAGACACATAAGAATATTCGTCGCGCACTCATCGTCAACCTAATGGAATGTCACTTTATTTTTTAAGCAGTAAATGACTGAGTGGATTCGAAGTGGAGGAAGAATGGCTTAAATTTCCTACGAAGACTTCGGGCACTTTTTTCCGATCCTTTTCTCACATTTATTGCCGGGAAAAATGGAATGCAATCTAACAACCTTTTCTTCCGATATTTTTAACCGTCCGGCTCTCAAGAAATCATTACATCATTTTTTAAGAAAAATCTAATAACGAGATATTCGTTACGACAAAGGGTTTCAGAAATAGTAGAACGCGAAAGAAGAATTGTCTTTGTTAATATCTTTAAAAAGAGTGGTGATTTATAGATTGATGAATTGACTGATTTTGCAGTATATTTAGAGGTTAAATATAAAAGAAACTTCCATTACATCAATACCCAAAGACACCTTCTCGACCCCTCTTGAACAGAAATATCCACTTCCAAAACGAAAAAAGCTGTATACAAACAAAAAAAAGTGAGAAATCCTTCTCCCGAAGTACGTTTGCAGGTGTATACACACTGAGAGAAATGGTCTAGGAAATTTTAATACAACTTTAGTAAAAATTACTATATTTTATACCAACGGTGGGATA
>JAWWEQ010000001.1:22851533-22907516 GCA_035583055.1 Torymus tubicola | reverse complement strand
CCCCCCCCCCCCCCCCCCCCCCCCCCCCCCCCCCCCCCCCCCCCCCCCCCCCCCCCCCCCCCCCCCCCCCCCCAAGCGTCGATTCGTCGCCGCCGCCGCTCGCCACGAAATCACAATGGCTGATCAGCGGGGTGGGGGAGGACACAAAGGTACCCGATTCTTTCACTTCCGGCGAGCTCTCGCTTCCCCGATAAAACTCTCCCTCTTCCGCTCTGAAAGGCTCGTGTTTCGCGCGCATAGCGCCTGGCGGAATTTCGAGTTTCTCGGAATGTACTTGTACTTTCGCGTCTCTTTTTCTCTCTCGCGCATCTCTTCCGCCAGTTTTTTTATAGCCCTCTTCACTAGTTTCTCCTCCACTCCCCTTTTCCACTCGTCCGACGTCTTACTTATACTCGGCAGTCAGTGTTCGTATCTCTTTTCTTTTATTGTTTGATCATTTACTTTATTCTTCCCCGAATTATTTCGTACATCAACTTAATTGATTGATCTACATATTAACAATTTGAAATTATCCTAATATCTGTTTGTAATTACGGTAATTGAATCAACATAATAAGATATTGACATTATCCATATTGAAACACGTGTGTTTATTCAAATCAGCTGGTAAACTTCTTTTTAATGAATTTTTTCATTATCTTTTATACTTTGATTATTCACTGCACATTTGATATCTCATTGCCTTTCATCTCATTATCGATGCATGCATTGTTGTTGCAATCATTACTGCTTTGCATTATTCTTTTGATCACTTCATTATTTTCTCTTTTAACAGCACTGAATGGAAAATCTAAAAGCCATAAAGATAACGAGGAAAATACTTTCTTTTCAAAAATATAATGGACGAGCGTTTATGCTTTTATGACCGTGGGTTCAAAAGAAATTCAAAGTTGATAAAAACTTTTACATTGACCGTGTTACTAGCGATGCAAAAATATTATGTAACCTTTGAGCAATATAATCATATCTTATCTAAAACAAAGAATTGATCATTTATTCCAAAAAATTATTAAATATAATCTGCATATAATTCAATTCCAAGTAAATTTAAAAAAATTCTTTGCTGCAAATTTTTATTTGTTATGAAAAAAAATAAGAAATATTTTGTGATAAGTATACCAGAACAATCACATGGTATCAGTTCGGCAACTCGTAAACGTACGCTCATCTATTTTAAATGGGATTTGCGAATTTTGAAATCGTTTCAATATTTGCTTTCGACAAAAATAAACTTCTTGAATAATTATTTTGCGTTTAAAAATAAATGTGCAGAACGAAAGTTGCACACGTAAAGTACATAATTTCGCCTAATATGTTCCGAAACTACGTTCGCCTGACCAAATCTGCCTTCCACTACTAGCTGCGCTCGAAAAAGAAATCCGAGGCAAACTGCTGAGACCACAGCGGTGTGTGTGTGTGTGTGCATCTCGTAGAACCGCGGATTATACCGTCGCCTCCTCCCTCACTGCTCCTCTCTCCGCTCCATTTTCCACGTCCTTTCTCGGCCCACTTCGGTGCGACGAAGGAGTCACGTGCGCGGAAAACGAGTAGTCCGACGCGCCGAAGCGGAAGACACAGCGCGCCTCTCAAAAGTCGCGAGCGGTTTATATCTCGAGGTAATAGCCCGCGGGGTTTCGGCCCTTCCCACGGCTGCTGTGGAGGTTCCGGGCCGCGACTCGGATTACCTCCAGTCGCCCTGTAGCTTTTATGACCGCCCGAGCGTTGATGGCCGGAAGGACGATATGGACGAGCGGGAGAATTATAGCCGGAGAAATTGATATGGGGCGAGTTTTCACTCGGCCGGGCACTTGCACTGCACGTCGACGCCGCCGCCTTTGAATGTCATTCGTGGGTCAGCCGAGGCTTTGAATTTCGCGGACCGCTTTGTTAGGGGTTGATGCGCCTGGTGATGTTTTCCGAAATGATTTATCAAAATTATTAATTTGGACTATTAAGGTAAATAACTTTTTATAATTTTAACTTAACTCAAAACCTTTCTCGATTTTTCAAAACTTCATTAAGTTTAACTTACTTTGTTATACATATACATATAAGAACAATGAAATGACATTGCAGAAGTAAAAATAATAATTTAGTTGTAGAATAAGATTTTTAGAACCTTATAGTACAAATTGTGATATTCATTTACACCTTTTTCGATTCGCGCAACAAAATTTAATTTACCAGAAATTATTCAGGTACGCGAAAAAAGAGCTCGATGCAGAAAGAGTAGCACGAAGGTGCAGAAGAGCTTTCTTTCGGAGCTTTCTTACCGAGAGGATAAAGTGAGCTATAAATTACACTTAGTGGCCTATATGGATGAAACGAAGTTTGCATTATATTGCAAATTTTTTAATGCTCCCGGCGGGAGAGTACATAAGGCCACCTTATTATACTAAATTATCATAGAAATGTTTCGAGAACATAATGATTTAACATTTCCCGGTAATTTCAAATTATTATAGCAAGAAATGGCAAACTCTGATTGAATTGCTTCGTTGAAAAAAACCGTTCCTGTCAAATGCAATTCTTCTTCAAATTAAATTTAAAACAGCGCCTGGGTGTGTGAAAACTGACGTTAATTTAATAAAGCTTACAGAATAAAATGGACTCTCGTATTTTTAAATATAATTTATAATTTCACTGGACAGAAAGTACAAAAATTTTAATCGAATTGTTACCGAATTCACTCGTTACTTTATATTCAATATCCCCGGAATATCTTCCATGCAGCTCTGTTACCTAAAATACAAAACTCTTTTATGAGTTATTTATATGCATATATTCACGAAAATAACGCATTCGCTGCACTCGCGTTATAAAGCGCAGGTTACTGCCAAATTGACTTTAATTCCATCTAATAATGTAAACATATATGAGTTCTACAACTTTTACCGCGTACGGAAATTATTCGAATTATTCAAATGATCTTATAATATTTTCTTCGATAAGTATTTCATGCATAAACATTGATCATTCAAGCCTTTTTCAGAACACCAAATCGACAAAAATAATTATTTACCTTCAATGAGTATTTAACATCATTGCGTCTTTAATTAGTTCATAACTCGCTTATAATCATACAGATTAGCTCTTTTATGCCAATAATACGTAAGCAATAAAAGACTAATTACTACATTAATTCATACGAATTATAATTAAAATGTACATTTTTCATATCCAGTGAATAATTAAAATTATAAATGAGGTATATACTTATGCATTATTCATGAAATATAATGAATACGCGCGAAAATTAATTATAAATTGACCAAGTATAAAACGGAGATAGAGGTATAAAACGGAAAAGAAATGCTCTCGTATCCAGCATATGCAACAGAGAATTGTACTACACTCAATGCACTTTGAGCTGGGTGAAAAAGCAAGACTACATTCGCTGCTTTACCTCAACCGGCGCGCGCGTACACATCCCCTTAAACCCCGAAATTCTCGCATGAAATCTCACGGAATTATCGGCGCGGCGCGGTGTGCGTGCACGTACATATATCGCGGGCGCAGTCGTACTTTATAATACGGATGAGGCTTTATTCACCGGATAAAGGCGAGAGCGCAAAGCCAAGCACTAGATTCTCATGGCGCGCGCAGGCGCGGGCGGGGAGCGAGCAAAGCCGAGGCGATACGTATTCGTATCGATGTACACCGCGCGCTCGCATTATCTTCTGGATTATTGATAAATACGTTCCGGTTCCGCCGGAGATATACAACCGAGTGCTTAGGGCGACAGACTGGACGTACGGTCCCGTTGCGCACTCCCGCGTACGCCTACGCTCGCCTTTTGTTGTAATACCGGGTCAGCTGCGAGTCTCTCTTTTTTTTTTTGTTTTATTTCCTGCCCTGCGCGAGAGGGAGAGAAGAGAGAATTCGAATCGGATGCAATTTTTCAAGTGGAACTGCATTATTCACGCGGAGAGCTTTCGATGTAATGCTTTGTGTAAAGTTTGTCGCTGTAAACGTCGATGGGGGTTGGCCGTTTTGTGCTGGGGCTGAATTTGTTTGGCCTGCGACAGAAGTGGAAATTGCAGTTAAAATAAGAGATCGGAAAATATTCTTGAAACCGGATTGCTTTGCTTATAAATGGATTTTTACAAAATCATATTACGTAATATGATGTTTTTAGGATGTAAATAATAATAATAATAATAATAATAATAATAATAGAAATAGATAGACGCTGTGAAACTCGATTTAGATATTTCCTTTTCAGGAGTCATCGGTGAGTAAACGGAAATGTCAACTGAACTGACTATAATCGAGCTCGTCGATAATCCTTCAAAGAGAAATTCATAGGGGAAATTGCTGTGCTATAACGAAACGTCAATTAAATTTTTATCTTGCTGAATCAATCAAATTGTAAATATCAATATTTCAAGTTCGCTATACTGAATCAAAAGTCTATATATTGACTGATTTGTATTAACTCCTTTTTTCTACATTGTCGTTTGACTTTTCCTATTAAAATGCAATAAAGTTTAATATTTATACTACTCTAGATTGTTATAAATACACGAACAAATGTAGTTTTCAATTAAAAGCCTACGTAATGCTGTATATAAACATGATCAATTTTCTAATTCCTATGTTAATTCAATGTGCAATATTCATTTTGTCAATCAAGATGTATGGTTTCAATTATTGTCATCAGTATTATTTCAATGAAATAATATATAGTATTTTCATTATCATAAAATCAATAATAAATGAAATAATCTATAACAATTATGATGTGCCCTGAATATTTCTAAGTGACTTGAAATTTTACGATTGAAAGCTACAATATCATACTAGAAATAGCAATTTCAAGCGTACTACGTAATGATTGGAGTGGCCCACCGCGTCATTCTCTCTTGGTAAAAAGGGCCATTTGAAATCCATATAAAAACCATTGGCTCGAGCACCGACAGGCGCGCGCGTGCGCAAGCCGTAAAAATATTCTCCCCAGCAGACGACACTGCGCATATACACTTCTAAAGCCTCAAAAGGCCACTAAACCGCTCGCGATTTTCAATTCCTCGAACCCTATTACCCGCGTACGCACTCGATTTCGAAACAGGTCGTAAAAGTCGCGCGCGCGTGTGACAGAGCTCGTGTAAGCTTAACTGGAGCGAGCTTTATCGCTGCAGACGGACAACGCACGAAAGTCCGACGACGGGACGAAGACGCGCGTGCGCGCACGGGAAAACGATCTTTTTCACGCGCACAGTACCCTCGAACCATTAACTTTTTTTTCCCTTCGATCGAAAGCTGCAGCTCAATGTTGCGGCCTGAAAAAAGTACAAAGAGAGTGAAACAAAGAGAGAGAGAGAGAGAGAAAGTTGATGGTGCACTTGAAGAAGATTCCACGCGACGAGAGGTTTTGTCGCGCGGCTATTTACGCGACGATCGAGCGTCTTTTATGTAAAGATTCGCTGCAAGTGCGCGGTGAAAAGGAAAAAGGGGCGCCACCCTCTCACGCGTCCCGAGGAATTACCTTTTACCGGGCACTGGACGACGAGGAATAGATCGCAATTTGGATGCAGTTACGCGGAAACGATGTATGGAATTTTTATGCTCCGCTGGTGCAGAAATTGTGCGGGGGGATAGTGTAAAGGTGATGGTTAATAAAATTTAATATGGTCGGTACGAGCTCGATGCTAGTTTCGTATATTCTATTTGTGTTATGTATATTTTCAGAAGCTTTATGTTTAGTGATATGTAAAACCAATTTCTATTAATGAAATACGCGCATTATTGCAGAATACAAATGGAGTATTTCCAGTTTATATAGATTACTAGTCAAATAGTATAGCAAAAATTAAGCAAGGTTTTACAGGTTGAAATATGAGATAGCTTCGCAATATACTTGTCGAGCAATTTTTAATATTTTGGTACATGTGTAAAATTTCGAATAAGTATGCAGTAGCAATTTATCGGTTAAATGTATCTTTTTCGTCGCGTTCGATCGGCTCTAGGATACTGTATTCTACAAATAATTTACAAATGGAACATTTTATTTCGATTTTCTTTTTTTTCTTTGCAAAGAACACTATTTGTAAAGCTGGCCTCGATTGGTAGGCGGTCGATCAAATTTATCTTTAGCGCAATCTGAAAGTATTTCTTTGCGATACTGCAACGTAACGCATTTCCCAAATAAAATGAAGCACTTCTATTGAGAATATTTTCAGTAGACACATTCTTTCCTCAATTCGATAGAGAAACTTTTTCGCGTAGAAATAATTTTCAGAGATTTTTACATCTGATATGATATGTGAATGCGTGATGGTTCCACAGTAGAAAATTAAAATGAAGAATTCCAAGATATTTTCAGTTGGACGAACCTGATTCCCTATACTTTGCGAGATATTTTCTGAAATCTTGATTTTCGAACAAATAATAACATTCAATTAAAGAAAATAGCATAAAGTCAATATACTTCTTCAGATTAATATGATTTTCTTAATAACCCGAATTTTCCCGCATTCAATTTCGACAGCACGTTTCCCTCCCAACGCTTCCGAATCTCAGAGGGGAAATGGAAAAACTATATGACGAAGGTAGAATTAAACCACGATCAGATCCTCAATATTTAAGACGCCCCCTAATAACATTCATCAAGCAATTTCATAAGGCACAAAGGCGCGAGCGAGTACGGCTTATCAAAATGAGACGCTCGCACAGTCGCGCGTGTGCGGCGCACCTCCCGCAAAGTAATCCGCAAGACGTGCGCGAAATCTGAACAATGGCCTGGCCGCGCGAGGAAATCCCCCGACGCGTAGTCGAAAAAAGATCAGCTCTACATACATACACACACGCGCGCGTAGAAGGAAAAATGTTTATGCCACGCAAACAGTGTCGTCGTTGAAAATGGCTCGGGCAAAATCGATAGCTCTTTCCTCGTGGGCCGCGAAAGCTTTTGCATCGGCGGCGTCGTCCTCGGCGTCATCTGCGCATTGTAGGAAGCTCGTGCGCCTTGTAAATCCCACCACGCGACGCGCGTGAATGCGTTAACTCGCTCTCTTTCTCTGTCACGTAGCACTCGGCAATGAAAGAAGACGTCGCACGACGTCTCTGTCGCGTATAGGGAGCGTTGTATCTATCGTTCCGATGCACTCTTCGCAGTGCAGTCGATCGAAAAGCCGAGAGCACCGACAGAGTCACGCAAGGCACGCGTTCGCATTCCTCGAGCTTTCCCCGAGACCGGGGAGCTTTCTCTACCTCACTACTGTCGCCCTTCATTTTGCTATCCCTCCGGCTTTTTCAATCTCGGTTTATCTTTTTCCTCCAAAACCGGTTGCTTGATTTATCTTCCAAGTTTGAACTTTACTTTTTGAATCGTTCTTACCCTTTTCGAAACATTGTTTTACTTTATTTCAGAACTGATCCTGTCCAACATATTTCTTTGCATAATAATAAATCTATGACGAAATTAAAGACCATAACATGAAATTTAGATAATCGTAAAATTTGGTAACTGCGAGTAATGAAATTTTTACAAGGAAGTCCTTTTATCCACTTCAATATTGAGTAAAATATTTTTCTTTGTCTATCTCGAAAAACTATTTCAAATAAAGTAAGTATACGTGGAATGAAAATATCTTTTATTCGACGCCAAAAGACTTATGTCGATTATATTTGTTCTTTGATATACTCGACGAGCAATAGATCCACATTTCACCG
The DNA here is from genome assembly GCA_035583055.1 of Torymus tubicola. Taxonomy (NCBI): domain Eukaryota; kingdom Metazoa; phylum Arthropoda; class Insecta; order Hymenoptera; family Torymidae; genus Torymus; species Torymus tubicola. Next base: position 22,899,842 of record JAWWEQ010000001.1, on the reverse strand, counting down.
CAATACGTCAGTCATGTCAATATCGAATATATGACTGTCCGGCATAGATTTTGCATAAAACAGTTGAACGCTATTCTAGGATTAATTTCGAGATCGACTCATGTCTACGTCGCCGGACGAGACTTTTTTCCGATATTTTCATGTGCACATCTAACGTGCCGATGCATCTCTCCTTATATCCTTCCCTCCGACATCACCATGCAGTAATTGCCTCTGTGCAACAGCAACAATTAATCTCCTTCGAATGGGCGCGAGAAAAGGTTTAGAATAGCGAGCGATCGTCTTTTTCCCGCGTCGTATATCTCGCCGTTCTCTCCATTTCTGCGCATCTAGCCGCGCCCAAATCGAATGTAAATGAATACAGGGAGCAGCAAGTAGAGGTGGTGTAAGCGCGCACGCCCGCGTGGTTTATATTCAAAGCCGGCTGTATATCACGCGGCCGTAAGCTCCTAGCTGGAAAAACGGCAAGAGCAGAGAGGAAGCGATGGTTAAAAATGGAAGCCGAACGACAACTGTCAACCGAATGAGCGATTGTGATGAGGCTAATTGCTATTTGCATTTTTGGTGTGAGCCCAGAGATTTGCACGAAGATATTTTTGGGGTGAAAGTAAAGCAATACATGAAAGTACGTTGTTTGTACGTGCAGGTTGTGTATTCGAATATGTACTTGAGAAAAATTTTATACCTAAGTGTAAATAAATTTTAATACTATATATAAATATATAAAATAAAGTGAATGTGTTTATTATTTAAATTTTTTAAATATTTGTACTACAATAACTAAAACAAAAATGTTTATGAATAAGTCGTACAAGGCAGAGGCTATTACGGCAGAGGCAAATTAACTGTTCAATTATGCTGATCGAATACAATTACACCTTTTACGTCCCTACGAAACGCGCGCGTGACCACTCACTTAGCTGACAGTCACAGGTTCAATTAAACCCGCTGAAATATTCATAATATAAACGACGTTTGATCCTATGACAAACAGTTGTTAAATAATAAAATTCTTTATTGTTCATTGATAAACGTGACGCTGGTGGTATTTCAATCTATAAAAATGTCTCGATAGGTCCGTTAAAATCTCATTTTCAGTCAATCGGAATATAGTAGCAATATTGACATAAATAGTAGTTGAAATTGTACAGAGATCGAGTACAAAATAGTGTACGAAGTAAGGAATCATATATTATTACTCAATTTTGGAAAATGTAATATTACAACCTGCCAAAAACAGTATTCTTAATCAATCCGAAAAAACTATATTTTATAATACTATATTGAATTTTTCTTAAATTATTAATATGTACATGTCGACCACGATAATAAATTATTCCAAATTATAGAAATATCTAAGTTTAACGAGAATTTCTAAACATTCTTAACCTACTGAAAATAAGCTCTTTAAAAAATCATGTCTTTTGTAGTAATTTTTTTTTTTACTTGAAAATATTTACTGCAAACAAATAGTTTCTCGTAATATTAAGAATAACTAGCAATTGAAAGTAAGAGTCTGGCTAGCAATTTTCTGGTTGAGAAATGTGATTCATTTCTCTCAGGTTATTAAAAAGAAAATAGTTAAATTTACTTTTCCTTTATCTATGGTTCATCAAGTGAAAATTTGATATTTAGAATCGCTTTCACGCTCCTTTCTACGTTTGAATAAACCAAATGAATCCGTAAACTACAATCCGCCAGGCGTGCATTTCACGGGGGAGATATGAAAAGGAAGACGGGGGAAAAAGTTCGATCGACGGTCATGCCCTCTTTCCCTCTTGCTCTGCCTTAATACACACAGTTCCAGCCGTGCGCACACACGTACGTTCGAATCTTATGATCGGATAACCATCGACGAGCGGCAGCGGCAGCTTGAACTATGTAATCAAGCCCCACACGAGAGTCGAGCGCGTGCCGGAATTTATCAATATTCCAAGAGAGAGAGAGAGAGAGAGAGAAAGCTAGCGTGGTGAAAGGAGACCTTAGGGACGCGCTCCACAAAAAGCGACTTGCCTCTCCCAGGAATTTCAATTCCCATAAAGCGACATCAGCTTTTATGGGGAGTAAAACAATATTTCATATATATCTATCTTCTTCCTTCTGCTCCGTCTCCTACTCCACAGCGTTGTTCTCGCCACCTTTTTGTTTCGCCACCCAGTGTGTTTCATCTTTAGGAGGATCTTTAGAGGCTGCCTCTGTCGCCGATACCCTTTCCCAGTTCTTTTTTCTTCATCCGCGCGATCTTCCCTCCTTTTGCAACTCGCTCGCGCGCACAGCTGACAGGTCGTAGACAACCACGACGGCGGCGATGAGGCGCTCCATGGAAAACCGCTCACGCCGATCGAGGACGTGACTGCGGCTCGCTTTTCAGACGCGCCCGTTCGCCGCCGCGTCTTTTATCCCAAGCCACGCGCTCGCTCTATCTTGTCATATATACATCCCCTACGGTTGCTGCGAAAAATGCGCTGCGAGAGAAAGAGAGAAGGAGTGCACAGCGAGGGCTATTTGTTATTAAAATGGGCGTGCGAGAGCGAAAAATCAGGACACGCGAGCGAAAAGAAGAAGTATCGCTGTTTTCATTCCTACGGCTCATCATACTGACGAATGAACTTTGGCACCAACGAAGAATACATTATCTAGAGTAGTATTACTGTACGATTTGTGAGAATATTAATTTGCTTATTATATAATCAGCAATGATTCTTCGTTCATATACTTTAAATATTTATGGATTAATACTACTAACATTACAATATTTGAGTGAAAATAACCCTTCACAGTAAACTAACGCAAGTTCTCCGACTTCGCCAGCTGCCAGCTGAGATAAAAAAGCTCATTTTGGAACAAAACCATAAATCCAGGACGTGATATGGTTCGCACTTGATAACCTTCTTCCCGGCAACTTTCTGTATAAATGTGGCGAAAAAAAGAAAGAAAGACGAAACCTCCGAAACCCCTTGGCCGCGCTGCAAGCATTACTGCGAAGGCAGCCGTAAATGACTATCGCGCCAGCCCCTTAACAGTGCCACCTAAAAAGTTTGCGTAAAATTTTTACTATCCCCGAGACCTTTCTCTTATCCTTGCCACGCGCGCGCGTGCGCACACACGTATCTCATTCGCCCTTACACCAGCGGCTGCTGCACTCGCTTATCCGATCCTTTCTCTGCGGATGCGAGCACTGCAGAAGTCGCGAGGCGTCGCGCACGCCGTAAAACGCGGAAGAGAGAAAGATACTTCCGTGCCTAGGCGTGTATATAGGGAGCAAGAGAAGCGACGACAGCGCGTATTGATTGTAAAAGGTGCGGGAGGGAAAAAGCTGCGCGCACATACACATATACATACGCACGTCGAAAAGATGTACGAGGCGCGGAGCGGAAGAGAGAAAGAGAAAGAGAGAAAAAGATGGGCCGACCCCGGAAGGATAGTTCGTTCGTCAAGTGACGACGACGACGAGAAAAGCGCCGCGGGTCTTAGGCGGCGCGACAGATAGTACCGCCGGGGTAAAATATGTCGCACGCGCCGCCACGACGATCGCTGCTCCCCTCCTACTGTGCACGCGGATTTTTCTTCTCCCATCTTTTTCGCACCGGTAGAGAATAAGAGAGAGACAGAAGGAGGACTGACGTGAATTCCAATCGCGAGGCAGGCGAAATCAAAATGACGATTTTTCATTTTACTCGCGTACGTGTGAGCGCATCCAGGATTATTTAGCGCGTGGGTGCTGGGAAATTTCGTTATGAAGAGAGTGAGAGGTACGCCGCGTGGCAGCGATTTAAAAAATTTAATCTTACACCGGACTGTAGTGCCGAGATGCTGTGGAAAATCGCAAGCAGGCGGTGGTTCATTGAGGACAGGGGCCTATACGGGGTAAAGATGAAGCGTAATGTTAATCGTTACTCGACACCGAGAATTATTATATAGACATTTATCTATAGAAGAGGCAATGAAAATTGAATACTACAATTTAATAAATAAAACACTAGATTCTTTTTAAAATTAAATAACGTGAATTAATTTATTAAAATTGAATAGCGGTTATATGAAGAAAATTGTATGAAAATGGATAGTTTATTTTGAGTTAACTAAATTAGCTGTTCAAATAATCACCTTTCTGATCATTTTAACTCTTCAATCAGTTTCTATATTCAGAGTACGAGCTATTCAGTTAAAGTAGAATAATTGAATTTGCATTGTCGACGTGAATATTCTTTTCTATCACTGTACAGTACAATTCTTTATATATACAAAGATATAAGACCTTGAGGAATTCACTAAAATGACAAGTTCGTACAAATTTATATGATTTCTATGTACCGAATATGCAATATCGGAAATAAATTTTTCTCTGAAAGTACGAGCAGTAGATTCATGCGTATCATGAATTCAGCACGGCGCTCCGAAAACATATTAGATTTTTGGTGGTATCGAAAGGCTTAAAATGAGTTATAGAGGCACTTTACTCTATCCGGAAGGGATAAACACACCCTTGGTGCTGAAATTCATATTTTATCGATACAAGGAGTTTTATACCCACCTAATCTTAAAATATATCGAATTTGCATACAAAATTTTCTTCCCAGCGTATTTTCGTAAATATCAAATAAAAAACATTGAATGACAAACTAGTTTAATTGTTTTAATGATAATCTTAAAAAATCTACGCATGTTTTCAAACACATGAATTAAGACATGTGCAAAAAACAGCGCAAACAGGAAGAGAGTCCAACAAATGATGATTAAGCGAAGACGTGAACGCAAGAGTGATTTAGTATCGATTCGAGCAACTCTACTCTGAATCAGGAAATCCCGAACAGTCAACGGATGTGGACAACGTAATTGCGAGTTTAATTAACATGTAGGTTAGGTTACGCTTGAACGCGCCACGACCCCGAGACATTTAAATAATTGATGATCCATTTGTACGCAATAATTATTTCCCTTAAGTGCACGTTAAATTATTAACTAATACTAGAGTGTCACTTTTGAAAGTAAATCTTACTAGTAATTAAACTCCACGTACAAACAATAAAATCGTTATACTTTTACCTGAGAATGATAATTCTTATGAATTACCGTCTTAAAGTGTCAAATACTAAGAAAATGCCTCACCTGAAACAGAAAGAAAGAAAAATAATTAATCACAAAGTAAGCTTCTGGAGGAATGAATGAATTATGACAACTTGCTAATCCATTATAATTAATGAAGATTATCAAAAAAGATTTAATGCAGCAATTAAACTATTGGAACACAGGGAGCCTGCGTTAAACCACATGGTCCCGAACAACGCTAAGCCTAAAGGCGAAAAAAGGAAAATCATTAAAAAAAGACAAGAGAGTGCGAGCGGGCAAAAGATAAAGGCGTGTGCGCAACCCCTTATAAGTACTCTCCTTTTCTACCCTCCGCATCCCTCTCTTACGCGCGCGAACAAAGCTCATTATTCATAGTGAAAATAGCTACTGCAGCGCGACTTTATCCGGGGGTATTAAAAATTCCCGGGCAATAAAACAAGAAAAGGAAAATCCTTACGCCTTTTTTACGACAGCTGCGCTAGCTGCTGCCGCCGCTACTGCTACTGCAGGGCTTTAGCCGAGGGAAAAATTGTTCGCATTATCGTGGCCGCGAGCGAGCGCTGGGAATCTGCCAAAGAAATGAGCTAAGGGATTTTAGAGTCCGGATAATTTAGATAGTGAAGCCTATTGAGGGAGGAGAGAAGAAAAGAGAGAGAGAAAGGGCACGAGAGGGAGGCGAAGGAGGAGCAATTCTCCGGAGGATCAGACGGGGGATGGGACATTCCTGAAAGACGTTTATGATCCTATCGCGCGCAAGCGGTGCGCACAGGCGGCGACTGCTGCAGCCGAACGCGCGCACGCGAGGAAGAGAGGAAGAGGGGAAGGAGGAAGGGACGATTATACGGGGAAACGGATTTATTGGATGTCTTATTGCTATTGATTGACGTGGTATTAGACCAAGGGAGGCCGCGGGGATAGTAGAGTTTCAAGTCTTTGTGAAGATTATGGCGCTTTTTTCAAGTTGTCGTATTTCGCATCTTGCGTATAAGAAAAAGTTCAATGGATATGAGACGAAAAAATTGTTTCAGTCTATTATAAGGTTATACTATCTTCAGAATTTCTTTAATCACGTTCTATTCTTCCATCGACTTTAGTTTTATTTGAAAGAAGTATGGAAGTTTAGCTCAAATTTAAATTTTGAAAACAATTCAATTGTGTTAGTTACTATAGTTTCTAACACAATTACTGCTCACTTTCGTCGAAAATTATTCAGGGACTGAAATAGTATAACATCGCAACCTCAGTAAGCTAAAATACTGCAGGCATAAAGCTGTACTTGGTTTAACTTCCGTGAGAAATGACATGCCGTTGAAATGAAACAATTTTGATATTCTACGAAACTGGAAATTATGAATTTATCGAAAAGTTAAAAACCTTTAAATGTACACTAAAAGTACAATTACAAATAGTAAGTGCGGCAATAATAGATGAAAATAATGGATGAAAATAATAGAAAAAGAAAGCTCGTTCAGTGCTATGTGCATTCAGCTTGAGCTATACTTAACAACTATAATGAAAGAAAAGCATCAGCGACTAGACGGTAATTACGGTATCAAAACAACGAGTGACACTTGAAAGCGCAACACGAGCAAAACGTTGCATCACGCCGGCAGGTCGAACAAGTGTAACAGCGCTCAAGAGCACTTGCAAACAGTGGGACGGGTGAAAATGCGCGAACCCGCGCGCACGTGCATCCACACAAAAGGGCCCGAAAGAAAAGAGTGTCTACCAGAGAGCGGAACGGATTTCAGCAACGCCGAGGCTTTTTGAAAAAATTTTCCAGACGGCGAGAGCCACAGCACTCTTTCCCCCTCTTCATTCGCCATTTTTTGAATCGCGAAACTCGTTTTCGCTCTTGGCACCGAACGAAATATCGCGCGGCCGCGCGCTCGAGTCGGAATTGCGCCAGGCGAGAACGTGGCGCTGGCGGAGAAAGACCTTTCAAGCTGCTACTACTACTACTACTATTGCCGTTCTGCTATTGCTGTACACGCGCGGGCGGAATTTTCGCACGCGAAGTTTTGGCAGCGGAAATTGAAAGCAGACGGCGAGATTTTGAAAACTTGATAAAGTTATGGATATTTCAGCAAGATTCAGCACTAATGTATTAGGTTAATTTACGGAGAATTTGATACTGAAATTACTGCAGTACAGCCTGTAAAATTGTTCTTACAAATTTTACGAATGAATAAAAACATAAAATACATAATTACAGTATTTAGTGCAAATTGTACTGATCGAATTGCAGAAGATCAATAAAATAATTTTTAATATGTATTTCTTCTATGTATTAAAAAATATCTCATTTTTCCCACAAACAGTTTTATAATAATAAGTAAAAAACTAGTAAATGAGTCAACTGAAAATTAAAAATAAACTAGTTTTTGTGTTCTTAAACAAACACTGTAACGTCTAACAATGCTGAAGGTTTATAAGTTGTAATTTAACGCAAATTTTTGATAGTTGGGTTTGCAAGTGAAAATTATATACACGTTTCCCAGAACACATAAGTTTTGCATCTTATCGTTTGCGCACCTCTTGCTTATTTTACTTAAGTGTGCCTACTACAGTTAGTGAGTTCAAAATGAGTTGGGAAGTTCGAAATTTAAATTTACAGATAATTTCGAATAAATTACTACTCGATTTACAGGCCCAATGAATGTTTTCACCTCTTTATTAATTGCTTGAAACGCCCTCGTAATTCAAGACATATTAAAGAAAACAAATACTAGTAATTTATTCTTTTCCTTCAATAATGTATTTTCGCTTCTGTCAATGAAAATAATTATGTATGTTTACAGCATTTAGATTCGTACAAAATCAATACATTTTAACGTATACTCGTACATTTGCGTCCATTTCAAAATGTCCATTTGATACAGTGGTAGGTAATTAAACGCAACAGCTCGCATAAACACACACAGCCCGAGAGCTGTATCGGACACATTCAATTAGCATCGTCCGCGAACGTTGTCTCTCTCTCTCTCTCTCTCTCTCTCTCTCTCTCTTCTGCTCTATACTTAGCTAATGAAAAAGAAAATCAGCTCGTTGATTAACAGCTTTAAAGCGTGGAGCGAAAGAGTAAAAAGAGCGACCCTAGCGGGTTATACATCCCTCTTAGAGACGACGGCGCGTGCCCGAGAATCTTGCCGCTTGTTTTCCCCAATGCATAAGAGCGCACGTCCCGCTACCCGGTCCGAGGCTGCTGCAACCGGGCTATGCTAAACTTCCAAACTCCATTTAGTCCCTCATCCCCCGCAACAATCTCTTACTCCCTCGTCAAAGCTTAATCCGCGCGTGCGCCGCGCACAGCTCCAAGATCAACAAAAAGCCGAGAGCCTCCGCCGCCGCTGCAAAAAGACGCAGTGGCGTGCTTACACACACGCGCGCGGCGTCGTCGTTATTTAATTTCTCGATGGGCCGAGGATGAGGTCGAGAGGCTGCCGCTCGTTTTGCCGCCCCGGCGTTCCCGAAAATTTATAGCGACGCGTGTGAGCGCGCAGGCGCGAGGAGAGAGATATAGAGCGAATCGCTAACAAGCAGCGCGGACCCTACGTAAATATAGAACGTGTACTTGGCTGCTTCTAGTCTCCACGCGACGAAGAGGAGGACGAGGGAGAAGAAGGGGGAGGCGGAGGTGAAAAAAAGGAGCAGGCAATGAAAGAAGAGCAAAAAGAACCGCCAAACACCCTTGCAATTGAGCGTACGTGCGAGGCTTGTTAAATGGGCGCGCGCGTGTGTGTGTTATGCGAGGAGGAGGAGGAGGAAGCTCTCGAGATTTGAATTTTAGGAGAAACGAGGACGTCCTCTTGCCTGCTACTGCCGCTTCTTCTTCTTAAGGAATTTCTCGGCGTCGAGCTGCTTTTCGCTGCCGAGCCTCGTATAAGTGTGCCGTACGCTCGAGTATATGCGCGAGAAAGCGAGCGGACAAGTACAAACATCGCCGCCGCGGCCCGTATAACTTCAGGGGAAAATATTAAAGCTTTTACGCGGCTGGTGTGTCTTGCGATATGGCTGCTTGCTTATTTTTCCGGCTCTGCCTCGCGAGCGCCCCGATATTCCCCGCCGTCTCGGTGTCTATTAAACGCGATGTCTTGCTTACGAATTTTTCTTTCTCAAAGTCAAATTTTACACTTTTCAAGCAGTAGATTCTACAAATTCCTCCGACGAACGATACATTTTCTGCAATTAATTGCGCGGTTGAAATGTTCGAATAAACAGTTTTTTTTATAACTTACTGAATACCTCGTTGCTGTGCGATCGATTTCAATCGAGTTGGATACAAGCCTTTTGATCGAACAACGCAGCCTCTCAGGTTTCTGTTAAGGACGTTTTCAATCAAGTTTCATGAGAGCTGAGTTACTATTGAATATACCTTGCAAATAATACAACACCGTACTCTGTACAACTTAAACAAACTTGTACAAGTGAATTATCGAATATTTACCAAAGTTAAAATCTCTTGAGATAATGAATATCAGAATGACTCATTTTAATGAATACGTTTTAAAACTTCGTCGAATAGTCCGTTAAAAAAGCTTTTTATCAAACTAAAAATATGTCCGATGGAACAAAACACGGGATTACGTTGCTTGAATGAAGTGTCGTGCACATCGACCTCGATTACAAAGCACTCGTCTAATTTGTAGAAGCGTCGAACATTGGAATTTCGATTAAAAAATGTTCGCACTCAGAGGCGCCAACCGCGGAAAATTGAAAGCGCCCGCTGCATTAGCCTCGCGCGCGCGCATTCGCTCGACTCTCTCCCTCGCGTTTGTTACGGACTGTCATGGAAAGAAAATTGCCGGGAAAGTGGTGTCGAGCAGGTGAATCAATACCCGACTCTCAGTGCGGATGAAAAAAAAGAGGGAAAAACAAGCGAGAGCGGAAAAGGCGGCTCCGCCGCGCGGCATTTACAAATAGGAGATCAATGCCGGCGGGATGAACGTGCATCGCCTGTAAAGGCTCGACTCGAAAGAGAGAGCGGAGAGGGAGAGAGAGAATTGCAATTACATTATAAGCGAGCGCGCGCGAGCTGCAATCGGGATTCCCCGTCGCGCCGCCGCTGATTGAAAATGGGAATTACACTTTCGAGGGGAAGGGAGGTATAATGAGGACGGACGAGAGGCTGAAAAAAGGGATGCACGTAATGAATTTCTTTTATTTTGAAAGCCGAGGCTATAGCTATCACCCCTCATAGATTCCTTCGAGTCTTCCCTCGTGTGTATATATAATGAAGAGCCATTAATCGTCGAACGCGCGCGCACGTAACTCGAGTCCACATTTACATCCTGATGAACGACTTTTTCAAGCAAATGAGTATTGAATTTGTCAAAGAGTCCTTTTCCTTTGTACCGCAGCTAGAGACAAAGATTAGCGGGTGCTGTAGGCTTTGTACTAAATAGAAAACTTCAATAATGCTCCCTAATTAGTTTCGTAAGAAACTACTTCGACAAATTTATTTTTCGTCGAAAAGATTATTCGTAGCTTTCATCTCCAAGCGTTAAGTCTAAGCTATATATATTGTAATGGTTATGATTATAATGAAAAACATGGAATCATTAAATGCGCGGAAGAAATGATTAATTTATAACATCCACTCTAATTGCAATTCTATTAATTTATTAATGAAAAATTATATTTCAGAAAGTATTACCAGAAGATATATCCTGTTAGAAATCTTCCATTTTTCTTCATTTGTAAAATGATTTTTGGAACATTTTGGAGACATTTTATGGCGGTTTCGATCAATTTACCATAAAATGACAAAAAAAAGTTTGAAAAATCTTTTTATCTAAATGAAAAAAAACTGATAATTATTTTATTTATTGCAAAATAATTTGCCATTGCGAAAATATGACTGTGACATATCTGAGATAACAAGCCTGGAGTATAAAAAATAAAAAATTGTCATCCCCATAGGTTTATTTTCCGAAATATATACCTTAAAAATAACAGAAAAGTAAGGGGAATATATACATGTTCCCAGTGCGACTGAAAGAGTTAAAAACAAGATCTAATCACATGTTTCTTATTACCTAACTTATTCATCTTAAATGGACTATGTATTTGAAATCGATGTTCTATATTTCTTGGAATTTTCATTTATTCTGCAGCGTATTAAGTTTTGCATGGCTAAACTCCAAGTGTCAGTTCACCATAGGTTCGGGCACAGCGATAGACCCCAAGCACGCTCACTTGCTAAAATACAATAAGTGCGGACGTGCATGGAGGTCAGGGAAAAAACTCGAAGTATCTCGCAATAAGAACAAGCACTAAATTGATCGAGAGTGCGAAGGAACGGAGACGAGCGAGGGAGCGGGAGAAAAAGAGAGGAGCGCACTGGCCGGGGAACTTCGACACGGGGCGGCGAAAGAAGAAAAATTCCAGCCGACGACAACGGAGTTCGGAAACACGGGCAGATTTTTCGCGTTTCCCACTGCACCGGCGCCCGTATAACACGACAATAGCCCACGATCAATAAACAGGAGAGAAAGAGAGCGAGAGAGAGAGAGAGAGGGCAAGCAAGCGACCACCAAAGTGCCGGACGCTCGCTCGCAGCAGAGAGAGTTCACCGTTCGACGCTGCAGGCGCGCGAAACATACTGCGGAAACACGAAAACAGAGAGGCGAGCGAGTGCGCTCGTGTGTGCGCACGAAACTCGCTCTTTCACCAGGGCTTAGATTGGATTTTCGCTCGAAAGAAAATTTTGATGGGAGTTAGAAAAACGCTTCGGCGCTGTGACTTTTACTCTCGCGAGGCGACTTTGTTTGTTTTAACCAAAATTTTAAACAGCTTACTTTGTTTTTACTTTAGATGGCGGTTTTGCAAGCGAAACACAGATCGACCGCTAAAAAATTTGTGTGTATGTGTGCACTCGATACAAATTTTTTTTTATTATGATGCTGTTATACACTAGATTCATGAATCTTATAAAATCTTTGATTAAGTTGTATTTAAAACGTCGACAGTGACATTTACTGGATAAGACAACTACTAACAATATTTTAAATAAAAGTATGTTTTTTTTGTGGATGCTGTGATAACTTTTAATAACGATATACATTACCTTCATATGTTTGATTTTTATCATTTACAACGTTATTAATGTGATGCATCAATATTCAGTTTCCTAAATTTATGACTCCGTACAACTACTTTAGTAATAAATCTTTCGAAAATTTAATTGAAGTTCAGTGCAGGAAAAAATTTAATATAAACTTTTATCGCTTACTAGCTGTAGACTCACAAACAAATGGTAAGGATATGATTTATCAAAAGATATTCACTTATCTGCAATCCTAAACTGAAATGTTCATATATTTTTTGCTGTGAACTTAAATTTTATAAATCCCCAACTGATTTATATTCAGAAAGTACAGCACAAGTAAAAACTCGGCAGGAGAAGAACAGGAGAACCGGAAGAAACCGGACGGAAAGCGTATATAAAGCATGTACCGAGCGAACACCGGCTGCGGCAGCAAGAAATTGCCCCACTATATACAGGAAGATTAAGAGTTGACGCGCGCGGGCTAATTCAAACTTGTACTCCCGTCGCCTCACTACTGGGCCTCCCGCCACTCCCTCGACAACGGACGCAACAACTTGCCAGGCGCGCGTATACTCGTCGACCCCAACGCTACTGGCGATGAAAATTTGAGACGCGCTTACGTAAACCATCAGCCAATCGAGACCCGACGAGATTGCCAGCTGAATGCCTGAAATTTTAAGTACCGCTGCCGACGCGCCATCGGATAATTCAGCTGTGATGCGACGCGCGCCTGGGTTTTCGGTTTACGCAGGGACGGGATGAGGCGTCGGACGAAAACAGCATGGATAATACAATGGAATATTCAACGGCAAGAGCAACTAGTTTGATTATACGCGACAGCGGTTTATTATTCACGCTTTCGCGCGTGCGCGGCTGCCGAGTACTCGTAAGCGGTTCACGTCTCATCGCCTGCGAGCGTTTCCATCAAGATTCGTTGTTTTGAGTGGTATCAAGGTTGGATTAAAGAACGATTATAGGAAGAAGCGAATGTCTCGTGATTCGTTTTAATGTTTTTTACGCAAATATTTAGGCATATAGTCCCACGAAAGTTAAAGATGACGAAGATTTGCCCATGTACCAAAACAAATATTTATAATATCTTCGTAAAATTTGACGTCAGTAGAGCTGCACATTGTATTGACATCAAGAGCTTCCAACAGGCAGAAAGTTTGCGCACATGCGTACTCTACCTTGATCAAAAGGTAAAAGCGATCTTTTGCTCGCGCAATTCAATTGCCGCCCAGAGTGCACTATACCAAAAATCAGATATTACATCGGGAAAAGCTCACACACAAGAGTCACTCGAGTAGTGCGCCGCGTGAGAAGTGCGCGGACACGTTAAGAAAATAAACCACATGCAGAGCCTGTGCGCTATTCGGCAGGGGGGCCATTAATAACGAGCGTAAGGTACATTTTTCGCCGGGCCGTCAGCGGAAAAGCTCGTAAAGATGATAAATGAAGACGAGAGAGGCGGTGGCGGTGAGGTTCGTCGAGCAAAAAAAGGTCTGTGGTAGCTCGCCAGGGATGTTTCCCGAACAAATAGTGCCTACACGCGGCTAGGAAAACTTCGCCTATCTTACTTTCTTCGTGGTTCTTGTATACACATGCGGTTCGCGCGCTCTTTGCTCGTCTTTTTACGATTGTACAAGAGAGAAGAGCGTATCTAGCGAGCTTTTCTCGCGACAAATAGAACCTGCGCGTACAGGAAAAAAATTACCACTGCAGAAAGAGATGATGTCTCTCGTCATAACTTTTTATAGTAAAACCGGAATGCGTTCGCGTATAGGTACGATGTTGTCATATTTAACTATCCTTTGCTGCTTAATGGAATATGAATATTTTTTATACTGTCATTTTTAAGGGCCAAATCATGAAAAAAAAATTATATATAGATAATAAACGAAAAAAATACAAAACTTGCTCTATGAAGATGCAAAATTCTAAACATTCAAGTATTTAAAATATAATAATACAAATGAAGCTTGATTCATCTGTCTAACATATCTGATAACCTGAATATCTCTGTATTATTTAAATGAAAATCAGCTGATTATTGACGAAATACCTTCATTTTCTACGGAAAATAAATTATTCCGCACTGGATTGCTCATTGGAAAACTAGATTGATCGCTTGCGTACACGATATTCCAGATGTATATAATTATTATTTAAATTAGTGAAGGATGAAATGAAAGTACTTTGTAATACTAATACGCTCTGATAATGATGATTTTCATTTATAATGAACCTGAATTACAAAATATAAGTAAAAATTGCTACTTTATTGTTAGATAGCGTTAATTACTAAATCATATTAAAACCTACTAGTTTTTTCATCCAAGCTTTTGCGTGATAAAAAATGTTAAATGCAAATGAGAATCTGACTGCGCTCCTGAATAATAAAGGCATACACGCGTCAGTTATACTGCACGATGCGACATTGACAAATTAATTAAATCCGTGTAAATGCCAAAATATCATGAGGCGTCCGCTGAATTATTTACAGCGTTGCCTACACAGGACGTAATCATATATATATGCACCCGGGAAAAAACAGAGAGCAATTCGCGAGCCCCTCACCCGCGCGGAAAATTGTCGGATAAAGAGAAGGCTAGTAAAAGAGGCGAAAAACAAGGGATATTCATGCAATACAAATAAACGACGACGGGGCCTTTGCCAAAAGCCGCCGCGTTTTGCCCCGCCCTGTATTTACCCGCGCTTCGTGTATGTATATCTGTGTTTATTTTTCGGCAAAACCTTGGCTGGTTTATTTTCCACCGGCAAACGACTAAGTTTCGCACGTGAGCGCTTCTGTCTCTATCCGTGTCAGATATGTGTACGTGAATGAGAGAGATGAAGAGAGAGAGAGGGAGAGAGAGGGGGAGAGAGAGAGGGAGAGAGAGAGAGAGAACGAACGCGGATTTATAACAGTTTTTACCGCTACTACAACCCCTCAAAACGAAAAATTTGTAGGCAACGTGGGTTTCGAAGGTTTATATGTGGGCTAGAGCCAGACTTAAATGTTTACGCACAAAATAAAAAAGAAACCAAGGATTGGTCGATCACGTATCGTAGTCACTGTCAGAGTTCAGTTTAAATTAAAAAAAAATTCATGTTGGCTAACAAAATTATCATCATGTAATTCTTACGATTGTATATTATCGATAAACTCTTTTAGTGGTAATTAATATAAAATCATATTTACTACACTTTTGACTCGCAGAGCATCAAATTTGTGCAAAATGTTTATTGATAACGTAAGAAATTGAATTCATAAAAAACCAGACTAAATCAATACGTTTTAGGAAGTATTATTCATTTTTTTTAATACAAGATTTTATACTGTAATAAAATTTCTAAATTTTTAATGTGTTGCAAACTTACGGCAGTAACGAAAATATTACTTATCGACTAAAATATACATAATTTTTTGTCTTACCTACTTTCAAAATAAAATTTGTGATATTAAATATTAGTAAGAAATTACATGTTTTTAAATATTCACCAAAAATTACAAGGGCGGCATTATAACTTAGTATAATCTTGAAAATGTAATGTTTGCTACTGGTTTTAATTAACCTATGTTTACTATCACTTGAATTTGTACCAATAAATTCACTCCATATGTAAAAAAACGCATCATATCTGTATAAAAGTAAGACATTCTAGGTCTAACCATGTAAATATTTATTTTTCGAAATTTGGCTGCTTAAAAGAAAATTCGTGCTTCGACTATGTCCGTGAGATTATCACACGTAACACAACTGATTTACAAAAAACTTGTAAACAGTTGTATTACAACGTTTTCAAGAAAATGAAGCGCATGTAATTTAATGATTAAAAAATAACTTAATGATACTCACTTAGGGTTTTAAAGAAAACATTTCAATAGTTGTCAATAAATTCACGAAAAAAATTTTGTAACCTATATGTGCCTTTTATTAAAAAAAGCAATTAAGTCTTAAATTCTTGTTATTATATAGCCAGCATGAAATTCGGATAAGTTTACTGTTTAATGACATAAAATAAAGGTTATTTCATTTAATATTTCACAAAACATTCCTGCAATATCGGATGTATTAAAACGCTGTGCTTGAATTATAATCAACAATTACAAAACAGAACGACGCCACAGTAGCACTATTGTCACGCCTTTACGGAAAATAAGCGACTTTAATACCCCATCACTTTTACCTCCTCGTTACGAAATTCCAGCCTCTCCCTAACTACCCGAGCCGTAAAAATGAAAAAGCGCACACGACTCTTCGGTCGTTTTCAGAAAGAAAAGTCAACGACAACAGTGCGACAACGGTCGAGAGTTTCTTCGCCGGGTTGAAATTGCGATGTAATTACGGGCTTGTGCGCACAGGCCCAGCGAAGCTTGTAGTTTACATAAAAGCTAACAGCTCTCTGACGACTTTTCTTCTTAGGGCTTTCCGCGCGCGGAAAGAAGACAGCGCGCTGCCGCGGATCGTCCTAAATTGAAAATTTATCCCGACGACGAGGAAGGAGAGGTACTTGCCGAGAAGGATGAACGAGCAGCTAAGAGTCCGAACTTTCGCGTGGATTCTATTTATTGCTTCGTTTTATGTATTAGTACGACTCAACAGCCCGTATAATTATTATCATTTTTAGTTAGTCATTTAACTCAGTAACACAGTTGTACTTATTTTCGTAGGTAAAAAAGAAGAAAATTGAATCTATTCTTTTTTATTCCACCGTAAAAAATTAGATATACCTCGGAAATGCCGAAAAAAATGAAAATTTTGAAGTGTTCATTGATTAATTATTTTTTCTTTACAAATAGTATTATTTATTATTTTATAGTTTTAAAACAGAAGTAAATGATCTTGAACTATATCCTATAATTGTACTTACAACTAAAGACCAAGATAATTCAGTAAAATCAATATGTCAATTTAATAATTCAATGCACCTTCAGCACAAACTTGGACTTTCGAAGTCAAACATTAAATAGAATTAATTTTCCAAAACTGAGTACAGTGTATCGTTCGCCGTTCCTATGGGATCAAAGTATGCTCACGAACCCAAAGGAATCGAATCAACTCTATTAAGTCAAGAAGATTTCAATAGTGAAAATTAAATGAAGAATAAAAAATCATCAAAGACAATAATCGTTCCTCTTTTTTCCACTAGTTGTTCCTATAATCAACATAAACTGTAGCTTCTTATTCTTTTAAGAGTTGATATACGATAACTTGGCAGTGATTCAACATCCGATGCGCGTTACGTCTTCAGAAATTCATCGACCAAATTTCCCAGATCCCCGGTTCCTTTGAGAGATGACCTACTGGGCCATGCGACTACTACCGGCAGGATGAACGCTCAGTTTCGCGCTGATAACTCCGATGTCCTGCGCACAAACTGTATAGCGAATAGCTTAACTGACTTGAGAGGTAACATCAGCAGCGTTGCGAGACCTAAAACTAATTGCAAAGTCGCCTACGCGGTGAATTAGAAAAGTTATGTCAACATAATACAACAAATGTCGTAGTGTCTGTTACAATTAGTAGCAAAAGAAAATTTTTAACAAAAATACTTCTACTAAATTTAACAAAGCTTAGTGACAATGAAAGCGACTCTATCCCTTATTATTCCAGATTGTTAAATATAACTAATTTTAATCATAATATAGAACTATTGCCCCGTTTCTAGTCTCTCTCGTGAGAGCAGTAGAGAAACAGTTGAGTGCGTTTACCACGCACCTGTGCCTGCAGCATAACAGACGGTCGTGAGCGGCTGCCAAGAAAGAACAATGCGCGCCAGTAGCCACCCGACGGAAATTCTATTAGCACGGTCTCTCTCTTTCTCTCTCTCGCTCCCGCTCTCTCAGCCTTCCATTTCCTCCGTTATCGTTTGACCCTGGCATTGGTTTACCAGAAGTCCCGAACGATTTTCTAGCGGTGCTGAGGAAGGATTATTAGGGTAAACGACTTATTGCGCGGCAAGATTCAATAAGGAAAGGAATCGATTCGACATCTAAGTTACGGAGCCTTCTGTGCACGTCTAATGAATTTTCGTAATGCCGGGCTGTTATCCGATCTAAATTTAGTTATAGCTAAAGAGGCATTATTCTTGGGTGGTACTACATTGAAGCTAGTATTATTGATCTAATACCTTTCACAATAGTTAAGTTATAATTCAACCCTTAAATATTATATTCAATGATTTTACATGATCGTTCGAATCTTTTCATCATATCAGATTATGAAATATACAACTATACTCACTTCTATAATTTTATGATAATGGACGTTTGGACATGGATTTTGTATTATTACAAACGTTTGTTATCAAATTATATAATTGATGATACTATTAAGGTATACATATCCTTTTAGAGCAGAATGCTTTTAGCGGGATGCAAATTACCATTTCAATCTGTAAATTGGTATAGGACGTTTTATCTTTCTGTACTGATATTACTTAATGCATTATTCAAAAATTCATCACAAGCAAGTTTCTCATATAGATCATTTTTTATCGGGTATGATTTCTAATATTTACCAAAGGATTTTTGTTAACCACCTTTTGAGTACATGCTATTTAACTGTTCTTAAGCTAAACTAAAATAATGACAAATATTTGTTTTAAATATTCACATGAAGTACATCGAAATTTCATTGTAATACCAGTTCCAAAATATACCTTGAAACTGATGGATAAACAAAAGAAAAACAGTCCTTTGACCGGAACTAGCATTTCAAGGTCGATCAAGCACCATAAGTCTTGCCAGGACACAAAAGGCACACAGGGAAGGCAAAAAATCAGAGGTCGAAAAGTTTGCACCGACCGAAGGATAGCCCGTCGAGTTTTAGAAGGTGCCGCAGTCGTGCTCTGGAATTTACGGATCGCTGCATGCCTAGCACCTCGGTCGGGCTTGCACGGCGAGTTAATCGTGGAAAAAGGTTTCGAGACGACAAAGTATATATAGAGATAGAAAACGAAGAGTGAAAGAGAACATCAGACAACGGAGTGGAAATAAAAGAGACCTTAAGGTTTCTGTGCCGTTTGAGTTGATTGAGCAATAACACGGCAAAATATTTGGTTTGCAAGAAAGAGAGAGATCAAAATTAATAACTTCGTCATTATAAAAATTATATATCATTAAAATATTTGAAGCAAAAACGAACATAATAGTTTTTCCTTGAATAATTCAAAATGCAGACGTAAATGAACTGTTTGCCTCAAAAAATTTAACAAAGGCCTAAAATATGTATTGTATACATATTTTCAATGTATATTATAAAAATATAACATACTTAGAAGTATAATGCAAATTACATAGTCAAAAGTGCAACATTCGAAAACGTTAAAGAAAAATACGTTAGGCCTAGACGAAAAGTTTTTCGAAAGCATAGCACACCTCGAGCCTTCAAGAATTAAACACGACACGGAGGTCAGTGCACGACGTATTCCGTGCCAGACGTGCCACAGTGCACCGCCGATAGAACGCGGCCAGCAGACGCGGGAGATAAGGCAGCGGCCCTAAGAAATTCGATAGGCCTATATCGGAGCTCTCCGTGAGCTTGCAAGCTCTATTCCTCTGTATTATTAAGCCGCCGAGCGAGGCGATGCGCAGGATGCAAGCTTCGCCGCCGCATGCCAAATGGAGTAGAGAGAGAGAGCGCGCGCGACGAAGCCAAAGGTGGTGCTAGCGTGGGTGTGTGATACTGCTGGGAAATGCTTAGGCTCTCCACGGGCATAGCACGAGCGCGAATTCACACCTGCGGCTGTCCGTCAGCTCTCTGAAATTCCGTATAATTTTCCCATTAGAGCTTCAGGAGAGCGAGCAAGAGAGAATCGAGAGAGGCAAGCGTGTAAGCGCATCTGTGAAGATCTGCGGCGCCGTAAACGTCGTGTGGCGCGCACGCGCTATTTGCGACCGAGAGCGTAAATCAAACGTAGATCCTGCCCGGCGAGTGACCGCATTCTCTTCTTCCCACAAGAGAGAGAGAGAGAGAGAGAGAGAGAGAGAGAGAGAGAGAGAGAGAGAAGGAAAGAGAAAGCGCACGAGCTTTGTGTCTCTCGTCGAGTCGCTTACACTGTGACGGATATTATAAGAGTGGACTCGAGTGTTTTATTATTTGGATTCGCCCGGCTCGTTAACTATTAATTCTCGCTTGACCCTTTAATGCGCTCGTTCGTGCGAGGCCAGCAGTTTATTTCGGGAGCTAGTGGGTTTTATTCGCTGCGCAGGGATTTCTTATGCGATTAATAATTTGTCGGCTGGGCTCCGTGCGGCGATAATAAACGCGCGCGATGTCATCCTTTTATCTTTGATGATATGGGAATATTTTATAGCAGAGGTGATCGTGTGCTAAACGACTTGAGATTTGAGTTTTTAAAGAGTTCTGCTGAATATAAGATGAAACCCTGAATTACAGATAAAACTAATTTCTTGAAAAGTATACAGAAGAGAACGAATACTACTATAGAGGTTTAGAGATAATTTATCTAATCGTTTCGGTGTGAAGTGAAGAATTATACATAAAGAATTACAATTTTTTATTTTTCTTGCGTAATACTTAATGGACTGTACGATGTACATGATTAATAAGCAATTAGGAGCTGTAATATCGATGTACGTTGAACCAGGCAAGTACACACATGCGTTATTATTTAGGGATTCGTACTCCTCAGCGAGGCTGTCGATCGCATTAATTATTGATCGAGGCAGGAACTCCGCCTAACCTGACTACTAGTACGTGAAGTAAGTTAGCCCAACTGATAAATTTCAATGAGTATGGCTAAACTAATTTTGGGCGGATATGAGATAAAGAGTGACAGGCAGTATATACGAAAATTGCTACATGAAATTATAATAGATTACTCACCAAAAGCAGAAAATATAACAGTAGAGAACACTCAATGATTTGTCGATTATCTTACCTGTAATAAAGAGAACAAAAAATCATTAATTGCAACATTAAAACTCATTCAAATAATTAATATTTAAATAAATGGAACGTGAGAAATGACCTTAAGCGAGCAACTTAATTTCCCCGCGACTCATTCACGCCAGAACAGGCAGTTTACGCGGTTATATAGCCGAACCGAGGCCTACTGCCGAGTAGAAGCGAGACTCAGCATCCCCGCACGAAAAAGCAGACAAGCGAGACAGCGCGCTCGCTGCCGCGAAACCTCAATCTAGACAATTAAATTTTACTGCGTGCCCGCGAGCGCGCGCGCGCGTACAACAGGCGGTAGCACCAGGAATGAACTTTCCGAAATTGCCAAACTTTCCCGCGCAGGCCTATTGCACTCTGGCTCGCTCGCTCTCTCTGCAGGCCGCGCATATCGCAGAGCGATCGGAGCAACTGCAGCACCGCCGGAAATCTGTGTACACGGATAAGCGCGAGCGCGAGGGGAGCAGGAGGAGGCCTCGGAAAATACGATTCTCGCTCTCGGAATTTACGATCCCGTATCCTCCCCCGGAAATATCCCCCGCACCGGCAGCGCGTCGTGTTGGCCGCGCCGGCGGCAATAACTCCGCGCACGTGCAGTACAAGCTTGAAAGGCATCGGTTAACCGGCCCCCGGAGATATTACCCCTCGTAATTCCGGCTCTGTCTCTCTGCTGCTGCTTCTTCGCGCGTACGCAGGGGAAGAGTCCCGATGCCGCGCGATTCGCCCGGATGAATTCTTGAAGTATCGGACGCGCGCGAGGTGTGCGCCACGGTTATTTACCGCTTCGTGGATGGCATGCCGAAAGAGAGAGGAGAGCCACGGACGAGATTAAAAAGCTACTGCGAGGTTAATTTTTCAACGACGAACGACTCAGCATCGTTCTTTCCTTCGCTCGCTTGCTTGGATGAATATTACAGTCACTCGGAGGCCCTTTGAAGTAGGAGTCGTATTTAATTAAGTAAAGCGGATATTTTCGAGTATCATTCGATAGGCTGCGTTATTTATCTTGCTTTTATTTTCATACCGGGTAAATAATTTGATGAGGATTTAACGATTGGTAAATAGCCAGTAAAAAACGTCTCGTTCAGAGCTTATGTTAAAAAATATATTTATGAATGATTGAGTATTAAAGCTCAAATATTATTTTACTGTAATTTTACAATTTTTGTAATAAAAATGTGCTATTTGCTTTCGAATTCACGTAAAATTTTCCTGATCACATAATTCAAAATATAAATTCTGGTTATTTCATGAACTGTTACGTTACCTTTTAAGCCAAATAACACGAAAAATAAATAAAGTTTATCCAACGTATTTGTACTAGTGCAGTCAACTGGCTTATATAAACCATATTAATAAAAAAGTAGATTCAACAATTTATTTTTTCATGAATACATGACAATATTGTACCATAGACTTGTACTTCATAAGCAATTAATTTGAGATACTTCATGTTTCATAAAAAATAGGGCCATATTTTTGACGAATCTGTGTAAAGTACTGACCTGCGAATTCACACAATTTATAGCCAAGAGATAAATTTTCAATACACGCGAGAGCCCATCTTTTTCGGGCGGCAATATTCAATTGCAATTGACGCGTCTTTTGGGGATTGATGAGGGGTTTGCACGTGAAATTCACATAAAGACAAATTTATGTAAACCCATCGCATATTAATTCCAACTTCATAGGAGAAAATTTTATTAGTATGAGATTAATAGTGATAATAGCGTTTCAATTCAGATTTATCATATTTATTTTATTTAGCAACTAAATCATTTTGAAAAAATTGAAATGTTAAACTGTAATAATACTCATTTTCCTTTCTAGAGTAAACTATTAAATTAAATAGCTATAAAATAGAATCTATATTTCATGAATATTTATTACGATCATCATGCTACAAATAGTAGACACTTAACCTAATTACAAAAGATATAGATCTACAATCGAGTATTTTGTGTTTCTGCATGTATTTGGTACCTAAATCGTTAAATAAAATCATTAAAAGTTTACATCATCTGTAACAATGCAATCCATTTTTCCATGACCAATAAAATACTTATTGAATCCCAGATATTAGAATCAAGACATAGTTTGAAAAATTTATCATGTCGTACTTTCATCTTTACAAATTCGTAACTGTATTATTGATTACTTTTTTAAGCAGTTACTCAATTATTTACATTATAATAATAAGCTTAAAAACATGGCTTAAATTACTTTAGAATTATGATTAATCCTCTATTTTTATGAAGCAAAAAGTTTCTAACCATGCTAAATATGTTTTCATATAAAATTAAACAATGTTGCCCTTCGCAAAATTGTTTTGTAGTAGAAACTGACAGGTAATTATCAAAATTGTAAGACAGCAAGATTCTAACATCAAATATCCCTTAACCTTCCCGACACTCGAAAATTCTTATCTCTTCAAAAATCTCGTAACAAAGCACATTCCGCCGAAAAATTCAAAAAGAAAAAGGTTTCATCTCGCAAATCCTGTTATTAAGCGCAAAATCCTTAAGAACCGCTGGATGGGCGCGCTCGACCCAGAACACAGAGAGCCCGTGCTCGTGCGCGAGTGAACACACACACACACACATAAAGAGGTACAAATATTTGTATGTGTATGTATGTATGTGTGTGTGTCCCGCAGCTAAAGACACAAAAAGATGGGCCGGGCGGGCGCAGCGCAAATTAATTATACAGGGCTCATAGGGTTAGACTGGGAGCACAACGCCGTGCAAGAAGCTCCCTTCCCTTGACTTTAACCGCCCTTTTTACCCCGGTTTTATACTGCTCAAGGAAAACAAGGCGACTGCACACGCGGCTGCACCTGAAACGCCGAGAAACAGAGAGAGAGAGAACGAGAGAAAGAGGGAGAGAACGCCTCTTCTGGCACGGCAGCGAAAAGCAATGAAAACTCGTAAAAACACGAGGCTGAGAAAGAGGAAAAGACCTTGCCAAGGAATTATTACTTTTTCACTTTTTACAAAGTTTACCCTGCTTTTTTTAAATCTTATCATTGATTACATGTCTGTAACAGACCTGTGATTTTCTCCAATTTTGTCCGTCACACCACTGTAGAATTTTGTTTACGTTCTTATTAAGTAAAATCTTTTTCGACGATTAGCACAAGGTTCTATAATAATATGGTATACATCAGTTTTTCAAAAGTATAAAATTATACTATTTATAATAAAATTACGCTAAATTAGGTTTTCTACCCCGAGCTTTTAATTATTTAAATAATTTATTTCTTAATGACCCTTGTTTGCAATGATTTCAAAAATTAATATAAATCCATATATATATATATATATATATATATATATATATATGGATTTTCAAGTCTTTATTGTAATAGAATGTTAGACGTATTATCTTCAAGTTCATTTATGGAATTGTTCAGCTAGAAGAATTTCAGCAATGTCTAAATTGAAAATCGATTTAACACTCAAATAAATTTTCTACAAATAAGAAACGACTTTCGGGGTATATATCTATATATGTATAAAATTTTAACTCCACTTAGCAATAGTACCCGATCAAGATCCTTCTATCTTTATTTCAGGCCATTTCTCTGCTTTCGAGTAAGCATCCAAGGCGCTGCAACCCTTCTCCATCTTTTTCTTCCTTTTCCCCTTTTTAGTTAATTACACGGAATGCAATTATAAATACCCTGTCGAGAGAAGAGCGAGAGAGAGATAGAAAGAGGCAAAGAGCGCACGCCCGATCGAGACTCGATATGGGGGATGTCCCTTTAACGCAATAGCAGAGGTAAGGTGTTAATTGCCAATTCCTATAATGTCTTCCTCGACATAATTTCATTACAGAATCGATCTTCTGACGTAGAAGAATGAAAAAAACACATTCCCCTTTCTCGCTCCCGCTTCTTCTCATTTTTAGAGATGAAAGAGCAGAGAAGACCTTCCGGGGCTTCGTTTTGAGGGCCACACGGAGATAAGTAGTTGGGAGAAAACGAGTGCACAGAAGGAGGGAAAAATTCTTAAATTATCCCAAGCTCGATTCGATTAGTACGGACAAACGAATCTCGATTAAGGCCGGGCTCGCTAACTCTGTGTACACAGGCCGAGCCAACAGCCGACCGCTATCTATACTTTTCTCGGCGATATCCTGAGCAAGCTCGCGCGAAACTTTGCGTACACAAGCGCCGGCAGATATCGTCTTGAGCGCGGGAGAAAAAACTCGAGTTTGTGGGATGAAGAAAGTGGCGGTATAGAGAAGACGAGAAGGAAAAAACGTTTACCGTCGTAGAGGAACGATAAAATTCAAATGTGTTCTCTAATGTCATAATTTCATCATAAAATAAAATAAAGTTTTTCTATTTCGCTGAGGCAGGATTTTTTAGCCAAAGTATTAAATAGACCGGTTTGAAAAATGTTACTTTAAGTAAACCAATTAGACATATTCTTCGTTTTGAAATTTAGGATGAAAATAATAATACTCTAGTACTAAGACAATAATAAAAAATCGTATAGAAATCAAAATAGATTCAATTTATTGCATAATAGTACCTAACGTCACCGAAAGAAATGAGTTCTGTCATCTATTCTCAAGAGGAATAAATGAAATCTTAAACAAAGTAAATAACAATTTCATGCTTAGCCACGTGCACAATCAAACTATGCTCCATCATAAATAAGAAAAAATAGCAAATCTGACCCAAGGCTGGTAGGAAAAATAAAATCATTTTTATTATTTCCTCAAGTACTGCCTCTTTCTTTCCAACTTCTTTGTTTTTTCTCGCTCTCGCTCTTGTACCCCAATTCGCTCTCTTTCTCTCTCTTCGTTTGCCGGCGTGCAGCCTCGTCTGCTCTTCCAGTTTTATCACAGCACTTAGAAGCAGACTGAAAAATTCAAAGACAATCCGAGCGCGAGACCTTCTCTCCTACACCACGGTCAATTGTTCGTCTTTGTCGTAGTCGTCGACTGCGACTACGACGACGAGGATGACGAAGTCGTCGCGAAACGCTCCTCGGGCACTTCACCACGAGGGCGCCATTAAAAAAGTCCGCAACGCGTCTCTGTCGTCTCGCCGCACCGGGTGATCCTTGCGCGTATGTGTTTGCATGTATGAGTATGCGTGTATATGTGTGCGTGTGTGTCTGTGTGTGCGGGCACGCGCGGTATGTACTCACTGCAGTAGTAAAAACATTACGGTGAGATGTGCGCGCGACTGTATGCAAGGTATGTCGGAATTCCGACAGAAATATGAGCCCGCGGGAAAATTTGGGGTTGAGAGTAAATTTATTTTAATCTATTTTTAATAGCGCGATATTGAAAATAACATAAGTGAATAAGAAATGAATTTTTGAGTTAATGATAAATTATTGGTATTGTACCAGATCGTAAAATTAATTTATTGTTTAAACAGTGGTACAAGTAATATTGTTATCAAGTTTTAATTTTCTTAAAATTAATTAATTTTGAAATTAAAATATTTCATTAAATATTCTAGAGTACAAATGGCTTTGTAAAAACATTAATAATTAAAACCTGTTAAGATCATAATATACTTGGTTTTGAATCTTTCTGTTTATTACAATCTTGTCGATTAACTTACACATGATCAGTTCAGAAGATGTAAATTTAATTAAATGGTTATTTTTCACGTAAATAAATGGGAGAATACTTAACAAAATGTGCTGTAAATTTCCTAGCACTACTTCTTTAAAACTGCGAAAGTTGTGTACCAGGAAATTTATAGCTAAGGTGCCCAGATTAAACATGCTCGATTTTTCTTTGGCCACCGTACGTGTACTAGTTAAAACGGTGTTCCTAAAGACTTAAAATAAAGCATAATTTAATGTAGAACAGAAAACATTTTTTCTCATTAACTAAAGATATTACATAACTTAGTAGGTACATAATATTTATCACAAGAAAAATTTCGCTCATAATCAATCTTACAGTCGAAAACAGTAATCTTAAGACAAAGTTGATTTAATTGAAATATCTGAAAATCAACTTAAGAATCATAACAGAAGCTGAAAACTAAATTACATAATACTAAAATAAACTCCGTTGAATGTAAGCAACTATAATTCGTCAGGGCAAACAATTCTGTGTCTACAGCAACAGTATACATGTATCTGTGTACAGAGTATAATAATACATCAAATGTAGTGTCAATTCCAAGTCCCTTTGCGCACTCGCTAAGACACCGAGCGACCAAAAGAAATCCAGGAGATCTCTCCGACCGCAAAAGAGAGACGGCAATGAAAAAAGCGTGCTTTCTCGCGCCCGTGCTTTTGACGACGACGCTGGGGCAAATAAGAGGAGGTGCGAAGACTTTTCACGAGCGCCTGTGTACGCGCGCATCTCCCCTCCCTTTATCTCTCTCACCCTCACCACGACTAGAGATGGCCGACAAAAATATACGGCCGGAGGAATGTTGCGGGATTTTTCTTCTCCACGCTGCCAAGGAGAAAGAGGATGGGAAAGAGAGGGAGAGAGAAATGAGTTCAGACTGGCCTGGGCTCTGTAAAAAGCTGCACTTTACTCTTCGCTCTCGCTCGCGCACCCCCATGACCTGCTGAATTCCACTCGCACGAATTTCTTTTTTCTGCCTCTTATTTCTTCGGACGATCTCTTTTCTCTTCCTCGCGCGCGCGCTGCCGCTCGCGCACCCGTTCTCGTCCCGGCACCACCTTACTCACTGTCCACTGGCCGGCTTCTATATCCCTAATATATCTCGTGGACGGTGCCATCTCTTTATTCGACGCAGCACGATAAATAATGGTGCTTCACAACAGCTTTTTGAATTTAAGTTCTAGTACGTTCATACTTTAATATAAGCAGTGACTACTTAGAATTATATTTTTGACTTCAAGATGTAAGATGTTTTCTTTACAAATATGAAAGGTAGACGTGCCAAGACCTATTTATTGTCGATTGAGTTTAATTTTTAATTTTATTAAAACTCCAACTGATTTTGAGAAAAATAAAAGTAAGAATGTACTCATAAATAGTTCATTTATAATATAATAATTTACATAATGAATATTTAAATTCATGAAATTTTTAGATACCGGAAAAAGCGACTTTTTCAAACCAGTTTTACGAAAAAAAGAATAACAAACTACAATTAGTAAAAGGAAAGGATCAGTATTATACCTATTTTGATACTCCAACTTTCATTTTTTGAATACGCAAGGATGGTCACAAAGTTTTGACGAGTCTCGTTTCAGCGTTTTCCTTCCATAAGCAACTTTGATAAATGAATTTCTCTGGAACCTTAGTTCACTTTTCAGGAGAGTTGACTAATTGAAATTAAATTTCTGTTTTCTATACTGGACAATTTCTGATAAAGAACACAAAGAAAATGCGTAGAGCGTAACACTGCAATTGTTGCATTATACGGGACCATAAAGGCTTCGGGAGAACAAATAGATAATGCCACTTTTTCATCCCTTTCGTCGTTCTTTCTCCGTTCTGCACCTTATCCTTATTTATTTCTCCAGCACTTGGCTCGGTCCTCTTACTCCTCCGTTTATAGTTATTCGACGTACGTAAACCGTCGAGGTGTTTTCTTATCCTCCCACTCTTTTTTTCCACAAAGGGCCACAAAGAAGCGCGCGGCAAGAGGAAACTGCGGGCATGTGGGGTACGTTCACGACGCCATTATCCCGACGCGATATAATAGCTCGCGCGATGCAGCGCAAGGAAAGGACGACGACGAAGCACGCGCGCATGAAGGAAGGCCGTTACGCAACGAAGAAAACGGCGTGCGTAATCGCCCTGTGGCTGGGTTATCGTCTCGCGGACGGTACTCCGCCGGCCTTGTCGCTTTCACGCGATTGTATCGCTCTTGGAGAGACGCGGAGGCGAGATGATAGATTTTGTCGCTACTGAAAGCACGTGTGCACTTTTTTTTATTTTTCTCGGGCCATGTTCACGCCCATAGGTTATATAATCGTGGAATTCTCTTTAAAAAATATTAAGGTTTAATTTAAAAATTCAAAGAATGATACTGCATTTTACTACACTCAAATAATAGTTTGAAATTCTATTATAAAGTAAACTGAAATAACTCTTGAACTTAGATCTCTGAGTTCATACACATCAGCCCTATTTTATATAACAAAAAAATAGAGATATCCTTAAACTTCAAAATACGATAATCGATAAATGATAAAAAGGAGATCTTTAAGTTAAGTTTTATTCGATTGCTGAAATGTCCCACTTCACTCGTATAACAGAAACCTATATTTGCTTGTGAAAAAGTTCCCACACCAACGGCCCGAAGAATTGAGGCAGCGTTAAATATTCTGATACAGAGAAATCGATATTTGAAAATTGGCGGGAACAGGGATGAAAAGTTAGAACATTAGTGAACGAAATACGGGCCGTGGGTCTCAGGTGCTCGACTGCATACTGAATAGTATCAGCACTGCTGCCACCGGGTCACAGTAGATATTCCCAGTTCGGTCAGCCATCGATTTCGCTCTTCTGCCTCCTCTCACCCGCCCAAGTCGCAGGGGTATTAACTTGGCTAAACGTTAAGTAAAACAGTAAAAACAAACTAATTTATTACCTCTATCCATTTCCTAAAGTTTATCAATATCCCTTCAATTTCCGAGAATACATTAGCAATCACAATGAATGTAGTGCAATAACAAATTCTAAAATTTTAAAATACAGAAAAAATATAAGGTAACTGTAGCTATTTCTTCCATATTCCTGTTTTCCTATATGCAAATTACCTGTATCCTATTAGATATAGAAGTTTAATTATATAACTGTATAGCCAATAAAAAGTGAATAGCATTTTACATAATTTATAAATTTTCCGAATCATTTGCATTTGCCTACAAGAGTATCAATTCGAAAAATGATCATATAAAGTTCAGCTATACAGTAAGACAATGTTTTTTTAATTAGCTTTCATTTTTATCGTGAAAATTAATTAGGTATACTTAAGTGTACTATGAAATTAATATCTCTTCAATCTGAACAATGCGTTCTCAATTTTCCTTGATAGAAAATATACTACAGTTTGATGTCTATTTATTCTAATTTTTCCTAAACATGCTTTTACACAGACATAACCAAATTAGTAACAATGACTTAATAAATATTTTATCAACTGAGAAATTTTTTTTTAAATTTAGAAGAATTAAAATTGTACTTGATAAAAATAAGTTGAAATATTAGGTACTTCATAATTTTATAATCCACAGTACTTTTTTTTACTCTATTTATATTTAAGCAAATATAAACGACTTTGATGATAGGAGTTTTATTCTTTATTAAATTGCAGAAAAGAGACTACATGTAGTTAAATCACCTCTAATAATAGTTATAACTTTAAAGTTTTTATATCGCTCTTGATTCAATTATCTTGTATCGGAATCGTTCACAAGCTACCAACCGTCAAAGTGATTTATAAAAAAAACATGCACACAACGACTACGTACGTATCAACAAAAATCGAAACTGTACGCGCGCTTCGTGACACTCGCTTTCGTTCAGGCTGTCTCTCCACATCAAACAAAGAGGGCTTTCGTTCGAAACGAAAAGAGAAAAAAAGAGAAAGAGAGCACGCACGCGCAAACGATTCTCTGAATTCCTGCGAACCAACTGAAATTTTCGTGGCGACTGGTGGTGAATTGCGTTAGGTCAAATACTCAACTAAATGTTGCTACGAATGAATTCGAAGCTGAGCAAGCGACAAGTTAAAGGCAAAGTGGAGGAATGATGCCTAATCGAACGTGGCTGACTCGGCGCGAAATACTATAGTGACCACGAAACTCCAGTGAAAAAGGAGCTAATGCCTCATCCATGTGATCTCTCGACTACTTAATCGCTCGAAACTTTTGTCAATACTCCATACCAAGGTAAAAGTATTAATACTTGGTCGGCAAAAATTGTGTGTACCAATAAGTATCCACATGTTGTAACAGTGTAGGCCTGCTTTTGTCGCGACTGGGAAGGACGCTTCCCAACAACAGCCTGCACTCATGTCGGAATACTCCCCTAGCAGGGACGACGATGACGAGACTGCACCCGGGAATAGCGTCGGTCACTGGAGTAGTCGAACGAAATAAGATCGCGTACGCGCGGTTAGACGGCTCGAGAGAATCTGATTCGAAATTGAATCGAGTGCGACTTTGCAACGGTGATAGTCGCGCTCTCCCCGCGCACAGCTCCCGAATACGTTACTCGAGCGATGTAAACAAACGCTCGAGATGCACGAATTCGCGGGAACGAGAGCCAAACGGGTTTGATAGAATACGGAGAACTGAGATGCTTATTTTCTCCATATCTTATCCTCGAACCTCGTTATAATGTATACAAAAAGATAGATTAGGAACTCGATATTCAAGTTAACATATACTTTTGTGCAACTTAGTATATATTTATGTCGGTTTTAAATAATATTGAAAATTTATTAATTTAAATAATTAATAATTTACTGTGTATGTTAGATCAAAAAATATCGTATACTTATATTGTATTCCATTCTTCGCGCATGCTGTATTCAGTAAGATGATCAAATATTAAAATCATTTAAATTATGTATTAAAAAAATTTTAATTGTGATAAAAGTATTCTTAATAAATATTAATTAAGAAACAGATGAGATTAAATATAACATCTACTTTTCTACACAATTTAGCTATACATAATTAATCAATTTTCATTGTTTGAACGTAGGAGAGTGAGACTATAGTTTCTTGTTCCACGGAAGAGGTTCTCTAATACCTCTGTAACTTATTCGAGTACAAAGTGTGTAGACCAGTTAATACTCGAGTAACACTCTAGCAACTTTGATTTATATCACGATATCAAAATTATCTTATTTAAATTGCTAATTTTCTGATGTTACTTAAAAAAATTAATGAAATAAACAGTTTTATAAACAACTTTATTTTATGTGTTAAACTTAGTCGCTTCAAAAAAGTTATTAAACTAAATAGATAATAGAAACGATAAGATAAATAATTAAATTCAAAAGCTCAATTTTATAATCAACTATACGTTTCTAGATCTCTTCTTGAAAAACGTTGAACTATGAAACATTTAATGATGCTATTGAATAAAAGATTTGTAATTCGCTTGGAGAAGAATCAATCGCTGCAACTTAAAGCCGATTATAGAAAAGTATTTTAAAAGGTCCAACTTCACGAAACATTTCTGCCTTATTAACTCACATCACGTGCCTGATACATCTCATTAGGTTAACCCAGTCCCCCCCTCCCCCACCCTTCATCTTTCTCCTTCTTCTCATCTAAAGTCATCCCTCTCTTACGTCGAAATAAGGGTTCCTGAATGTCCCGCACAATTACCGGCAAGATTGCTCCTTTCTGAGCACGGCATAGGTCTAATTTCCCCGGTTCCACCCACTTCGTCTCTTCTCGGAGCCCAGCTGACTAGCTTCCATCGACTCACTCTCCCCCTATCTCTCTATCTCTCTCTCTCTCGCTCTCTCTTTCTCTCTCTCTCGCTAGCACCAACGGCAGCCGATAAACTTCACTTGCCTCTTACATCTTCTCTCTAAACTTTGCTTAACAATGGGCCCGGCGTGAAGGGAGGAGGCTGTGACCGAAGAACAATTGTCCGTTGTGTAGGCCGTCAATTAAGCTGCTGGGCGGCCAACAAATGTTCCGCCGGGGGTGTAAAAACTTGGCGCGCGCGATGATTAATGGGCTGTAAATGAAGCGAATAATTACGAGGTGGATGGGTCGATGGGGCATTCAGCGGGCACGAATCTTCCGCCCCTCTTCTTCTCGCGTTTATGCCTCACTTTTCCTCTCCTCATTATGTTTCTTTTTTTTGCTTTTGCTAGAATTAAATATTTTTTATAAGACTCTTAAATGAATAATATTTAATTAATAAAAGAAAACTCTAGTGGTAAATTGAATGAAAAGAAACGAGATGGAAAATCTTTTAAGTCGTTTTTAAAGTCTTAATAATCACAACCATAACGATGGGAAATTAATATCGATACATCTTGTAATGGAAAAGTACAAACACTTTTTTCGTATAAGAAATTCTGTTAAATGTAATCTCAATCAATATTCCTTGGGTAAGTCAAGAAGCTCATAAAGAAACCAATATCATTCCAGACGCAGTTTCTCAACCCGGAGAATTTACCGGTAGCTCCTTGTTTGCGTTGAAATCTTACGCTAATTGTCTGTGACATTTTCAAAAAGAGGAAGAGCGACATTAATGCGCAGCGCCCACGACATCGGACAGATCGACCCGAAGGAAGAGGAAAGAACGGCAACGGCATAAAGAGTGCCCAGAAAATTTTTCTCTCCCCAACTCTACCTCCCTTCTCTCTTTTGTCGTTGTCCCGTACGACGGCGACGTCCTACGCGCCGAAGAAAACCAGTCGAATATTCAAATTCGTTCCGGAAAGCGGCAACTTTCTCATTCGCCTCGTCTCGAGGTCCGCCGCTGTGGAGCTTTTCTCTTGCCACCCCCTTACTTACTTCCCTCCTCCTTTCGGTTTCTCTCGTCTTTTTTTTTTCTTTCCAGAGTACCGACGACGGCGCGTGCGTTACTCGTTCCTTGCGTCGTTATTTGCGCGCCGACGAAGCGCGGAAATCGAGAAACTTTAAAATTTATCCAAGGACCGACGCGGAATTTCGTATATGCTTAATCGAATTAGGTTATCTTCCTTGACGCCTCGGCGCAAGTGAGAGAGGTAAAGCTTGCGTGGTGGTAGGGAGATAACTTTTCAAAAAATATAGGTCGCCCACCCGCGTGTGGCAGTGTTACTTTGACATGTATTGAAAATAAGATCGAACATTAAGATATTGCTAGGGATCTGTATACAAATTTCTTCTTTGCGCCCGGCACAATCTGCTGCTGCAGATACGAAACTTTCGGACTTCACTCAACTCGTCTACTAAATTTCACCTAAAAGATACACGTGTTTGGCTAAAATTGTTTTTTAAATTACTCGCGAACTAAGAATAAAACATTATTCCTTTGTCCCATTTATTTTACTTTATAGTGACACCTGACGAGCAAACAGTTTATCAGGAATTAAACCAATCAAGAGCGCGTTACCCAACGTTATTAAATCTCTTTAAGAAGACTTTGAAAAATTATGTTATTATAGTTTCTATATATTACATTATCACAAACCTGTTACAAAATTAAATGTCAAATATAGAACTCCGTTTTGAATATTCTATTTATTATATTTTGTCTATTTATCAGACGCTTTAAAATTGACCTTCCATTTTATTGTAAATTTTGTAAAATAATCGAAAATTAAATGTTAGTGCCTTTTTTAAATGCGAAACGCTCTACCGCCTCTACCTATACATTATTTCAAAAAAAGAACTAAATTTTGTGGTAAAGTCATACTTTCACTTTGAATTACATCGTTTTCGAAATAATATTAATTAGAAATATTCAATTAATATTAATTATTTAAATAATAATATTAAATAATAAGAATAGATACATT
Source organism: Torymus tubicola (assembly GCA_035583055.1). NCBI lineage: Eukaryota > Metazoa > Arthropoda > Insecta > Hymenoptera > Torymidae > Torymus > Torymus tubicola. Next base: position 22,865,338 of record JAWWEQ010000001.1, on the reverse strand, counting down.
AATTAAAGTGCTAAAATAAATCAATTTAAATTTTCTTATTTTATAATTCTATAGTCAATATAGCTCGTCGTCACTTTATTTTAAGAATAACTGAGGTTAGGAATATGGTCATTTCGTATATTGTAGTGTTAATCAATTTTAAATATATAGCATTACTATAATTTTTATAAACGAATTAATAATAATAATTTTTCATACGACTTTAATTTAGTTTCTCAACTTAGAATATTTAAAATTATTAAAGTTCAATTTCAATAATTCAAACGTATTCGTCTTTAGCGCCTTTTTTCCACAAACCAATCAAATTGATCAACATCAACCAATCAAAATAGTCTTATTGTCATGACAGATTTTATCCATCACTTTTTTAAAGAGGATCATATATATAGCATAGTTAAAAATTAATTTGATTCGATAAGAGATTATTCACATTTATTCATAATATCGTATTGAAAATAAAAATCGGGTTTCTCAAACATCTTAAGTTACAAGCATTTTGAAAGTTATCAGGCTCTCTCTACCTTTTTAATTAAACTGCTCATCGCCGTAGCGAGTCTGAAAAGAAAAAGCTATCGGCGGATTTAATTCGACGCGGTCTCCTCAGAGTGCGCGCGATTGGTACGGCTGTGCGAGACGGGCCATTGTCGAGAGCGAAACGGCAAAAGAACAAGAAGGCATGAGTAGTAGCAGTAGCAGCAGCAGCAGCCGCAGCCGCAGCCAAAGAGAAAGAAGACAGGGGCAAAGTAATCAAGGATTTTCGTACACGAAACGGGAACGAAGCTGAGAGAGGGGAAGGGGAGAAGCTGCTCTCGGCTGCCGCCAGCAGAGTGCGCGAGTCATTTATTAATTACCCCTCGGCGGTGCGGCGGTTAAAGTTTCATTGCAATAGCCTCGTTAAAGAAGTCTCCTCTGACGTGCGCATGTACGCGCGCCAGTGAGCAGGTGCGAGTTGGTTTTCGCATTGCAAGCCTAAACTTGCTGGAAAAGTTTTGCCGTTCAATCGAGTGTCAGAGGCGCGATATAGTCGCGCGGGAACATCGAGACAGCGGGGATGAAGAGTGCAACGAAACTGCGGGACTACGAGAATGTACAAGTTCGTGCAGAAATAATCCCGGCGTGGCGTTGAAGTACGGCTCAAAGTTTGCCACTTTCGGGGAAAATTCGCTTTCTTTTTCGACGACGGCGATCGCTACGATTGACTTATGTTTTGTAGACCGATATTGTGTGTAAGAGGGTCTATATTTTTTAACATTATGCAACACCAGAAAATTTTTCTAATATAACTATAATATTTTACTATAACTTGAAAAATGACTACCAATTTTTCTAAAAAATTGCATCGTTTACTACGAAAAATAACTACAGAATGTTTTAAGATTTAAACTATACACTATACAAGACACGACGTTATATATTTTAATTTTTCTTAAACAATTTTTCTGCCAGAATAAAAATCTTTTTTATGTTAAATTATCTTAAATGAAATATATTAAAATTAAAATGATCATGTAATAAGTTGAAAAAGCATCTACAATGAGAGAAACACTATAATAAAAACTGTAAAAATTCTAGCAAAAATTACTAACAATAAGTAACATTGTAATCAGGATCTATACTTGCATTTCAACAAAAATTGCTTTGCTACTTTGTAATTTTTATATTTGATTTCAAAAGTACGAAAAAAGTTATTTAATTGTCAATTTATTTTTAACTAGTCAAATAGTCATGACAAATTGACAAATAATATAAATTAAATATTTAAAGTAAGAAATAAATTTTATTTTTATTGATGAAAGAAATCGCTGGGACCTAGAATCGAACCAGCAACCTTTGGATTGAGAAGCGTAAGCTTTACCGACTGGGCCACGCGTCGCTTTACTCGTTGTAGCCCGAATTGTCCTTATGAAGTAAACAACTAAACAGCTATTTCTGTTCCAATTGTTTCAATGAAATTTCCGTAATAGTACATTTTGACACGGGTGCGGGATGGGTTATTTAGCTCATTACTTTATACAATATCAATTTCGCACAGTATTTTATACCACGAGCGCCGAAAAATCATATCAATGACACTATCAAAGGTACAAAATAAAAACAATCTAAATATATTTTTTAACGTTTCGATTACGTGACTGTGATCCTTTTCAGCAAAGTCATTAACTATAATCTAATGTACAATAAGCTTTTAGATAACATGGTTTGTTACCAGTCAGAATCACACAGTCGACTTGATCAAAAGATTGCAAAAAACAACATATTTCAATTATTTTTACATTTTACCATTGTATTTTTCAATTTTAAATATTTAACGTTAATTATCGAGTCAAAAGTTTCCACGATAGCTAGATTATTCTTTGGTAAAGTTTGTTTTTCAAAAAAATATATTCAAAATTTCAGCCAACAAAAATAATAGTGTTGTTGAAAATTTTATATAAGAATGCCAGCAGGTTGTGTTGTAATGCAAAAGCGGCGAGCGATCGATCAAAAATTATCTTAGTGATAACGGTAAACGGGAAAAAAAGAGACAGAAAGAGGGTGAGAGAGAGGGAGAGATCCTCGGTTGTACGCTTGGGCTGGCGGTAAAAAAGATGAAAGTTACGTAAACGCGACCCGATCGATCATCCGTGAGAGCTTCGAATAATATTACGCCGTCGTAATACGAGCGGCAGTGTTAAAACCACCACGCAATATGGCGTTCCCCCAGGCACATTGCAAAATCAACCATATCCCGAACTTTACCGCAGATGAGAAGCTTCGGTTCGAGCCTAGTTCATAATTATTTTCAATTAAGCAGTTTTCCGGTTGAGCAATGGGAATACAAGCAATAAAGTATTTTGCAGCTTCTGACTCAAGTCAAAACTTTAGTTTTCTGATTTTACCACAATGCTTTGTCCATACGATTTGAACAAAGTTTTTTTCGATATGGCAGAAAATACACACAAATATAAGCATTTGAAAGCTTTTCGACATACAACTATTTTTACCATCGCCCCTAGACATTATTCGCAATATGTGAAACTGATGATGATAAACCTATAATGACGGACTTTCATTGAAATCTAAAAGCTTTTTAAATTTTGTGATTTTCCCTTTTTATTTTGTTTCGTATACCATACTCGAAAGACAATAAAGAATGTCGAAACTTATAAAGAATTATTTACGCTTTTATTGCGATCTATTACAATTTTTTATTTTTTATTTTGGTCATCTAATATTTTTTGACTTGCTATGAACCGTGGATGACGATAGTTCAGAAAAACGTTAAAAACAAATTCGGTGTAAAAAATTGTTTTTATTAGCATAAATAATAATTGTTATAAAGATTAATTATGTACTAAACTGATAAATAAAAAAAACTGTTTTTTGTTAATAAGATTTAAATTTCTCAGAGTGACGCTTTACCAATGAACTTTTTTTATCGAGTATTTTTTAATGTCTCACAATGTTTTTGATATTTCTACTTTAAAAAAATGGGTTTTAAAGATATAAGGTCTTACGTATTTTTTTAAGCTAATAAATACAATCAGTAAAATGGTGCAATGGTTTTCGTGGATAGAGCTGAGCTTTACGGGTTACATATATGTTAAAGTTAAGAAATATTTATTTACCTCATTGCATTATAATTAATGGAATTTGCTAATGACATTGTAAATATTGTGAATACTATTTTTCGCCCCTTACTGAATATTTCTTTATTCTTTCATTACAATTCTTTTTTTTTTTTATCTCCCCCTCAGACTTGCTGAAATTCTGTCATTTTATATTTTTTACGTCTTTTTACCTTTGCACGATCCCCTATCCCCATCCTACAAACAAAATAGTGTATGTTCGTCTTTGAGGTCAATGAAACATTTCAAACTTGTAGCTTTTCCCCTGCTCCACCCTCCCGTGAGGGTTAAGATGTCTTTTGCTGCGTCGCGACATCGCGTCCGTTAATTACTATGAGTGGCTATATACAGGTTCTTTATCCCCTCACTATCACGCGGTCTCTTTCGCTGGGAAACCTTTTCAAAGATATGATGAGGAACGCTACTTCTTCTCTTTTTACTCTGTCGTGAGACACACTTTCCTCTACTGATTAAGCACGGGTGAGAGCGTAATCATTTTTGCCGGCTCGCAGAAGTAGAAGTTGGCAGTGAAATCCAGTGCTACTCATAGTTTAGGAGAATTATGTTGCTATAAGTAATATCATATATTAATAAAAAGAAACGTACTATAATAGTTTCATAGGACACTGGTAATCAAAATGCGCTATTTTTATACAACTTCTTTTTATTTTATAGTTCAGCAACATTTTCACCGACATCTTTGTAAGAGCCCACGTACACTCACAAAAGTAGCTTCTAGGTAATAGAAGACATTTTCTTATTTATAGGTTAAAACAGAAAATCCGTTTCATATAAAATGAATCTTCTATAAGTAAGAGGAAAACATTTGACTATAAACTTTACAGAATTTTTTTGAAGTTTACAGGCAAATGGATTTCTCTTACTTATAGAAAATTCATATTATATGAAACAGATTTTTGACTTGTACCAATAATAAGATTTCCTTTTACTTAGAAGTTACTTTTGATAAAGCATCAAAATTTATATCTTTAAGTTTCTTAAGGAATACTTGTACTGCAATACCGCTCTTAAAACCCGTATAAATAAAATGAAAAATAGAAAAAACTATATTATTTCTGCAATAAATTCAAATAGGATACTAATTTAATTATAGGAAAAATCTCAATGTCCATAGAGTTGCATAATCTGTAATTTCAAACTGCCAAACTAAGTAAGAAATAGCGAGCATGGACTTGTTTCGAGTAGTCCTAATTCGATAAAAGCTTCGGAACTTTGTAATTCATTAAAAGTTTCACGGCAGTCTTTTTATCGGCTTTTTCACGTGCAAATAGAAACATTAAATCGCATCAATTTTGTACAGCGAAATCTAAAATCGTATGTTGAGCTACAAGTGTAAAATAAGAAATTCTTTGAGTATACCCGTAAAGGATGAAGTTAATCTGCGGACCGTTGTTGAGTCGCTTTTTCTCACGTCCTTTTGGATACGCCTCTATTTTCCTAGCGCGTGGGTCTTCACGCGGGCCATGCATATATCAAAAGTTTTAAAAAGTCTTTTATGTAAGTTGATAGATCTTTTCTGATTTACGAACTTTCAATAACCGAACTTTCATGAATAGGGAGAAAGGAGAAGATGTTCACAAAATACGATGATGCCTTCAACTATTTCATATAATTTATGTAACTGTTAAATTTATAAATTCCACTAAATATTGGTTATACATTTATATTTAAATAAATTTCATCATTTAAAAATCTAATGCGATTGCTGGCATATAACGACCATTTTCCTCTCTTAAAAAAGAGATGATAGAATGTTGTGAAGCATTGAAAGAAGCAATGCGATTGACTGATGGTTCAATATCCGGTCTAAATAAAGTGTCAAAATTCAAAATGTTCTCTGATATAAAATGAATATTTTGTTACAGAAACTAATTAAATGTTTTATGGATGTATTTCAGTAAATCAATAAAATTATCATTAAATTATTCAATATCCTAATTGATTAAAATTTTGTGTCCAATAATTTAATTACAAAATGAATGTTACGATTTGGTTCCTAACGTCAAAGTTTAGAATTCAAATCTATTATTTAGTATCCAAGGGCGCGGCAGCGCCTTGCTTGGCGAGTATAAGAAACGAAGTGACGTCGACCGAGCAGGGTGATGACGCTCCCTTATATATTTTGTTTTGGATTTTCTAACCTTATATTTTTGGCATATTTCTCGTAATTATATAATTGCACAAGTAAATACAGCATATGAGGTATTCATTTAAAAGTATTTTTCACATATATTCTATCTGCAAAAAGTTTCGTGGTGAAAGATGCTTTCATACTCGATTAATCAAGTCGATTAAAAAATAGATAACCTACACAATTTGCAACAATTTTTCCAAAGATTGTTTCAAGATTTAACGAATTGTTGTAGAATAAATGTTTACAAATTAACTTTTTAATTTGAAAAACATAATGTTGCTCAGATAGAAATTCATTCCAAAGCTGACATCTCCGCAATAGCGTAATTTAGAGTATTAAATACTTATTTGGAATATGAAACTATTCATTTAAATATTGAAGATTTTGCAAACTGGTGATTGAAAGAAAATTAATGAGATTATATACATTTGTTAATTTGTTTATTAAAAAAATTAAAAAAGCTTATTTATTTTGCCAAAACAAATCGTAATCAAACTATTAAATATCAGTAGCATTAATTTCATGCCTCAAATAACATCGACAGTATTGCGTGGGTTACATAGATTACTCCGCCAACACGGTTAGATATTAATAATTAATAGCAACGCAAATGCGTCGACGTTCAATCAATGAAAATCAGTCAGTCGTCAATTAACGATGAAATTTTCAAATTTTGTATTGAATACATTAGTCTATTTTTTATTTTTTCATATGAATTTACAAAATACGATAAAAATTCGCTGGTAATCAATTGAATATTAAAATATTGATCAACATTTCGGAATAAGGGAGAGGGAAAAAGAAAGCAACGACTTTATTTTCTACAGAAGGTGATTCATCCGGGTTCTCACGTCAAGGAGAGTCAACATAAAATAAACAATGCTTTGATGCGCATGCACCGTAGATTTCATCGAATCTACGGAAGAAAGTAAGTATTGCGAGTGAGAATTACATTTAATACAAATTGAGAGATGCATTAAAAAGTCTTTGCGTAAATTATTTTTAAACTCTACAACGAAAATGTAAAAAATAAAAATTTAGCATTATTGTGTAAATGATGTAGGTTAAAATATATATTTAATTATAGATTTAAAGTATTTCATTTTAGATCTATCAAAATTTAATAAATTATAATCTTGTTCAAAACGCATTTGAAAAGTTTTAAGTTTATAATTTAAATGATTCTATAATATGCTAAATGTTAGTATTAACAAAATGGGTTATTTTCCATATAAATTCCTTTTTATCAAAGATATTTTTATACTTTAAAATATTACAAGTATGTAAATAATGCTACTGTATCATTTACACATTATTATTAAAAAATATAAAAGCATATATAAAAATATTATTAAAGAATATTGACATGTATCCTAAAATATTACGAATGATTATAAATGTATACATCTCATTGACAGCCAGTATTTTTCTGTCGAAAAATATAAAGCATCTACTAAATTATATTTCATTAAAAATCACATTGGAGGATCTATATGTATTGCGCCATTCGAGTATTACTTTAACATTTTTTCTATGTGGTATAGCAAATAGATATTTAAAGGCACTTTTATCCTTTGATATTACATTAAACATTCTTTATAACAGGGAATACAAACAATGAATTATGTATAGGGAACTTATCTAAAACTAGAAATTATCAATCTTTCTATGCTTGTTTGTTAAATGGGTCTGAAGTTTGCAATGTTGGGATGCAACAAAATAATTTCTCACATATTAATAAAACAGCTAAAAATTTGCACAATACAGTGAAATCTTTATTTTGATGTTGGGTTATGCTATAAAATAAAAAAAATTTTCTAAATTTTCATTGCACTCCAACGATGCAAACTTCAAACCCATATAGTTAAAACATGTTTAATTAATCAAACAACTAATAAAGTTGATTAATATACTTTATATTTATTTTCTTCTTATCACATGAATATTTATTTGACTTGCTTTATTACAAAGATCTTATTAATAAAATGCAATATTTGTAGTAATCTATATTAGTAATGGGTTTGAAGTGTGCATCGTTGGAGTGCAATGAAACTTTAGAAAATTTTTTTTTATTTTTATTTATAATACAGTAACGACAGCTTGACATTTAATCTATGTTACTGGCTCTAAGAGTCTTGCTGTCAATGTTGTGCAGAAGGTGTTTTAAAAAATACACAACAATAACAACTGACAATTGAAGCAAGTTTTTATTGTTGTGTATTTTTTTAAAACACCTTCTGCACAAGACGGTTAGAGCCAGTAACATAGTTTTTTATTTTTATTTTTATGTTAGATTTTGAATTTTCTCATGTGTTTAGCGTTTTATAGCATAACCCAACATCAAAATAAAGAAATTATTTCGTTGCATCCCAAAATTGTAAACTTCAGACCCATTAATTAGTACAGATGAACTTATAACAATAAGGTAGTAAGAAATATGTTGTATCAAAATCATGTACTTAAGTGATGCAAAAGTTCAATACTTATTGTTTTTGTGTTTTAAACTAGGACATTTGATTTATGAAATTCATAAAATAAATAGAAATTTTGAAAAATATTTTCTTTCATAATGTATAGATATTTTGGAAGTAATAAAATTTAAAATTTATATGACGATCACCAAAAATGTTAATACAGATCTCATAAGTTGAATTACAGAAGAACTAAAAATTTAAAATGACTATACGCCACTGTCTATTGCTTTAAAATAAATGCACATCAGTTATGTATAATTTTATTAGAAAACTAGAATAAGTATGAGCTCTAGGATATTTGGAAACACAGTATGCTGCCAAGAAGATAGGTTATGATTGAATTGCGCGTCGCCTATATACACACTACCAACAGAGACCTATATATATATATACATAACGTACGTACGCATACACATATACTTGTTCACATACACCCACGCACACACACTTAAATACACTGATGTACAGAAAGCGCACTCTGGTTTCGTCCATCCTTGCTAACATTTGCCTGCCTCGAAAATCGCCGAGGCCAAGACGCGCTCTAACCTAACCTCAAAACAACTCGGCCGGTAAAAGAAAAACAAACGCATCATTTAGTCTTTTCAACAAATCATAACTTCATGCCAATTGACCGAAATGCATACTAGAATAATTAAGATAGATGATTTACGACAGGAACGAATCATTAAAAGAAAGAAAAAGGAGCATACCTTGATCAAGTAGTCGAGCGGAGTTAGGCGCCTTTTGCGGATCAAGCTCAAGCTTTTCCTGCATAAGCTCACGCACATATTCATTAGCCTTCTCCGACTGCTGTTTGTCCTCCTCCTTTTCGGCAGCTGTGCGTTTATCCATTTCTTGCTGGTTCATTCTGTGGTTTGATCTGTCTCCCATTTACTGCTTTTCACTAGGTAGCAGTAGAACTTTTCGTTCTCGCTATTTATGCCTCTATTCGTACTGCGAATTACCGTGACTTTGTCGCGGTAACGTAAAAACTATTTTTTAAAGTCTTGCGACTAAGTAAACAAGGAATGTTGAGAAATTATGACAAATCGTGTGTGGGGTAGAAGAGAGCACACGCGACGAGGATCACAAATGGCGACTGTGAGGGGAATGGACGCGCGCAGCGAAGCTATATAACCACACTACAATTCGGGACGGATGGAAGAGCGAGAGAGAGAGAGAGAGAGAAAGAGAAACGAGTGATGCGATGCCGGATGCGCGCGCAACGCTGGGCGTTACGCTGCGCTGGTGTAGTACCTATTCTCTATGTGGTCAGTCAGAAGCTGCGTGAAAAGAGCGATAACACACGTGATGCACACACTACACACGTATGAAAAATTTTTGCCATTACACCGGCCGGGCGTCATCAACGAGTAATTTTATACCACCACTAATGTTTGAAACGAGCAGTGACACGATTTCGTGCACACGATTTTGCAGGCGTAAATACGGATGAGTGCATATTAGCTTAATTATTAAGAAATTAAAATTTTACCGCATAATTATTTATCATTATCAGTGACATGTTATTTCCAACGTCATATTTTGTGAAATAAAACAAGTACAACTAAACTATTTTAATGATGATCAGTTTTAAACTTTATATAAATTTAGTAGATCATTTACTTATCGTAACTTTAATAAAGATTTTTTTAACTGAATTTTTTATCTTAAAATATTGAATTGATTATAAAGTTTCAGTTAATTTGAATAAATGATACAAAGAATGCCAAAATCGTACTATTTTTAACGTAAATCGTACGCTGACGACAAATATAATAAGAACAATAAATCTGTACCAAAAAAACACTGTATGACAGTAAAAGTTAACGGAAAATGATTTTTTCGTGAGGAGTTATAAATAACGTTTGATAGCATTCAAAATCTGATCTAAGTACTTTATGATTATCTTGGTATGTAGAAAATCTTAAACTACACTTAGGTTTACTTAGCGTTCGACAAGAAATATAGTAACTTTACCCTATAATTATGGTAAAATTTTCTACAAATTATGGTAATTTTTTGGGTTTTTTTACAGCCTGTGGTGACTTTACTAGAATTATGGTAATTTTTCCAAAAACATTTGGAATTTTTCCTATCTTTTTTTCTCAGTGTATAAAAAATTTTAATTTTGAAAAACTCGATACAGAGGTGATATAGGTAACGGTTCAGATCGGGTTCGAAACACAATATTGTTTGAGTAAACAAACATTCAGAGTCGATAGTTTGAGGCCTTACTGCTTTACATTATTGAACTACCGTAGCTCTGACACCGATTTTCCTGTGTGTTAAAAAATATGAAGACCAAAATTAAATTACTTTTTAGGAATAAATATACATTTGAGAAACAGCCAAACGTTTCACAAAGAATCGGAAAGTATAAGAAACATTGCTACAGTTTTCTTCGATGCATATAAATACAAAAGTCATTATATAAATTGCTATTTCAATTCTAAAAATCAGAATATGACTGATATTTGAAGTAAATATCTATACTATATTTCTTAGTAAGATTTCTTAAGTGCGGCTTTGAGAACATACAGCGTTCCAGAGTAATTACAGCATAAAACTATAAATTGTCAAACTCATAAAGTTTTAGTAATTTATCTGATTTACACAAGTCAAAAGTATAAATATAAAAAAATGTCTTCTACGACTGATAACTTCTTTTAAGCACCAAAAGAATTGTAAAAGAAAAGATTGTTCCGACCTGCATGATTTGTATTTTTAGTTTGAATTTATTCCAATAAATAATTATTTATTTCGTTATTTGAATTCTTGAGAGTGATAGAAGCTTAATTCCTCTCATCCGAACTACCACCGAAGTAGTTCTCAACCGAGTATTACTTTATCTATAGAAGCGCATGGCGTTGTAAGTTTATCAGCGTCGTGATAAATGCCGAGCGAATCATATTTGTGCACAGCGTACGGTTCTTTCCACCATGTTACAACATAAAATAAACAAATGTAACAGGTGTTCTAGGTTTTTTTTTTATAAAGCGGACTCTAGAGAACTCGCACACCTTTAATCAGCTGAAAATATTTCACATTTATTTTAAATTATGTTAACCATATAAAAATATTCAATGTTAATAACAACAATCATCTTAATTGTTCGTTTGAGATCTGAATAAATAGCACTACACTAACTTCGTAATACACATAATTTCTCAATGGATTATACTATTACATTTATATAATAACATTTGAATAGATAAATTGATTTTTAGATCCAACATTGTTTCCCTGAAATTTAATAATTAAAGTCTTTCACAAACATATTAGAAATTTGGTTTTTCATCCGTCAAACTGTAACTACTTACAGCAAGAAGATTTACGTAAAAAATAATAAGACAGAAATAAGGGATAAACCAGTCGGCGGTATTTTTGCAATTGCATTATCCGTGGTACACGTATTCGCTGGGGAACCACAGCGTACCGGCTAAGAAAAGCTCGTACAAGAGAGAAGGAGAGTGGGAGGATAGAAAAGTAATTTTTACCCTTTCTTAATAATGCAAAAAGTGCATTCGCGCTCTTGCCTGCGCAAATGCACTAAAGAATCATTTCTAAGAATACAAACCGATTTTCAAGCGCGGGCGCGCCACTCTGAATCTTTACGTTCAACCCTCTCGTTCCATTCGTTTGCTCTGTTTCACTACATTTTTCACATTCATAAGTATTGTGTATGTTTTTAAATTTTGCATTTTTAAATTAAATATCATTAATATATTGTTAATACTTTTATTATAAAAATTATTACCCTATAATTTAATAATATTTGTGAAACATATTACTACAAATTAATGTCTTTTTTATAATGTTATATTATATATATATATATATATATATATATATATATTTATTGCTAAAATTTTCATCTTCCTCAAGGGTAGAAGACATTGTGTAAATAAATACAAGTTGTCCAACAGAATGTTACAAATTCAATGTTAATCACACACGAACCATACATCGCCGTCCTTTAAATTTTTAGTACAGTAAATCTACGATCTTTTTATAATCTCTTTCTACTCCCACTCTTTCTTTTCCACGTGACTTCCCAACCCTATCTTTTTTCACTCCCTAACGTTAACACTTTGATTCGCCTCACTCCATCTCCTGCATTATTCTATTGTTCGCATTTCCAAGCGCGGGCGATCACCCCCATACCTGCATGTGTGCAATGCGCGACCGTTCGCTTTCCGCCTGATTAAAATTTCACGAATCGACGTGTTACTCGTGCCCCGACGATGCGGCGAATAACATTATGGATGCTGTTGCACATGTGTACACATGCACACATATACACAGTTTGTAGTATGCGTTGTATAAAAATTACACGCTGAAGCGTCAGGCAGAACGGCTCTCTGTTTGTTGGCAATACCTACGAATCATTCATGAAGATTCGGAGGTAGGAGAATGGAGAGGCTTCCTGTTCAAGAATATAGATAAGATGTTACTGATTGAAGTTTAAGGATAGCGATTGCTTTCATTATCAATAAAGTAGATGTTGCTAATTATTTTCCTCTTCTTATTTTAATCATAAGATAATTTTATTTTGACAGAATAAAAAGTATGCATTGGAAGAAGTATAAATAATAAATATATTGATGCTAGATCATTTAGTTTGGATACTGCAGTATTTTGGAAGTCAAAAGAATAGTTTATATGATTATGAAATAAGCTTACTTACCAACCTATAACTTACCAACTATATTCCTAGTATACAAAATATCGTAGATATTATACCGTTGTTCCATATATCGCTTTAATTAAAAAATGTTTATAAATTCTATACATATAAATACTAAATGAGTTAATTTTCTTAAATAGTCATTTTAAAATTTATCTGGTAAACTCGATATATCTATGCAAAAATCTAACAAATAAATTGAAAGTTTTTCAGCCACTCGAATACGAAAAACTTGATTCACGAGCAGGAAAATCAATCGCATTTCCCGGTACATACTCTCGTTGGTCTTTTTCGACGAGTTTCGTCGCACTCAAAGCTTAACCACACAAACTTTCGTCGAATCGAAGTACGGTGATAAAAAATTCAGGGGACAAATAAAAGGCTTTAGAGAAAAAGAGGAAAACTCCACGAAAAACTCCATTTGAATTCCCATTAAATACATAGGCCCTGAAAGAGACTTGGTTTCATGGACAAGGAATTCTCGTCACCTGCCAAGTACTAATTCCGATAGTTCTTGCTTTCGGAAAATTATATGAATATGTTTTCAGCTTTGTTAACATAAATAAATGTTGAAAATAACAATACTCACTAGGAGAGGTCACGAACTCCGGATCATGGATTTTCTTCAAACTTTGAGGTATGTTTTTAGATGCTAAAATATGAAGAATATTAGACCCTAACGTTTTGATAAACTCGAGTTATCGACAGGTTTAGCTGTATTTGAAAGAAATACTGAAAAATGCTCTATTTTATTAGATTATTGGTTAAGCTAGAAAATCCTTATATATAATTGTAAAAAGCAAATAAAACTAGAGATTACAAGTTTTACGTTGCTTTTTTCAGAATTAAAAAATATTAAATATATCAAAAGTTATGAA
>JAWWEQ010000001.1:22816151-22851433 GCA_035583055.1 Torymus tubicola | reverse complement strand
TTGTATATATCTCATGTATCATACTATACCCATGTATCTTTTTTGGCAGCGACCGAAAATAAAGCAATTATTATTATTATTATTATTATTTCAAACTTATTTCAGGAATTTTTTTCTAGAATATAACGAAATGTAATGATTCAAATTTTTTTACATGCTTTCATTGTCACCATAAATTATACAAAATTTTTTAATCTGTTTAAACATTAATTCAATTAACTTTTTGATGGTGCAAGTAGACCCCTCAAAAAAGATAGGTGGCTTGTAGAAGTGACTACAATTTTTGTCGTCGTCTGAACCAAAAAATCGAAACGGATTATTGTCTCTGTAAGTTTGCTATTCTTGTACGTACCAGAATTAGTTAATTTTAAGCAAAAATAAACGGACTCTAAAAAAACCGCTGCCAATTCATTGGCACTTAGCTTCCTCAAACTAATTTATCGATTCCCTTTATTAAATTGAAATTCAAAAAATAAATTTTTCAAGAAAAAAATTGGAAATATTTTATGGAAAATATTAACTTGTAATTGTTTCATGGCTATGCATTGCTGCTCCATTTGTAATTTATTATTTTGTGATTTTAATTCTTATTACTCGGCCGAGAACTATCAATAATGTACTTCTACAATGAATTTTGAAGGGAATGACAATTTTACGATCACAATTGTTGAACATACAAGAATTATTATAAATTAAGTTTATTTTTTTCATTTTTTCAATTTTTACGTTATTACTAATAATAAAAGAACCGTGATAGCTAGAAAATTTTTCCTTTTTAGGAAATATAAATATTTCAATTCTCTTTCGAATGCTCATTATCTCATTCAGATACATAGAGCTATTCTAAAGAAATACATTTCAAAACAGGTCTAGAAAAATTTTTGATTATGGACTTCCTTTTTTTAAATAGTATAGAGAATTTTGTCCTGCATACAGAGAATTCATGATATATAAACAATATTTGGTTTAAATATTAAAAAAATCGAAAATAAAAATTTTGAATACTGAAAAATGGCTATAATAAAAAAAATTAATTTAAAAAAATAGAATATAAACCCGAAGAGTTTGAGCAAAATCTAAAGTAATGATCACTGAGTCATAAAAATCGATCGAGTAGATCATCAGATATCAGCGTCGGACACACACACACACACACACACACACACACACACACACACGCACGCACGCACGCACGCACGCACGCACGCACGCGCACGCACGCACACACACACACGCACGCACGCACGCACGCACGCACGCACACACAGACACACACACACACGCGCACGCACACACACACATACACATATACGGGCATTTTCTACACATAGTGTACTTCAATTCAAAATTGGCTAAATAACATTCCTAACATATTATCTTAAAAACTTTTTTTTACTATTACAAGGTTTCAGCACAAAATAATTAAAAAATCGCGCTTTTTTTCGTCAAAAATCAATCGAAAAAATAAGAAATTTGTTATAAAAATTTTTTGTGAAAATGAAAAGTGATTTTGAGGAAAACGGCATGCTTTTTCTCTCTCTTTTCCTCTTATGTAATATCACTTCGCAAATACTTTGATTATTGGTTTAGAATTGTTGTGTTACATTTTTAACAAGTATTACTTTCGAAATATGAAAGAAAAAATCGAAAATTTTGATCTTGAACCCCTTAACTGAATAAACTGATATCAGGACAGTAAGCGCAGGAATATAACTATTATAATATCATAATATATTAATTTTATAATAATATAATGATGCGAAGTTGTTAGAATTAGTATAGGTAGTGTTCGTCAGTACTTTCTGTGTCGTTTCATAATAAAATAATGCAGAATTATTTAATATGCATATTACAAAATAATAATAAAATAAATACTGCTAAATAGTAAGTGGTAACATTTAATATTAAACAATTATGTACTTTTTTGATAACTAATTTATAATAATATAATAATATTATAAAATATAATTTTTGATAAATTGGTAATTTACTTAAATTATCAATTTAAGTTTAAATAATTGGATTAATTTAATATTAAACTTTTCGAAATATTAGCTTAAATTTTAATTATAATGATACGCCTGTATTAAAACTCAAGGTATATCACACGAAAACTGATGTCGATGATGTGTTTACAAAATAGACATTATAGGACTTGCATGACACAGTAGGTAGTGCCGTGCCGTAGGTAGTGCCCCTATACTAATTGTAAGATAGTTAGTAATTACAATTTATTATACAAGTATTACGTAAGTATAAACGAAGTTTGTTTATTTTTATTATTTCATAAAAATATTTAATTATTTATACGCATGCCAATGTTATATTACTCAATCCGCTTTAATCGTGGGATTTGAATTTGATTAGTATATCATCATCATTGAAAACGTAAATATTCATATAAACTAAATATATACACATATAAGAATTGAATTTTCGTAAAAACAAGTATAATAAAAACATCAATATAATAAAAAAGAGAAGTCTATTCTAGTATACTATAAAAGTTTTGATTTTAAGAATATTATACTAAATATTAAAAATTTTTGAATGTGATTAACAGAAAATAAGCTAAGACATGATGGATACTACCGAACATACGATGAAATGCATAACTGACGTGGAAGTACTCCGTAAAGACTTCACATGGTTCATCAAAAACATCAGTTTTGTCACAAGTGAAAACGAGAAGAAAATAAAATCTTCGATCTTCACAGTTGGCAATAATCGAGAATACAAGTGGCGATTACGATTGTACCCCAATGGCAATGGTATAGGCTCTAGAGATTGCATGGCTCTCTATTTACAATTAATTGCATCTACACATGAGGAGGTTCCAGTTAAATTCAAATTTTTTATAATCATGGCTGACGGCAGAAAACTTAAAATATCTTCACACGATATGCGATTTATCTCGCAGCAAAAGTCATTGGGTGACCACGAATTTATAAATAGAAAAATACTACTAGACGAAACAAATGGATTTATTGCTGACGATAACTTAACTATATTATGCGAGGTATGTTAATTTCTTTTTTGCCCAGCGGGCCAAAAGTACCACTTTTACTCCCTGCGCCCGATCGTAAAAATTGTACATTTGGCCTCGCTAGGTAAAAAAATCTTATATGCACCACGGGAACAAACAAAGAATGCCTCAGATCTCATGTTTATCACTCTCGCCTTCGGTTCGGGTAATAATTTACATGCGATCTGGAATTCTTTACTTTTACTCCCTAGGTGCATAATATACTATTTTTTACCGTATTCCTGTTACAGTAGACAATACAGGTACATACCTCATAATAAAGCAGCATGAAATCTGCAACTTTAAAAATAGCAAAGTTATATTGTTCTTTTGTAGGAGAATAATTTTTGTTTTAAGTTTGCTTACGTAAAAATCATTCTGAAATATATTGTACTTGAATCTACTCGTTTTCCTATCGCAGCTGAGAGTTGGCACCGGCAGAAGGTACCAGGTTATTGAGGACTTTCAGTCGTTTAAGGTGAGGTCCGACGACCCTGAGAACCTCATTAAACACTTGGAAATTCTACTGGAGAATAAAACCTTCGCTGACGTGGAGCTGATTGGCAAGGATGGGAAGGAACCCCTGCTGGCGCACAAGTCGATCCTCGCAGCCCGCAGCCCCGTATTTGCCGCTATGTTTCAGTACAACGTGATCGAGAATACGTGCAATAAAGTCGAGATCACCGACGTCACCACATCGGTCCTAAAGCAGATGATACGATTCATGTACACAGGGAAGACGGAGAATCTAGACGACGTAGCCAACGTGATAGACCTGCTTGTCGTGGCAGATAAGTACATGCTCGACGACCTAAAATACCTGTGCGAGCAGGCGATCGCAAAGACTATTTCGCTCGATACCGCCATCATGATCCTTGAGATCGCCGACAAATACAACGCGACAAAGCTCAAGAATTTCACCATAAATTTCATGAATGCCAACGCGCGACAGTTAGTTAGACACTTCATCAATTCTTTCAATGAACACAATGGAAATCCGGCTCGTATTGGGTATTACTTTACATTCTTGAATCTTTAACCGCGTGATTTATGTGTTCCTTTGTAACGTAAATCGTATTATTTATATATATATATTTATATATAAATATATGTAAGAATACTATGACTATGATTAGTACAATTTTAAACTCGTTTAATAATTGTGGTTTGGCAAATTGCAAATACGGACGTTTTAATTATCATAATTTATGATTGACTTGTGTAATATATGTCTAATTTATTAATCGGAAAGAAAAAATTTTTTAATTACTTGATACGAATATATGAAAGGAAGATATTCAATTAATATATGTAAATAGATATTCATGGTATAGTAATATAAATAGAAATGTAAAATTATATTTTTAACAAATAAAAAAGTAATTTTGAGTTATTTTTTAAATTTATATATAAAATTCTACAGAATCTTTCCTTATGTTAACATTCACTTCTTCTACTTAATTAAATGTTATTTTTATGTCTTTTTTTAACATAACTTATACGTGTTTAATTAAGTAACTATACAGTACTACAGTTGTAGCATTTATAAGGCTGATAGATTTATTGATACCACATAACAGAAGACAATAAAACTGATATAGCTGAATTGCAGTTCTATGCTGAATGTGATGATCGTTAAGGTAATTTTTAGAATATTTTTCCGAAATCGTGGTCTACTTTTACATCCAAAATTAGCACAATGAAAACCATTTTGGAATATAGGAAAACAAAGGCTTTCCTTGTGGCTCATCTCTCAAACGCGTCTCCCAGCACAATACAATCGCGCAAGTCTCGCACCCCTAGATTCGAAATTCAATGAATTAGCGCTCGTGCGTGTAACTCGACAGCGCGCGGCTGAACAACGTGAGAAGACACGTGTAATCCTGCAAATGATCCGCGACAATCACGTTTCAAGTCCGTGGCTACAGTGGAAGAGAGCGAGAGGAAGGGGCAGAAGGGTCGGAGGTAGGAAAGTGAGAGGGGAACAAAGGAGACCGAGACGAGACAAGAACCTGACGTCGTCGACGTCGTCGTCGCACAAACTGCGCAGCTAGTTTCGCCGCGCGACGTTCCTCGCGCTTCTCACTTTTGACTCGCGGTTCTCTCTCTCTCTCTCTCTCCCCCTCTCTTTCTCACTCACCGTGCGCTACTGCACGCACGTTGCCCCTCGAATCTACTGCGCGAGAGCTACTCTCACGGCCAACTTCGCCAAGTGTAAACCGAGATGCTTGAAGCTCCTTTCATTCTTCCTCTTGCTCCATTTCACGCCTCCTTCGCCTCCTCTTTCGCGCTCTAGCTGTCTGTCTAGCCTATATTCTCTCTCCCTTCCTTATCCTTTCTTCAATTTCCTCGCTTTTCTCCAGAGTTCGTCTTACTCTGTCGAGCTTCCCGATGTTTTGCATTATGAAAGCTTTCGAGATCTTTTAATGTAGTAATTGCTGTTTCTTTGCATTGGTATCATTAAGTTGTAATAGAATTTAAAATGCATATCCACAAGTTATAGTTACATGATAGAAAACATCAATGGGAAATTGTACTGAATTTGACGAAAGTATCCATCCGTTTAACGGAGTTTAGTAAAAATATGAATAAAATAATTAATAATAATGAATGTATTGTTATATTAATACATAAAATATTATAATAATCTATTATTATTATTATTTTATATTAATTAATAACATGAATGTATTGTTATACCATTTAATAGATATCAATCCATAAATCAATTGTCTTATAACAACTGATGAATTGTTTAACTAATATACGTTATATCTTAGAATTTAAATAACTCTATAAACTTATAGGTTTGAAGGTTTGTAAATTTTAAGATATAAATAATATGGAAAATGGGACGTTTTTCTTACACTTCACCTTCTGAATGCTGCCGCAGTTCTCTCTCTCTCTCTCGCTCTCTCTCTCTCAGTCCAGTTACATTGTTGACAATAGAGTTAGGTACAAAGAAAGACTGCGATGGCATTGAGAAGTAGGGCTATAATAAGAAATGATAAATATTATATAATATATATAATATCGTATAAACTGATACCTGTAATGTAGGGAAACCCTACCCTGTATGTAAGATAAATTTCTACCATTTAAAGGGTTTCCATATTCCTAATATCTGTCAGAAAATATTAAAAATTATTAATTCTAATACCTCAAGAATTTATTAATAATGTTCAATAAAATTTTACGATCTTTTACGAAATTCAATATAACATTGCAAGAATGATGATTTAGAAGAATTAATTAAATAGACTCTATTACAATGTTTTGCCATGTGATACCGAAAAATAACCTAATTTTATTATTTAATTTAATAAATTTCGAACATTTATTTCGAAAACCAAGGCTGTCAGGCGCTCCATATATCTAAATACTATACTCAGAATTTTTTTTTACTGATTCTATCAGAAATTCCATGAGATATGCTCTTTTTCAAATAGATGAAAATTCTAGGAATACAGATTCCTACTTACAAACATCGCGGTTTTTATTTAACTAAATAATTTTTAACATTTTTTCAAAAGAAGAAGACTTTCAGGCGCTCTGTATATATAAATACTACACCCGAAAAAAATTTGGAGTAAATTCAATTGTATTTGCAAAAGATATTCACATTCTAAAATTATGTTGGTATGTCACATCACCTTATTACATTTATTATATATTCAAATATTTTCCATATTTCTGAGAAATTTCATGATTATATTCGTGAAAACTTTATTAGAGAGAATATCAAAATTACATATTTAATAAAATCAATATCATACACGGAAAAAATGTATGTAGTCACTACGATTATATCGTATAGTTGTCACGATACAGTTACGGTTTGTATTATTTAATTTATATCTATAAATATTAAGAATTCAGACTAATTCTATTCCATATATTAATTCATGGAAAATATTTTATTTGTAATTATATTATCTATTATATTTCTGTGGCTCCGACATAAGTTTTTTTTTTTTTTTTTTTTTTTTTCTTTTAATCGGGAAAACCTTGGTCTTTTTCATTTAAAACTAAACTAGTAGTCGCTAAAATAGTAGCTAAAATATTGCCTTGAAGCTACGATGTACGGAAAACGTAACAACATAAGCCCATTTTTTAAATTTAGTGCGCGGCATTACAACATAAGTCCACCACTGATTTATTTTATCCAACCAAATTAAATATTAAAATTATTTTATATAAAATATATATAATAATTACTAGATAAAATTGATAATTTTACAAACGTTAAGTGCATAAACGTGAGAATTTTGAAAGTTCATATAATACCTGTTCTTTTACGAAATAAAAAAAATGCTTTTTAATTAATCGCGAATTCAAGTTGTATTATTTTTAACAAATTATTCGTTCATTAATTATTAATTTTAATCCAATTTCATAATTAAATTATCGAAAATGATCGAAAAATAAATGAGAACAGGATATTAGATAAGTCCAAGTTCCCGGCATAATGACATAACTTCATACTTTTATCAAGTTTTCACGAAGGAGAAAATACATAACTTGGTCATATAACCGTGTAAATGTTTGTTTTAAATGTGTTAATTGATTAGTACAATATCGCGCCCTATTTCTTTTATTCCGATCTTACGAATAAGTTTGAACATTCAAACCCATTTTTCTCAGAAACTCCAAAAGTGGACTTATGTCGTAATGCCTCGGAGCCACAGTTTTATTATGAAGAACAAAATGAGTACACTACATAATTCACACTGGATTTTATGTGTATTTTATATTTTAATGATGAATCCTTACGGTAAAAAGTAGTTTGGAGCTTTCTACAATAATTTTAGTTTATAAATCACGTATCTTTTGGCATGTGAACATAGCTTGTTTGAAATAGGGCGCACAACTTTGAGTTCCGACGCTTTCCGCCACTCCTACAACTTCCTTTCTGACGAATTTTTTCCCCTCTTCAAGTGCCAAAACTTTAAGGTTACAGGAACCTTGTATGATCTTCCTGAAAATGTAAGTATAGCTTTGCAAATATACATCATCTGAAATACGTGCTAATGGGTGCAGGTATAATATTTAAAACATGACTATTTCAGAATAATTGCAGTGTGGTTGCGTAAGTGATTTATTTCAGAATCAATAAAATAAACGAAACCTTTTATCAATTATTTAATGATGCGTAAGGATTATTTTTCATATTTTATTCTCATTCATTTAAAGCTATCTTGCACCCAATGAATCTTTGTTCTTATTAATATCAGAAAGAAAAAAGCTTAAGCCAACTCCCCATTAAAATTGAACTGCAAGTACTGTTCTTAAACTAAACGATAATGGTATCGACATATCATAATAGTATTTAATACCTTTTAAAGATATTATTAGTTGGTACAAAAAGCAAACGTCATGGAATTAAGTTGCATTAAATTAATTTAAATTAATTGTTGTATTGTACGGAATCGATTTATTTATTACGCACAAGGTGTAAATATTTTTACTTATCAAAACGTTATCGAGTTGTAAAATTATTTTAAGATAATAATAAAAAACTTGACCGGTTGCTAAACCGTATTATAATCCAATATAAAGTGTTTTTTCAGTAATAATTTTTATGGAATTTTGAGAACTTGTAATTTAAAGATCGGTGAATTTTTCTTCAGATTGATGATTGAATACTAATTTTGATGCAACAAGTAGTAACAAATTTCTAAATATGTCTTTCCCAGTTATACATTCCTAGTTGAAAATAAATTAACTTTATTGGTTGGCATGCACAAAGGGAGGTTATTCTATTCATCGAAATTAATCATAACTATTTAAAACTATGATTATATTTTGAAGCATCTACAACATAATATTTCCACGTATAAAAATAACTTATTTTTCTTGACAATAGCAACATAATTATAACGTGACGTTTTAAAAACAACATTTCTATCAGGGATATATTATATCATTTATAATTTTCTATCATTGAAATTTTCTTATATTGAGAAGCGTTGTTTACGTTATAGACGCAAATGCTTATTCGAGTTGATTTTACTTGCAATATTTAATATGTATTACTTTCAACTCAGCATTTGTTGCTGAAGTTTAGTATTAAAACTATATTAGCTATTAAACTATAATTATAATTTGGTAATTCGTTGGTCCTGGTATGAAAGAGGCAGTAGGCAACAGTCAAAGGACGATTAAAAGCAATTTCATATTATATAAAATAGTTGAATTATAACTTGAAATTAAACCATCATTATTAAATACTAAAATATACTATTGTGGATTTAAAGTAGTAAATATTACTCGGACAAATACTATCTACGTTTTGGGAAATGGAACTTTATTAAAATTAGAGAATTTCAAAATGAACTTTAATGTATTGAAAGGAGTTATTGTTTCGAATGGAAAAAAGGATAAGTGTTGAAATTATGAGGAGAAAAACTTGGATATCCAAAAGCACGTAGACTTCAACAAACATCTCACATACACCGTACGCCATCAAGGACAATTTGCTCCTTCGCTCGCCTACAATATTTACTCACTCGCATAGAGACTGTACGCATACTCTCCGGTCCCATCACAGAAACCTATCCCACCTACACACGCGGTGCAAACTAATGGCAGTGGCGCGCTCACAGAGTATAGAGACGAATCTCTCTGTCTCTCGCTCTATCCTGCTCTCTTGCTCTATACGTGCGAGAGGCGGTATTATCGTTATAAGAGACGAGGGCTCGCGGCGGGCGGCGATGGCGCCTCGCAGAAATGCACCTCGCGCACTCTCGGGGGAGGTCGCGCGCCGCACGGTGCGCGCGCTAGAGGGAGCGAGATAGTAGGCGGGAGAGAGAGAAAGAGAGAGGTAGAATCGAGGGGTCGAGGCGCGCGGCTTGCCTCAGTCTGACCCGCACGGCCGTAGCTACTGCCTCGCGCAGCACACCAGCACCCGCAGAGCACGAGTTCGCCACGCTTGCGCCTCTCCGTCCTCGTGGCCTGCACGAGTGAGCTGCCAGTGTCGCGTGCGCGGGCGGCCGCTTCGAACCCCGAGAACACGCACACTGGAGCTCGGTGCCCCGTCGCGCTGACGAGTGCGTAAAGTGCCAAAGAAAACTGATAAAAAGGAGGTACTCCAGGTGAAAGAAAAGTTGCAGTGCCCGCGAGTCATGCTGATTTGATCGCCGCGGCCGCTGCGGAGCTGAGCCCCGAGCTGATCAAGATACTGCCCGGCCAGCGGCAATCGGCACCAGTGACGAACTCTGAGCGGGGGGTGTGAGTGGACCGGCAGCGGGCCCCGCGCGACTCGACCCACAATCGGCGTCGGCACCGTCGTCGCCCTCCGCCCGTCGACTCGCGGTTTGATCGGCCGCGAGCGCACCACCGCCGTAATAGCCTTGCCGGGCCGCGCGCCCGTCGCCGCCCGTCGCCGGCGCCGCGGCGGACGTCGGACTGCCGCCGCCGGCCGTACAGTGAGCGGCCGGAGGGCCCGCGGCAGCCGCGAGGCCGTCCTCGCCGCCGCAGCCGCAGCCGCCGTCGCCGCGGCCAGCAGGATGGACGTCGTCGCCGAGGACGAGGCAGCGCCGGGCGGCCAGCAACTCGCCGACCAGGCGGCTGCTGCCCAGCACGGCTCGGGCCCGCACCAGCAGAGCCACTACTCCGGATACGGCAAGCACGGTAAGCTTCGCTCCGGCCGCTGCGGCTGGCTCTTCGCATGTAGTTTAGCCACGATTTCTAGTTCGAGACTGGATCGGGTCTTGATCATATTGTTTAATCTAAAGACCAGCGAGCTGCTTTTGATTTTAAAGAAAATTTTTTTTATGTATTTCATATCTTCACTTATATATTGTTTTTTTCACTACTTTAGTACGTAGAAAGAGGCTTTTAAAAAGATTGAAACTTCATGCCATCTATTTGCAAGTTCAATTTAACTCAAAATGCTTATCTAATATGTTTTCAATTAACACTGGAGACATATCCATCAAACGATGCAAAAAACAATCAAGCGTCATTACTAGACGATCTTTGAAACTAGCAAATATATATAAATAATAACCTTTTTCATATTTTTTTTAACGCACATGTCGACTAATAATAAAACTTTAAGTATCTTCTAGTTCACGCTGTACAGATGTTTTTTTTTTTAATCCTACCAATGAATATGAAAGTTTTTTAAAATAATTTTATACTAAAACATTTTATGACCGATCTTGCGTGCAGGGATTTTTATCCTTTTGTTTCATTTAAAAACAAACATGTGAAAATACTTCTGTTTTATATGTTCACGTAATAAATATAAAAATTTAAAAGAAAATATTTATGTTACAAACAAAACCACGAATCCAATTATTATTCAATTGGTAGATTATGATGGGGTGGTAAGTGAAGGGCGTGTCAGTACCACTTCTAAAAAATCAAACAATGAAATGGCAAACCCGTAATTGGGCCGTTTGTGGCAAGTTAGGTCAGCAGGTAAAGTGTATGAGTTGTATTTTACATAAAAAATGATTCATGCGGGTTCCTGGAAATGGATTAGTTAAACATATTTTCTTGAAAATAAGAATTATATCACCATTTTTTGTAAATAATCAGTTTGAGTTAACCTACTTAGATAAATTTTTTATTTATAATTTAATACATACTAATACACATTATAATTTGTTAGATTATTTTTACAAATCTGGTAACTTAAACAATTAGAACCAATATAATGAACCATAAGTACAACTATTTTTATTAACTATCTACTTTTATAGCCTATTTACACGTTTACGAACAAGTATCTGGATTTCATGACACTTACTTTTTATTTTTATCTTTACTCTCCCGTATCATCTCTATAGTACTTCATTGAAAAAATAATGTGATTTCGACAACAAATAACAATTAACAGCAATATATTTTCAAGTATACTTTTATTTATAAATGTAAAAGAATTAATACCTATTTGAAATCTATGGTATGGTCTAAGAAGAATTTTATTCAACGTTAAAATTAAATTTTTTAATAAGGGTATTTATAATTGAATAAATTTATCTATTTAAGCTTGGAAAAGAGTAAAAATTCTGTTTCCCAAAGTTAGGATACTACCTGGGTCGTCACGAAATTAGAAAACCACATTTTTATTTTGTTAAAAGATACAATTGAAATTGAACGTGCAGTAGTACAATATATACCCACATACGTTAACATTTTCATTAAAATTTTTTGCTTTTTCTTCACATGTCATAATAAACTTAAATTAAGAGATATAAATAAATAATTTATATAATTTAATAATATATTCAGTTATTACATTGGAAGTAGGTTTGATTTAACCTTTTTTACAGTTTGAACAATTTGTCAGATAATACTATTTGAATAATAATACTTAAAATGCGCCTTTTAAATAATAGTAAGAAAAGCTAAAGAGTTTCAAACTTATATAACATTCAATTTTGTTCTCTGTGTACTATTAACATCTAAGAGTTATATCTTTTATTAGAGAAAGAACGAAGTACAAGTCTATTAGCAATAGTTTTTATATTAGTGTCTAAATTAATATTTAAGGAAATGTCAATAATTATCTGGGTTATCCATTGTTTCTTAACTTATTTCAAATAGTGGATGACAAAATAACTATAAATATTAAAAAATGAATTCAGATAATAACAAGTTCGGCGTCAGAATCTGTAATTAGCGCCGATATGCAATGCTTATTGCAAAGAATGATCCTATGTCGACCTCCAACGTTTTTTCAGATGCAACTTTCAATATTAGTGATAAAAATAAATATTTGAAAAAACAGAATAATCGTTCAATTATACACAAAGAACCAAATTATGTTTTCTAAGTAAAATGGATAATGTATGTATTAATGTTTTTATTTAAAATATTAATAAACATGAGAAAAAAACAAATTAATTAAATTAAAAACAAAATTTTATAAAATGACTCCAATTACAGTATTTTTATAATAAAATTCGAAAAAATTCAACCCGATTTCACACAGTAATAAAAGCTATAAGCGTATATTCACTTCCAAGAAAGGAACATGGTTGTAATTTGCAGAATATGCTGAAATTGTCAAAAACTTTTAACATCGCTAAACAAAAAATAATAATAAATGATAAAAAGAAAAATTTCAAAAATAACTTTCAACTCTATGACTTTTTTTTCCAAATTTGGACGTGAAATATACTCGATGAAATGGTTTTTTATATCTGTCAACAGTTATCCGACTTTGTCAGATATCACTAGAAATGAGAAATGCCTGGTTGAAACTTTTTCTAATTATCTTGTGAATAATGATATGCAAAGGACTTCAAAGCTATTTTTTGTTTACGGAAACGCATAGGGGAGACTGGGGTAAAACCGTATACTTTCTGCAAATTGTTAATTAAAAAAAAATTAAGAAATAATAATGATATTTAGCAATAGGGTTGTTTTTAGTTTGCTTTCCTCTACCTGAAAATCGATTTAATTAGCCAGAAAATTATTTGTAATAAATGTTATTAATAATTTACGAAAATATCCGGTTTTACCCCATAAAAAAATGTCGGGGTAAAACGGGATACTTTTATTATCCTTTTCAAAATGAATTTTAACCGGTATTCGACATACTCAAAGTAATGTAAACATGTAAAAATATTGTTTAATGAAATAATTGTTTATTAACAATATTGTTTATAAGTTAACATTTCATTTTGTTTTACAAAAATAAATAGATTTTATATATAAGTTAATTAATAATTTTAAATAAATAATAATTTTTAGTACTTTTACAGTAAAGCAAAAATCCTTTCTGTCATTAAATTTTTATTTACAATAATAACATCAAATAAATTTTCCTAGATCTAAATCACTACATGATTCACTCAGTTTTCAGTGGATTCTGATTATAAGTTTTGGCAAAAAATGCATTTTGCGTCGTCATAATCTTCCTGCTTATTCGTTTTGTTATCTTTTTTTTATTTTCATTAACTTTTCTTACTCTATTTGCTAAAGTTGATTTGGTCACATTATACAGGTTGCACGCCTTCATCAATTCCAGCTTTTTATTTAGAACATCGGCAATAGCCGAAGCCATGTCTCCTTCAGGCCAACTTTGCCAAGCAGATTTTCTAATATACTTGGGCATTTCTATACCAAAAACAATAAACAACAAAATTCATGTATATGTTGTATGAACAAGACGCTAAATACTTATTATGTATTATTTTATGTATATTATTTATACTTATTTTATGATTATATTGAAAAAATAGGAAATAAAGTATCCGATTTTACCCCAAAGATAACAAAAAAGTAATTATTAATTTTTTACAATTGGAAATAAAATTAAGAGCCAGAATAACGTGTACCTATGAGTTGTAACAAATATTATAAGGCTATGTACTTACCGAAAGGATATGTTGCTCCCAGGAAAATTACAGACTCAATGACTGTTGTGATAAACACAATCTCGCTAGTTAAGAAATATTTGACTTCGTCTGAAGTCAACAGTAAGTTATTGTTGGTATAGCTGTTGTATGCGAAATGATATTAGGGACATTCTTAAAGAGGTACTACATGTATAATGTAGATGACATTAGTATTAACCCATGAAATTGGCAATTCCGGTTTCACCCCAGTATACGGTTTTGCTCCAGTCTTCCCTACATCGAGGAAAAATTGCATTCCTGTATTTTCACCTAATTCACGTAATCTTTGACTCTTCGTTTGCTTTTTCCTAACTAACCCCCGGTGGTAAACAATTCGCCAGAAATCTGCATTTGCATAGAACGCATTACCCCATGGTATATTGAACTACCCAAGAGGCATTTTGTCGGGCCACAAGCGTCACATTGTCGACTGGTCCGTTAATGAGCTCGCGAGCCGTTGGCCGCAGAATTGAACATCGACTTATTCAGCTCGGCGTGCACACTGTATTTTTCGTCTATCGCGACGCTGTATTACAGGTGATAAACGTGTTATACCTACTCGCGTGCACGGGCGGCGATATTCGATTGCCGCGTTCCGGAATTATGTGTAGCTTGCCGATCGGTTTTCTGCTTCTATTTACGAGGTTGTCGCTTTTTGCGTGCTTTATTTTTCGGTTTTACGATTCGCTTCCAGTAGAAAGAGAGCGCAACCCCCGGCAGCGAGAGTACATGTATCATGTGACTAGGTAGCAGCGTTTGTTCGCAGGCGCACGCGTTTAATCTTCCGTGTTTGTATAATGGCTGCAGTTTTATATGAGCCTGATTCGTTTATCGTCCTCCCCGACAGCACGGCGAGAATTCAAGTTTCGCAGGCGCACTGTGATAATTAAACTGACTGACATGTATAACCGTTTACATAGAGTAGTGCGTTATGGGTTATGTGATATCTAGTACATTTGAAATTATAATTTCTTATTAGAAGATTGGAGCGTTTTATTCAAAAGCGTATTTGAAGATAAAATATTTGTTGGCCGTATTATGTAATTGTTATAAACTTTAAATGTTTTATTGAATTTTGCAAGAGTTACAATACTGTTTCATAAAGCTACAGCATACTGCAAGAACAAAAAAATATCTACTTACTTCATAATTTCGATACATCTACAAAAATTTCCCTTGTTGTCTTAGTTTTTCTATACCATGTGATATTTTTGACTTAACTTTTTTACTTAACTTCATAATAATTGTTACTGAATATTTTGATTGATTTTCGAATAGAAAGATTTTTTTAACTCATCTTACTTTCCAAAAATATTACAAGAACCATTTGTTAACTAATTATTCAGGACTCCAATAAATTTCCACATTTCCATGAAAGATAACAAGGAATAAATTTGTATGACAATAGCAATTCTTGAATAGGCAGACAGAATTCAGCTTGTCTATCGATTTTCAAATGCCTTTTTGCATCTTAAAATATGCTCTTTTGAATATTTATGTGTGTACCTTTCTGTAGCATGAAGAAAGTTGTTTACCTTTTAGTCATTGAACAAGCAAATATATATCATAGTATTCGACGAAATCATTGTATTCTAAATTTAATGATAAAAATCGTGTAGTATAAAGATATTTAAACGTATTTAATGTTTTGACTATTCAAAGTATATAAGTCACGATCATTGACGATATTTTACTACGAGATATAAAGTTTGGTCTTTTGACAATTGAATTATTACAAGAGAAATGACGCTAAGTATACAAAATTTCAATCTTAAATATTACCAAACAGACAGAATGTTTTAAAATCAAATTTATCATGTTTCTTGAAAGGGCATTACATTGTCTTCATAACTTTTATTGTGTGTAGGTATTATTCACTTCTACAATAATTTATCAGTCTGTACACAATTCGTGGCAACTCAAACTTTTTATTCGGTCTTCTGAATTATTATCTGACTATAATTCTGTCACTCTTGCAAAATAAAAAATAATGAGATTTTAAATTAATACTTGACAATAATATATATTTAAATTTTAGTGAAACGTATTCATTTATATTTTTTACTAATTTGTTATTATATTATTGCCAAGGAAGATCGTTTTAAATGATTAATAAAATTTAAAAAAATGTGAGACAACCTTAAAATAAAAGACAATAAAGATTAAATTTGACGTAAAAACTGTAAATTTATTTACGAAATAAACTTACTGACAAAATTGAGTTCCTGATATAATTGTAAAAGTTCGAGAGAGACTCTTTATATTTAAGAACCTTTTAAGCCAAACTAATTAATTCTTACTAGAATACAATGTCGCGAGAGACCAAATGAACAATAACAACTGTGCTGGGTCGACTCAATTAAATCGCGTCAAAGACGTCGAAAGTCGTCGTCGTCGTCGGGCCATGGAAGGAAAAAAGAACGCCCCAAGACCACAAACTCGGCGTAAAAAGCGATTCTCCGTCGAAGAATGAAGAATCTTCGTGGCCGGGAGGCGCGCCTCGATGGCGACGGTGGCAGCAGCAGCGGCAAACTTTGCGATTCGTCGCAAAAAGCTTGCGCGGAACTTGCAATGGCTCTTTGACAGGTATTATGCGCCTGCTGCCGCTGGTCGCGACCTGCTTCTTCTTTATACGCCCGCACCTATACACACGCGCGGCGGTCTACTGTAAAGCCTACGGCTTGTGCACATATATAAATATAAAGGGGCGTAAACTGGAGACGGCGATAAAGCCAATGAAATAATTCAGGGCGTAATTAAAGATGACGGCGAGAAGGGGGAGCGGCGGTGGCAGTGGCTTTTGACAGTCGTCGTCTTGCGCAACGCGCTCGCGTAAATTCTGCGTTTAATTAAGACGGTCTATGAATAACGCGCTCGTTGCGCTCCGCGTCATATGTTTAGCGCGAATTTTGGCGGCCCTCGCTCGCTTTCTCGCTAGCGCGCCTGATTTACGCGCTCAAGCGTGCGGATCGAACGCTCGGGAGGGTCGACGATTTGTCCGACGGAGGTGGAAGCAAATAATGCGCCGTGGCTAATGTTTTTCATCGTGCGCTCGTGCGTGTAAGATCCTCCAGTGAACTTTGAGAAGGATACCTCTATAATTTGTTGATATTATTTTCGGTGGGTATTCAGAAGTTGCATATAGTAATTTATATGATTATCAATTTATTCAATATAGTTATATATATTTATTCAATGTGAGTTTATTAAAGGAAAGCAATCCTCAATAGTTAATTGAGTTAATTATGCAGTTTTTAATGTTATAATGAGAATTTCAGAGTATAAAATCATAACTGTGTTGCTTTAGTCCAAGATTAATATACTCTATTGTGTTCTGTAATATTTTAAGTGAAGATTCTAAAATTTATTAAATTATGTCTTACTTGCTGGAAATTTTTATTTTATATAACATTTTGCAGGACCAGAGCGCATGTAACCTCTATGAAGACAACAAAATCATAATTCAACATATTTTTATATCGTTAAAAAATCTGTGTAATTAATTCAGTTAGTAAAAAATCAATGTCATATCCCTTTAAGAATATAATACTTGTTTCTAAATATTTAGTCATACTATATAAAGGATGAAGATATATCAACAGTAAATTAATTTGAAACAGAATATCTCGTTCTTTTGAAAATTTTAATCTTAAATGATAATAAAAAAAATGTATATACAATTTAATCTCGTGCTACATGCATATAACTTGCACCTTTGTCACGTAGCAAGTCCGACATGGGTATAACATTTTCAAAAGCAATTAAAAAGTCTCATAAATGATACAGCTCTTCTCTGCTCCGAAAATTAGTGTTGGAATCGAAATATTGGAGAAAATACTCTTTTAAAATGACAAAATGGTAATTAGATAGCTGACAAAAAAGAAAATGGTAATTTTTTCCAATACTCCAAAAATATCGTTCAGTTCAATCAAAAATTTTCGACTACACATTTTCTCGCTTCCTCTAATTAGTAGATGGCAGTTTTCATTAAATTCTTGATTAAAGCTCTTGCAACTTTAGTGGAACAACATAGCACTGGCTTGAAATTTTAATGTGATTACACAATACTTTTTAGTTATTTCAATTTGAGTCGTATAAATTGATCAAATGTTTCTACTGCTATTCCCTACATTCGACACACTTCTTCTCAACAAGAAAACATTCTACCCAATAACACCATTTTCACGTCAGCTTCTTATTTTACAATTCGCGCAGACGACTCCGTGCAAAAAACATTTAATCAACTCCTCAATCAGCAGAGGCTACGGACACGTCAAAAAAAGCGTCCGGATCGCGTCGCAAATACACGCGCTGTACATACACTATACGTACAGGCAAACACGCAGAGTTCGGTCGGTTCTCGAGGCGAACTAAATCGAAAGCGCACCGCGTATATGACAAAAAAGCGAGCCGCTCTCTCTCTCTCTCTCACTAGCAAGGAGGATTTAGTGCTTTAATAAACCTCCCGAACTCGGATACAGAGCGATAATTCTTTCCCACTAGCCAGCTCACTCTCACTCCCTCGGTTCACGCGAGCGCTGTTTTCTCCGCCTCCCGCGTTCGCTTGCGCGAATTACAGCTTTTTTCAGCGCCACCTCGCAAATTAAAGTGCAATTAATAATTCTTCCCACCTAAGTACGCGGTGCTAGCTTTCTTTTCTCGACACGCGCGATGCCTCGCGCGATTTATTGGGAGGTTGTTCTGCCACGCGCGCGTCTACTCTTTAATTCTCTTTTGGACGCGCTAAACGCGTGAACTTGCGAGGGAAACACGCGCCGCTGTGCACAAATTTATTCATATTACATGGAGTGCTCTTTTATTTTGAGGTAGCGAGACATTTTTTTTTCTAGCAAGCGCGTTTCGCCAGTTAAAAATGACACTCTTTTCTCGCCTCTCCACGTGGGAGAGTTTTAGCGCTTGCTTTTTCGTACGCTGAGGTAAATTAACGATTGCTTTACGACGTCATTAGGAGGTACTTTAGCACACGCGAAAATCGCACGTTAATTTCTTGTTTCGCTTTTTTTTTTTTTTGACAATCTCGCTGAAACTGTTTCAGAATTATAATTTTTAAAACTTCCGACTGCTGTATAATTTGATACATTAATAAATATATAATTCATCTCTATATTTTTAATAAATATTATGATTAATTATGAATCCCTGTATTTTTAGAATATAAATTGTATTCTAGATTTAGTGTTAGTCAGTTATGTTTAATTAAAATAAATAGAACCTTCTGAATTCATGAATACTCTGTAGTAATGAAAAAAGTGAAATTTCTTCATTAAAAATAATATATATATGTAATATGTGTAAAAAATTTTATCGAATTTTTTATCAATTAAATATAACTAAATCACAATACAAATCATCATTAAACATATCATAACTTCGATTTAAATTATCTTAAATTTATAAAATTAATTAAATATTTACTATTATGTTTGTAGTCCCGCATGAATTTCATTAATTATCCTGATAATTAAATAGCTCAAATTACTCGGACGCTGTTGTTAGTTCAACGTGTCCAGGGGTCTACAGCGGCTCAATTAATCTGTCAGTCCTTCTAGATTTCCGTCACTCTCTTCCTCTCGTTCTCATTCTCCGGGACGAACACAACAATCGCACGCAGACGTCATGTGTGTGTGTGCATGTGTATGTGTGTGTTCGTTCGTTATTGCCGCATGTGCGTGGCACGGTGAGGAGCTGTTTGCGCTCCGGTGGTCTGAGGGAGTGAAGTGCGCGCTCTTTTTTTGTAACGCAAAGTGTGGTTTGACGAGCGCTAGATATAGGCTTGGATAGTCAATGGAGCTTGTGAGGCCTGTTGTTTATCCTTTGCTGGGAGTTTGAAATCGAGTTTACCAGCAATTAATCAAGCTCTTCATCTTTTGCTGAGTAGCACTATACCAATATTATAATACATCTTTTTCTACTGACTAGGTCTTCATTTTCATTCTATGAGAATTTAGGTTATATATTCATAATACCATACAATTCCTATTATTAGCAAATGCTTATTACACATATCTCGTTATAAACATTGATATGTAAAATAATTTCGATTGTAAGATTCGCTTCTACTGCAGATTTTTAAATTAATTCACTTCATATATTTTATTTTAAGCCGCCATTCAGAAAATCCTCTATATTTTTTCAGGCGTGAACACAAGGATGCTTGTCATCTATTTGGAGCCACAGCTGTTTCTCCAGGTTCAATTTGATCGAAAAAAACGTTGTGATAAGTGTATATGGGTAGTGGGGGACTCGTGGACTTTTTGGCCTTCATACTCACACTGAAATTCCAAAATATTTGAATGTATTTTTGCTTAATAACAAGATAACAAGAGGATTTGTTCTGATACTGCGGATTACTTTTTCAGAAATAAATTCGGTAATTTTCCTTTTTTAATATAGAGGGAATATATGTAATAACAAAAAGCGGAACTGAAAATACTATGGATATAACCATCCCTTCGCAACTCTTCTCTATATTTTGACAAAGAATTTATATAGTTTATTGTTTCAACAGTTTATAGTCCAAATAGCCAATAATAATAACTTAATTGAAATCCGGCTGCAATTTATATAAATCCTTTGCAACAATCTAAACTTAAAGTGAAGATTTAACGATATAAAAATAAGTATTTTATGCTATTATATATATCTTAAACGAATTTCTTTACTTATTAAATATAACAGCCAAGGCCCACATCATTGCACAAATTACAACGAACAAGTCGCACCTGCTTCTATTAATAAAAAAAAAAGCTGACACTTTCATCAGCCCTACTATACTCCACCGAATTTCGCGCTCCAAAAACGGAAGCTCGCGCACGGAACAATTTATACGATAATTCCCTCATGCATATTGGTAAACAAAGCCCGGTCTCCGCGCGTGCGCGGCATCCTCTCTCATCCGAGCGAACCTCCAGAAAAATAGAGAATCCGAAAAAAGGAAGACGAGGAGGAGGCGAATTTAATTATACCGCCGAGTGCTGGGGATATAGACTCGCTGCGGATGTATTCACTTGCAGCACATTGCCAATTTCACACTACCATCGATCAGCGCATATACATATATACACACAAATTGCATGAATACATATATGTGTGTGTGTATAAGGGTGTGTACAAGTTGATTCCTCAAGGGTGATTTTCTCGCAAAAGAAAATTTGAATCTCAGCAGCATCATCTACGGGGGATCGATGCCCCCTGTCAAACCCACTGCACGCGCGCATACGCACGTAGAGCGCATCTCCGAATTCAAAAGCGATCAATCATCCCCGTTCGCGCACATATATTCTCGCACACCCCCTTCCTCTCGCGACGACGGCTGCCTCTGGCTCTGCTGCTGCTGCTGCTGTCTTTCTCTTTCTTCTTTTCTCGATATTTTTCTATACCTCAGCGATGTTTCTCCGTACTCGCGTGCTTTTATCTATCGCGCAGCCGCGAAATAGATCGCACTGTGCACGAGGCCGGGCTGCGATAACCGTGATTAATCTGGAAATCGAAGAAAGGACTCGGCTCATTGGAAGATAGTGCGAGGGGCGGCGCAGGGGAGAAGGTAAGGAAGATCGAGGATGGTCAATAAAATAGAGAGATGGCCATTGTGATGTTTAGGGCTCGTCGTTGGATCTGCCGGCGAATTTATTGGGCAAAATCGCTGCTACACTTAGCTCGATGGTCTCCTTTGGTCAGTGTCGACGTCTTCGTCGAACGCGAAAAAGCATGATTCTGCAAGACTCGCTTTCAATGGTGCACCGTATCAAATAATTTATCGCTTACAGATGTGCCGATGGTATCGGAAACTCCGCGACAGCTATATAATAACGTTATCATGGCAAAATGATTAATTACAGATGTATCGAAAAGATTTTTGTTCCGCATGTAACCGCTTGTTCAAACATCCAATGATACAAATACGTTAGTGCGGAATATGCATGAAATTCAATTTCTGATGATAATCGAGAGTGACAGGAGAAATAAATATGCTTTTATTCATATTACACTTATTATTAGTTTAACCTATAATCCTATTGGATGATTAAAATATACATCAAAAGAAGAGCTATTAAATTAATTATACAGTTTACAAAATTCACAAATGAACTAGCATCCTAGCAATAATTTTGTATGTAATATTTGAAAATGTAATCCTCTTAATAATTGTAATTAAATTTTGAATCGAATTTCACGTAGCAACAGAGGCGTAATATTCAACAGCACTGACGTATTAGTGTCGAATGCAAGCAAGTGCATACTTGTAATTCACTTTGAATAGTATTCAGTAAACTGACACCCAGTCAACAAACAGTTGATGTTAGACCGATGTAATCTGTCCCTTTCTAACATCCAACACCCTCTAAACTTAATTCAGGCGAAGATATAAAGGATTTCGATAATAAGATACACATAGCGAGAATCATTTATAGCTTCTTGTAATAGGAGTTTAATAAGACATAAATATATACAGTATAATTAAGTTCTTTTTCAAAAAACATGAACGTATTCGTCCTTTATTTACGTCAACTTTATCTTAATACGAATAATCGCTGTATTCCTATAATAATTGTTATGTACGATACTGAAAAAAATTCAGAAAGAAAATGCACTGCCCATTGATACAAAGTCAAAACATCCACATACATTTGCATGATCCCCACACTATACTTCCACGCGACTCTCGGCTCGAAAAACAACACTCCTTTCTCTCGCAAACTTGAAGGGACCCCCGGCATCATAATCCTGCCTATGATACCCAATACCCTCGATGATCCAAGCGGCAGATGCCTGGGCGTTCCTAAGACAGCCATAAAACGCAACTCCTCAGTACACTCACACATATTCCTTGCCCATCCCAGCGGGGAGAAATAGCCCCTGAGGACTCGCGGAATATCCCGTCAGATAATGAATAAACGGATCTCCTCCGCGATTGCCGTGTACGTCGTATTTGCCGAGGGTATGCTGCGTGTATATATACACGCAAAACCGCGAAGCGACGAGCACTGGCGGTCCTCGCCGGAATTCAATTTGCTCCGCGAGCTTCTCGCGCGGAGCTTCGCACTGTGTGTCTGTCTCTATGTGAATGTGCAGCTCTCTCTCTCTCTCTGTTCTCGTTATATTGCTTCGCGCGGTGGAGTTTTACTCGCACTCTTGCGCGCACATTGGTGGCCTATATGCTACGGCTTTGACGCGACTGGTATGGAAGGAGGGAAATAAGATGTGGCTGCTGGGAGGATAAAGAGTCGTTCGGGAATCATTCGGGATCGGAGGATTGTTTGACGCAGTGTATTGGATTTCTATGGCTAGCTGCCGAGGCTTCGCTAGGGGCTTTAGATTCGTTAGCAAAGTTAAACTATCGAGGTTTCTATACCTTAGTTACGAAACGGGATAGGGAGTTGTAGTGTAAGCAATCAAAATAGAACTTGGTTACTGATCGATTTTAAAAATCCTATCGGTTCAAAATTGCTTTGAATACTTTGTCGGTGTAGGCGAGTGTAATTATGAGTATTGAGAAAGAAGTATTTTAGAATTATTTTTTTTTAAGAAACATGGTTTAGTTGTAACTAGGCCGTATTGAATAGTGTAAATACAGTATTTGAATAAAGCATTTTTAACATATAAAGCATTAAATAATATCGCGACTCATATACATTTATGGGAAAATCGGACGAAAATTTAATCTCTACGACTACTAAAAATTTTCGTAAAAATCCGAATGTTTTAATTGAAGGTATCCATTTCAAAATTCATTATTATGGTTTTACAATAATTATCATTTTTAAATCGTATTTCGTTTCGACCAAATGTCATGTAAATATAAATGAATTGTTCATATATATCGTTTCTTAGCTATACAATTTTTAGTGCGAATTATAAATTAAATTAAAATAGAAGCGCCTGTTTTTCCGATAAAAATACTTATATACATCAGCGTTTAATGTATTTTAATCAATTAATTATCTATACTAAAAACGAGCAAATATTACATTTGCGTTACATACCTTATAGAAATTAAAGTAATAAATAGCCTGAAAAAAATATTCATTTGCTGCATCCAATAATTTCTTATAA
The DNA here is from genome assembly GCA_035583055.1 of Torymus tubicola. Lineage (NCBI taxonomy): Eukaryota > Metazoa > Arthropoda > Insecta > Hymenoptera > Torymidae > Torymus > Torymus tubicola. Next base: position 22,826,977 of record JAWWEQ010000001.1, on the reverse strand, counting down.
AAAGTAATAATTAAATTATATATTATAACAAACCTTTCGAGCATATTAATTGTAAGTTCACGCGCATCCTATTCGTTTTATAATTAAACTAAATTTCTAATGAAACAGGAGCGTATATGATACGGATATGAATATGATTTCTGTTGCATGGGCTGTACAGAGGGATTCGCAAAGGATTATTATTAGTTTATTTTATTTCTCAGTTATCGATTGTTACGCCTAAAAAAGCATATAGGCGTTGTAGTATCCACCTACTCTTATTATACAAAATAAAACATTTTTTTAAACTATAAAAAGAAGAAAATACTTCCCTTCATCTTTCTGCTCGATTCACCAATTTTCAAGAAATCAAAAAGCATCGACGTTCTGTTTATTTAATCAAGACTACGCCATACTAGCATCGTAACTACGCTGTTTCTCTCACATCAGCCCTTCAAAAATGTTCCATTCAGCCATCTAATAAAGCTGCCTCGATGGATGTATATACGAAAGAACATAGCGCTCGCATCTGCGAACACGTCTTCCGCTATACCGTCATCTCGTGCACGGCTCTGGCTTTATGGCGCGTCTAAAAGTCGAACGTAAACCGAATTCGGAGAACCGGAGGATAATAAAAAAAAAGGGAGACTCGGAAAAATCCAAGTGGCATCCTAGAAAACGGATGTAGAGCCGTTATGGGGACGGACGGGGAATAAATACGAGCAGGCGCACGCGCGAGCTCAGTCTCAGGAGATCAATTGGGCCGAGATGGGAGAGTGAACCACGATTACATACACGTAACCCACGGCATTATAAATGAATCGAATGTGTATAAATGCGTAGGGGCCTCTGCATAATTTCTCCTATGCTACTTTTTCATTCATGAACAGCCACCGTGTTGCAATATTATAACAAGATTTCAAATTGTAAATATGTATAATTTAGCATGCTTTACAAGTATGCATATTGTTGAATAAAATTATTGTTCATTATTCTGCTACCTTTAGATTGTTATTTACGAAGTAAATGTGATATTCGAGGTTTCGATAGAATTTCGTAGTGATACTTTATTAAAAAAACAATATATTATTAAGAGGTAATTCTGTAATATCATAAGAATTATTATCACTTTATATATGAATAATTTTATGAAAGATAGAATTGAAGAATTAAAAATATTTTCTACCTTTTATTGTTATGCTTGATTTCCAGAATATAAATTTTTATTTCCTTTCTTGTATTAAATTTAATTAATCGACAATAATTTCATCAAATTAAATTTATTACATTTTTGAGTTTTTGCGGTTTTAATTACATCCGGTAAAAAGTAAAAAAAATAATAAACTATGTAATTCAAACTCAGATGAATGTAAAAGTCTGTTAGAGAATAATAGTAGATTTAAAAACTAATAGAATTAAGTTGCCAAACAGCTGCTCTACGTAACCATACGGGGTTCATTAGACTTAGTTAGATGCGATCGATCGCGCGATATCGCGTGTTCACAAACCGTAAGTAGAATGTTCAACAAAAGCAACAAAATTACCTTTTAAAGAAATTACAAATTCCGTAATTACTGACAGTGATGGACAATTATACTCAACAAGAGGAAGAACCATTGCTTAGAGGTAAATGTGAAAAGAAAAGGAAGTGAAAGGTCTAAGTACCTCGTAACTAGTTCGAATTTATTTGTCGAGAAATAAAAACAGTTGATTGAAAATAAACGTTAATAATTTGATTATTTTATTTACACAAACTCGAATTTATTCATGGAACGACGTCATTTATTTCGAGTATTATTGCACTCCGTTATTCTGTATTGAGAGCAAACGAATCCTGCCCTTTTCTATATAACTACCCTCATATCCCATGGAAACTCCCCAAACCACATCTCACACTCCATATCTAGAAATGAAACATTCGACCCCAATCCAGCTACACATAATGCCCGAAAAAAGCAGACAACCGAATTCCAAAAGAACCACTCTGAATTTTTCTAGTATCCCCCACACATAGAGGCAGACAGAGTCTCTCGAAACCGCAGGACTCATCGAAATCGCGACGGTCGCCTCGCACGTGTGAAAAAGAACGTCGGCGGCGAGGTATCTCGAGACTCTCCGTAGAGTCCGTCATATAAAAATTCCGATCGCGCCGGCGTCGCGTGAAGGAATATAAGAGATTGGGCCAAGTCCCACAGTGGTGCGCGCACGCGCACTCGAAATTGAATTCGCTGAAATATTCGACAGTCGATTGACGTTTATTACGCGGCCGTCGCTCCTGCTGTGCCCTCGACTGTAAGCGCGCGCGCGCGCGATCGATGTGTATATAGGTGTACACAGAGACGTACATATACGATAAGTATATAGCGCCACGTGGTCAAACAAATTGGATCTCTTTCAGGCGCGCAAGTTTTTTCAGGCGTGCTCGCCTCTCTTTGCCTGCCTGCCTGCCTACCTACCTACCTCCCTGCGCTCATTCAATTTCCGCCGGTCGCGTAAGGAAAATGTAAGGCCTATTGAGGCTGACTTGGCGTTGTACGCGTGTGCGAGCTTATGTGCTGGGGGACGGGGAAGTCGAAGGCAAAGGAGAGAACGAAGGAAGGCTACGATTAAGTACCAGAAGGAAAAAATATCGCGAGACGTTCTGATTGAGATTCTATTACTATGTCTGACTGTTTGGATAAGGTTTTATTACGTTTCTTTAACAATAATAAAATTCATGAAATCTCGTATTGCTTCTTACATTCTTTTTACTTAGCGTTTTTTACTTTCTATCAACGTTTTCATTTCTTTATTGAGACTTCTTTCCTCTATCTCACTTTTTCATTGTTTATATAAAATCAATTCAGTAAAAGTTTTTTATGATGATTTATACCTATTAAAAATAATCTACGCTATTAAAAAAATTTTTGAAGATATTCATCATAATTTTTAGAATGAATATTTCTTTGCATAGAGTTACCATAATCATAATGTATGAGAAGGAACTTTAACTATAAATTGTCTACTATAAATTGCTATTACTGACAATCGCTTTTTTATGATCCATACTAAATTTAATAAAAATCAAAGTGCGCATGCTTGTCTGCAATGAAAAATAGTCATTATAAATCGATACTGAGCAAGCCTGATAGCATCATGAAAGTGTAATTACTGATGTCTACTAGATAACTATAAATCTTACAGAAAACAGTTCAATAAAATCGTAACGTTAACGTTTGCTGTCTCTATCTATGTATATTTAACGGTAGAGTTCGCTTCTCGTTATAAATCGTTAATATTGTTGTCAAAAAAATAAAATAATATGTACGTGCCAGAAGTAAAAAATAAATAAATAAAGAAATGAAATCTGGACCTTCCATTTCACGATGGGTACTTTGATCACTGAGCTGTACGAGTATATCTATGGGCGTCCTTCTTCGAATCGTTCTCATATCGCTACGTGCAACCCGATCGACTTTTTCACGTCATGCATGAACAGATAAGACTGAGCACAAGAGTAAGTTTGTAAATGAAATTAAATACTAATATCAAAAGGGTGACAGGTTTTTATATTATCAGACAAAACACAAATTCCAGGACGTTTTATATAAATTCTCTTGAAGTAATTCATATCAGTTGTACAGGATGTTCAATGAGTTCCGGTACGGCGCAAGATAATTCGGCGAGGGAGCATTTTAGAGAAAAATGTTAAATACAAAAGTACCAGGATTTTGCCCTAGCTGTTCAGTGGTGACCATGACCTTCACCTAGGCCTTGACCTAATCCTTAATTCCGAAACTTTTGTATTTATAACATTTTTCTCTGAAATGCCTTTTTGAACACCCTTTATAATGAATTTAACCAATTTGTTTTATATGGGACTGTTTCTATTTATGACGAAATGTTTAAAACATAATAACCTTTATATGTCGCTTAAAATTTTAAAAGATGAATAGTTTGGCAAAAATATTTTTTCAAACACAAATAGTACATTACCTAATAAGTGTGGAAAGTAGACGTTTTTGGCCGGGTATAGCTTACTATATACCGAAGCAAATATATAGTTGACAAATTATTGACTATTTTTTATAATTGAGCACGGAAAATTTATCGTTAAATGATTGTTTAGCGTATGTACAGAATTAATTTTTTTCATAAATGCGCACGAGAGATAAAATAAAGGTATTTCACACACCCTGTGTACGCATGAGAAGTAAAACTTCACACACGGAGTTTCTAACAAATACTTTATGCATTGCTTTGCTACTGCTACTAATACTTCTTGCCTCTTTTCTTCCTGCAGACACTAACCTATTGGTACTATCGACAGTATACTTACCTCGATAAATATCCGGCATCCTATAAACACCGTCTTATGAAAAATTGGCTTGTGATTTCTGACAAATTGTCCTGATGTCACAATTTATTAACATGCTATTCAAGGAGGGATGGATAAAAATTAATAATGATCATTACAATACAAGATTCTATAGAAGAACTTTAGGTTCTTATTCTAAATTATATTTATACCCTTTACCGGTAACAACATACTTTAATTATATATGATATAAGTGTCTATGAGTGAAGTACTATAATGAGTTTATATTTTTTTAAAGAATTCATATAAAAGTCAGATTTAAAATTTTTATATTATTTATTTAATTTAATGAGATGATTTGACAAATATTATTGGACATTCTCACTTACAGTAGGTGTTTTGATATTTTTCTTAAACTTATGGATTAGAAGAAAAGGATGGAAGCCCCTTAAATCAAGCAAAGAATTTCAGTCAAAAATACATTTCTCCGATCGATTCCGGACGAGCAAAGCCGCATTAAAAAAATACAGCTTACTCGTCGAAATTTCGGAATTGCCGCTGGGCCACCCAACTCCTGTTTACTCAGTGCTCGCCTGGCCATCCGGCGCTTATTTATTTCCGCGCGGGCCTCGCAGGGCAAATGTTTTTCCAACAAATGGCCAATCGCACTTCGGTGTATAACACAGTCCGAGGCTGGAGGGGGGCGGGGGAGGGTGGTAGCCACCCCACGGAGTCGTACATTCGCGTCGCTGCCACGGATTTAGGTCGAATGTATATCGCGGCCCGCGAGGTGGTAAAGACCAACTAAGAACGAAGCTGCGGTGGCAACGGCTTATCCGTGGCTTTCAAAGCGTGGGACATGTGGCTGCTGAAGTGTCTACTCGTGCTCTCTTCTCTCTCTTCTCTCTCTGTGAGCTTCAGGGAGGTGAAAACTGCACGCCGTTGAAGTCGATTTCGAACGATCGTCTGCGCGGCTCTCAGTGGCAGAAGTGTGGTGAGACTGGGACTACGAGTGGCTTGAAACGATTTTAACGTTAATCCTCTCCGTTGCGTTATTTTTATTTCTTTTTTTTATTCACAGCTTAGGTTTTGACTTATAATTTCGTTGAAAATTTTATTTCATCTAAAAATTTGATGTTTATAATTTTATGCAGATCTATAAAATGATAATAACATAAAAGATATGTGAAAATTTAATGTTATATGGTGGTATTATTTATTCCTTTCATTATATGTAGCAAATCAATCAATTTTGACAAGATTTCAAATAATTTAAAGTGAACAATGTCATAATTATACAAAGAATACTTGGAAAAATTTCATAAAATAATTTTAAAATACCTAGATCATGTGTTTGCGTTTAATCCTTCTATACTATTACGCACTAATGAGAAAAGATAGAAGGTATTAGAAAGATTAATCTTATTAAAATTTTAATAAGATTATAATGTGTACAGGGAAAAGAAAAAAATTACCTCTTTTGATCAAAGGTATCAAGGGATATGAACTCATTTTTTTCTACCATTGACATTTCTCTAAGGAAATAAGGATGTTCGAAGTAACTAAAGACCACGTAATCCTCGGTCAACAGAGTCGCTAACTGGGATCTTATCTCGAATCAGAGGCGGCAAAGACTTTTTACACTGTGGAATTCAGTGAATGCAAATTTGCTTTTTTCTTAGCGTTCATATTGAAAAAGTAATATCTCATTCTCCATAAAATTAAATTGAGTGACAATCTAAGCGTGATGAAAAGATGAAAAATTATTCTATTTGCTTTAAGAATACTTCATATTTGATATATTCAATTTATAAAAATTATTTTCAAAAAGTAATTTGAAAGACTATAATGGAAGTAAATAAAGTGAAGTATCTCAGTATGGCCCAGTGCCTAATATCAACCATTACGATATTTCCGAAACCATATAACAGCCTTTTTTTACAATTGGTTCATTATATGTTTTCAAAAGTAGGTGAAGTGATTGTTTCAAAACTTATCGAATTGCCAAGATCGAATAAAAGCAAGTTATGATATAGACTATGATGTTATATGATGAGTATTATTCTAGTATCAGTACGAAATAATTTGTATCCATTGTTGCTTTTATAATTCATAATAACATAAACCAAGAATAAATTCCATATTTAATTTTTTTATTACTAAAATAGAAGTATTTATAAAATATATTTTCTATATAATTTACAATTGTTATTAAACGAAATCATGAACAGTGATATATATGTAAAATAATTGTATTTGCGATTTTCTATTGCTTTTTGTGGATAAAAGAATAAATGGATAATCTTAGAATATAAAGAAAGTTTGTTTGGTATTCTGTATGTTTTTAAAAACTTTTTCCATCAATGTCAAATTGGTCCATATTAAGAATCAATTTGATAACAGAATAAATCAAGTATAATGGAAGAGAAAAATCATTTTATTAAATATATTATTTTTGTATCATCGATTTACGCAGAAAAAATATCTGTTGGTAAATTAATCTGGCCGATTCACTGCATTGCTATCCTCTTTTGAAAAATTGCCTTTAACAGCACATTTAATAAAGAATGAAAGCATATTCTCTTAAACTTTTATTACACGAAACAGATGTGCAATAAAAGTTTGATTAAAGGAACGTGTCCTTATATCTTATACAACATAGTATTAAACGACATTTCTGTAGGATGTAATAAAAAATGACAATTCAAATTAAATTTTATAACACGTTATCATTTTTATTCGAAATTATGTCTGCAAAATTTTTTCGCATTCAATTTGATTCGGACAAAGAATGTCAAATTATTGTACAATTTCATATTCTAATATGAACCTGTCCTTTGCATTCAAGACTTGAATGTAATGTATAAGACCGTGCCAAACAATTATAATTCTTATAGTCTTTCACCAAAAGTATTTTGATTGATTTTCTTTACGATTCTCAGAGACGCGTGTAATAAATAACTGAAGGCTCTGATACTACTGTATCGATATTAGAAAGACGACCAGGAAGATGGATCAGTTTCAGATGTAATATGCATTCTAATTGATTTTTATATACGCGCAAATAATACATATATTTCACGATTATGTAACTGAAACTCTCTCTCTCTCTTCCTCTTCCTCTTTCTCTCAAGGGGCTTTGAGCTATCCTTCATGTATTCGTATCTACACATATTACGTAATTATTCATACTTGTTCAATTAATTAATTATTAGTATTTCCTTATTATAAATTTTCTGTTTATGTGCCTTTTGTATTCCACAAGCATAGCGCGAAGCACATAAGCCATGACACCCTAAATTTGTGAATAATTATTGCGCTATATGCATCTATCTGTGTAAACGTGACTATTTCCTTTTTATAGCTAAACAATAAATAATCATTATAGAGTATTCAAACCTTACAAAAATTAATAATAAATATTTATTAAATATTATTTAATTTATGAAAACCACGTCATACTGTAGAAAATTTATATAAAAATTAGAATAAATAATTCAAATTATATATAATTTACCCAATGTACAAATATATAATTATATTAAATTCAATATATTCATTTGTTACAGTAGCTTATGAATAATGCTAATTAAACATAGAAATTATAATGCTAAATTTAATTCTACAAATTATTTTAATAAGCACAATAATATAAATCCAATAGATATAATCATTTACATTGTTGAAGTGTAACCATATTTGCATGAAATTTATTATACCACTGATCCATATGATCAAATTAATTTAATAGATTTGACATTTAATGAATCAAATATTACAATGTTATTCTATTCTATAATAATAGATCTCTTCAAGAAATACCTTTAATAATTTCAAAACAAATGCATTGTGACGTTCTGTTGATTAAATTCACCAACTTCTCAAACTGGACCTTGAAAATTTTTGAAAATTTTTGTTCGAAACAATTATTTTGAAATAGATAAACAAAGTCATGGACCGATGCGTGATTTTGAAATGTTTCTTCAAAAGCTTCCGAAATAATCAAGCAAGCACAAGGCAGAAAAAGAAAATTACTCGCTGGGACGAATAAATTCGATCGTCACCTACATTCGCCGCAGAAATAGGTCCGATCGAACTGGAAAAGAACAGCGCGGCGTCGTTAATTGATTCTCGAACGTATACCTACGTCTTTTCCGCCGCTCGAGTTTCCTCCCCCTGCTCTCTGGAATATAGACGAAAGTCGGCGGTGCGCACGTGCTCTCGAGTGCAGCCACGTGCGGCTTTTCAGGGAGAAAAAGAGTGAGAAAAAAGACGAGGCTGTGGCGGCGGTGGCCGGCACTAGGAATTTACGAGATAATATACTTCTTCTTCCTCTGCCCGTGCGAGTACACATACACATACGTCGGTACTGACTCGAGGGGGAGGCGATGTAACTTTGTTATTAGCGCGACGTGTCCGGAGCGTGCGACGTGAAGATTGGATCGTTTGTGTATTTTTTCACCCTCTCTCTCTGTCTCTCTCTCTCTCTTACTAGCGTCTGCGGTTTGATTCGATCGATTGTAAGAGCGTTTAGGTTTTTATTTTGTTGAGACGCGAGTACGGAAATGATGCACTCGTTTGAATTCGATTGCGTGATTAAATTGAATTATTGCATAGGACGTGTAAAAGGAAGACGAGTTTGTAGGGCAAGTAGAGTATGCTCCCAAAGAGTAAATATGAGGTTTCTGATGTGAATTGAACAAACTATTCAAAATATTTAAATACATGCATACAATTAACTTTTTGCAAATATTTGTAATTTGATTATTTTTTTTTTAGTTTAAAATAAAATTCAATAAAAATTAAAGGAATCGGAATTTTTTAATCTACCTCAGGTGACGAACTTATTAAAAGTTCGATTAAAATGTAAAAAAAAAAAGATTTCGTTACAACCGAAGTTTTTATTTTATCATACGGATGAAAAATTTATTAGCAGGTCCAAGGCAGAAGTTTTCAGTAGTATTAAAAGTCTGACATAAAAAACTTTTGAAATCTTTTGAACTTGTTACCTATACATTTTTTAAACGATTGATCCAATTGCTTCGTGTATAGTGAAAACAAATGAAAATCATATATAATACAGAATTTAGCAAAAATGTGTACAACATCATAATTAAGCTTGGTCTAGACGTAAGAGGTACAATTGACTTTGTACTTCAAGGAAAAGCTATACAGTTAGCCTCGTGCCATCGAAACATCACTGGTTAATTGTTTTAACCAATATCGCAAAGACTTGGAACGTTAGCGGAGAACAAGCGGTGGAAGAAAGAAAAAGCACGCGGAAGAGTCCGATAAACCGAGGCAATCAGTGCGACAGGGCGACGGACGAATTCAACGCTCGCTGAGCTTGATTAAATTAGATAACACCAGGGCGTATACGTACCCGCACTTCCGCTGCCCTTCGCGGACTGGCAAGATTAAAAAGTTACGTCCTCCTTGGCTCATTTCGACCGCAGATCTCTTTCGCCCCCTCCGGGCACCGGCGACGGCGGCAGCGGCAGCGCAGCACTCGACTGGGTAAACGGGCAATTCGTCGGTCAGGGAGTTTACTTAGCTGTTTAAACTTCCCTTTGTGGCGCACGCGCGCTCCCGCGGCGGAATTGGCCTTTCGGTTTTACGCGGTTCACCTTTCATTTAATTTAGTTTTATCGCTCGCGGTGTCTCTCTTCCCTGCGCGCTCGCACGCCTGCTCGCTCTTTCGAGATCTTTGCACGGAAACGCGAACTCGGAAGGGAGAAGTTGGAAGCTTTTTTCCGTGAAGAGGAGTTATAACTTTGTGGCTTTTCTAAAATTACATTTGTCGCTCGAGATTGATTGCGAAGGAAATTTGACCACATTCAATTCTTAGAATACGTTGACGTAATATTTTAAGATGTTAATTACTACTTTATTGATTGTAATCTTTTATCAGGATACTTAGAAAGTACGTTCTGTGAAAGGCAAAAAGGCAGATAATGAGTGTCATTAATATGACAATATAAATGTATTCAGTTAAGAGAGATTAAATCAGTAGATTGTACGAAAATCGATGAGATAATTAACAGAACAATAAATTGATGAATTCTCGAAGGTAATTCGAGATAATTCGATCATACATTTGATTCGGGCTAAACATACAGAGTTTCTCGTTTTCTCTTTATGAAATAACTTCATTTAAACACATATTAAAATTGTAAAAATGCGAAAAACGTGGTTGGTATATATTATTTAAAAATGTTCGAATCTTCATTTTTTTTACAACAGTAGGTGCATATGTTAACTGTGCAGCTTACTTGTTTTGAATTTATATTTTACTAAGGTTTATTTCAGTTTTATTTTAATTATGGCAACCATTTAGTATCAAGTGTATTGTCATAAACAAAAAAAATGAAAACCTTTTTTTAATTAATTGTCAGATTCAACTATATATGTATATATATATATATATATATGGGCAGTTCTCTGGTGAATCGAGAGGTCAAAAATTTTTTTTTTTTTAAAATCACCTAAATCGCTTCGTAACCATCCCATATGTTATCCTGAATTTTTTCAGATTTTTTTCACTTCTAGT
>JAWWEQ010000001.1:22793582-22816051 GCA_035583055.1 Torymus tubicola | reverse complement strand
AGCGCACCCTACGCATATTATATTATGGCCAAGCGTCGGTGGCAATGAGCGCGCGAGATTTGAAGGATACCGTTACAACTGTTCGTTGAATTTTTAAACGTTTAATTGTGAATTATTAAAAGTAAAATCTTTACCAAAGATAGCTAACATCTAAATAAATTCATCATAATTTTTATTCACATAAAAAAGTATCAAGATCAAATAAATTTCTGCGATACGCTACAACATGAAGACCGAACGACCGACCGGTTTTTCCTTCACATAATTTTTTTTCTATACCTTTTTCCTTTTCGATATTTCCCGACGCTTAACTAGGCACACCGAAAAAAAGTAATAAAATCACCATGTGTTCGATAGCAAAGTACGATCGGGATCAACACGCGCTCACACGCCCTTCAGACCTGTCTCTCATTTTTACAACGCCACGACCGTAATACCTTATACCACCGAAATTCTTACCTTTTCTTAGTAAAGTTTTTCATTATTTTGGAAAAGTACTAAGGATAGCATCCTATTGTAGTAAACCATGAAGCATAAGTGGAAGACATATATACACACTCAGACTGACACGGTCACAAAAAATTCGCTCCTACGCACTTACTATTAGCTGTTACTTTCAATAAACTTATACATTATACAAATGAAAATACATCTAAATGGCATAATAATTTCATTCTGCAAATCTACAGTAGTTTTAGTAAGTCAAGCAGCTCCTCTCACTCCATTTTACAACTTTTAGGCTTTACTATTAAAGAGCCAAACTACAGCGTGCAGTGCTACTTGGCAATCTACGACGCATGCCTAATTCAAGACAAACACACACACTCGTACACGCGCACGCGGGTAGCAATGCGACGCGACTCAGCGCAGCGTCAAAGCCCGTCAACGTGACGAAGTGGAGTGTGTATATCCGACGCACGCGTGCTAATATACGTACTATATATATACCAGCGTTTCGCGCAAAGTGTGTAGGCGTCAGATTTACGACGTCATTATGACAGCTAACCAGATTTCAAGCGCCCACCACCCGATCGATCTACCTTGTACATGCAGCTGCACATACAGGTGTACATATACCCAGTCGCACACAGAGCAAGAGAGACGGTGGCTCCGGCAATTATTCCGCGAAGCCAGCGCCAGCCGATTCGCGGCCAGGCTGATTGCAAGTGTCATCCGTGACGAGGATACGTCGGCATCCCCAATTATATTGCTCTTTGTGCGCTCCGTCTCTTGCTCCCTCCCACGTCTGGTTCTCCGCGTCCTCGGCTCCGTATACCGCCTCAGCCTCTCCGGAACTCAACGCACGCTCCGGTAAATACAGAAGCTAGCCCAAGTGCGCATGTGTTTCTGTCTGTGTGTGCGTACGCTGTCGGGATGTGCGCGCGTTTGAATCGCGAATTAAAAAGTCCTTCAGCGGGACGACGAATCGAGGAAGATGTAGGTTCATGTTTTTTGAGGGCGACGTTTTTACTCGAAGCTTTTTTTAATCCTCCCTCTCTCTCTCTTAACAGTTTTTGCGTTTAACTTAGATTATCCTTCAATACAAACATAGTTAAACATTGGTAGAAAATAGTCTATAAATTAAAAATGTTTTTATTTTAAAAAAATACTTGTAATAATTATGTAAAAAGAGGAAAGGACACAATTGAACAGAGTACTTTATATAGAAAAAAACTATTTTAACACAGAAAATTTAATTAAAATAGTTCATTTTTAACAAAAAAATAAAACAAATAAATTGTTTTCTACTTGATTTGTAAAGCTACAGACATTCTCCGAATATTACTAAACTTTCCTAAAATAAATAACACGTACTATTTCAATTTAATAAAACTTTTAGTAAAATTATCTTCAATTACTCCTGTATATGGATAAAAAAATGTAATTTACTTTTTATATTTTATACTCTAAAAAACAAATTCTTCAATCTACTTATTGCTATTAAGTATTCATTGATTACTCTATGATTAAAATTTTTTTACCATCCCAGGCGGAAAAAATAGTGCATACAACTCTTAGTAACTGTATACATAATGAAGTATAACTTATTTTATTAGTAGTTATTCGCTATTATTTGCTGTTTATAAATGCTAGATTTGGGATGCTCATAATAGTTAGTAATGGCTATCAAGAATTATTTGTTACTACTAACTACTATTTTCTGTTATTTGCATTTATTTGCATTTATCTGCTTTTTTTCATTTTTCAAATTTATCATAGTGAAAATGCTAATAATCGTTATTTGCATATTTATAACAGAAAAGAAAGGCTAATAAATGTTATATGCAATTACTATAATTAATTTAAAATACTGATAGTAGATATATGAGTATAGTTGTTTAATATTAATATTGTTGTATAATTTATAATTGCAGTTTATTATATAGTAATTGATAGTTAACTACTAATAACATGAAATTGTTACTTAAACTTAAAAAGTGATTTCCGCTTGGGATTATTTGCTTATATTTCATTGATTGACGTCACATCAAAATATTCGCATTTAATTTGCTTATTAATTTACTTCTGTAGGAAAGAATATTTTAGATAGTTTACTAAAATATAAATAAATAATATTAACTAAAAAAGCATTTGTTGTAGCCGTAATATAAAACAAACGTAAAAACTAGCTCTACTATTATTTCACATAGCATAATAAAAAATCTTCTACCAGCCATCTCCTGACTAAAAAACTGATCAACTTTAAAATGCTAAAAAAGAAGCTTGTGTTAGTCTTTGAAAAACTCATTCTATCATTCAGTCTATTAAATTATCGAATAGTAGCATAAAAATTGTTTCATTAAAAGCTATAGAAAGTGGACAAGTCATATTACCATTTTATGGAAATTCTTAATATAGAAAACCAGTTATTATTTATGTAAAACATTTTGAATTTCCACTAAAGTAATTTTCACGTTGTCTTAAATTTTTTAACTTGTTTTATTTGTATTTATAAAATATTTTTTATTCATGACAAAATTTATTATTTTTATTTTTTGTGATTGCTTTACAAAAAATATATTTATTTAGTCATCGTATGAATTCTTCCAATTGAAATGTATAACATTAACTTGAAATATATCAACAGTAAAAAGTAAATAACTGTAATATGAAGATAAATACGAGTACACTGCTGTTGAATTTGCATAAACCCATGTCACGAAGAGCATCTCTGATTACACAGTATTAATCTCGAGACGTTCGCACGATCTAGAAAATTAGTAAATAAATACGAGCTTTACAATTTATATATCAAAGAACGCTGTTTATTCGTTTTATTAATGTTCACAAACAAGAATGCCTTCCAGATGCTATTCCAACATGCGATTGCATGCCTCATTGATTTTTTACAATTTTGTTCGAAACTCCACTACGTATACTACCGAAAGTATTATAACAACAGAATTAAAAAGCTTGACTAACACTCTTCTTCTTCCCCGTTTCTCCGACAGCAGCAGGTGGACGCAAGCGGCCGCTCCTACCGGGCGCCCGTCCGGCCATGTCGCCTACGAAGCGCACGGTGATGTCACTGTTGGCGCGGGCGCGCGCCGCCCAGAACAAGGAGGTGCTCCAGCCGTCGGGCGTGTCGATGGTGGGGACGACAGGGGCCCCGGCCCAGGCACCGACCGGCCACCAGGTGCAAGCCGCGGTGGCCGCCGCCTCGCCGCTCATCCAGGCGGCGCTCCAGCTGCCCCCGACGGCGGCGGCCGTGCAGCCCCAACAGGCCGCAGCCTCTGCCACGCAGCAACAGCAGCAGCAGCAGCACGTGTCCCAGCTGCAGCAGCAGCTCGCTGCCGCCGCCCAGAGCGCAGCCATGCAGCCTCAGCGGCAGCCGCTGATGCAGAGTCACACGCAGCATCCAGTGCTCGCGCCCACCATACACGGGCTACTGCATGCCCAGTAAGTATTCTCAGCTCACCCGGTCCTATCGTCCCTTCGCCGGCTAAGTATCCACGTGCGAATAAACTCAGACGTATATGTCGAATTCTTCGGAAACTTTGCTCTTATTTGAAAATCGTCAAAAATTACGAAAATGAGCGTTTTTTTCTGAATTCACGAAATTTTTAAGATTTTCATTGTTTTTCGTCATTTTTGACGATTTTAAAATGCATGTAACTTTGCACTGAATTGTCCGATTTTAATCATCTTTAGCTTAAATGAAAGCTCTATCCTTGTACTTTAACTAGTAAAATGTACAAATTCGTTGACATATTTGGAATATTAATATTGCTTGATGATTGATGACTACTTTTCGTCAATTTTTCCCATGTTAAATTCCCATAAGAAAAATTGATTTAACGATAAAAGGGTGTCACAAGGCCGTTTTCGTTGACACCAAGTTCTTATCGTCTCTTCTATGACCCATAGAACAAGAAAAAAATTGCTTTAGAGGCGTGCCTCCCAATTTAATTTTGGTCGTTTTCGGAACCAGTTTAGGGCAAAGTTTCCGAAGAATTCGACATATACTCATGTGATCGAGGTCGAAGCTTTAGTTATCTGGCCCGAAAATTCATTTGTAATAATATGTACTGCTGGTAACCAACAATTAACCCAATTTATCTGAATATTTCCTCTGTGTATAATCATGTTACCTAAATATGTGTATATAAAATAATTTATTCTTATTTAGCATCGGTATCTCAATCGTTATGAACTTTCACTAATTTGGTTTTAGCGACTTTCAAGTTTCTGCAGCTTTACCAATAAAGTATTAAGTACCTATATAGCTATTTTATTAATCAATGCAATGTATTATTCATGGTTGAAATATAACGGAAAAATGTATAAATTTATTTCAAACAAAACATTTAAATTACAGTGAAAACAAAATGAACATCGTTAAAATCTTTGTCTAATATGTAATACGCTGTATATAAAAAATACAAGATATATCACTCTCTCATTGCACTAAAACATTATCTCGAAACGCTTAATCAAGAAATTCATTTTACCCTACAGCGCATATTATATTAGAAGCTCATAGTACAACCAAGTTAATATCTGCTTACTGTAAGAGCACAGGATTCTGTTTTACATACCAATTGAAACTTAAACCGCTTATCTTATTTTACAAAACCATATATATGTATATATATAATGATTCGTATTTATATTTATTCATTTTGTGAAATAACTAATTATTTAAAAATCATTAGATTTGCATTCGCTTAATGAGAGTATTTTTTCGGTATACCTAGTATTTTATCAGCAATTTTTTACGCGACACATTAAATTGAATGCGTTTTTTTAAACATAGTTTATTGCAAGATATTTAATTACTACACCTATATAACTTTCTTCATAATTGTAATAATTTTTGAAATTTCAAACTCAATAAAACTTTACCTTTATGAATTAATATTAATAAATAACAATTCATACGAAGTCTATTGAGTAATTTCGGATTGTTGCTTCATTTCACATTTTAGTTTAGACAAATTTCAAATACTATATACTTCTTCATTAGTTACTAAATAATATTAATATGAAATTTCAAAATAAAAGATCGTTGCTTTCCGAAACATATTCGAAATATTTCTCGTTAAAGTACACTACACCCGCTAAATAATATAGTACATAGGCTTTAAGAGATCATATGAAATGTTTAAAGCAATGCAGTCCCTAAAGTTGCAAAACCGTCCAAAGCGAAAAAGCATTAGAATTTTTAATATAAGTATATCGGTAAACTACTATTATAAGAGATTTTCTTTTTTCAAAGCATCGTATTCTTTATGTGTTACTGTTGACAGTTAGCATCTTTTTGTAATGTAATTGAAGTAATGATGTGTATGAAGCACATGCACTGCATTGTGAATATAACGTACTTATATATTTATACACATACGAGTAAGTTCGGTTACTTTGACTTCTATATGTGTATATTTGAACGTTAACCTTCAGTGTTTTTCTAAAAAAATTATAGAAAAGTGATAATAAAGATAAATTTATGATATAGTCGAAATATGAAAAGAAAGGTAAATCATACATATCACCTCCATTCAGTCCACGGAAACAGTGGTAAAAGCTTGATACATACATTTATTACAAAAGATAAGTTTACACAAGTACTTAAGATCACTTACACTGTAACTATATAGAACACCGCTGGCGCGAAACTTTTGAACGGGCTTAAGACACCACATATTAAGACTTTGAAAGCACTTTCGAGTAGCGAAAACTTGTTATAACCATCTATGCAGTATTAGAACAGCGCGATTCTGTTAGACTAGATTTATGCTGACCTTACTTTCAGTATAGTAGTTGACATTTTTTTCTAGCGCTTCAGTTGATTATCGCGTAAGTTTGAAATAATCATATTCCACTGGTAGTGGAAAATGAAATAGTTCCCACTTTTCTTCTATATTTTTGGCAAAAACTACAGTTAGGACCGCTATAAAAAATCTATACAAATCACCACACATTTTTCAGTATTTCGATACGCAATTGCGCAGCATTCTCGTGAAAGTATATATATGCAAGTGTCAATTAAAGGCGACTCGCGTTGTGCGTTTCAATGTGTATCGACGTGGCATTGCAGCGCAGGCAATCGTCCGAAAATTAGCCATGTTTATCAAAGTCGGTGCGCGCACTTGGCGACAATGGCAGTTTCCCTGGCCGCTTTTGTTGCTACTGCTGCCGTGTTGTTTCCGCGCGGATATTGTTGACCACGATGACCGCCGGCTCGCTGCGAAAACCACAGGAGCACTATATGCATTGGCGAACAAGCACTGGCTTTTTCACTTTTTGATTGCGAGTTGCGGGTCGTAGAACACGTCCAAAATTTCTATTCTTCTAATTGATTTTTATGGCATCGTCTTTACTTATTATCTAGGGTAGGCTTGTAAATATCCTAGTTATTTTTTAGTATAATATTTTTTAAGTATAGTTTTGGTTAATTTACTAAACAACTACACTTTTTCTAAATATTTCATTACTATTCAATATCCATTAAAATATTATATTCATAAACAAACATGAACAGTGTTATATAATGCCTCCATATTATCTAATTTTTTACTTTTACATCTCTCCATATTCCTTACATATACAGACGTAGTACGTCTCGCATAATTTTTCATTACAGTTTCATTTTCTTTTTATCGTGTAACAGCTTTAGTGTTCGTACATATACACGTTGAATAATGCGCTTTTAGTATACACTGCACAAGTAAGTAGTTAATTATCAAGTCGTATAATCTCATATAAAACGTATTTAATGACGACGAACGACATTCCACTCGTTTCATTCGACAAGTTCAGCATTGAAATCTTGAAAGCACGAAACGCGTGCTTCACTCGAATCTGCTTTCGAGCATGCATATACTTATACTACAGAAAATCTTACCTCGAGAAAGAAATGTGCGAGCGGACAAAAACTCCCGACGGCAGAGTAGCCAATTTACGCACGAAATAAAGCGGCAGCAATATAACGGTACGTTATTTACCCGCGCGCTAATTCGTATTTATTAGTACATCCCCCTTTCTCATCTTTCTCTCCGCTGCGCGCGCGTTTGTGCATCCATATAACGCGTCGCTCGTTCCCGCGGTACTAAGTATATATACGCGCGCGCACACGCGGCGTGTGTACATTTTCCGGCGCTCTGCGGTCTGCCTCTCTTTTGCTCCTCCGCATGCATGCGAGAGCGTATATGCATTGCGCGGCCAGGCGCACTCCAGTCGCTTTTCACTCTCTCTCTCTCTGGCTCTGCGCGAATACCGCCACCACCACCGCAGCAGCATCATTTTTTAATTACGAAATCAAGATTTCACGAGAGGGCGCGTTCTCAAAAATTCAGTTTGCATGTGGCACTCACCCGGCCGTCTGCGCGCTGTTCGAGTTTCCATTCGCCGGAATGCATTTCTTGCATTGAAAAGGATTTACGCTCATTTTGATGTGTAAACATAAGATCTCGCTTTATGCGTGGCTGTGTATTATATTGTGCATTTCGAGGAACTCTATAGTATTGAGCGCAATGATATACGGAATAGTATAGTCGAGGGGAGAAAAATTTGAAAAAGTGCAATTTTGCTAACTTTTGGTCCAGGAATAAATTAAGGTGTCGTCACATTTTTTCTTGACAGTTTACAAAACGATGTGTTACTGTATTACGCAACTGAATATTTTCAAGGGCTTATCGCTGTTCTTTTTTTTAATTATTTCCAGATATTCCTGATACATATTCACTGATCATATGAGGCCATCATACTATTGCCGCTAGCGTGTATTGGTCATATACTTAGTAGTTTATAATCAAAATAGGTCTTTCTTAATTAAAATGTAAAAAGCCGATTGAATTAATTGTTAAATTCTAATTAAAACTCCCCTTGGAAAATAAGGATAAATTAAAAAAAATCTATGCGTATAATACTTTGATTTTGAATTGAATTATAGTGAATCGCAGATATTCCAATGTTAATAAAGGTTACCAGCAGTACCAGTATAGTGATCTAACAATTTTTCTCTTAATAGCATCACTCATGAAGCCCAGCCGAGCATTCGAGTCTTTGCCGCGAATAATTTACCTATCCATATATTGCACTATCCTCCTTCATGCAGGCGCGTAATGCGCATCGGCGATGCGCTCATCATATTATACCCCCTCCTCGTCCACAGGCAACCTCACCCGCACATAAAACCCCACGTACGCGCCCGGCGCTTTATTGCGAGTGCGCCGCTGCAGCCTTGATATTTCATTAGAGAGACCGTGTCGTCGAATTACTGTTTCAGGAGAGCCGCCGCTGGGGCCACCGTGCTGCCCATCCTGCGCGAGGACTTTATGGCCGGGGTGAACCAGCACCAAGTGCAAAACGTTCACATCGCGTGAATCATCGATCCGTGCGCTTATTAAGGGACGAAAAGCGAGCGAGCGAGCTAGAGAGCAGTGCGCCAACGGAGAGTGCAGAGTGCCAGCGGTATATAACTCCAGATACTCGCTCGGATGTTGTAAAAGAGAGAGAGAGGAGGAGGAGGGAGCAGAGGCCGGCCATCAATCATGCAAATCCCGACGAACGGCCAGGGCCTAGTATTGACGGCTCACGTCGACGATCGTCCGAGGATCGATTCTCTACACCGACTATCCGACTTCTTCTCGTGCTTCCGCGCTGTGGTTCGTTCTTTCCTTTCTTCCGTCATCGCATCGTCTATATATAATATTATATGCCGATCGTCGACGTCGTTTAATGCGAAGCGCTTGCGCGAACCGAGCTGAAATCCGAGTTTTTTATTTCAAAGCTCGCTTTTCAAATTTCCACGTCAAGACGTTGTACAACTTTATGAGTGAAATCATGAATTTTGCGAGAGAATTGTATGGAAAGGAGAGAATAGAGCTAATTTTGCGGTTAAAATTACGATTGTTTCATTACGTCAATCGATAAGCGTACGCGATTTCTATTGGAATTCATAAGTAAATGATATTTTATAATTATACTGGAAATATAACATCAGGATAACGAAAAATGTACTCTTTATCAATCAATACGTGAAATACATTTTTAATCATCAATTCACAGGGCACCATGATGCTTAAAAATATGGAATCTGTTTCTCGTGTTCAAGAATCACTAATACTAGTCAGTTTTGTAAACTATAAAGTTAAATAATTTTCAAAATGAAAAATTTATTTTGCAACTTTATGGATGAAAATTTATTATTGTTATAAATACAGCGAATGATGAAATTCTTGGATGTAAAGAAAGGCGCGGTAATATGGAACGGTGAAGATTCAAAATACAGATTACGGGTAAATTGTTATATTATTAACAAATTATTGTAAAAATCAAATGTTTTCATCTTATATTTTATTAAGTATTAAAAATATCTACTTAAAGATGGATAACTAGTAATGTTGTTACACAAACTAAATAATGATCATTATACTGATTATATTTACTCTATTTTTGAAAATATTCAGTTTAACTTGAATCTATCGAATAATGTTTTTCACATTACACAAGTATTGTATACCTTAGATCTGTTATAATATTGTTTCTACAAATAATATGTTAACTATTTTTCTACATATATAAGAGATTTAGATTTTTAATATTCTTTTAAACTTAAATATAATACAAAGTTATGCAACTTGCATTTTTAAAATCAAAGAAAATACAAAAAATAAAATGTAAGCCTGAATATAACTACAACCGGTAAAGAATATTTCTCGGTACTCATGAAATATAATTAAAGATTTTCTAGTACATATAATAAGTTATCGTCGTTGGTTAAAAATTAGACCTTTATTTTCTGTATCGCAGGTTTCCTGTTGTTTATACTACTATGATTATAAATATTATTTTCATTGCAATGTTAAAATTTTAAGAAGCAATTACGTTCCATATTACGGTGTTTTTCTATATTATAGTTTTATACTATTTCTAAAATTATCTAAATAGTTTAATTTGGATTATTTACTGCTAGAACGGAATTTAAAGTAGCGTTCAAATGGGAAATGTCTGTTAATTTTAATACGATATAACTATTAGTACAAGTAAACAGACATTAAGCATTTAGTATCTCATTATTAACTTATTAGAATATAATGATTATCATCCCGTGTAAAAAAAAAATAGTCTAGGGCTAGTCTTGCGGTAGTCTGGGTCAAGTCTCTACATCATTGTCTGGTAATTATTTTACTTGTCGGACGAATCCAGACTATTGCCCATACCTTTAGGCGTTGGAACGCATTAAAGTATGATCTAGAGACAAAAAACTACGGAGCGCACTACCTAGACTCCGTCATCGGCTACCTGGACCACCTAGATCATACATTGGATGTGTTTCAACATCTAGAGGTAAAAAACTACAGAGCGCTCGGATGTTCAAAGTGATCTGGTTTAAAGTCACGGATAAAGTCTATGGACTATTTTTCCTAGAATTATAAATAAGACAAATTAAAAGTATGAGCAATAGTCTGGATTCATCCCACCAGTAAGACAATTGTCAGACAATGATCTAGACTTGAGCCAGACTACCGTAAGACTAGCCCTAGACTATTTTTTTTTACACGGGATGTAACGTAATAAATACTGAGTTTTGAACGACAAAGCAATAAATCTTCATTCCTGCATATACGTTATAAATAAGAGCAAATAATTTATTCACTTGTTTTTATTTATTATTTAGGAGATGAAATTATATGTAAATTAAATAATGTCCCAAAAAGCAGTGCAAAATACACCAAGATACGTACTTAATTTTAAATCGGTATTTATGATATTTTAATCATTGACAAGGAATTCTATAGAAATAAATATACTTACTTGTGTCATGAAATTAGCTTAAACTTTCGAATATATTTTTAAATTTTCGACATTTTAATTTAAAAAAAAAAGATAATTTGTATACTTTGTTTCTTTTTGAATGTCTCTGACGTAAGACATTGTTAATCCAAATTATGTATTTAAATCAGAGATTTCCATTAAAGAATCTGTTCAAACTCATACTAAAAATATATCGAGCTACTTTGATGATGTTTGAGCTACTTTCATGATTCATTTGTGTGATTTTTCGTTATAAGACAAGATCACTTTCTTGAAATGTTTACCTCTTTATTAAAATAATAAAAATATCTTTTGTCAATTGTCAATGTGAAATGAATTTTCAAATATATCCCGATAGCTCTAAGCCTGCATCATGCTCTTAATCGTATATAAATCTGCACGATAATCGTATGAAAAATAGATCAATCGCGTATAAGTAGCTATACATAATTTTAACATTTGTATTAAGGAGAGACTAATGTTTATTCCACTTATAAGAGTATATTATTTTTATTTATTTATGTAAATAAATGAATTAAATGCCTATAATTTTCTAAAAATTTCGATTTTATTATTAAAGATTTTTAAGTTGATATATTTTGTCCCATTAAAAATACTATTTGTTGCTTAGTGATTTTTACAGTTTGCCAGTCTCTTCTTAAAAACAAACACAAAGCAGAAATTAATTGCACGGACCAATTCGCACTAAGTTGCGCTAATTAGACTTTATCACCATTTTTTATTATTTTCATCCGTCGTTGGAAAAGAAAAACAAATTTTAAAGTCTTAAAGTATAAATGTATCGTATGCAGTAGCAGCAAAAGCAAGGAAGAACAAAATCATCAGCATTAAATAGAAAAATATATCGTTGAAATATGCAAACTATATTATTAAAATATTCTAGGTCACGTATCACTTGGCCTATCAATGATGCTACTGTAAAACATCATGGAGAACATGCATGAGAGTGTATGATTAAACTGAGGACAGTATTAATATAAGTATAAATATGAACAGCGATAAAATTATTTGTTAACGTGACAACAACAGAATTATTGTACGAACAGTATATCATCGCAAAGAAATGTTGAAATTGAGTATTATGCAAAAGAAAAAGATAATGTAGTAGGATATAATTTACATTAATTATATGAATGTAATTTTATTTTATCCATCATGTGTGTAAATATAATAAATGGATGATAAATAACTGAGACACCGAGAAGTAATTTATTCTACATTATAAAGTATAAAATAGATATGGAATAAGTTTTCTGCGAATCGAAATAACCACTGTGAAGTTACCTCTTTACTGATTTCTTATTATTTATACAGACATAAATGTATAATAAAAATTATTAAAAAAATATATGAAAAATGAAAAAATGAAAATAAAATGATTATTTTGTAATTTTTATATATTTTGAATTAAAATTATGATGTAAACATAAAAACATTTTTCCACAGAGATGTATATAAATTTTTGTATTGTTTTTTATACATTTTTATAAGCGATAAAAATTATTCAATAATTGCGTGACTTAAAACATGACTAATAAGAATTAAACGATTTGATCGATAATAACTGCATTCTTTTTTTAGTAAACATCAATATATTTATAATATACTTTTATTTCTATTTTTACTATCGAAAACAACAAATAATTTTATAGAATGAACTTTAAAATTATGTTATACTACCTGCAATATTTGCAGATTGTGCAGCAAATCCACTGAAATTGATATATACAATTATCGTTAAAAGTAAATCGAAATAATCAACCATTTCACGGTGGTAATTTCGCAAGCAAGAATTGAAACGGCGTTAATATACCTACACGCGAGCGTAATCGCGCATTATTTCGCGCTGTCGCCTGCAATGCACAAAACTGTGGAAATATAAGTGTATGGTTCTATGGAACTGGTAATAATAATCAACGAGGCAAGCGCGGCAACGACGTCGCCCTAGCCTGTTATACTGTAAGCGATAGAAATTTTACAGCATGCGCTCGAATCCTGCTAACAATTTACTTATTAGATGCCCGCGAATCGTAGTTATAATTGTACGCAGCCGAAAATCATTGCCAAAGCGTTATTGTATCTATACCCTGATTATGCGCATGTAAAAATCATGGACAGCTACTAAATGGAAGGCTAAATCGAAAATCGACTGTCACTTCGGCATTCAACGAATGAGTTTTACCTTATTAAATTCACAAAATTTTGATAATTATTGTCGAATGACATATAGCGTATAAAAGCAATTAACACGGCGGTGTGAATTTGTGATTATCGCATTACATTTTGGTAGGTTGTATTTAAGCGTCCACTTATTATAACATCATTTATTGCAACCCCGATAATATTTCGTGTTAATTGTAAAAAATAACAATTTTTCATTACACAAAAATGATATAATAGGTAGTTTTAAATAAGCATAATTGAAAAAATGGATGATTCCATAACAATCATGAAAATAACGTAATAATTTATAGAAAAATATTAGAAAATATGCAGCTGTGGCGGTCTTAAATTTGTTTTGTAGGTAATACTGAGAACTATAAAGTTATAAAAAATGTTAAAAATATTCATAAAAAAATTTTAAATTAATATAAATAATATTAAATAAAATAAGATATGCATATAATTAATTAATTACTGTAACTAGGAGTGTTAGTCTTACGTATAAATATTGCCACTTAAAAAATAACAGTCCACAAAACCAAATACTATCATAGAATCTATATTTTCACGTGAAAAATGCACACGCAACGCTTAAAATGCACATAAGTAAAAATAAATTTAAGCAAATATAGATTAATTAAAAAATATCAAAGTACCATCAAGTACACCTATTAAAAAACATGTTTAAATAAACTAAAAATACTCTCAATATTTTTAATAATAAATCATCAAAAAGTATAAAAGAAAGCTATACGTTGGTTAATAACCGTTTAAATGTTTATTAAAATTTTTAAGTTTACATGCAATGTGTATGTGAAAAATAAGCAAGAAACAAGATAAAACCAATTACCTTTTTATTGTATACCAAAAAGTTTCAAAATCATTTGAATTATAATTTTGCGTATGAATATATATTTTATAATGCAAAATTTTACGTATAAAATATTTACAAAAACTGTTAAATACTACCAAAGTAAATATCATGATGTTAAATAATTAAAAATTAACCAAATATAAACTGTGTAGTCATATAGAATATTTATTTTTGTTCAGCTTTTTATCAATTAGAAAAAAATCTTTTTTTAAATTAAAACTGTTTCTATAATTAGAATTAGAACGTAAAACCATAAGAATAAAATATTATATTACCGTAGAATTTTTGGAATGTTTGAAACTAAAATGACTACTTAAACACGTGTAAGTAATAAGGTTAATAATATCTGTAATTACGAATAAAAATAACTTAAACTTATTACAACACACCATAGTAAAAATACGTTTATGCACTAAACTAATAAATAATACACTAAAAAATGAAAAATAAATATCTTGTCATTTTTTTTGAATCTCAACAACTTATAATAAATATTTTAAGTTTTACAGTTTCTGTAATACAAAACATACGTTTTGCATTTCTGTAAGGGAACTAACTTCGCTGGAACATAAAAATATGCATTTCTGACTTTATCATGTGAATTAAAAGTTGCTGTCTACTTCGCTGCATATACATACATATCGAGTTATATATATATATAGTAATAGTAGGTGTAAATTATAGAAAAATACATATTATATATATATATATATATAAAAATTGTTAGAAAAAATCTCATAAGCATATTCATGAAATATTATAGAATGGTGATATATTTGTGAATCTATGATATAATA
Organism: Torymus tubicola; assembly: GCA_035583055.1. NCBI lineage: Eukaryota > Metazoa > Arthropoda > Insecta > Hymenoptera > Torymidae > Torymus > Torymus tubicola. The sequence continues at coordinate 22,800,937 of JAWWEQ010000001.1, read as the reverse complement.
TTAAAAACTCAAAAAATTAAAATTTTTCATAATTTTATAATGTACGTCGTTTAACTATGATGGTCACATTTTATCAATCTGTAAAAGAAATGATTAAATTTTACTAATGCAAAAGCAATAAAATATTTAGTGAGAAAAGAAAAATATAAATTAATTCAGTATTTTATATTAAATTTTTCTTGTGACCATCAGAGTAATCGAAATACATAAAAGTAAAAGATTTTTTCCTAAGAACAAAATGTTATTTAAAGATGAGGTCTTGAATTAGATTTACAAGTTCATACGTTAGTTGTTACAATATTGAATTTTAATAAAAATTGGTCATCAAGTAACATTGTTTATTACTCTGATTGTCATTAATCCTATTATATTGTTACTAATCCTATTATATTCCGTTGCATTCAATCATTATAAAAAAATTGTTTGCTCTGTAATAAAGTGTAAAACATTCATCCGTGAGAAACAAATTATTGTGACTAAAGAGTACTATTTAAGGTGTATCTATGTGAACCTTATAAATATTAAAGACAAAGAAGGATCAATTCCACAAAGTTTATGTAATAAAATATTTGCACAATCCCACTTTTCTTAAATATAAAAGGGGGTTGCATTACAAAAAATTGGATGTCTTGTTGTGTCATACTTCATTTTAACCTTGAACCATATCCATTTTAATAAAAAAGATGTGAGGTCCAATTTTTAATTTAAATTTTATGATGTTCATGTTCAAAAATCAAAATAGACAAGATTCCTGCCTTACCGATTCCGCGGTTTTATTTAACTGATTAATTTTGTAAACTTATTTTTTATAAAATCACTTTGTCCTGCCCTTTATACGTATCAAAACTACTATCAAGATTTTTTAAGGCAACTTTATTAATATCTTCCATAAGATTTTCATCTTCGAATAATTATCCACCCATTTCTGACGATTACAGAGACACGCTTTTCTCACTCAATTTTCATAAAAAAAAACTCGTTGATACGTTATGATCGTTTACTAAATTTGAAACTTGTCAAAGAGTTTGTTCTGAAAATTCAAAATTGAAAGAAAAGAACGGGTTCTTGCAATTTTTAGTAACAATAGAAACCTACTTTACCGATATAAAATTTAATCTTTTGATCCGGTTTTACGAAATATCTAAAACAGAGCTTTTTGTCAGGCCTTTCATAATAGTTTGAACCATACAATTAAATTTTCGAATCATTCCATTTTAACATTATCCATATTGTTACTAATTTCTGTTTATTACTCGTTTACTAGCAACACATTTCTGCAAAGTAGGCCAGTCAAATTAGATTATTTTAGCCCGTTTTCCCCCTTAATTGTAACTAGAGGATTTGAAGCGGATTCTGATCAGGGGCGTTCATCAAGTACAATAATCCCGTGAGTGAGTAAACAAATTATGTCAGGATCATTTTTTAAATATAACGAATTCATGATCGAAAAACCAGTTTTTTGACCACAGAAAAAACTGTTGACTTTACAGAATGAAGTTCTATATAAACTTTGTAGATATTAAAAAGATCTACAAGATGCGATCTTAAAATTTAAATTTAGTTAATTGTTTTATCTGCAAATCGCAACCGCTGAACATGACCATTTTAACGATTGTTTATATCTCCGTTAAAAAATTTGCTACGCGTGTGACCTCTTTAAAGTATGGCTCTTATGAAACTTAGTAAGCAGTTAATATTTCAGCTAAAACTTTTTAATAGTTTTTGCATAATTGCATTTATTTATTAGATTTTGGTCGTGTTTGCGTCATTTTTCCGAAGCCGTGGAGCATCGTATACGAGGGTGAACAAAAGCGATTTCAAAGAGTAATATCTCTACTTTCATGAAAAATAAATAAATATGCGATTTTTTCAAATTTAATTGTTTAAAATTGCAAAATAAAAAGTCACTTTTTTCATTATAAGTAAATGGAATTGCGACTCGACTATTTATCGTAGATAATCGATAGTAGGTTCGTTGGGAAGCTGGAATTTTTTCCCAAATATCTACGAACTCTCTAAGTGCTCTCGAAGCCGAGATGACTTTTTTTTTAAATTGTCGTATCTTTAATTATAAATATTAAGAAACGAGACAGGGGCGAAAAATCAAATTAATAGTTGTACTAACATAAAAAAATACGTCACACTTATTGCAAAATTACATGGTTCTAAATAATTACGAAGGTGCGGGTGAAAAGTGGAGAAAGCTACAGTTACGCGAAAAAACTGAGTATAGGAACTTCAAATCCAACGCGCTCGAAAAATTGTACCTTGGTAACTAATTGACATAAACATTTTATTTTTTTTTTAATTTGGTATAGCTCGTGAAAATATTAACATCTGGCCTACTCATTTCCCCGAAAAAACGTTTATTTAACAATACTTAATTAATAATAATTATTTTTATTAATTTTTTACACTTTTTTTCATAAATAAATAATTAACTACATTTAATTTTATGTAATGGTAATTTTATGCAATGCAATCCAACAAATGCTGCCTTACTTTCATGCCAGCGGCCATATAATCTGTACGCTAAAAGCAGCCACCTACTTATATTTGCAAGATATGAATAATCCTGAAAATATCATGGATGTTATGTAATATGACAAATTTAGTCGTTCAGGTTATTTTACCATAAGGCGAATTGAGAAGTACCGATCTGGTACATGGTCGGACATGATTATTGAGTAAATGCTAATGAGCCCGATGAAAATTAGCAGTGGATTGACTCATGGATGTGGGATAACGAAAAGTTTATGTAAATGGATTCTGTCAACTATCGTTCTAATTGAAATCACGGATGCTATGAAGCAATTTTGTATACATCACTTATTGCTACTTCGAATCAACACGTAGACGCAGGTAATTCGCGTATCACGAGAGATTTACAGGATTCCAAAAAGTTGACAGAATATTTTAAAAATCATAACCCATTTCCCGGGACCGATAATATATTATCGAATAGTACTGGAATAATAGGTAATGATAAAATAAATTGTTACAAAGCATTAGAAATTGGTTTGTCTTCAATGAATTCAATTATTGGTGACGCAATATTTTGTTTATGTTAGTGCAACTATTAATTTGATTTTTCGCCCCTGTCTCGTTTCTTAATATTTATAATTAAAGATACAATTTAAAAAAAAATCATCGGCTTCAAGATCACTTAGAGAGTTCGTAGATATTTGGGAAAAAATTTCAGCTTCCCAACGAACCTACTATCGATTATCTACGATAAATAGTCGAGTCGCAATTCCATTTACTTATAATGAAAAAAGTGACTTTTTATTTTGCGATTTTAAACAATTAAATTTAAAAAAATCGCTTAGTTATTTATTTTTCATGAAAGTAGAGATGTTACTCTTTCAAAATCGCTTTTGTTCACCCTCGCACGATCATGCCCCACAGCTTGGGAATAATGTCGCAAACACGACCAAAATCTTATAAATAAATGCAATTATGCAAAAACTATTAAATATTTTTAGTTGAAATTTTAACTGCTTAACGGAGATATAAACAATCGTTAAAATGGCCATTTTCAGCGGTGTTTTGCGATTTGCAGACAAACAAATTAACCAAATTTAAATGTTGAGGTCGCGTTTTGTAATCTTTTTAATATATAAAAAGTTTATATAGAACTTCATTCTGTAAAGTCAACAGTTTTTTCTGTGGTCAAAAAACTGGTTTTTCGATCATGAATTCGTTATATTTAAAAAATGAGCCTGCCACTAATTTTTATGACGCCCTCGATCAGAATCCGCTTGAAAACCACTAGTTACAGTTAAAGGGGGAGAAAAAACTAATTTGACTGGCCTGAAAATCCAATGAATGGAATGATTCGAACATTTAATTATATATTGTGAATTAATATGAAAGGCCTGACGAAGCGCTTTGTTTAAGATATTTTGTTTAAAACAGGATAAAAAAAATAAAATTTGACTTCGTTAAGGTAGGTTTCTACGCTTCAACACACATCTCCTTAATCCCTATACTATTATAGAAAGCCAAGTTAAAATTTTCATAATAATAAAAAGAGAAGTCGAATTTTTTAATGTATTAGACTTTTTATTACTAATACAAAATTTAATTTGAGAATATAAAAAAAAATAACATTCATTATCCAATTTATGAATATTTTATTAAAAAAATATAAAATTTTACACAATATTTAATGGTTATATTAACTTCAGTCATTGTTAAGTAATCATTATTAATAAAATATTATACTTATAAGAAAATTAGTCGTATTATGAAATTTTCATTATTCTATGAACCAATGTTAATAGTTTCATATATTAAATTAAATTCCAATACTACACAATATGATTTTCAAATATTTTTTAAAATAAATTAAAAATCATATATATATATTTACAAAGATTTGTAAGAATACATGCTTTGCAACTAATGCTGCTTTAATAAAAGTATCTATCTCTTTTAGTCACTATCTGTTTCAAAATATTGATTTCTGTTAATTTTATTACTACTTCTAATTAACGCTGTGAGTGTTTTTATTTTTTTATTTTTTAAATTAATTGTCTCTCGGAAACGCTTGCATGATTGTCTGAAATAATCTAATTCCCTTTTGGTATGTTGATACTTAGCCTTTAAATCTACTTTAGGTGTAAGAGCATTTTTTAAAATTGTATTCCTTGTTTTCCGGCATGCCATACATCTATCACATTGCATAGTTATTTTGTACTCGTCATCAGGACTAACAACTCCAGTACATCTTTCACTTCGACTGCAAAAAAAAATTATTTTTATTGGTATATAAAAATATTTATATTAATTTTAACAAATTTTATTCTGAATTTAAGATATAAATACAGATAATTTGTAAGATTCTAAAAAAGAAAATTCAGTAACTTAAAAAAAATGTCTTACTTTTTTTTCAAAATACCTGTTCCTGTACATATTTTGATTTTTTCGACTGTTTCTAATACTTTGAAAATACTTTCAACAAATGGTAGTTCAAAATCTATTTCCATACCAATTTCTTTATCTGGTGTTTGAATCTAAATAAAAAAAAATCATATTATCCTATTTCCGATTTTCTTAATGAGAAGTATTAAATTAAATGAGAATAATACCAATACAGTAAAATCTTCATAAATTTCTACATAACACCTAATTTTTTTCGATTTACAACCTATTTGTATGAAAGTAATACCATTATCTTTATCTGTATAACTCATCCAGCTCCATGTCCTTGGTAATGCATTGTTGCGAAGGTAAATTTTCAAACCTTCAATTGATATTAATGATAATGGTTTTTGTTTAGCAAGTGGTAATCCCTCATTTAAATTATTATCTTCCTTGGGTAAATTTTTTGTTGTACTCTAAAAAAATTATAGTAATTGTTAGATACTCTAAAAATAAATAATATTTAAAAAATATTTTTAATGTTTTTAATATATATATAAAATTATCAATTTGATATTGGAAATACAATATTACAGTTTAATTTAAGTTACCTGATCATCATTTTCTTCAGATATATGAATGTCCTCTAAAAGTTGATTTTTACGAATTTCTGTTTGCTGAGTTTTTAAAATAAAATATTTAAGATACATAATTTATTTTTTTAGCGACTAATATTATTTTAAAAAAGTATTGAAAATTTTATTTACCTGTTTTCCTTTAACTTCATTTTTAAAAGTAGGAATTGCAAATGATGCTGCTATTTCTTTATTAAAATAATAATATTGTCCTGGCTTTGATTTATCAAGAAAATACTGATGATCATTTAAAATAGAATTTTTTATCTGATCTACAATCGAAGAATGCTGCAATAGTTTGAAATTTAATATTTATCAATAAATTTAGATTTACAATTAATTTTTAATTACTACAATTTTTCATGCAGATGTTAAAAATTTAATAACTACATACAGATTTATAGTTACAGTTCAACTTACAATTATAATTTGCTTTTGTGATTCATTATCACAATCATGGACAAAAGATGCTGTAGTTTCAATAAGCGTGTTCTGAAATATTATCAATTTTAAATATTGAATAAAGAATTAGAAAGGAAATTTTATTACAACAAAGATATTAAAATTGGTTATTACTTTGCTGTCATTTGATTCAGTATCAATTTGTAGTTCATTAGTATTTTCTTCTACTTCTTCAAACAACTCGTTTTCAGAGAATTTTATTTCTAAAGGATCCTGTGTAGTTTTATTATTCAATGTAGTTCCCTATAATTTTTAATACAATCATTATATAAAAGATAATATTGTGATAAATATCCAAAATACCTGATTTTTGGGTGCTTTATTCTCTTGATTATTATGATCAAAAGGAACTGCTCCTTTACGCAAAGTAATCTTATGTCTAGGAATAGAAAACACTGTGCCATCAGGTAATATTGTATCATCGCTTCGCAATATATCTACTTCTGCAAAATGTAATTCACAAATTTTATCATTTGGGGTAATGTCTTGGTTAAGTGCAGCCCTCCATTTCTCTAACATAGCTGGAACCTATAGAATAAAAAGTTACATAATTTATGTAAATAATAAGAAAATTTCAAGTTATTTTAATAACAAATGGATATTTTGGATAACTATATTATTAGAAAGAAATTCAACAAGAAATTAATAATATGTTCACTGTATTATCATATTATTTCATATAGTTACAGCACAAACAGCAATGATTAATGTATGGTTACAGGCACACTTATATTTATATATTTATAGATTTTTATAAAAATATATAAATTTAAGATTGCGTTACCTTAGGAGTCGTAAAAACAGTATTAAGTTTTAATCCATTGCGCGTTTTCTGTCGTACATCGGCGACAGTGCCTGTTTTGCAGCCACGCAGAGTGCACCGTATCACCATCTTTATTTGTTTTTTGTCACAGTTGTATCATTTAAATTGTATTGAATAAATATTTTATTTCATGATATCTTGAATAAAATCTATCGAACTAGGTTATAAATATACTGAAACTGAATGTTTTGCGTCAAATTTGTCTTCTACCCTTTTGTGGCGCTCGTATACATGAGAGGCTATATGTAAGTACTGCAATGACAACTGCATGCACGAGTCAAAATATTAATATATACATGTTTGTTGTTGACTCTTTTTATTTCCGATAGTGTTGACCTCTGAAAAAATAAATTTACAGAGAACATACTAATACAAAATCAGCAAAAAAGAAACTGATTCGGTACAAGCACTTACTGGAGAATTGAGTAGTCTATAAGACAGTTAACTTATTACTTATATCAGTATAGCTGCGTAACAGCGTAAGCGAATGTAAAGCTGCCTCTACACGGCGTGCCGCGTTCCCTAGACAAAGACAGATATACGAAATCCTGTAAGAGAGAAAGAGAAAG
>JAWWEQ010000001.1:22770031-22793482 GCA_035583055.1 Torymus tubicola | reverse complement strand
ACGAAATCCTGTAAGAGAGAAAGAGAAAGCAATAGCGGCTCGCGGGTCGCGGCACGCCGTGTAGAGGCAGCTTAACATACAGCACGCTGCACGCGTAGAATGCAAATATAAGCGGCAATTTCAAGAATATTTGGAAATAGAGTGCTCAAAAGCACAATTGCCTCAATACTCTTACCCTCACCTCGCCCTCTCTACCAATCTACCTTGCAAGAAAAAATTGGATTACGAAAAAACAGAAAATACTAAGACTAGCCCGTAATGCAAAAAAAGACATAATTCTGAAATTCGAAATTTCATTCTTGAAATTTTTTAATCATCAAATATTTATAGACTAATATATGGGTTCCAATATGCTCATTACAAAACAGAAAAATCATTATTACTATAAAAAATTAAGGTTCAGATGATAATTTTGAGTTACTACTCCAATATGTAACATGACAAAAGTGCATATACGTTGGTATAGCACTCTCGACTGCGTATGAGATGTTAATAATGTTAATAGAGGTACTTTTGGCAGAATCAGAAATTGATAAAACGAATGTTATTACAACGCTAGATAAATCATATTAATAAAAATTAATCAATAAAAAATCCTCCCAAGTTGTCATCCAAAAGAGGCCATATATAGCTTCAACTTTAAATATTTTGATTTCAGTTTCAAAAATAATTTAAAATAATATTTTTAAGGTTTTAATATAAGAATGTCCAAGTACGCGCATGCGCATTAAGTAGTTCTCTCAAAATGGCGTTCCTTAGCATATTGTGATCAAATTATTGTTGTCCTGCGCCAATGATAATTTAGATATAGGTATACTATTTAATTATAAAGTGATTATAAAATTTTAAATACTTTCTAAGCATTCCTGCCTAAAACAAATGAATGACTAGTACCAAAAATTAATATAATTAAGAAATATTATTTTTTTTATTACAGTGTCTGCATAATGACAAGCTATTCAAATAATAAAAAATTAATTAATATAATAATTTAAAATTACTACTGTTTATTAACTGCTGGACAAGCAGAAATTAGCAGTGCATCATGGCATCTGCTTCGAGTACTAGTGCTCGCAGTCTATTTGTGGAGTCAAAAATGCGGCTTGCTGATAGAGTACAGGTGAACATTAATAATATTGCATCTTTAACAAGGCAAATCCAAAGAGGCTCAAAAAGTAGTGAAGTAAATACTATTAATAATTATTTCTAAAACATTCTTCTAACTTTCTACAGTTATTGCAAAATTGTACCTATTTTTACAGATATTAATGCAGTCCGCAAAAACCTTTAGTCAACAAGAACAAGTCCTTGAAAATACAGAAGCTAATCTTCGAAAACTAGCATTAATAACAAAACATTTAGAATATCAATTGGATGCCATTGATCAAAGCTCAACTAAACTTGAAGAGGTTACGGAACAAGTTCGAGCAATGCAACGATGAATGTTTATAATATAACATATCATTAACCATTCAAATAAAAATACTTGTTGATTATTTTAAATATCTATTATATTAATATTAAGTCTCAAATGTTAAATTAATATGTCTTAAATATTTGTTTATAACAAAAATTGTGTTTATAATTTTATTTTTATATTATTAAAGCATAAAATATTAAAACACTTATTAAATTTATGTTTATAAAATAAAATAAATACAGATACTTAGTGTTCAGTTTATAATAAATCTGTTTATTTTTATTTCAGAAAATATATAATTAAAAGCTGCTGGAAATTTGATATTTTACAAATCAAATGTTTCATTCCTTACATATAATTGTATAATACTAATTCTTAATTCTAAAAATCTTTTTATAATCATATTAACTTTTATAATTCTTAAACTCAATTAATTTTAACGTGTTGTTTTACAAAATTAATAAAATAGATACAATGGTTACATTTTAATATTATTAAAAATTTTTGTTTTAGACATCGCTCGAGATTATTAAATCTCTATTATAAAGCGATTTTATGAATTTAAAATTTTGGTTTACGTATGAAGTACAAAACAGAAGGTTATACTCCTTCAATCTTATTAATAAAAAGGGATTTTAAGGAACCTTCAAGCAATTAAAAATTATCAAGGATAAAGAATATCATAATGTCCTGGCCGATATAATAAATGAACCGATGGTGTTGCTCCTTCTGGAAAGTCGTGTGCAGTTACTTCAGTACCAGCACCTCTATCCATATACCGTACACGAACACCAGTATTTAAAGCAGTACTCATAGCAATAATGTGAATGTGATCAGATTCTTTATACATTGGTTCTACTTCCTAAAATAATAAAAATTGGATATTTAATTATTGTGTAATTTATTTATTATATTTATTTGTATTTAAGGTGGAATATAGATCTTATTAAATACAAAATATTATTTAATAAATTATTCTCATATTGCTAGGTGAGAAATTATAGATAGACAAATATAATACTATGATAAATATCTCACATAAAAAAAAAGAAAATTCAACAAAGTATTAGTGCTTATAAAACTTTTCTTTATTTGTAATTCATCTCTATTATAGTATATCCCTTTCTGTCTCACAGTATGTTGAAAATATTTTGTATTTAAGACTTATATACTTATAGAATCACTTTAAATACATTTAAAAAAAATTAAAATTCTTTAAAAACGAGAGATTTTATTTACATTGTCAAATGTTTGAAAAAAATCATTAGTAAATATAATTTAAAAAGAAATAGTCACAAACTATCCCTTTTTTTTTAAATAAAATTTGACCACTGCTTATAAGTATTTGATGAAAGAATTATAATACTTTTCAATTTTTTATTATTTTTTTCTTTTGTATTTGAAAACGACACAATACACTAATGTTTTAAATACTAATTGTGATTAGTTACAAAGTATATATGAACTTCATTAAACGTTAAAAAAGACCTTACAATAAAAAAACTATAAATTCCCATTAGCTTATGATAGAAATACTAACATTTTTTAAGAATTAATATACACCTATAATTTATTTTCAAACTATATTTTTTATAATATTTTAAATAATTCATTTTATTAATGATTTATGTTAGAACATAATTATAAAGAAAACATACCTGATGGCAAAATTCTTTGACAGTACGGTCACCTTCAATGAAATGCTGATAAAATTCTGCTTCCCTCTGGAGTTGGCCAGAAGTTATTAACCTAAGATAAACTACAACATAATCAGAGTATCCTTGGTTATTGAAAAGTCTATGAAGTTCTGCATAACTATTATCTGTGCCTCCACCAACTTTATCAATAACTTCCATGAACTATAAATATTAAAACATTAAAATTTAAGAAATCTTGAAAATACAAATTATTGAAGAATCAATATTTACCGTATCATGAAAATCTTCAACTGTAAACTGAGGAAATCCCAATTCAACTAAATTGTCTTTACTTTTACGTGCTAGCTCTCGAAATTTTTCATATTCTTCTTTATTTCCAATTAATTTTTCAAGATAAGCGTAACTAAAGGCTCGAAAGAAGCAATTGCCATCAGGCCTTGTTCTTCTAAAGAAAGAATGTTTTTGAGCCAAGGCTTTTGCTTTTGACATGTATACATCATCCTCTGTATATTCACTTTCTAATGCTTTTAAAGATTCCTTTTCACCAACTAAAGGTGTTGTATCTTGTATCTGCAAAAGCAGTAAAGTAAAGCATATAAGAAAAAGTGTAATTAAAAATCAATACAAAGTGCAGCTTTCCTATTAGGAATTTGTTACTCTTTCTTATGTTAGATCAAGACCTTGCACTTGACACTTAATAAAAAATAAAACAATAACCTCTTTTTCGATGCGCCTCTGTTGTTGAAGGATAAGCTCATCTTGATTGACCTCTGCAATAAAATTAATTTAGGGCTAGTATTTTTAGAAGAACTAAATATCGAAATAATAAAGAAAAACCTGTATTTTCCGGTTTCGCTTGCTGCGGCTGGTCTCCCATATTACGCCTATATTTTTTTAGAAGATTTGACGGAGTGAAAACTGCTTACAGAAAAAAAATAACCAACCGAAAACAAAACTGTTCGCCGCGCCGCAGTCTAGATGCTGGCTACTATATATAGCAGTGTTTAGGCCGAAATCACATGAGGACGAAAGGTTGCGATAGGTATACACGCATATGAATGTCCATACAAACGCTGGTGAAAAGCCGGGATTGGTTGTCGTTTCGCGAATGTAGTTGCAGAATGTTCGACCATATATACGTATTTCTTATTCATATTAATAAATTTAAAAAAATCTTATTTATATATTGTGCTAACTATACATTGTTATTTAAAAAATAAATAAATAGGATTAAAAACTTATTAAACCATTTTCCTACAAAATAATATTAAAAGGAAAGGAAAATGAGTTGTGTAAAAAATTTGAGATTCTGTTTTCGTAAATTATATATATTTTAAAAAACTTTAGTTTATTCATTCTCCTCAGAACGCAGGCGAGCATTGGCATTCGTCACACGAATGGATAACTGTTGTGCACGCTCAACAATGGACTTGCGCTTCTTGCTGCTAACTCCATGTGCAATTTCAGCACAGAATTTGCGGTTCTGCATCATCAGAACTTCCAATTCCTGTAAAAGTAAAAAATAGATATTATTTATTAAACAATATTAAATAAAAACAAATTTATAGTATTGTAAGTTTTTAGTCTAATTTTTAATAAGATCAATCCATGTGCATATATTTTTAACTTTGATACATATATCTAATTCATAAGTTAATGGAAATTGGAGATTTTGATACTTAATTATAAGGCTATTATTACTTCAAATTATAATGAAAAAGGACATATCTATGCCAACAGTAATTATTTTATAACATTAAAAGACTATTTAAAATGTTATGTTGAAAATACATACAAATTTTAAAGTTTTAGACTTCATTCACAAGTTTTTTTTTACAAAAGTATAACATTTAACAAATAAAGCCTTATTTATCTTGCATCATTTGTACTCAAGATATATTTCAATAGTTCATCTTCACGTTATCATTTAACATCAATTATTAATGGGACATAATATTACATGTACATTGTACAATTTTGATGTTCATATGTTGATACATTTAACTTTTTATTTATATCACTAAAATGTTTTTTTTTAATATATTGATATAAATTAAGTGTTTTCTTTCTTCATAAAAAATAAACTAAATAACACCTAAAAGGAATTGAATTATTCTCAATAAGCATATATTTTATAAAGAAATATTAAAACTATTACAAATTCTTAAACCAAAATTGTTGTTGTCTTGTAGAATGTATTTGTAATTTTTATAAAGCATATCAAGTTGATAAACAGTTGCAATGCAAAAATATAATATTAGTAAATACTAGAATTCTATATAGATCGGAATATCTATTAAAAATAAATTTTTGCATTATATTACATGTAAAATAAATATCAGTTAAAGAAAAATAGTAAAATTGAATATAAGGACATCATTTTTCAATTAATTACTATTCGTTTGAATTATTCACATTGATTGTGATAATATAAAATGTGTTTCGTTGTTAGTTTTAATATTTCTTATTATGGAATTAGTATATTTTCCCTATATTTATATTTATTAAAGAACTTACTTTCACATTGTGAACAAGGACTTTGCGGAATCCAGTTGGGAGCATATGACGGGTCTTCTGGTTGCTACCATAACCAATGTTAGGCATAAGGTACTGACCCTTGAAACGCCTGCGAACTCTGTTGTCAATACCTTTTGGTTTCCTCCAGTTACGCTGCAGATTGATACAAGTTAATAAATGTTGTTCTTAAAGAAATAAAAATCAGCAAGTTCTATCACTAATGAGAGTACCAAGTACCATTTTGGTACTGCTTTATATGGCCCTAACAAAAGTGAGGTTATACATCGTTAATTTATATAATTTTTACCTTGAGTTTGTCATATCGATCGCTTTGATGCCTAATGAACTTCTTCGTCCTCTTCTTGACGATTTTCGGCCTGTAAACTGGTCGGATCGACATGTTGCTTACGTTTGGTTAAGCAACTGAAACAGAAAACAAGCAAGCTTAACACCACTGCACGTTGAACACTGTCCGCTAACCTCCGTCATCAAACACCAAAATTAATATGCTTTTAATCATTTTTTCAAAAAATATTAAATGGAAAATATGTAAAAAGTCGTAATTAATTTATAAAAATGGTAATTATTATTATTTTTAGTGTGATTATACAGAAAATCACAGATCTTTTGTTCGATCACGTACCGTTTCGAAAGAAATGTACAAGGAAAAGGCTGTTTTCGATGGCGGTCCTCCCTCCCGTCGTAGCCCACGTAAAGGCGGGTTCGCAATTGTTACTGTCGTGCGTCCATAATCAGTGTGCAAGACTTCTCATTGGATATAAATTTAATTTCTTATCCATTAAAAATTAGATTTTAAAACTTATGATTTTGATAATGTAAGAGTTATAGAGGAAAAAAAAAATTTAATGTACGCAACAGAAATATTTTTGTAACAGTATTATTTGTCTTCTAATACAAATATTCGATTATATCTTCAACCAAGTAAAAGATAAAGAAATTGAATTAATTTTATTTTTTTACATTAAATAATTACAATGTTAGCGTTTATTTTGACGTTAACATAAAATAAAAATTTTCAATATTCTAATCCAATTTTTGTTTTTTAAAAATGTTTTTGACTGTTATTCAGCGTAATGGAATTATGAATAATTAATCATGTACAATTTAATAGTAACTATATATCCACATAAAGTCTAAAACTGTTGTGAGCCAATTATTAGATACAACTTTTTTATTTTATCGTTATCTAATACCTTTTTGTTAAAAGATTTTAATTTATTATAAGAAGGGACCATAATTATAAGGAAAAGAAGAAAAAGCTTTTTTTTTAAATCAAAAAATAATTTTATTTCTTTTTTCTTGTGCAAATCGATATACTATAATATCATAATGTTATGTAACTTTTTGTGGATATAATCTATAATTTTGCATCTATGTATTGGCTTAACTTTCAACTGACAATTTTTTTATACACAATAAATGTTTTAAATTTTCGGGATTTATTATTCTAGAATTTAGAATAATAAATATTTAGAATAATAAATAAATAATAGAAAATATTCTAGATTTATTATTCTAGAAACTTGAGTTGAATTTACTTGTAACGGTAAGATATGTCAAAATAAAAGTATGTAGTTGATATTTTTAATTACTATAGTTTATATTTTAAAAAATCTAACTTTTTTAATATTATGACGCTACATGACCCAATGAACCTTACAATATGCAAACGTTTCATTAAGAAAACCTATATAGCGTCACCGATACCTACGCAACACTACGTATATACGCTAGACTCTAAGCACATGCTTATTTACATATGTAGATATTTACTGTTCATTGATGCGCGCTTGCGACGACTTTCTCGCAACTCTTCGCTCCTGGTATACATCTCCTCTGCGACGGCACCGCGCGCGCGTTGTTTTGATACGCTATACCTATAGCCCGCGCAAGTGTTAGTCATGTCATGTATATTATAGGCATATATAGGTATACCTGCGCGCGTTTAGTCGTCGACGCTTCGGCATTGTCAGCGGATTTCCGTGTCGCGGTAAAGAACCGCGATGCCGCAGACGACGTGCGGCACGCAGCGCGCACACAGTGCCGTAGCGGAGCTTTTCTCCCAAGTGTCTATATACTATATCTACATATACAATTGTACTTTTGACGTGAGCAAGTGAAACGTTTTTCCTCATATACATTATTCTTACAGTTGAACTTTTTTTCTATCTTTAATAAAAAGCTGAGAAGTCGTTGTTTTGTGACGCCCAGGAATAAGGACAAGTTGAATCTCGTTGTAGGTTTGGAAGCTTCCGTACGTAATAATATACTGTGTTACTATATAGATTGATTTTTATGGAATTTTGTAAATTATACGATAAAAGTGTAAATTGTAACTGTATCTATAGAATTACACGATTTTCAATGTATGTATAATATTTTTTGTTTTGTTGACTGTGAATAAATGTCATGTATGGTAAAGTGAATTCTTTTTATTATTTAATAATAAAAAATGAAAAAGCACGTTTACGTACACCTGTTTTTTAATCGTTTTTATTGATCGGAAAGTTTTTCGCGCGTGTGTTTGATTAACGTATAACATTTCATGTAACAACAAAAAGACATCGCTTGACGTTTTCCCTGCTAAACAATGGAAATTCCCCGCGTACTCAAAGGAAAATTCACGTGCATATAAGGTTGCAAAATGTTTTCAACCGTGAATTATTGACATTTTAAAAAGATATTTTTTCCCCACGTATCTCCAGCGATAAACTTACAAAGAATTCTGTAGAGACTATCCCTTATCGAAGGTCGCGCGTGCAAAGAACGACATCATCCTTCTGAAGAAAATTAAAGCTAAAAAACAACCGTTAACCGCGGGCTCGATAAGCTCCCGTGAACACGCGACTTTCACACATCAAGCGTCACAGGTATTTCTGCAAGCATCGATCGTTCTCTGTATACATATACAGATACAGCAATACTTACTCATTTAGTCCATCCCCCGCGGCGAATTATAACGACTATATATTAATCGGAGCTACAGCAGAGCCTCGTTACAGCTCGCTATCGTTCGCGCGCGTAACGAAATCGCGCGTCTAATGAAATTACGATCGCGAACGTTTATTGCGTAGGTAGGTACATAAGTAGAGGTTGTCTCTGCATCGCGGGGATAACGTGCCTTCGCCACGCGCGCGCGCGCGCGCAAAGTGTGACGTGCCAAGCTCGCAGCGAGGAGCAACGTCTGCACGCGAGCGGCCGGCACGTGGCCGGCAAGCACGAGAACCGATGTAGCGCGAGCGGCTTTACTCGACTCGTGCTGCCCGTCCGCGAGATTGGAGTCGGGGGAATATATGTATATATCGGTACGTTTTGTAATACCGCTGCAGTATACCTATATGTATCACTTGTACGTGCGAGCGGCGATCGCGAAATTTTTATCCGTGCACGTGCGCAGTCATAGCTTTTTTGTCGGGATCGCTGCACGAGGGACGGGGCTTGGCCGGTTCAGGGACAAGCGTGGGCATATCATATCGAAGGACGGAAAGTGCTTTATTGCGAATACATTTTTGAGGATCTATGCAAAGAAGCCAATGTTCATTTCTAACAATTTCGATGTTTGCTCTTGAATTTACAATTTAGCATGTTTTTACCCATATTGATGTTGCGTCCCCTTACGTAATTCGTTCTTCATTTAACGAAAGAAAGAAAGAAAGAAATATTTTTAATGAAATTTGGGATCTTGTAGGAAAGCCAAATTGTTGCTATCAAGTATACCACTCTTAAAAAAAATTTGTTAAATTTCATTTCATATTTGATTATTTATAATATGTTTTGTGGTAATAATATACGGTAACATAAAATCTATTTACGTATGTTAATTAGGATAATGTTTTATATTTTTAAAAGCGTCGTCACTTATCTGAAATATCTCAAAGAATGGTCGAATGGGTATAGTTGTACAGTTGACTAACAACATTTCTTGACATGATGAAAAAGTTATTCTGACTATATAATAATTTAAGCATTGTTGATTATGAATGGTATGACGTATGTATGTGCTGTTTGACGTTAACTTTCGAAGAAAAAATTGTATTTGTACGTTTACTCTGAATAAAGCTTCGTAG
Source organism: Torymus tubicola (assembly GCA_035583055.1). Lineage (NCBI taxonomy): Eukaryota > Metazoa > Arthropoda > Insecta > Hymenoptera > Torymidae > Torymus > Torymus tubicola. The sequence continues at coordinate 22,783,799 of JAWWEQ010000001.1, read as the reverse complement.
ATGATTAATAAAATTAGAGTTATGAGTTTTCCTATATAACTTTAATTATTTAGTTTGTATAAAATTATGATTATTTAATTAAAAAGTCATTATATATATTATATTCATTATACTTACGGGATATATATTCAAATAACCTTTCGAATTTTGCAATAATAATATTTCGAAATTTTCAAATTTCTTATTGTTAATATTGTTTTTCAGAATTTTAATGGATATCTGGTGGTACGATCCGAAACATAGTTGATTAAAAAGAATTTTCATATACAGTCAAACTGCACAGCAAAGTAGAAGGTATAATTACCCTAAGAGGTTTAAGCACTCAACGAATGGGTCGCAACATTATCATTATTTTCTCAAAGTTCCGGAGTATTAATTCTATATCTTTTGCAAAAGTCGATCCGCCGTAGGGGAAACGTCATAATTGCACCTTTTGATAAGACCGAAAAGTATAAAGGTGAGTAAACAATATATTATAATTTTTAGTTCAAAATCCATTCATAAAAAATATTATCCATTAGATAGTACGAACGAAAATATTTTATTTTGTATTTCAATAAATAAAATTGATTTTGATATTCGTTTTAATAAATTAAATAAATTTACTCTATTTTTTAAAATATTTGCTTTTTTTATTTAAAAATTTTAAATACGCATGTGTGTGTCTGTGTGTGTATATATTCAAATTGCAGTTAATAGATATACTTCCACGGTCTATTGCATATCATGTCGCAATAATCTACATTGCAATAGTAAACAAACGTGTTCGCATTCACGTGCTTACGAGTGCGCGATACTATTTCCCGTTTGTTAAGCATCACATGCCCACCGAAAACGTTATTTGACTTATTCTTTTCACTGCAATTTGTATTTCATGAACGACCATGCGATTTCAAATTTTCTTTTGTTCTACAGAAAGAAATTTACACATTTTAGGAATGAACATGATTTCTTTATACATAAATCGATTATATAGTAATTTCTTTTCTCATCTTATTTCTTCAGTTCATTGTTCATCTTTAATTTCGTTCATTATACTGGGTAATATATATATATCGCATAATAACGTATTTCTTTGCCTTCCTGTGCTTTTTTCTCTATTATATGAAAGCATTGACAATTGTTTCACAGATAAATACTTCATTTCTAAGAATTATAGGTACCCCTAACGCTTTAGAAGAGTTTATGTTATGAATTATTTTTATTTGTTACGCGAATGTCAAAGCAAAGTGAATTACACCTATTCAAACGGTCTTAACGTTAAACAATTTACCTATATAGGTACGTACGTAATATTTTCTTCCTTGAAATCCATAATTGTCTCCAAGAAAGTTTATTTTGATTCTATATATTGTGCGCGAATAAAAGGAATGATGACTATAGATTTTCTTTGAGTTTAAATAAAATGTATCAATTGAAATCAAGTATAAGTAATTAATAGTGATTCTTATTAATTTTTTAAATTAATATTGGAATAGTTCGTTACTTGACAAGTAGAAAAATTTGTTATAATTTATTAGTGTTTAAATTCTAGTATTAGTTACGATATGCATTGCACACGTATCATTAGAATTTGAAGAAGCTGGCCGATAAACGTTGTTTCTCTATTGCACTATTAGATCAGGACGCTCGATTTCCTCGCACGTGTTTGACCAAGCTGTGTCACGTGCACGCGATTTGTTTAAAGTATACCCGCACACCTTTTACCTGTGCGGAAACATTCGTAGGCAAGGCCTTGCGCGAACGCCCCTTTACTTTTTGCCTGAATACCACTGGTAAGAGTAATATTCGCACGGGCGCCTTCTTTCTCTTTCTCACTTGTGCTCATGCCTTGATTGCAACTTTCAATGCAACGCGCCGGGAAACGCAGTCACGTGATGCCGGGACGGGCTCCTCTCGCGTTATCAGTGGCGTTCCATCGATTGCGAGGTCGCTAACGATGCGGCTTTTCAAGTCGATACAACGTACCTTTTTGATTTTTGCTATATTTATGATAATTTGAACTATTCTTAGATGCTGTGGCTATAATAGGGAACATAGGAACACAATAAACTAGACGACCAGTTTGACTGCACATAATAAAAAACGTTTTATTTTTTAGTCTATACTCAGAAAATAATAATGGGATATTTCCGATCTAATTAAAACCAGGCACGTTTTATAGTTCGCTTCTTATTTTAAAACAATTTACTTGATTATTTCGAACATAATTTATTAAGAGTAATAGATAGTACATTTTCATTGTTCTTATATAAGTATAAGGATGTGTTTATAAACTTACTTTTGAATTCTAAACAAAAAATAATGAAATATATTTTTAAACAATTAACATAATTAACAGAAGTATTATCCATGTGAATCTATCACGTGTGTCCTATCATGATTTCAGGTATGCTTCAGAATGGAGAACGTAGAGCATTCTAAACTATTAACTTCTTGGTTTTCAATAATTATTGAACAATATAAAGGAGTAAATTTTTTTTAAATTAAAGAATTCGTTCTCCCAGTGTTATTATTTTTTTCAGGGCAGGCTTTCCGTATTACTTAAATTTCATAATTTTCTATATAATCTTTATTTTTAAATAGGGATCGGTACTCATAACTACTTTATTAGTGGAAAAATTATCAATTCGGCCATTTACTTTAAATAACGACGGCATACTTAAAATAAGCGATTCCAGTGAAAATTAAAACAGTTTTTTTCATGATTCTTAATATAATTGTGTTTATCTTTTCTGTGGTTAAGGTGATGTGACATACCGACATAATTTTAGAATGTGTATATCTTTTGCAAATACTAATGAATTTACTCCAAATTTTTTTTGAGTATAGTATTTACATATACGGAACGCCTGACAGTCTTCTTTTTTTTTGAAAAAAAATATCTAAAATTTTTTTAGTTAAATAAAAACCGCGATGTCGGTAAGTAAGTTTTTCGGTGTTACATCGTCTTAAGAATTTGCAAGATTCTCTATCTAACTTACATATGTTATATGCAAAACTGCAAAATTAAACATTTTTTTAATATAAAAATTATATATATGGAAGATATAAAAAAGTATTATCCAAATTAACTGCAAAACTACATATTCTGTTTCTTTGGTTGTAAATGTATATATATATATATATATTTTCTGCTTCAGTCTTGTTACAATCTTCTTTCACTTTCAGCAATAATTATTTAAATAAGCATTTCTACTTTGTATGCATGATCAATAAACTAGATTTCTCGCTCTACTTTAACTACTATTCATAAAAAAATAAAATTCCAAATGACAATTTACTCTATCTTCTTTGTACGCGTATAAAATTTCCGATACCCCATCATAGTACAAGATATTCTATACCATTCTATGCCAGTCACGTGCGCAGATCAAAAGCTCCCATGACGAAATCCAGTGCATATACGCCAGAACGTACTTGACCCATAGAGCCGTAACTGCTATTAACATTGTGCCTTTTGCTGCGAGCTCACGTGTCACGTGCAGGGCGCACGAGACCGCGATTGCCCTGGAAAAAAGCACGATCTTTGCTCGTATATCCTTTCTCTCTAAACGTGCTTCGCCCGTAACTGCGCTAAACCTGCAGCGCGCCACGGCTCCATGCTCACGAGACTCAGTCGGAGTACGGCGAGCGCGGGATGGAGAACGGCCGAGGGCGCGGCGCGTCGGTCAGCTTACTGTGCTAGCGCGAACGATCTGAAAAAACCTGCACTGATCCAGCTGAAGTTATATCTTCTTTACGGTTTACGTGATATATATACACACAGAGTATTTTCAATGTATTGTTATACATTATAATGTGATTTTATTCTTTTCACGGTTTTTTATTGAAAATACTTGGATATAAATTTAATATTATTATCGACTATCTATAGTGTTTGAAATAGTTCAACGTTGTGGTCGTAATTGCTTCAAGTATTTTTAAGTAGCAGCAATTGTTTAACGCTGATAAATGTTAATTTCACACTGATAGAAGAATCTGGGGAAAAATTCCTATGTTTTAAAGTATTTTGGCAATATCAACCAAAAATACAAATTTTCCCATTGAAACATAGTAAAAATTACCAGAAACACGGTAAAAATTACTACATTTCTATGGGAAAAATTTGTATTTTTGGTTGATATTGCCAAAGTACTTTAAAACATAGGAATTTTTCCCTACATTTTTCTATCAGCACAGTAAATGTTAAAAAAGTGTTCTGAAATAATCAGCGAATTTGATATTCTAAAGTTCAATAACAGATCAAAATATGATCATTTTATTTATCCTTTGTCAAAGTAACATTTGAGACATATTATTAATCAAAATGTAATAGTTTTATTTTTTAATACGAAACGTGTCAAATTATAAATTTCAAAGAGTATCATTGGCTAAAAATGACTTTGTTAAATATTAACTATGGGTGCAAACATATAATTTTAAGCTAATTAGAAACAATTACAATGCAACTGTCATTCTTTATTCTCTTATAAACACCAAGTAATCAGACATTATTAATATATAAAAAAAACGAAAAAAGTTAGAATATATATTTAAAATATGTAGTAATACTACATATCTTAGTTTCTTATTATGCTCAAATGATCTTTCCATGTTAATTTTTAGATGGTGACGCTAACGGACGAGGAGCAGTCAAATTTATTTGACGTAGACAGCGATCGCTTCACGACGGCGCTGACGATGTATTCAGAAGACGAAGATTTTGCCGAAGCGAGTGAACCAGGTTGTCTATATATGAACGAGCCCTTTTTAGCAGTATCGGCGTCAAATGCGTCGACGACACTACACCTCTCACAAATTCATAAAAACAATCCAAAAATATCGACAAAAGGTAAGAGATTACAGTTCAAACTGCGGCATAATTGTAACTTTAACAAAAGCTCAGCTGAAAAAATCACATGGCTAATCACCGGAATTTTCTGCTGAATATTCAATTGACTATTTACCGGGGTGGCATAGTCCTAGCATTACCGACCGAGCAGTTGTCACAGTTTAAAACTTATTAAAAATAAAATACGTAGAATCACAAAAAATCAAGAGCACATTGCTCTGTGGTTTTGATGTTCTACCATCCAGTAAAAGTTTGAAGTCGAAATATCAAGTGATTTTTGTAAAATCTTTGAATGAAATTGAATTTTATTTTGTTCAAAGTTTTTACAAAAACTACTTGATATTTCGACTTCAAAATTTTACTGGGTGTTTGTGATTCTACGTATTTTATTTTTAATAAGCTTTAAACTGTGTCAATTGCTCAGTCGGTAATAATACGACTATGGCTCTCCCTTATTAACTTTCCACCATGAGTTTTCTTCTAATATTTCAACAGATTTTTATATGAATCATCAAATAAAATGCTTGTTATTTTATCAAATAATTAAGCAACTGACTTCTTACCTGAATATTCACCTAATTTATCTCTTGATTAATTCCTGATTTTTACATAAATCTAAGTAATAATAAGTATGAACAAAAAAACTACATAAGAACTAGATTATTAATGAAGAAAAAGATCACGTTGAAAGTTATTTGATTAATAATTTTAAAAAATCTGGTAAATGTTGGGTTGATTAATCACCTGATTTTTTCAGCTGGGAAAGTGTGCATTTCAATATCCAAAAATAAAATTTCTCAGTACTCATAATTAGTTTTACGAGCCTTTTTTTGTTATATAAATATTAACTAATATCAAATATGCGACATTTTATATAAAATATTGTCTTTCCTCTATTGTACACAAATGCTTGTCTTAAAATATTAATTCAAGTAATTATAAACAATTGCATTTAGTGATAAAATGATTAACAATTTTACTTTTCTTAAGCCTTTATCGATTTATTTTTTAACTTGATGTACTTACTTTCGATGGCTTGTAAGTATTGAATATATTGTTTTTTAATATGAGCATGAAATAAGCCTTTGTTCTTACGTGCAAGTTAAGTAGAAAATCGCTCATGTTAAACATATTTTTAAAAAACGAATTATTATTTTCGAAAATAGAGAGAATGACGAACTTTATTGTCGCGAATCAGATACCACTTTTATGTCCTGCTTTCCAGACAATAAAATTACCATGATGATGGAGTTGGGAATAAAAGCTATTTCAGATTCAAGGAGGTGTGTCCAGCATTGAACACCTAACTCTCGCTTAAAATAGTTAATTTTCTCCCTTTGTTGCGCGATATATTATTAAAAAAATAAACCTCGGATAGAGAGCATATTTTTTTTATGAACTGACGCACATTTTATTAGGTAATTCGTATCTCATTAAAACGGCTACGGCAATAAATTACGAATACTAAGGGTTTAAAAGATTTTAAAAACAAATCTTGAATTACGTTAAAATGTAGATAAAAGTGTTCCTTAAAAAAACTTGAAATTATATTCAAGATTACTCTTATAAACATATTTTATAGAATTATTCCATAATAATAATTTACTTCTTCCGTCCAAAAGGCATCTTAACCGTAATGAACCACTGCGACAGCATACGAGAGCTGTCATTGTCGTACTCATTTCTTAGCGAGGAGCTTCTCAAGGCACTCAGCAGTGACGAGGCGCTCCACTTGGAGACCCTTAGAGTGGAAGCTCACCCCGAGATGAAACCTACGACGAGTCCCGGCTGCGAAGCGTGGCACGCGTTTGCCAGCCACTCGCCTGACGTCAACTTGGTTCTGTGAGTCACACTTTTGTTTTTTAATTCTGTGAATATAAGGAGTCTTCTGCTGAAGTGTTAGTACTACAATTCGGATTACTTGTCAATGAACAACTTTATACAATTGAAAATAATGGTTTAAAACTATGTCCTGTTAAGTGAATTCGCTTGTTGAAGATCAAGTCTAAATCTTTTAATTATCCTGAGTACTCAAACTTTTGGAACTATCCAATTAATGAAAACCTTTTATATATAAAAATGTCAAATCGATATTTAAATGTAACGTTATAACGTTTCATCTCCTAGTTTCTAAAGAAGATCGCATGTGAAATTATATATTTTTGTGATAATAAATGAAGTTATAGCTTTATGAAATCTTATATAAAATATATTACATGAGATTTAAATAATCCTGAACTAGATAGCTTTATTTGTAAAAAGCCAAGTGATAACTAAAAGTTTTTAATTATATATTAAATCAATAAAGTAATAAAAATTTCTTGATCGATGGGATACTATGATAAAATATACATCGAATAGTCATTTTTAATTTAAATTTTATTTTCTACTTATAATTTTCATTCAACTTTCATTACAAATATTGAAATCTAAGCCTTTAATGTAAAAAATATAATTTTAAATAAAATCTGCTCTGAAATCGTTTCTCAAAAATGAACTCTATTTACTAACTTAAAGTTTCATAATAAATATAACATTTCCGTAATATCGACCTTTCTAAAATTGATTTTTCCACTGCTGTGTGAAATTAAAATTTTATAAATCTATGTGTATACTTTACCGAATAACATGCACTATAAATGAAAGAAAACCGATTCTTCCCTTAGACTGACTTATCTGACGGAGGCGGCGGACTACGAGGAGCTGCTAGTGGCGCATGTACCTCTCACACACCTCTACTTCGGCGAGTCGGTGCCCACGGCTGCGATCGACCGGGTTGGACACTGTTGTCCTCGATTAATGGAGCTCGTCGTAGGAAGTTACGGACCAGCCACTATCGACAACGTACTCATAGCGGCCGCACGTGGCTGCCCCAGACTTGGATCTCTCGGCCTCGGCGACTGCGAACTCACGTAACTATATATATGTCGCTATGTGTGTTATTTTCAATATTTTTTTTTACATATCTAACCTGATATATACTTGCACGTTGTCTTAGGGCATTGTACTTACATATGTACCCTACCGTTTATTTCTGCCTGTAGTGGGACTGCGCGTTAGAAAATGATTTTTTTCATACTGCGTGAAAAAATTATGTGATCATAACTTTCATGTACATATACTAATATTATGATTCTTATATATGTAATGTTTTATAACAACTCGCTTTAAATTTTTGAAAAAAAAAATTTAGAAAAATTTCTTAACAAATTTAACATTTAATAAAACAAGTTTGCTACTTTTACCAATATTTGACAAGATTTTTCCTATATCAAAATCATTTTTACGCTGCTTATATGAAACATTATTTTGAATCCGCGCTTTATTATATGTCTTCTAAAATCAAAATATACTTTATATTGTAAAAAAATTATTTTAACGCCTGAGAAAACCATAGTTTTTCTTCAAATATAAATTTTAAATAAATATTTCATAATATATTGTAATTCTTGGACGGGATTAAAACATATCATATAATTATAATCATTAATATATGTAACGAGAAAATTTTCATTTTGTTTTTTTTTTTTTTTTTATAATTTCAATGGGATAATTTATATTTTTCAGTTGTTCCGGGTTCATCGAATTTGTCAGTCTTTGCTGTAAGCGACTACAGGTGTTATATGTTTTGGAAACTTCTCTTTTAGAAGACTCAGAACTCAATATAATGGATGTTTCCGCCAAAATATCGTCCCTTCTTGGAAAATCCTGGCAGCCTAATTGCGTTCCCTATTGGTAAAATCAAGATATTACGAAGTATATATACCTGAAAAAGTTATTTTAATTTTATGCATAATAGATAAGTGAGCAAAAACTGAATAATTCTTATTTATATAACTTGTTTTCTTAGCTAGTTTTATTTTATAAAAAAATTTAAAATTAGTACTATTTATAGTGATCCATAAATATTATATTTTTATGCTATTTAATTATACACTTAAAATTTTAGTTGAATTTTTTATTGTTATGAAGTGTGATAAAATATAAGTGCTATTTATATAAAATGTTTGTACTTTTTCTAATAAAATGATAAAAAAAACTGTATAAAAACTTTTACGATCGAGATTATAATCTGTTGTAGTAAACTGTATAAATAATAATATAAGTACTTAAAACTATATTTATATTATATATATCATTATAAGAAAAAATAAATAAATAAATGAAAAATAAAGATTTTTCATTAGTAAAAGCCTTTTTTCGATTAATACCAAAAAATAGAAATTTTATTAATCATCGTTTCTTTTTAAACGCATACCATATACTTCCTTATACAAAATAAAATGATGTCGCTAATTATGTTAATTAACCATCGTACTCTCTATAGATATGTATAATAATGTACAGTTATATAATAATTATAATATTACACAATACAACGAGGTATGTACAGCATTTTTCTATTCAATATACAATTTTATAAACAACTATTCTTCTCAATAATTCTACAATTTTTTTTTAGTAACGTTAACAATTAAGCTCCCCTAATCTAGTTCTCTTCTAAAATTCTTCTCTTCTTATTTTTGTCTTCTTTGTTTTTTTTTTCCAAATGATCCAATGCAGTAGTACGTAATACTATTAAATTGGTAGATGCAAAGCGCTCAGTCTTGTGTTCCGATGGCTAGTTGCGTTTCATATTTTTTTTCTCGTTTACTTTTAAGGCCAATAATCTGTTTCAAACATTTCGGATCGTTTCTGAGCCATATACATATTTCCGTTAAGAATAAAAAGTTGCTGAATTTGGTTTTTATGGCACAGTTGCAAAACAATGATCAATACGCATTTCGTTGCCTGTACGTAATAAAAGATTACAGTTCAAGCTCTCCGCAAATTAAGCCACAATATACAATATAAGTTGAAGTAAAAATGATTTAAAAGTAAAAAGTAAGTCTTTATAACAGTTGGAAGCTGCCGATTAGGCTTTCTTATCTCTTCTCGGAACACCGTTCAGCGCTAACTTTATAACCAGTTCTTTTAGGCTTTCCTAAAGGCGTATATCTAAAAGCTATGTTTATCAAAGCAGATATTAAAGCACATACTTAAGCTAAAGAAGTTAGTAGCATAGAACCTTTATTTTATTATTTAATTTCTACTGTTTTATTAATTTTTATACGTAGTTAATGCTTGTAATATCTGCTTTTTAAATAGCAATATTCACAATGATTTTTGAAAAAACATTAACAATGCTTCTTCATTCAAAAAGAATTTGAAAAAATACATTGTTAATAATAAAATAAATATCAAAATTTCTTTTTCGTTGATATTAAATGATTTTTTAATAAAAACTTATTGCAATAGCAATAGTAAGTGAAAGATTTTATTTTATCTAATTTAATTATTAATAGTAATTAAATTTATTTATTAGGAACTTAATTAAATTTTGCAAATTGATTTATCTATTATAACTAGCAGAATGAATCCAAAATAATATTGGAAATGTGATTAAAATATGCTTGTTGTAAAAGTGTATTTACATCTAGGGGTGTTTGATTATTTTAGAATGTTTTAAAATTATGTAATTTTATTGGATGTTTTCGATGTAACAACTAACCTTATTATATAATTTTAAAAATATTCTGAAAGAATTTATGCCCCTGTAAGTACACCTTCCTAAACTTGTGAAAAATATCATTGCTATTCTTATGCACAGTTGCCTGCTTTACTATATGTAAATTACATTTTTAAAACAATTTGCAAATAGTATGCATAGTCAAATCATACTCTTCCATTTAATAGCAAGTCATTTCTTAAATAATTCCTTGCATTAACGTTTCTTATTATGAATCTGTTTCCCATATTTATCTCTGTCCCAACAGAGAAAGCGATTTTTATTTATTAGAGCTTATTTCTGCTCTTATTCAAGAAAAACCAATAAATTGTAAGTATATAAACCAACATGATCAATCAGGCATATCTATGGCAATTATAGGCTCAACAGGTTTAGACAAGTCCATTTTCTTGATATTCTTTTCATTCTTTTCGAAAATTATTGGCTCTACAGGTTGATCTTGAGCGCTTCGAGGTTGATAAGAAATATTACCATACTCTTGTAATAAAGGACATAAGCCTAAAAGGAAATGACAAAAGTCTTTTCTAATTCCAAACCACCCTGCAAAATAGATTTAAATATATTTATATACAAGCATTACTAAGAATAATAAAGCAAAGATAAATAGCAAAAGTAATAAGATGTAAAAAAATAAAATTTAACCACTTACATCTATTTCCTCCCTTAGCTCCAAAAGACATGAATATCAATGTCAAGTGTGATAGTAGCAATGGCATAGCTACTGTTGTATAACTAAGAGATATATCACCATCCAGTTTATTTGCAAGTAGTACCTACATTGAATTATAATTGTAAATAATGTATAATTAATAAAAATATTAAAAATGACATAATTGGCATTAAACAGAAAAAGAAATACCTGAAATACTAAAATTGGTACGACCAAGAATGTATAGGCTAATGCAGAATTTAAGGAAGTTCTTCTTTGTCTGGCATTAATTTGAGGGGTTCGTAATAAAACAGCAGCGAAAACAATGGCATATAAAACTGCAACAAGCGATAGACATAAAAGTGCCCATAGTGGAACAAATACCACCTCCCAACTCCATGTAACAAAACCATCTAATCTAAGAGCAAGGAAAATAAATTGCAGAACATTGACTGCACAAAATAATTCAAGCTCAAATGAACGATCATGTTTCACAGCCCAAATACAGACCTAAAAAATTTTATATTATAAATTTTTATAATTTGTACAATAATAAGAATTTTAATTTTTTGACTAAAATTTCTTTTAGTGATAAATTATGTAAACAAGATTACTTACAGCTATCGAGACAACAGAGATAAAAATTAAAGGTATGAACACAAGAATCCATAGATGTCTTTCAGATTCCAGCTTATCACAAACTAGCAATTCAAACATCAACAAAATCAAGTGCAATGCCAAAGTGATAAGCATTGCCTTGTAATGAATGTAAGCATCTCCTTCTAAACGAGAATGAGGATGTCTCCACCATACATAACTGCCAACTGAGGCACCTAGGATAACCATTCCTTTCCAAAACCATATTGGTGTAAATACTGCCCAGTAATTCCATTCTATAATACCATCAAGTCTTAATGCAAATAATGCAGTAAAGACCATCAAACAGGAGTGTACCAGGAACTTGCTGTAAAAATAAAATTAAACTAGTTAAATCTTTATATCAAAGTGCCTCATAAAGTTATTGATATAAAAACTACTAAGAACTACAACTTTTTAAGAAATTAAGAATGTTCTTAAAGAAACATGTTTCAGTAAAAGTAAATAGTATCATCATGAACTTACTAGCAAGTTGACATAGTAAGACTTGCCTACTCTAATATTCGTGATCTACTTTTATAAATTCATACAATACATATGATTGATAACTTTCATACTTTTGAAAATTTTTAAAAAGGCCAGTATTTATACATTAAATTTAATATCTATTTATCTAAAAAGTCTGTAATATATTATTGCTATTTTTAAGCCTACTAATGAAATGGCTGTTCTATAAATAGGAATTTATATAATTGCTGTAGAATCTGTACAGCTGAAAAAACTAAAACTAATATCATATTTCCAGCATTACATAGAATATTGTTATTGCCTATGAATTTATTATGTCAGAAATAAAATATCCAGAAAAGCTGAATAAAATGACTATTATATATAGCGCTATGATCAGCTGGAATTCATCAAAGAAGGTTAGGATTCAGTTAAACAACAAGATCAACCGATCGCGCATAAACACGCTTCAAAAGCGCAGCGTGCCATCGCAGACTCCATAAACGTAAACATCGCCAAACAAAATACATCCCGCATCAGCTGAGAAAAAAAGAGAAAGAGCGCATCACTGTCAGAAAACATCATGGCAACAACGTCGCGTCGACACACTTTCGCGCATGGAGCGTTTGCAGCACGAGAACGCGCACACAGCCAGCGATGCGAAAGGGAAAATGACAAAAAGCTTGTTTTCCTCACCTGGGATTGAAATCCTGGAAGAGCGTCTGGAGATTCATGTTGCAAGGCCGTGGACGTTGTCGCCCGTGGATACGGGCAACGAGAATGCTGTAGGCCGACGAAATACAGAGCGCAGTCCTCTTCGGGCTTCTTTTCTCGGACTGCGGTTCACACGCGCGCGGATAGCTGCGCGTTTAGGAATAAGAGGGAGTATCACAAGCGTCCCGCATCACGTCTTTCTCCTCGGTGGCTGTGTCGCGCGGCGTCATTTGCCCGCGTCGCGTGTGTTGATCTTTGCTTGCAGGAGAGAACTCTCGATTCTCTCGGGAACGCACGACAACACAGATAAGAGAGTCGCCAACAGTTTGCGCCTTCTGTCTCTGTCGTCGCGCGCTGAGTAGGAGAACCGAGAAACGGCGCGCGACTAGGTATAATAAAGTTTGCTCAAACGTCACGATGGACGATGGACCTGCTGCACAAAATAATGTTATAGGAGCGCGAGTATAGGCGACGGTTCGGCAATCAAGCGCATGCGCAGTATACTTATGCAAAGTAGCTCCAGTGTATATGCAACCTGATGCAGGTTTAAAAAATTCGGTTCAGGTATTTTCTGTGACTTTTTATAAACAATATTTCTCAGTAATTCCCAGTATAAGAGATGAAGTTTTTCAAACTTTCAGGTCTTCCAAGTATATATATATATATATATATATATATGCAAAATAATGCTATTTTTCAGATCTTCCGATTTTGATTATAGTTTTCTTACAATGCTAAAATTGAACTAAGTACTTTAGTTCTAATTTTTTTCTTTGTCTGAAATTTATTCGTTCCTTCTGAAACTTAAGGTAGCATGAGCCACTTTTGTAAAATACTAAATCAATTTGAAAACTTGACTGAAATATTCTTCAAGTGTTAAATTTTTCATAGCTGTCAA